>OZ057404.1:40010897-40016746 GCA_964056735.1 Allodiplogaster pararmata | reverse complement strand
AAATAAGTACGACTCGTGGTTTCTGACAGAATTATGAGTAATATATGTAACAAATGTCAGCCGAATTCAAAGGAGAATCTACATGAAAGAGAGCGCGAGTGCTATTTCAAAGGTAGAAGAGGGTAGAGGCTAGGGACCAACGGCATTCAGACACCTATGCAGTCATGTCCACTCATTCCCCCCTGATACCAATTGGGGTTTCATCTTCTCTCTTTCTCTCGCCTCGCTTCTCCCACTCCCTCTTGCCTATCTCTGGGTTCTCTTTCATCTTCTCGTGTACTTTCTCTTTCCTCTTCCCAAACTTCGATTCCACACCAATCATAAGGGGGTCGCGTATGGAGAAGAAAGATCACAAAAGTACACATAAAACATGGGTGAGTGATAGAAAAAACCAGAGAGGGCACAGAATGAGAAAAAATTAGAGAAGCCGGTGTAAGAGGGACCGAAAGAGATCAAGACAGAGAAAAATAAATACAGGGAGACAGAGAAAGAGAGAGAGAGATGATACAGGAATAGAGAGAAAGAGAGAGAGAGATGATACAGGAATAGAGAGACAGAGGCGAAATGTAAATAAATGAGGAAAAAGGGAGTATACGGCAGAAAACTCTCTGGAATTATGTCCTGTTCTGTAAAGATGAAGGGAGAATGAGATAGTGTACGTCAAGAGAGAGACAGAGAGAGCGAGTAAAGAGAAGCTGAGGGCCAACGAGATTTAGACGGTCAAATCGAATGGCAGAAAGAGCGTGAGATCAAGGGAGAACAGAGACAAGCAGACGGTAGGTTAATTACACAAAAAAACGCAGCAGAAAGGGTGAGGGCAAGCATGAGTGACCAATGCGAGAGTCGAACACTGCACAAGGGGAACATTTTCAATCTTCTCTCTTTACTCAATTACAATGCTATTTCTCTCCCCAATTTATCTTTAACTTGACTTTTATTCTACCAAGTTATTTTCTCGTTTTCTCTCTTTTTCTTCCTCTTTCTATCTCTCCCCTGTGTCTTAACTATCTCATTCTATGTTCTGACACTTCGCATATAGCAACAACAGCACGAAATTGAGGGAAGAAAAAAGTTTTCTTTCCTTCTTTCCTGACGAGCTTTTTCAACCTATTTACACAATGAAATGTGTATTTGAAGAGTCTTGAAGAGATAAGAGAAAAGGGATGAAAAGAGAAAAGAAACGAAAAGAAGGGAATCTTGGATATTTCAGCAAATGCTAGCAGCTTTTCACTCTATGTTGAATTGTTCAAGTACGAGAATGAAATGAGCAATAGTGATGGAAGTGAGTTGTTGAGAAATGAGCAATGGTGATGGAAGCGAATTGCTGAGAAAATATGCTAGATCAGTGGCAGAGTTGCTGGGAATGAGGAGCCGAGATACTAGGAGAGATCCAAGCACATCTGCTGAAAGGTGCAGGAACGAATATGGTGCTAGAAGTCGCAGCAGATGAGATAATAAGGTTCCGATCAGAGATGCTGGTAGGAACCTTGAATGTGATCCTGACAGGATGAGTGTGAGTTGGGGTCAGTCATGAAGAGGTGCAAGGAGATAATTGATAAGAACTGCTAAGAGGCAATCAAGCAGGGGTGCTTGGATAGTATATGCCAGATATCCGGAAAGGAGCTGTGCTCCCGGGAGTTGCTTCAAATGAGTTAAAATGCTAGATAAAAGGCTGACGCCAAGATCGTGAGAGCGTAGTGAGCAATGTGAGCAGACATGACGGGAGTAGACATTGTGAGAGTAAGTCTAGCAAATTCGGTTGCAGTGAGTCAAAGCTCAAGAGGGTTCCTATGAGCAACGTCGGTTTGACGGCGAAAAACGTAATCTATCAAAAACTACATTCGTAAAAGATTAGAGCTGGAAGATAACTAATTCGAAAACTTTTCGAATGATGTGACCAAACCAAAGATAGTAAAATCGGGGAGGGTCGCTTGAGGTATAAAGAAGTAAATGAATGTTCCTTGTTCACAAAGAGCGACAGAGGAAAAATGATTGGAGCGAGATCGAGAAATGGAGTCGAGAGAAAGCAGAGAACATAGAATGTGAAAAAGAAAAAAAAGTGGACGACTAAGGATGGAGTGGTAAAGGAGATAAAAAATAAGGGGTCATATGGAAGGGAGAGACGCTTTGATGTGAGAGGTAGGGAAAGAGTGTAACAGTTCGCAGGGTCAAGGGGTAGCCACGCCTACTGGGAGAGAACCAGACGTCAGAGGAACAGTTCAGAGAAAAGCGACTAGTAATGAATAATCTTGGATGAAAAGAAGCAGAAAATCGAATGGGAGATAGACGAAGAATGGGCTGTAAGAGAATATGAATAAAAAAGTATTGAACACCAGTCAGGTTGTGGGGGTGAGATAGCAATGCTGCAGTGAAAGAACATCCAATTGGGAAAGAACGGGAGGGGGGGAAGGAGTAATCTATAAGCGAACGTTTCATTGTGACCTTCTAGTCTTTATTTATTCTCACAAATTCTCAGTGCAACATAGCGAAAGGAAAGAATACCTGAAATGATGATAATTTTTGAAATCTACAGAAATTATTGGATTTATCTTAGTTCAACTATAGGAATTATCCGATTCCACCATTGGGTGCATTTCAGGCTTCTTTTATCCCCACTATGTAGTTCTGAGGAAAATAAGAGTCGAAGCCTTTCTCTAATCTTTCTAAATACAACTTTGTAATATAGCAAAGAAAAAGGATAAAGCGTTCTCTTTTTCAGTTTACTGAGTGCAAAGAGAATTCGGAACCAAAGTCATAGGGTAGAGAACCAAAGTCATAGGGTAGAGAGGATTTGAATTTTTTGGCTGGAGAAGGTGGGAAGATCCGTAATATCTAAAGCGAGTCAGATTTAGCGAGAAAACAGGCGGTTTGTCGATCGAGAGATAGAGAGAGAAAGAGACGCAATCGGGTGAAGGAGGGAAGGCGAAAACAAGAGCAGAGAGAAATAGGACGGGAAAATGGTGAGAGGAGTTTGAATTCGAAAGAAGGCAATGGCAAGAGGTCAAGGCTCCTTGCTATCCTCAGTTTACTGCTCTTTCGAGAAAATGTCTGCTACTTGGGGAAATTCTACGCTGAGGGACTTTATTGAAACACAAGAAAGGCATTGTGGGAGGGAAACTGTTTCACTAATAATGGAATGTAGCTGTCCAAAAAGAGTCGCAGGAGATTTGAGACAAGCAGATAGACATAAGGCACTATTGAATTAGATTGAAAATATTCCCATTTTCTTTTGCCTGACGTTCTTCTTCCTCCTTGGTACTCTCTCTCTCTTTCTCTCTCTCTCTCTCTCCTTCTCTCTCCCCCCTCTCTCTCTCTCTTTCTCTCTCTCCTTCTCTCTCTCTCCTTCTCTCTCTCTCTCTCTCTCTCCTTCTCTCTCCCCCTCTCTCTCACTCTCGATGCGCTTTACATTCTCATCTTCATATTCGGTTATTCGCCCACAATTAGTAGACTTGTATTCAATCGAAAAGTGAAGCAAACCAGAGAGAAAATTGAAGTTAGAGAGAAAAAAAGAAGAAAGAAGATAATTAGAAACTGTAGTAGGTAGAGAGAGTAGCAGGTATCGAGAGAGAGAGAGAGAGAGAGAGAGAGAGAGAAAGAGAGAGAGAGAGAGTAGCAGGTATCGAGAGAAAAATGAAAAGCAAGGAAAGGAGAGGGAAATAAATTAAAATAATGGAGAAAGAGAGAGAGCAAAAAAACGTGAAGTCGAAAAATAGAAATTGATAAGATGAGCCACAGAGAAGAAGGAGAAGAAGAAGAAAGAAAGAAAGTGGACGGTGCTACGGTAGAGGAACAATATAGGCAGGCGGCGTCTGTCGAGAAGCTCTCTCCCCTTTATTATTTAGAATCCAAACCTGAGGCAGAGACAAGAATCGTAGGCAAGAGTAAGAGAGAGGTAGAGAGATAGAAGAGGGAAAAAGAGAGAAAGAGGGAGAAAAAAAAAGAGAAATATAGAAATGGAAACAGAGTTCGCGGAGAGGAGGGAGAGAGTACAAGGAGGTAAGAAGGCCCTCCTCTTTTTTTGCCCCTTCTAACCACACCATAAAATAAGAATGAGATTCGAAAGTGACTTGTCATGCTTGAAGAAATTCTACAAAGTGATGAGTACCCAAGCAGAAAAATGTACGAAATCCTGGAGTTGGCGAAATAAAGTATGAAAATTTGAGATGATTACGCAGATACGAACGTAAAGGGTAAGAATTACAGAACGAGAGAGAGAGAGAGAGAGAGAGAGAGAGAGAGAGAGAGAGAGAGAGAGAGAGAGAGTAAAAGAGAGATAATAAAAGAGAGAGTGAAAGAGAGAGAGAGAGAGTCAGAGAAATAGAAATAAAGAGCGAAAGAGGAAGAGAGTGAGTAAAATCGAGAAATGAGATATATAAAAAAGGCAGGAGAAAATTTCATTTTATTATGAAGTCTTACATGTTTGGTCTAATGGAAATTGGAATCGGCGACGAATTGCATTCTGACTTAGAACACATTTCTTCTGAAAAATTCAAACACGTTGGCAGATTTGTAAATAGTAAGTTAGTAAGTGTGCTTATGAATGTAGCGTTTTCTAAGGTGAAGGAGTATTATAAAACCCGAATAAAAATAATTTTTTTGAATTTCCAACAGTTTCTACAGGAAAACGCTAAGCGCGGAATAGGAAAATGTGCGGAATCCTAAAAATATTGCTGCTGCAGGAGGACTGTATATTTCTATATGAGGTAATTTCACACCTGCATTTTTTTGTAATTTTTAATGACAAAAATAAATGAAATCATAGATAGTGAAACCTATGTAGAGAGAAAGGAGTTTCTCTCGCTTCCACGGAAGGATACTCATCTCTACAAATCTCCCGCCTCTTCCCTACAAATCTCCCGCCTCTTCCCTCCATTGCGAAGAACGTGCATTCGAAAAATAAATAAATCACAAAAAAAGAAGAAATAATTAGTGAATTGCCCAAGCTGAACCGATAAAAGAATTTGTCTATGATAGCATTTGTGAGTGCTGATAGCATTTGTGAGTGCTGATAGCATTTGTGAGTGCTGATAGCATTTGTGAGTGCTGATAGCATTTGTGAGTGCTGATAGCATTTGTGAGTGCTGATAGCATTTGTGAGTGCTGATAGCATTTGTGAGTGCTGATAGCATTTGTGAGTGCTGATAGCATTTGTGAGTGCTGATAGCATTTGTGAGTGCTGATAGCATTTGTGAGTGCTGATTGACGCGCATCTTTGAGATTAATTAGACTATATGATAGCATTCAGAAGATTTACGAATTAGCTTAGACGGAATACGAATATTTCCACAGAGATATCATACATATTATTAATTAGAAATAACTGGTTGATGTTCACTCCTCCACAACTATTTCTCCACCGCCCTCTCTCGCTTCTTCTGAAGAGATTGAAACTAAGATGTATCTCGGAAAAAAGATTGATCGGTCTTATATGTAGTTTCAGTTACAATTATTTCATTACAATCACATTTGAAATTGGTTTTGGATAAATGCTACGCTCTCGTAGAGTGAGCGAGAGAGGAAGAGTAATTCGAGAGGGAAAGAGTAACTCGAGAGAGAAAGAATAACTGGAGATACTTGAGATTAGCCTTGTTTCACTCCTATTTTGTCATTTACAGAGTGCTTATATTAACTGAATTTCTCTTCTCTCGAAATCTCTTTTACTTCTCCTTTTCTTTTTTTCCTTTCTGTAGAAAGAAAGAAGTTGGAAAAGGTGCGGAATGAAATGCTAATAAAAATATCTTTCGCCAACATCTAAACGTTTCTGAATTATTTTTTGCTCTATTCCTTTTGCTAACTTAACTCAAGTTTCATAATCAATTTTTGCGGAAAAGCCTCTTTTTCTTATATAA
>OZ057404.1:39910897-40005897 GCA_964056735.1 Allodiplogaster pararmata | reverse complement strand
TCAAGACCTCAATGTCCTTCCCGGAATATCGAGCGAATCAACATGTAGAATAGGCGCACTTGCTCGCTTGCGCCGGAGCGGTCTTTTTGGGTTCAAAGATTTAGGCCCAGATTAAAAGAGCGTTTCCCTCATAATCCTAGTGGTTTTTAAGATGAATGTGTCTTGCTGAACTGTTTATAAGATCGTTAAAAAAAGACCCAAGTCTCAACCATTAACTCACGATAAGATTGCGTTCTTTGCTCTTATTTACAACCAGAAAAGTTTCAAAATGTGCCTTGCAGTTCTCTTTTAGACGTCGAACAACGCTAAATTAAAGGACGACTTTTCGATAAGAAGCTGATCACAGTATAAGACGGTCAAGACCAAAAAAGGATCGAGTAACAACCAGGAGTTTTAGAGAGCTGGTTATTCGAGTATACGAGCCGCGATTGGCTCAAGCGGTAAATATCTACATACATATAAGATGAGTAGGGCCGCTATCAAGCAACGGCTTCGGTTTCCATGTTTTTTCGGCAAAAAAGCGATTGCTATTCCGCCTTAATCAGTCCGGTTAAACTTCGTCTATAAGGTTTGTACACCACACCTTGAGACAGTTCTGTCCGAACGATTTCGGTTTTTTTACAAACTACGCTACACATTTACTTCATTATAAACTCGAATAGTGATCAATCGAGCGGATTCATGTGAGTTATAGCGGTTTATGTCTATGAAATTGATATTCTGGAGAGAAACCTAAAACAAACTTTTTTAAAGTCATTACTTGGGTCGTGATTTCGGGTTTTTTCTAGTTTTATTCCGAAGAAAAAACAGTAAGAATGATACTGAAATTCATTCTATAGAACGAACATATTGTTTCCGCGGAAAAATTTCCAACTCTGGTCTTCAAACGCAGAATATCGCTCAAAGGGCCAGACTGGTATGCGATTGTGCAAGACAAAGCAAGTAAAACTATCTGACTTCAAAGCCGGCTCAGAATTACCGTCCTCATTGCCTTCTTAACTGAACCAATCTGAGTCCATTTTTTGTGTTGAAGAAAGTCAATGACTGTTCCCCCCGTTTCAAACTTCTCTTGAAAGCCCTGCAGAAGGAGCAGTACAATACCGACGACAAAAACGTGCGTCCTATGGCCGAATCATTCTCGAAGCCTCTCCGAGCTGCCGTTACAGCAATAAAAGGCTAATTCAAAAAAAATCGTAACCAATTATTGGATACTGTTGATTAAAAATTCAACAAAACGTTTTCGTTATAATTAGTTCGTAAATTTACATAACTCTGCACTATACCTTGTTTTGAATAGGCACTTTATACAGTGCTGACATTGATATGCGGAAAATTTTAAGATGAAAAAATGAACGGTCAACAATCGCGTCAAGGAAATTTTGAAAAGGAATAGCGAAGCTACCATGTCTCGAATTCTCCATAAAAATTTCATTAGAACTTGACTCAAATGCTCCTAGTAGCTGTTTGTGAATTCAACCAATTATTTGTGAATTCAACCAATCATCAACTACGGTGAAAGTATTCAATTCAATAATGTAAGTATTTTCAAAAAGCGGCTCCATATTTCTTCTTCTCCCCATCTCTCATAACTAATCCAATACTCTTCTTTTAAGGTCTGGAGAGTTAAGAGCTTCTTGATCCGCTGATGGGGGAGTTGTAAAGAGTATAAGTCTTATCGCTATAGAAGTTAACAAATTATCTTAAGGCGAACAAATAATTTGTGGTCAAAAGCGGGTCTCACTAATGTTTGAAATCATTCTTTTGTAATATCAAAAGCGGGTCTCACTAATGTTTGAAATCATTCTTTTGTAATATCAAAAGCGGGTCTCACTAATGTTTGAAATCATTCTTTTGTAATATCAAAAGCGGGTCTCACTAATGTTTGAAATCATTCTTTTGTAATATCAAAAGCGGGTCTCACTAATGTTTGAAATCATTCTTTTGTAATATCAAAAGCGGGTCTCACTAATGTTTGAAATCATTCTTTTGTAATATCAAAAGCGGGTCTCACTAATGTTTGAAATCATTCTTTTGTAATATCAAAAGCGGGTCTCACTAATGTTTGAAATCATTCTTTTGTAATATCAAAAGCGGGTCTCACTAATGTTTGAAATCATTCTTTTGTAATATCAAAAGCGGGTCTCACTAATGTTTGAAATCATTCTTTTGTAATATCAAAAGCGGGTCTCACTAATGTTTGAAATCATTCTTTTGTAATATCAAAAGCGGGTCTCACTAATGTTTGAAATCATTCTTTTGTAATATCAAAAGCGGGTCTCACTAATGTTTGAAATCATTCTTTTGTAATATCAAAAGCGGGTCTCACTAATGTTTGAAATCATTCTTTTGTAATATCAAAAGCGGGTCTCACTAATGTTTGAAATCATTCTTTTGTAATATCAAAAGCGGGTCTCACTAATGTTTGAAATCATTCTTTTGTAATATCAAAAGCGGGTCTCACTAATGTTTGAAATCATTCTTTTGTAATATCAAAAGCGGGTCTCACTAATGTTTGAAATCATTCTTTTGTAATATCTTTAGTAGTTTCTCATTTACTAGTAGAAAGTGAACTAAATAATTGTGCAAGAAAACGATTCCCTAATCTCTTTCCGCGCGGACTTTTTCCAAAGCAGTTTGGTTTATAAATGCTAAATGAGAAAAAAAAGCATTACATCATTAAAGTACCTGTTAAGCAAATTTGAGCGGCGATTAAAGGGAGACTTTTTAATTAGAAAATTGAAAATTTAGAAACAGAAGGAAACAGAGCTTAAGAAAAGAGAGAAAGAGAGGAAGAGAGTGAAAAGGAGAGAAAATAAAGAGAAAATTTTCATCAAGTACAATAGTTTAAAAAACAAAGTTGCGCAAAAAGGAGCTTAATCATTTTCTCTAGAACAAATTCAAAGAATCGTGGAGGAATTCATGGAGAAAGAAATGAAGTCTAAACACATTGCAAGCAGAAAGATACTGCATTACTTCCTGCATCTTTTCTCATCTTCATATTTTATCTTCATTTTTTCTTATCTCTTCTATTGGTCTACTTCATTGTCTCTCCAAAACTGTCTCTCTCTTTCTCTTCTTCTCTTTTTGTCTTTATCTCTCACTCTCTCTCTCTCTCTTCTCTCTCTCAGGTTTTCATGAAGTTTTTGATGTCTACAACCAACATTTCGCAAAGATGATGAGCATGCATTTAAAAGAGTGACTGGTGTTTGAATACTTCAGATGTTCAAAGGACCTGGCTCACCTCATCCCCTCTCGCTTCTACCGTAGTGAAGCAAGGCGAGGAAGAAAGACAACGGCTAGGCCACCTTTTTCTAACTTTGACTTTTTATACCCCAGGAACTCTTTCTTTCTCAACCGGGTAGACTTCTTAAACACTCTCTACTCACTTCAAAACATATTTTGGTCCTTCTGGGCCTCGCTTTTGCTTCTACCTGCTTTGAAAATTTCTCACTGTTTCTCTCTCGCTTTCCTGAACATAAACGGAGGTAGTCTGTCAATCATAGAAGCTGAATTTGGAGAATAATTTCAAGACCAGCTTCCTGAAACTTATGACTATAAGAGACATGGATATTCACAATAAGAAAGACTTAAACAGGGGTAGAAAAGAGGGATAATGAGAGAGTAGAGTGAGGCAGAGAGAGAGAGAGAGAGAGAGAGAGAGAGAGAGAGAGAGAGAGAGAGAGAGAGAGTATGTGAGAAGTGAGTTTATGAAGCGAGAGTCGGGAAGGAAGAGAAAGCTTGTAGTAGTCGTAAATAATGTGAATAACTGCTAAGCATGGAACTGAACTAGTCTTTTCTATTTTTTTCATTTGTCTTTGCATTCTTTCCCAGTTAACAGATTTTGGGTTGAATACGAGAATGAAGACATGGACAAAACAGAGAGAAAGTGAGCGAGAGTTAGAAAGAGAGAGAGAGAGAGAAAGAGAGAAAGAGAGAGAGAGCAAGTGAAGAGAAAAAAGAGAGAAAGAGAATTGACTAACTACATAGAAAAATAATGAAAGCAAAGCTTTTCGCATTACAGAATCGCTTTCTTGCCTCTTTCCATTTCAAAGCGGAAATTTGTGGATGGGTAATATTTTACACTCCAGACTTTTTCTTTTACCGTAATTTGTTCGAAAATTTTCAGTATCGTCGAGCGATTGCTGCAGCACGATAAGAAAGAACAGAACCCAGTCAGCACGATAAGAAAGAACAGAACCCAGTCAGCACGATAAGAAAGAACAGAACCCAGTCAAGTATTATTCCCCTCACTTTTCTAATTTCCTACCAGACGATACACATCTACACACGTATGATGCCTATTCTTATCCAATTGACCTCATACTTTTCCTGACTAAAATAGGGTTTTTTAGCAGTGAACCATTGGGAACCCTTTCTAACAATGATGAAAACTCAGAAGACATTTCAACAACTAAAAGTTATAAAATTATCACTCGCATTGATCAATTTAACATAACATTAAAGAACACTTTTCTTATATTATGGAAGGTCTCGCAGGAATATGTGAAGGAGCGTCTTCTCCCTTCCAGATAATATGGAATTTGGTTGAACAATTACACAGACAAAAGCTGAAATAGGAGAAGAATACGCTCAGCGATCTCTTTTTTTCTCTGAAAAAGGTCTTAATCAGGCGTCCCAGCCTTCAAACTGTTTAAATGAGCATTTCTTGATTCATCTTACAGGAAAACTATGTTTCTCACAAAATTTTGGAAGCAAGAGCAAGACTAAAGTAAGTTTTACCTAAAACTTACACAGAAAACTTTTCATTGTTGTTTAAACAAGAAACTTTTTAAATGAAAGTTGAAAGCATTTAAAAAACCGAGCGTTGGAAAAAATTAAAATAAAAACATCAAGGAAAAAAAGAATGAAACGACTCGACTTTAAAGTAGACAGTAGAAGGAGAACGAAGTCGCTCAGAAAGATTATTTATGAACCGTAGTGGCTTGTTACGCAAGCGTTGCGATGAACTCTCATAAGGATTAAGAGAATACTTCGGAACTGCAACATACTTTATTCATATTACTTTTCCCATACGGTTACACGGTTCCATGACTTTTCGCATCACAAATTTCGCACCGCGACAACTCGCACCCAGATTTAGCATTAGTTTTCAAAGTTCTAATTATTTTGATGGTCGTTGTATACGGTCTCTAACTAAGCAGTACGGCATCGTTAGCGTAATCTTTTCCTGAGCCTAAGCACGAATTCCGATGAAAAAATACATGGAAATATTTAGATCGTGAAATTTTGGGTGTGAGTTCTCATGGTGCGAAATGTCGTTATACCGATTTGCTCTTGTGAAGCTTATTGTTATCCTGCCAGACAGTAAAAAACGCGAGAAGAACTGATTGAGACGCGTATTGGAATTTCGAAGATGTCAATTTTCTAATCTTCCTCGAAAACGGTTTGCGTTTCTGAAACGACGTTTTTTTTTCAACAGCAAGCATTTTTCCTTTCAAAAAAAAACTTCTTCAAAAAATAGTTGAAAATTTTTGATCATTCATGAAAACTCTCCAATAGCACTAAACTTGGATGTTTATTCGAAAATTTCCGTCTATGCGGCTATCATTTTCGTGAGGAAACCTCGGCGCCCTCAATTCTAACCTTGGGCAACTTTTTTAGTTTGCCGCCAAAATTATATTATTAAAGCTGAAAAGCCGAACCAGCTTTACAAAGTTTAAGCCTAAGCTCATTTCAATTTGATAGGCTGTTGAAGATGTTATCATATGTATTCAGTATTTCAAGGATATAGCCCGATAGAAAGAGATCAAGATTAAAAACGCAAATACGGGCCCTGTGACTAGAAAATCTCGTAATTCTTTCGAAAAAGTCAAGAAAACAGTCAAGCTCTTTTATTTATTAAATTACTTCGTTCATTATGAGATCTGATCAATAAGCTAATTTTCTTAGTCGAGTGCTGTCTTCTGCTGTAAAAAACGTTTGATAGCTATAAAAAAGTTGGTCTTTAATACAAAGATTGCTCGAGGTGCTTCGGGAACATTTCGATAAACTTCTGGTAATTGCTCTGTTTTTATGGCAGGTATGAGAAAACAAACGGTTCTTCAAGTCACAGATGGAAAGCCTTACACCTACAGGGAGGGGATTGACGACTATACGCAATTCTAGAGAGATATCGATTTTTCTTAGCTTGCGTTGTATTTTTTTGAACAAAAAAATACCAGCGCAGTTCAATTCTGGCTATTCTGCTCCTTCAAAAGTCGAGTTGAATTTTTTGTTTCTTAACATCTGTTACAATGGTTTTATTGTAAACTTGGTAAATTCAATCGAAGAGTTTGTGCTATTAATCAAGACGTTTGAAAAAAAAGGATATTTGATCCGGAACGCTTTTCATGAAGCGTTCCGAATCAAATACATATTCAATTTAGGTGGCAAGCTTCTTTTAATAGCGCCGTTTAAGAGTTTTTGAAGATATCTCTATTTATTTTCCCGGCTCCTTGGCTATTCGCTACGATTTCAGCTAATTTTAAGCCCGGCATGCGCGCAATACACACAAAAAATGGATGGGTCTGGGAATGTATGCTAAAAAGGCATACATGTGATTTATAAATAGTAACACTTCGAAAGTATCCCTCCGCGTGAGTATGAAAGTATGCTAGAGAGGCATACAATCAATGTATGAATGGAATACTTTTGAAAGTATGCCTTGGTCGCTTCTCTTCCTTTTTTGGCACTTACCCAATTATCAAACCCGCTTGACTTAGGTTGCTCTATAAACGGTTATGGTCTCGATTACTTTAGAAGGGAGGTGCGCACATACGAATCTTATCTTGAAAATCATTTTACCCAGCTATTCTGGAAGGAAAACAACGGAAAAAATTTTAAATTTGAAGCGCTCTCCTTGGAGAAGGCCCTTCGGGAACGCTTTCCGGGAAAAAAAGCCCTTCGGGAAACTCACAAACAAAGAAAAAATTTTAACAGAAAAACCCAAGAAACAGCATACTTTCTTTTTGTAGACAGCATACATTCAAAGTATTCCTAGCATACTTTCATTTTATTAATAGTCATACTTTCAAAGTATGAATACTTGTGTGCGCAATGATTTGGAATACTTTTGAAGTATATAGTTCCATTCTCATACTTTCGAAAGTATTACTATTCCTACTATTCCTACTCTTTTTGTGTGTAGTGCTATAATAGCTAGCTCATTCCTGGACCAGGGGTGGATGAAAAAAAAACCAAAAATTTTTTTCGACTTTTTTGTCGAATTTGAAAACCAAAAAGATTTTTCGAACTTTTTTTTTCGTTTTCAAACACCAAAAAATTTTAGAACTTTTTTTCGATTTTAAAAACCAAACAAAAATTTTCAAACTTTTTTTCTCGATTTTAAAATCCAAAAAAAACAAAAAAATTTAGCTGAATGAAACTTTTTTCTTGTTTTCCGAGAATCAATTAATTATTAGCACGCAAGCGCTGAACCTTTGTTTGTAAGAAGCACTTAAACATGTGCCACGCAGGCAACACTAAAACCACCGCAAAATTCTATTTTTGGCCCTTTTTCGTTTATTTTTGCTCTAAAAAAATATTTTTGAATTTCGAAAAATTTTTTTTCGAAAATTGAAAACCAAAAAAAAACGAAAAATGAACGGCCCTGATCCGGACTCTTCTTAAATAAATGAGATCATCCGAGAGACATGCATTAAAATATGGTCTGATCTTGAAATTTATTCCAAACAAATCTTCATCTTTAGGATTAAAAAAGGATTTACTTCATGATTAAAAAAAGACTTTATTTCGGATGAGGAATATCTAAAAATACCGTTTTTTCTCAATTATCAATCTTGATTCATTTAAGTCAACTGTATCTTCTATGTATTCAATACATTGGAAACTTAGTTCAGATATTTCTCATCCAATCCTTCAATGTTTTTATTATACTTTTATCAACTGATGAGCTCGACCTAGTGAGAGCGACGTTCTTCGAAGCCGGCTACATCCGGCAACAACAACAAGAACCTAGTGAGAGCAAAATACTGTCTGAGCAACGAGCTAAACACACTTTTGCTGCAGTCTCATATATGTATAAGCTACATGAGCTAATGACCTACATATTAGCATAATCTTACTTAAAAACACAATATAATAAATATAAAAGTTGTCTGATAAGTGTAGCGTTCAAGATTTTCATATGATAACTAATAAATTGGCGTTCAATCTATCAGCTTCTCGTTAATTCTCCAAAACAGTAGTATATGATTCTAGTTTTGCCTTAGCTTCTACGAATTTTGCATCCTTTCAATCCAAAATAGAGCTCGTGTTCAAATTTTCTCAGAACTTTTTTTTTTAGTATACAGCAATGATGCAATAAGACTTTATAAAACATTTCCAAGGCCGAGCGATGAAGATTAAGATTGCTAATAAATATGCTCTTAGCCTTGTCTGTTACATATTATAGCTGTTTCTAGAATCCTCCGAGTCTGTCAGTTCAGAATCCTTACTACATAGTCAGGAGAGTTCTTTTTTGAGGACAGCAATATTTCTCACTTATTCATGAAATGCAAAAGGTTTTCTACGGCTCGGTGGAAATTAGATTGCTTCTTCGCCCAATACCGTTCTATGTTATTTCATTTCAAGGACAAACTAGGGCAAGAAAAATCATTATCCATCTAAATATGGAAATAAAAAGGTAAAGCAGCAATTGCAGAAATCATAAATTTCATGAAAGAATAGTGCTCGAAGAAAAAGAGAAAGAGGGGGAGAAAGAGAGAGATAGACACGGAGAGAGAGAGAGAGAGAGAGAGAGATAGACAGACAGAGAGAGAGAGAGAGAGAGAGAGAGAGAGAGAGAGAGAGAGAGAGAAATAGAGCCAGAGTCTATCTATCGTAAACTATAATCGCGCGCAAAAACATTTTCGATGAAGATTGAAATGAAGGCGATTCTGAATGTGAAAGTTGAATAATGTTGGGCGGTAGTTAAGTGGACGATTCCCTGTCGCAGGGGCTGGGAAAACTTAGTCTCATTCCCGCCTCAACAACTTACGCGCGCACAAATTATAGCGGAGAAAGATTTTCATTTAATACATCAGCTTACTTTTCTTGATTTTTTTCTCTCACTTTTTAAAAAGTCTTAAGAGATTTCATCATTAATACCGAACAAAAGCAGGTTAATCCTGGCAAGATTCCATCATCAAGACTTTATTATCGCTTTACCGGATGCAAAATACAAGACATTTGTCGGATAAGTACCAACCAAGTCCTAAGTATTAGATTAGAAGCTGCTTAGATTTAGAATTATGTGTATGGACAACGGAATTTAAAACTTAAAATAGTCTTGAAAGGATGCGATTAGAGGGATGATTACGCAGGTAAAGGATGATTTCTCGACAAGACGCTAATGCAGCTTCTTAGCTCGTGCTTCCCCGACGAGTCTTCTCGAAGTGTTATCAGCCTGTAAGTAAGCCACTCTTAAATCTTCTTACTTCGTGAGAGCACTAACAAATCAATTCAAAAGTAATCCATTTTTTCTGGGTTTAAGGAACTCATGAACTTACTTCATTCTGCGACAAAAAGGATTCGTACTAAAAACGGGATCCATGACTTTTCGCATCACGTCATTTCGCACCCGGATTTCGCAATATTATCTCTAAAGCTCTAATTATGCGGCTGGTAGTTGTATACCGTCTCGTGCTAAGCCGTAGGGCCTCGTTAGTGTAATCTTTACCTGAGCCTAAGCACAAATTTTAATGAAAAAATAGATGGAAATATTGCGATTGTGAAATTTAAAGTGTGAGTTTTCATGGTGCGAAATGTCGTGATACCGCAAAAAAGAGACGTTGAAAGTTCTTCTGAGGAAAAGTTCTTAGTGAACTATAAACTCAAAAAATGTCCAAATGGGAACTTCAAATAGCGTACAAAAGATCTAAATAACACAATCTATTGTGCTTTTCACATAGCCCTATCGCATAGAATAGCAATTTGTCAATAGAAGTGTATTGATAACACACTCAATTCCGGTGCTAGATAGACGGCTGCATTTGATTACACTCCGGAACCCATGTTTCTTCCATCTCACCAATTAAGCATACAAAAACTTAATATATTCACTTTTTTGTGACAGTGTCATCTGTTTCGTCACTCAACATGATGTTTTGTTTCAAGCGGAATAAAGAATTGCATTGAATTGAATATAAATGAAAACAAAAACAATATATTTATGATATAATAACAACTTTTAAGATGAATAGCGGGCACCTGGAGCGTTGGAAGTACTCCTTGAGCTATCAAATGTAGCAGCGAAGAAGACGCTACTTCTAGCGAGACGCCGTCGCCCACGGATACAAAGAGGGGAGAAGGACTCCAGACAACCTCCATCCTCACCGGTTCCAAGACATCGAATGGAGCGCGTCCTATTGCCTCACCATTCTTTTTCATCACCTCAACCGGGTTTCACATTTGCATTTGGTTCGTCGGATTGTTGTTGTTGTTTTGCCCATAGGTCCAGTCGAGAGGAGTCCTTTTGGGATAGGTTGGTGAGGATCCTTTTGAATCCGGAGAGATTTTCTCCGTCTACACTCGCACCGCAGTCGGCGATCCTCTTGGCGAGACCCATTCGTTAACCGGAGAAGGGCAAGAGGAGTATCGCCTCGACTCGCCATTGAAAATATAGCGGAGTATCGGCTGATGTTTTGTCCGGTGGCATGCCCAGGCCGGTCCGGCATCGCCCTCTTTTGAAGAGCTATACTACCGTCGTCGAGTGAGGGTCTTTTGAATAACAACCTGGTTTTCTACTTGAATAAAAACAGAGATATGAAACGTCGGAGCTCATAAATTTTCTCATAATTCTACTATTGCTTGTGATCTTGATTCAATCGACTTATTAGGAATGTGAGCGAGCAGAAATTCCACACTTAAGACCTTTATATTTTATACAAATGCTATTACTGTAACTCAAAAAAGGCTACTTTCCTCCTGCTATGACAAACTTTTGTGCTCTATCTGTGCGGTTCATCACTGTTTTAGAACTTAGTAGAACGAGAGAAAATCGGGAATTTAGTTTATGGTTCGGTCAACAAGAAAATCACATTGGCACTAGGAAGATTACATATTTCCAGACTATGAAAACAGATTTGCGCCTAGATTGCCATTCAAAGCCTTTCTAAGATGTCATAAGCTTTGAGGAACGTTAACTTTTGATCTACCTATAACCAAAATTTCGGATATTTATAACCAAAAAAACTACCTATAACCAAAACTTTTTACTCGCGAAATGGTGCGTTCTCATCCTAGTCGGGGCGCAATACGGTCGCAGAGTAGTGCTGGACACCCCCTTCGGAGATCTCTCGTCGGCTGGGAATCGCCCGTCAGACTGTGCATCGAACTCTCAAACGAGGTAGACTCACTGACCGTCCACTCTGTGGTCGCCCCACTTTCGCTGTCAACTTTCGTATTACAAATATCGTCAAGCAACGCCTGAACCGCAACAAAGGCAGAAGCATCAGAAAAATGGCTGCCCAACTGGATACGTCATACGGTACGATGTGGAATGCTGTTCTAAAGAAGCTTGGTATGAAGTGATACAAGTACCAGAATCGTCATTGTCTAACTCCGAAGCAGCAGGAAGCACGGCGCGATAAATGCCCTGCTCTCCTTGCTCGGACCGTGACTGGAGAGCATCTCATGACCCTTTTTACCGATGAGAAGAATATCACCGTGGAGAGGAGCAACAACAAACAAAATGATAGGGTGCTTGCTTAGTCTTCTGAAGAAGCTGATACTGATGGCCGAACAGTCTTACATGCTTTTCATCCGAAATCTATCATGGTTTTCGCTGGCATCTGCTCCACGGGTCGAACTCCCCCTTTTTTGTCAGAAAAGAGGCCAAAATAAATACACAGTGTACATCTCGGAGATCCTTGAACCTCATGTGAATCCTGGGACCCAGAGGCACTTCGAGACACGGAACTGGACATTACAGCAGGACGGCGCCCCTGCTCATACCAGCAAGAAGAAACAAAAGTGAATATCACAAAACTTATCCTCTTTCATCGTCGCCAAAGATTGGCCTGCGAATAGTTCAAATTTGAATCCAATGGATTACTCCATGTCCATCCGGAAGAGTAAAGTTTGCGCTAAAACCCACACCTCGTTGTCCGGTCTCAAGACTTCGCTTGAGCGAGCATGGGACCGAATTCCCCAGGAAGTTTTGCGGTCCGCGGTGGTCTCAAAAGAGGAGGTCATTTCGAGTAAAAGTTATAGATTATTATGATATGACAAATAATAAAATTTGTTGAAGAGGAAGTGGAATTTCGCTCAGATGAAAGGAAAATATTCGGTAAAATCCGTGTCACCAAATATGTTGATCACCCTGTAATTCTCCCGATTCTGACTCCAAAGAGGATTTCAAGAGAACTTGGATTTTATCAGTTAAAAAGTTGATTCAAGAGAACTTGGATTTTATCCGTTAAAAAGTTGATTCGGACGAAGCTAAACCTTACCTGATCAAGTAACTGCTCGAAAGTTCTTCGATCTTCTTCTTTAACCAAACCATAGTCGATGTTCTTGGCGACTCCCACTGAAGGCAACCCGGTACTTGTTGAAACATGACATGCCAATCCGAACCCTTAAGTTGGCACACAATCATGTTTTCTATACTTAGAAGTTGCACAATAGAGAGAGAAAGAGAGGGAGAATGAGAACGAAGGAGAGGGAAAAAGAAAGCGACAGAGAGAAGGAGAGAGAGAGAGAGAGAAATAGAGAGAGAGAGAGAGAGATAGATAGATAAAGAACGGGAGAAAGCGAAGGGGACAAAAAGAAATATTAAACCTCTTGAATGAAATCTTCCGTTTCCATCGCAGTAGACAAGTAGTGGGTGAAAGAGTTGTTTAACTGAGTTTAGCAATCGACTCAGGAGTTCTGCTTCTTGAAGGGCGAGAAAGTGAGGCACATACGGCCATCTCACTATTACCACCTCACTTTTCTCCATCAGTAGCTGCGAAAACTAGTTTTCTATCGAAACACATACTATTTCTTTTCTCTTGATTGTCATATTAAACCTAGGATCTAGTTATTTGAAACCTAATGATGCTTTCTGTGATCTAATCCTGTCTTGAGGCAGAGTACGCGCTTTCTTGAAATCAGAGAGTAACCATATTTGATAGAGCAGGCTCCGTCAGTCACTGCTAGCGTATGCAGTGAAGAAAAAAGGTAAAAGACATCCCTGCACTACCGAAACTAGTAATCATTCAATAGTTGTTGTGCTTGAGACCCATTCTTTGATAACATTTTCATCGCGCCACACCCGGAAAAACAAGAACTATCAATGATAACTATGAAACTAAAAACGGGAACTTGAATTTTTACAAATTTTATACATACATTGCGAAAACAATGATCTTCAGAATTGTTTTCAGACCAGAAAACAGCCCCCTATACTAAAAATACTAAAAACGATTTTAAAAGCGTTAATTTTTTTATATTTACAAGACTCGAAACACACTGGCAACAGTGACTCTACAGCATTCTCGAAACACACTGGCAACAGTGGCCATTCGTGACTCTACAGCCTTAAGAGCCTGTCACGGATGGAGCCGGATCATCCAGTCCAGAATCGAGCGCGACCTCAGGTGGCGGATAGAGGGATGCCTCCCTACGAATAATTCGTGCTGGGAGGTAGCGGGAGAAATCCCGCCGCGGACCAAAACTGGGTAGTATAGCTCGTCAAAGGAGGGCGATGCCGGACCGGCCTGGGCATGCCACCGGACAAAACATCAGCCGATACTCCGTTATACTTTTCAATGGCGAGTCGAGGCGCCAGTCAAATAGCCTCTTGCCTATCTCCGGTCAACGACAGGCGAGACGTCTCTACTCCCACCCAAAACGATGCTAGGCCGGCTTGACCACCCACTCACAAGGCCTATAGCATGAACAGGTTGCTACAACGATGTCCGCCTTCACAAGGTGCAGCAAGCATGACAGTCTCAGGACTGCAAAGGACATCAAAACTCTTCTCCGGACGCATCTTGTCCGAAGAACACGAGAACTTCTCTCATTAAAGAGAGTGTTCATAACCAAGTTTTCGATGCGGGATGCTTGCCGGCAACAACAACAACAACAACTCTACAGCATCAAGAGCCTGTCATGGATGGAGCGGGATCATCCAGTCCGGAATCGAGCGCGACCTCAGGTGGTGGATAGAGGGACGCTTCCCTACGAAAAATTCGTGCTGGGAGGTAGCGGGAGAAATCCCGCCGCGGACCAAAACTGGGTAGTATAGCTCGTCAAAAGAGGGCGATGCCGGACCGACCTGGGCAAGCCACCGGACAAAAAATCATCCGATACTCCGCTATAATTTTCAATGGCGAGTCGAGGCGAAAGTCATATAGTCTCTTGCCTATCTCCGGTCAACGACCGGCGAGACGTCTCTACTCCCTCCCAAAACGATGCTAGGCCGGGTTGACTACCCACTCACAAGGCCTATAGCAAATAACAGGTTGCTACAACGATGTCTGCCTTCACAAGGTGCAGCATGACAGTCTCAGGACTGCATAGGACATCAAAACCCTTCTCCGGGCGCATCTCGTCCGAAGAACAACACGAGAACTTCTCTCATTAAAGAGAGAGTTCATAACCAAAATTCTTCCATGCGGGCTGCTTGCCGGCAACAAAAACAACATATTTACAAAGAATGAAACGAGATGTCCATGTCGTGAACAAGTAATTTGTTTCTGATCTCTACTCACAGGAATTTCGAAATTCCTTTCAGCAGGAATGGTTTATTTCGAATCTATATGGTCCCAACTATTTCTAACTACTGACATTGTTACGAGATTTCGAACAAGGCAGAGACCGAGACGAAAATAGAAAAATAAAGAAAGAGAGAAAAAAACGAGAAAGAAAAATGTGATTGAAATGAATGCAGTGCAGAAATAATTTCTTCGAGCTTCTCTGATACCGCAACCGAACCGTGCATAGATTTCTCACCGCATATTATTTACTATGTTCTCAAGAACTTACCTAATAAGTTCACCAAGTTTTCAGAAGGCATCAATCAATTTCTTTTGAAGAAATGTGCCCTGGCTCTTGCTTTCCCACTTTCCCTACTATTCGAAGACTCTTTCAAGCGATGCTCAATTCCTATTCAATGGAAATCCGGAGAAGTCATCCCAGTCTACAAACGTAAAGGTGATCGAGCGAATTTCAGCAATTATCGCCCTATCACTGTGACTTCCGCGGTCTGTCAGTCTTCGAGAGCATTTTATCTAATAACGTCAGACTTAACCACAGAAACTTCTTCTCCAAGTCCCAATATGGCTTCATATCCAGAAGAAGTTGTGAGTTGCAACTTTTAAAATCTATCAGTGAGTGGGAAATATCTCTTCAGAAACATCAAGCATTAGATGTTGTATATTTTGATTTCGCGAGAGCTTTCGACAAGGTCTCACACTCAGAGTTGATCAAAAAGCTTCATTACATGGGACTTCATGTTACTCTAATAGACTGGATTACTTTATTTCTGCAAAACCTTTCATTTAAGGTTCGCATAGAAAATGTCTACTCTGATTCTTTCCCAGTACTCAGCGGGGTACCCCAAGGGACAGTTCTCGGGCCCCTCTTGTTCCTCTGCTTCATCAATGACATTGAGAGCTGTATTCCCTCGACTGTAAAGTTTTCCTTGTTTCCCGATGACCTTAAAATTTATAGTGAGGACTCTGATTCTCTTCAACTATGTATAAACAATATCTCAAATTGGTCACATGAATTCAAACTTCCCTTAGCTGTCGAGAAAATCAACTGTCTCCGTCTTGGGAAATCTCAAAACGATTACTTTATTGATAGCTCTCTGATAAAAGTCGTTAATTTAGTCAGAGACTTAGGTATTTTTGTGGACTCTAAGCTCAAATTCAAGCAACACGTAGAAATAATACGTGCTAGGACTCTGTGTAGAATTTCACAAGTTTTCAAAGTGTTTAGATGTTTGGACTTGAACGGTTACAAAACCGTTTACACCACTTACATCAGACCACTACTTGAATATGGTACAATTATTTTCTCTCCGAAAGTCCGCAGTAATAATTCGAAAAGGTTGGAATACCCTCAAAGACTTTTCACAAAAAAGCTTATTCTCGTTGTGGAAGTATTAGGTTGAGCTACCCTCAAGGTCTCGCTGAATTCAATTTAGATTCACTAATCATTCGACGACTCCGTTCTGATTTATTGGTAGTTTTTCGTCTACTTTCTGATAGAGCGGATTGACAGACGTGCAAAAAAGAGCTGAAGTTAAGAACTGAAACCAATCTCCGCACTTCAGACCGAACCTCCAAATTAACTCTGCTTTTTTTTCTGTTGTCAACAGCAAGAGCTTTCTGTTGTCAACAGCAAGAGTGGACACCAACGAAAATTGACTGTCTTATTCCTCATTATTCCCCTATAAGCGATGGCCTTACAAGCTATCCTATGGTAATAAATAACTACAAAACAAAAAAAGAGAGAAACAAAGAGAGGAAGAGATAGAGAGGGAGAGAGATTTACGAAGACACTTTAGCACATTGGACAACTCAGAAACGACAAAAAAAACTATCGCACAGAAAAAATCTAGTCCACCGGGCGGGATCGAACCCAAACCATATCGACCCAAACCGGGAGCGCGTGTTCCCGGTTTGAGAAACACGCACTTCCGGTTTGAGTCTAGATGGTTTGGGTTCGATCCCGCCCGGTGAACTAGCTTTTTTTCTGTGCGATAGTTCAATCATTTGTCATCTTAACCAGGCGTCACTGCCTTTAAACAGCGTAACTTAGCATTTAAAAATTTAACAACTCAGAGACGTTCGAGTTTTGACCCTCATCCATATTTCAACAAAGGGCGCACTTTCAAGTGTTGAAAATTTCGAAGAACTAGCGCTCTTCGAGCGAAGGAGTCTGTAATAATGAGAAGTGAGATTGAGGTAGAAGGAAGAGGGCAGAAAACGAAGAGCTTCTCTTTATCATAGACTCCATCATTCAAACAAATGTTGTTTTTCGAAATTTTCTAGTGACTTATGCCCTTATCTGAGGCATAACCGATATAAAACCCGATCTTCATCATCAATGAAGCGGATCATGCTTTCATTGATTCAATCAAAATGACAAAGCTGCAGCAGCGCTAACCTTAGCAGTTGAGTAATCGTAGACAACGACACTGGCGACTGCCAGGGTAACATCTTCTGTGCAGATAGCCATGTCGACGCCCGCGACGTAAACCAGTTCAGCTTCTTCTTTTATCTGACGTCATATGGAAGCTTTTTCATTCATATCACAGTACCAGTATGTTTATCATTTAAAACATCGAACGGGCCAAAACTAGTCCATTGGGTTGGATTGAACTCAATCATAGTAGGCTAAAACCCTTAGAGTTTTTTTTCTCAAAAACTGTATGCATGTATACGGTAGTATAATCAACAGTTTCCTTAGGATTCATTCGAGTAGACTTTATTTATATACCTACAAGCAGTGGTTAAATGGAGCCGCCCCATTTGGGTTTACATGTATCATCCGCTCAAATTTTTGAGGAAAAAAAGAGGGGATGAAGGAAAAGGGTAAGAAAAGAAAGGGAGTTTTTTGTCAATAGTGTGTGTACATGTATCCGCCGACGGGACCGATCCGGTCACTATTTAACCCCTGCCTACAAGAAGATAAAGATTCCGTAAACATCTATAAACATGAATCCTGAAACAAATCCACACACCTCCTTGAGGGCATGCTGAGTTTTCTCTTTCCTCTTCAAAAGTATTTTTCCGAGGGAGAGCGAAAGCGGGGGAACTGCTAGTAGTAGCAGCCTCGCGTAAACCACTCCCAGCCACATCGCGTGCAAGACTGAGATGCAGAGCAGAGGGACAAAAGGCAGCATATCACCGAACAATATCTCAACTTTTAACACACTCAAGACACCCCATAGCTAAACGATCATACTGATTAAGGCTCATTTCTGCCTGTTCTCCTTGTGTTGAGCGGTCGGGTTTATATTCATACTAAACTATTGTATCTTACTTTGTATGATTTTGAATAGATAACACGACTTCTAGCAAAACTGAACACCTAAGAGTCATAACGTCATACTATTTCGACCTCTTTCATCCTCTTACTAACAACACCAGAAGACTTTTCATGATAATGGAATCGATGTGATCTACTGCACCATTGCCTTCTTTTGTAGGCCACATTCTAAACCTTTAGTTTTTCTTTCTGCTCACAACAATCAAAATCAGCCTACTGGTTTTTGATAAAAAAGTGAAAGAGTGCGAGTGGATGGTCTGTCAATAGATCATAATCAGTAAGCTCGCCTACAACATTTACCGCCTTATGAGTGAACAGGGTGAGGAAAAAACCACGAAAAAGTGTGAATAACAAAATTTCTTGTTCTCTTCTCATCGAAAACTTCCTTTTATTGGACTCTTACACTGAAATAAGAATTTCCTTTGAATCGACTCATACAAAGAAAGTCTTAATACATGAACTTTATTGGACTCTTTCACTGAAATAAGAATTTCCTTTGAATCGACTCATACAAAGAAAGTCTTAATACATGAACTTTATTGGACTCTTTCACTGAAATAAGAATTTCCTTTGAATCGACTCATACAAAGAAAGTCTTAATACATGAACTTCGACTACGTCTTTCTCTTTCTACTCTTCCTCCTCATTAACCTGATGGAAAACGGATTGATAGAGCTCCAGAAAGAAGGCAAGTATGATCAAGGATCTTCTGAGTGGAGGAATGAGAGTCGAGAGAGGCAAAGAGTGAACTCGAACGCACATCAAAACAGTCAAGCCCAACTGAAATCGATCTGAGACGATTTCGCGAGGAAGCGAACTCAATCAATTTCTTCATTATATCTGGCAAGTCGATGGAACGATGTCATTTTATCTCTCGTTGCGAATTCTGGAATGGTTTACTACACCTAAAATCACTCTTCCTCTCTCAAAACTCCTCTATTTTTCAATTATCTGATTTATTTATTTTCAGCTGACAGGGTCAATTTTAGGAAGACTCTATCAACACGATTCATTCTTCCACTTCCGTCTTCACCAACCTGAGTTACCATCAAAGAGATCCGTAGAGGAATTTCTTGAGTTGTGAAAAGCAGCGTAGAAAGAGTACAGGAAGCAATTACACTAATGTCCACCAGTAAAGGGGCAAAGTAGGCGTTCTGAAGATCATCTGCTCAATAGTATCATAAAATCACTCGATATTAATTATATAGTTTACAATTATAGATTATATCACCTGATCGATGTCACAGAAGGGCTAGTTCGCCAACGGAGTCGCCTACACGATGGTGCGAGTGTCGACAGACGTCCCGGACGTTCTGGACGCAAAGGACTCCAAACTATACCTATCCCAAAGTGGTTTTTCTCCCGCAAGGGACACATCGAACAGCTCTCCCCCCAGCTGTCCAATCCTCTCGTTTTTTCTATTAAGGATCAGGGCCTTCCAGCGGCTCTGATCCTCGCCCTCCTCTTAAGTGCTGGAATAGAAAGCAAACCGGGTCCTTTGCGATGGCCGTGTACTGTATGTCACAAAAGTGCTTCCAGCAATAGCGTTCGCTGTCAGAAGTGTCAGAAATGGACACATCTTAAATGTTCTGGTCTCTCCTCCTTCAATGCCTGGAACCCATCCTGGAGATGTCATAGCTGTGTCAGACCTCCCCCAAGAAGCTCACAAACTAAGATAGATACCCTCAAAATCATCCATTGGAATGCTAATGGAATTCGGGGCAGAATCGTAGAGCTTGAGGACTTACTCCACGAGGAAAATATCCACATAGCTTTAATCCAGGAGACCAAACTAGATGCCACAGCCGTAACGCCATCGATTAAAGGGTACTCACTAATAAGACAGGACCGAACCAGATCAGGAGGTGGCCTCGCAATGATCATAAGAGAGGACATCCAATATGTGCTAGCAGACTCAACTCACGGTGATAAGACAATAGAGACAATATATATATATATTTTATCTACACTTGTCAGTGCAAAAACAAACATTCAAAAACCACAGATAACAATGGTGTCTTTAAGAAGCAAAGAAAAAAAAGAAAAGAAATCTAAGACAATTCTTGTAACAATTTATTACAGAGCGCGTCATATGTAGTGTCTAATAATTACATCCATATGTCTGCTGATTCGAAACGGAAAAACTAAAGTGTATCAATGATATTGATGACAGCTTTTTTAAAAACGTGTTCACTCGGAACATTCAACACATCTCTCGATAATCTAGTGAACATACGTGCTACCCTTAATGAGAAACAATGGAAACGGGCCGTATTCTGTGTTGCTTCGACATACAAACCGTTAACATTTGTCCGTGTAATCGGAACCCATTTGAAGAACTTTTCCTTCGCGACAATGGAACTATTGTTGTAAATTTTCCAACCCATCATAAGATCCGCGACTTTCCGCCTGTCTATCAAGGAAGAAAGACCTAGGTTAGCCAATCGACAAGAATAAGAAGGAAGTGCACGTGGATAATCAGGATTAGGAAAGCATCGGTAGTATACAATACGAGTAAAAGCTTCAAGTACTTTCTCGATAATTTTGCAGTCTTTTTTATAATATGGATTCCAGAAGCAAGATGCAAATTCTAGACAATGACTATCGAGATCCCCTCTACACTCGGTAATCTGAGAATAACTAATCTCTATATCCCTCCACGCTCCTCATGTCCACCGGGTTATACCACAGACTTTGCCCACTTCCTCAAACATACAAAGACATGCGTTGTGGCTGGTGACGTGAACGCCCACAATGAGCTCTGGAGTACTGGTACCGAAGATGCCAGAGGAACTGCACTCTGTGAAGCTATCGAGCAGAGCAATTACATAGTCTTGAACTCTCCTCAGCAACACACACGTAAGGAAGCCTCTCCGGACATTACGTCAGTCACAAACGACATTGCGACCAACTGTTCCTGGAGAACTCTCGGAAAGCTAAATTCTGACCACCTACCAGTCCTACTCGAGATAGAACTGAGAATCCCAACGATTGGGAAACGAAGATGCTACATGAACTTCAGAAAAGCAAAATGGCACGAATACGAAATAGAAGTGAACAAGAGACTCGGCGAATTTCCGTACGAAGGAAGCCCTCACAACATGCATTCCTTCCTGGTTGAAACTCTCAGAGAGGCGGCAAGAAAACATATACCACAAGGAAGATGCACAGACTTCATACCCCGCCTGAGCGAAGAAGCCAAAGCACTCATCCGAAAAAGAGATCAGATGCGTAGAGCAAACCCGGCAGACCCATGTCTCCCTGAACTGATGACAAGGATTTCCTATAAGATCAATGATGATAAGCGCATTGCATGGGAAGATTTCGTGAACAACCTCAGACTCAACGAACCCACAAATCGTTTGTGGAACACAATCAAATCACTTGATGGTCGAGCACACAAACCCTCCCACGCCGCTATTGTCCATAAGGGTTCACCTCTATCCAGCCTGGAAGCTACCAACCTTTTCGCCAAACAACTCGCCAAACAAGCCGTCAAGACCCCTGATCGATCTAACAGGAGAACTCACCACTGGACCTCGAACTTTGAGCGTTCCGACGTCCCAGTCGTCACAGTTGACGAAGTGAAGACAGCAATGAAGAAAATGAGAAGCTCCAAGGCCATGGATCTCGACGAAATCTGTCCTCTTATGGTTAAAAAGGCAGGCGAACAGTGTGCAAGATGCTTTGCAATACTCTTTAATTGCTCACTCAGCACCGGCATCATACCTTCGGCCTGGAAGACGGCCAGAGTTATCACGATTCCGAAGCCAGGGAAGGACCTCACGTCAATAAAAGGCTACAGACCGATCTCAATTCTGTCCCCTGTGGTCAAACTCCTCGAGAGAATCATCCTCCCCCACATCACAGAAGAAGTTGAGTTGGAAAACTGGCAACATGGCTTCAGAAAAGGACGCTCGACCACGACAGCCTTGATGGAGATAACGGGCCACATAACCAACGGTATCAACCAACGGCTCCCTCCACATCGCACAGTGATGGTTGCGCTCGACCTCACCTCGGCATATGATCTGGTCAACATTTCTCGCCTTTGTCACACTCTCGCCGAAACATCCATCCCCAGAGGCCTCGTTAGATGGCTATCCAGCTATCTACGAGGTAGAGCCATCCGTGTGGACTTCAGAAACTGCCTCAGCCGCCAGCAAACCTGCTACGCAGGAGTTCCTCAGGGGGGAGTACTCAGCCCTTCCTTGTTCAACATATACTTGAATGGGCTGCCGAAGCCTACCGAGACGATCAAACTGGTCGGGTATGCGGATGATCTGACAATACTGGCCTCTCACCCTGACTGGAGAGTTGGAGCCGACAGACTGAACTCCTACCTCCCAGCCCTCACCAGCCATCTTGGGGAACTAAAGATGGACATCTCGGCAGCTAAATCCAGTGTAACGCTCTTCACCACCAACACAAAGGAATGTCGTGAAGTACCAGAAGTTGTGGTCAACGGTGAGCCACTCCCTCTAAGTAGAGCCCCCAAGATCCTTGGAGTCACCTTGGACCAGATGGGAACCTACCGTCAACACGCCGAAGGACTAAAGACAAGGGCAACAAAAAGATTGAATGTCCTCCGAGCAATCGCGGGAAGAAGGTGGGGACAGAAGACCGAGACAATGCTGAACACATACAAAGCAACCACTAGAGCAGTCTTGTCTTACGCAGCACCCATCTACTCGCCCCAACTTGCCGAATCACATTGGACTTCCTTGCAAGCAGCACAAAACAAAGCCATTCGGATCGCAACTGGAAACCTTGCAATTGCGGACACTCAGCACCTGGCATACGAGAGCAAACTTCTTCCAGTCAAAGAACACAACCTCATGCTCAGCAAAAAATTCACCGCCAAGGCCAGGCTTCAGCCCAACCATCCATCTCACCGCATCTGCACTGAAGCAAAACCTCCCAGGGCAATAAGAAAACACGCCAAAGACATAGACATACATAGTATTAGGTGATACGGACTATAAAGTGGCCCTCAGAAAAATACACACGGAGACAGTCAGAGACTTTCTTAGAAATAGTCGACCCAACCCAGTTCTGGGAACTAAACCTCCTAGAATACACAAGTCCACGTCCCAACTATCCAGAGAAAATCAGATAACTCTGTCTCAATTGCGAAGCGGCCACTCTAGTTTCCTTAACAGTTATCTCCACCGAATAGGGGCCAATGAATCTCCCCTCTGCCCACTGTGTAGGATAGAGCCGCATACTTCGAGACATATTTTTTCGTGTCGCTGTAACCCCACTTCACTTAGCCCTATCGACCTTTGGAATAGGCCGCACTCGGTTGTTGATTTCTTGTTCAATTAAATCTCTCCAAAAAAAAAAAAATAAAAAAAATAAAAATAAATAAATAAATAAATAAAGGAGAGTAAAAAAAAATAAAATAAAAAAAATTTTAAAAAAAATAAGAGAGAGAGGAAAGAGAGTGTGGGCTTATAACGCTGGCGGGTCGAGAGCTTTGACGACTTCCTCCAGTGTCTCGCGAAGGAAGATCTACCCGTTGGGCAAGACAACAACAACAGAAGGGCTACACCAAGATGCTTTTGCGGTTTAAACAATAACATCAGTCGAAGTTGCTTTCGAAGATCACTTTATTCCTTATCTTTACTGAAATCATTTGATGCTCCTCGCTAAGAAGACTAGATGCTCTCCAATAAGATCATTTGGTTTTCTCGCCTTCGATGGTGCTAGAGCACACGAGTTCACACCATCGCAAGGGACTGGTTCATCCTCACCGGTATCGAGCGCGTCCTCAGGTGGCAGTTAGAGGGATGTCTCTTTGCATAAGTGCATTGGAGATAGCGGGCCAAAATTTGATAGTATAGTTCGTCAATGCAGGATTGGCCTGGGCATGCCACCGGATAAACATGAGCCCAAACTCCCCTATACTTTGTAATGGCGAGTACAGGCGCCAGTAAAATAGACTCTTGCCCTTCTCCGGTTAAGGAATGGGTCTCGCGAAGAGGTGCGAATGTAGACGGAAAAAATTTCTCCAAACTCAAAAGGATCCTCATCAACCTATCCCAGAGGACTCCCCTCGACAGGACCTATGAGCAAACAAAACAACAACATCATTTGATTTTCCCAACTAAGATCATTCGATCTTGACTACCAGTTCTTACCAGGGGTTAAATGCGACCGGACAAATCGATGTTTACATGTATCCGCCGAAAAAATTGAATTAAAAAAAAATTAATTGTTGTAACTGCATTGCTTCTTTGACATTTGTATTACATGTGGACAACTTTAACATAACTTATTATAAATAAGTATTGCGAAGGGCTGTGATTCTTTTTTGATTCAGTTATGTTTACATGTATCCGCCGCGAAAGCCGATCCAGTCACTATTTAACTACTGATTCTTACGCGGCTGCTGCCAGAAACACTCTTATACTATAATAAGCAATAAGCTATGAGCCAAAGCATGGAAATAATTGAAGTGAATAAAAAATATACTCGTGAACCTGGGCAGCGAGAATGATAAGCTGAATAAGAGGAAGGATGATGGCTTTCTCATGGACGTGGTACCCAAAGAAGAAAAAGGCCAAGGAAGAGATTAGCAGCGCGAAACAGAAGTTGCTCAGCATGGAGGTCTGCAATTCATAAGTCTTGTGAATATGAACTACTTCAATCGTACATCTTATTCATTCATTCTTTATTCCGGTAGTGGACATTCACAGTTATAATGCACAGAACGGATAACTGTCACGGGTGTGAATTCAGTTAGGTTAAAAGCAAAAAGCACAGCATGGAGACAAGAAAAAAAAGTAAAGTTCTCTGACAAAAAAAAGTAAAATTCTCTCATTGTTATCACAAGTAAAGTTATCTCACTCTGTCTCTCTTTGGCTTAGGTTTTTTCGGCTTTAGCCTCCTGAGTAAAACAATGAAATCTCCATCTTCAAGTTTCCTGAAGAGGATACTTCTCACGACGAAGAACAACAACAATTTGAATTATTCTAGCGTATCAGGCAGTATTTGTTACTTTCAACAGTTCTTTTTGCGTGTATAATCTTAGTTATAACCACTGCGACGTCATGCGACGAGTCATGCGTCATGCGACGAGAAGTCGCATGACAGTGGTTGCCGCATGACTAACCGAAAATTAGCTTATCTTTGGTTGATCAAGGTTCCAGAAGTTTATTCATTCTCCTATGTCTCAGAATAAATTTCAACACACCTTCTGAAGGCTACTCCTGCTCGATCGCAACGGCGGAAACGGCCATATGCTGTCATAGAAAAGTAGCGAGAAGAGAGGGAGGAGAAAAAGAGTCACTGCACACAGACTGCCTCTCACACTCATGTTTGGTAGCACAGAATGGGCGTATTCCTCCAATCAATTATTAAATCAAACTTATCTATACAGAAAAAACTGAAAAAAATTCTCCTAGCGCTTATATCAACTTCGCTTATGGGGTATGGGCTCCCTTTAAACTAGAGAAAAGGGCTCCCCTCCATTGCACAGGTAACCAGTGGCTGTTTTCTGGATTACTGGTTTCTGGGTGACTGCTAGTGTGTACTGCATTAGTGGGTACAGTCAGATTCGTCTCAGCACGACCAACACATTTTACCGCCTTTGTTCTGGGTAAATATATTCGGGGTGAGGTTCGAACTTGGAACACTTGACACAATTGTCAGCACACCATAATGCGAGAGTTCGAAATTTATTACTACGTACAATAGTCAACTTTTTTGTTGTTGAAAGAACAGAATCTGCAGCGGAAAGCATCAAGAGGGGACAGCTCATCATTCTTACCTTTTCTCGTCCTCCTGAGCGGTTGCCATGAAATGAATGACTCGCCACTCTTCACTTCCCCCTTCGAATTTCTCTTCCCATTAGAAACCCTCTAGTAACTCTCATTGGAAACCGCCAACGGACTCTACAGTTCTCTTCTCGCTTCTTCCCCTCAATTGCTCTGTCATCTACTCTCCTCTTTACCATTTCAACGTGATGTTTTGAAAGACTCAGCGTAATAAAAAGTCAAAGCTCAGTGAATAACCTTAACGATTCCACTCGTGTACTGAGGCGGTAGCGGGTCAAACCCGCCGGCCTTGGCTAGTTTGCACAAGACAAGATCCAGCGTATTGTACAAGGCCCAGAAGTTGGGCGCCCAGAAGGAGTGGGTAAGTCCCCGCTGGATGGGGAAGAGTCTGGATAGGAGAGAGAGCAGAGCCGGCAGACCTCCTGCATAGAGGAGAGGAGCGAGCGAAATCAGAAACGGAGTCACGACAGCGAATCCGAGCTGTGCGCCTAGATTGAGTAGAGTGCTCTGTCAAACGGGCCTTTGAGCCTTTCTCATAGCAAATTGATTGAACTTTCACGCGGAAAGAGCCATTCCACCGGGCGGTATCGGACCCTGCCATCTTTCATGTTTCTAACCAAAAGTGCAAGCGCGTTTTTTTTACACCACAGGAACACATTTCTATCCCGTTGAATACATCGCTTTTCCTTTCATGAAGGACAAACGCATCAACGTGTCTTCTGCAGTGTAACTGGTAACGCATCAACGTGTCTTCTGCAGTGTAACTGGTAACGCATCAACGTGTCTTCTGCAGTGTAACTGGTAACGCACTCAAAATGTCTGACCGGAATATGTATAACAGGTTCGATCTCACCCGATGAATTGGCTTTTTCCGAGTCATATTTTAATGCATTGTCATTTCAACAGGGCGTTACCTTCAAACTCTGGAAAACGAGAATGCGTAGGTCAATTACTAAGCCATTTTTCCTAACTTAAAGATTATGGCGCAAAAATTCTCTAACCTGGAAAACTTGGAAATCGTAAAATTTTGAAAAGAAGAGTAACCATCCAAATAGCATTGATTCTCAACAATTTTGATAGATCATATCTTCAAAAAGAAACTCTTTTGCTCGAAACTAATACATAGTCTCTGATCTTTCAGCTACTGTATGATTTAAATACCCATTATATTTATGAGAGTTTACTATGTACTCCTTCATTTTCTTGTCTAACAACCATTTTAAAGATGAATCTCAATCAGTTATCCTTTAGTGATAAATAGCAATAAGTAGACTGAAAGTCGAGAATTATTATTGACTTAACCTCGTTTGAGCGAGAGCACAGCTTTGTTCAGGCCGCCTTCAACATCTCCCAGCCAGAAATAAGTTGAGAGATAGTAGAAAACGTAGGCCGGAGCATAGTATATGTAGATATGTTTAAAATTGATCAACACCGAGAAGAAGAAACCTCCCTGAAAAAATTCACCGAATTTTCAAGTCACAAAAAAACTAGTTTTTGGTGCTCTGGACAAACTTGAACACAGAGTTCTGAAGTAAAAACTATAAAAACTTGACCATTTCAATTTTGTTACCATTTATTAGCGATGCTTCTGAAAACTACTGAATTTCTTACAAAAACATAAGAAAAAACTAGAAACCTGGAATGGAAATTGTTGTATGGGCCTTAAAATGTGCATTATATTGTGTGCGTGTGTAGCTCAGTGGGTAAGAACATAGCCCGGAAAGCGAAGGTCGCGGGTTCGGTTCCCGTCACACGACAGGATTTTTGCACAAATTTCTGCGAACAATCCTGCTCGGTATAAAAATCCGTTGCTTGAGATCAACGAGGAGTAGGGTATACTTTTATTTACAAACTTCACTAGATTGAAGTGCACCTACGATCTCACCATATGTATACTCTAACTTTTCTCACCAACAAAAACTTCTTGTGGACAATGGCGACAATGGAGAAGATGAGAAATGATGTGAGGAAGGCGTTGTATTGGAAGTGAATGTTATCGAGCAGCAGAAAGGAGGAATGAGTGAGTAGGAGCAGAGAAGAGCACATCCCAGCAACTTTCGACTTCCATCCATTCCCTCTCGGCATAAGAACATAGCACGCTAACACCTCAAGAAATTGACTATTTTCATAAGAGACACTTGATTAGAAAAAAATCTTCTGAAATTTCTAAAATAAACACACACTGAAATGAGAATACAAACAAACAATCATTTAACCCTCTGCTTAGACATTCATAGCGTTTAATCCTCAACAAAAAGCAACCCCTTAGGGTATTATGGTGATAAGATATGTTGGGCTAGGATAGCCCCTGGCGATAAGAAAATGTTTGAGATGATTTCAGTTTTAGAGCCTTACGTAGAAAATATCGGCGAGAAGAACCGATGTTCTCTGAAAGAGGAAGACCCTGCGAGTCTGAAGAGGCTCTTTCTGGAGCGAGAGTATGTCCTCCATTCCCAAGCGAACCGCTGCTATGGACAGCACCTCAACTATCACATATATCTTCTTGATTTGACGCATTTCGTGCAGAGAAAAATAATAGGTCTGGCATTGGTACATGAACCCACCATTGGCATAATTTTAGGCCGCTCACCAGTATTACCTAGTAAATGGGTAAGAGCCAAATATTGATCAAGTAGGTTCCGCCCAACTTTATGAAAGGTTTGAAGATCCAGTGATATGCCTTTTTTAACCCTCTAACTTGTGACAGTCCGGGTTTGAAGTAATGATAAAAATGCGCTGACTGTTGTGCCGTTTCAAGTTCGATTCCTACTCCGATCAGCTTAAATTCAAACCGAGATGGTGAAATTTCGGGTTAGAACTTTACTTCCCAATTTCTTCTTGTTGCACATTTTAGCAATAAACCACGTAACAGCCGATGGTTCTAACACGTCAGAACTGTAGTGAAAAGCAGGAAAATGCGCCACCCGCCATACACATTATAAAGCACTGATGCTAAGGCTAACTTGCTCCATGATTCTGAGAATATTCATAAAGCAACCTTCTCAAAGTAAGCGAATAGAGGAGGATAGTCCAGAGTCCATTCGGAAGTGTCTTCGGTGTACCACTCCGCAAGAGGCTTCTGATGCACAATGGCCATCCAGTTACGGTGCACCTCAAACTTTCAGTTTAATCGAGTTTCCTAAACAGGTGCTGAACTGCGATTTCCTCTATACTCTGGAAGCGGTAGTATGGATATTCATTAGCTAATTGAAAACAATGCCTCTTACTTTCCAATAATCTTGCTTTTGCGTGTCATCATTTTGCAAAACGATGTTCTATTAATACTTTTCTCGTTTTTACCCGCCACCTAAAACAAGCCGTGATGAGAGATAAATACGGTAAGAGATCGATTAAGAAGATTCATCTCAGAATACTGTATTCTTTTCACCGAAATTCAACAAGAAGCAGATATAAACCTCCAGATCGGTGGAAGAATATGAGGGGAAGAGGAGAATCTTCAGCACGAAGAGAAAAACGAAGCTTGCCACAAACATCTCCTTCCCCTCCATCGACGATGTAACTCTCTCTCTCTCTCTTAACCTTGTCAACAAACGCTCAGTTATACTTTCAAAGCTGTAACGCTTGGTTAAGAAATATGATCAAACGATCGAATCCACAAAAACTATTTTATCGGGCGGGATCAAAATTGGCCATCTTTCCTTTACCGAGAGCAAACATATCTCCTTTCTATTCAAGAACTTATCTTAAAAATTCAAAATTTTCGCCTCGCTTTACAGCAAAAACTTCCTAGAAATTAAAAGTAAGTTCCCGATCACAAGGAGAAAACTTGGGATACTTTTTGAGATAATCTGTTCCCCCAATGAAGGACTGCATAATATGTTTTTATAGCTGATGGAACTGGATATGCTTCTTTTATCTTGTTTTCAAAAACGCACTTAATGTATTACAAAAAAACAATTTATTGGGGAATAGTATGTATGATTGTGATTAAACTTGAAAATACAGGTACATTTATTATAATCATCTCAAAATACATGTGTCATCAATGTTTTCAGGGTAAATTTTCGTTAAATCGTGTTTCTACTAACAGAAGTGAGTTTACCTAACTTTTCTTGTGCATATTCTATATCGTCTCAAACGAAGGTGTTTAAAAATTACAGTTTAAATTAATAACTCCAACCAGTTGAATTTAATAGAGTTCATAAACCATTCTTGCACTTTTCACATTCTCAGTACGGTTGTTTTCTCAATATCCTGGAATTCGTTCTCAAGACTTCTGATAGCAAGAACTTCAATTCAGCCGTATCAGTTACTCTCGTATGTTATGAATAACGCTGCATGAAAAACACTTATTCTTATCATATTGAAACTCTGCATCTTTCTATAACTCTCCATTCCAATTGATGAATCATCTTCTTAGCTAATAATTCTCAAGAATTGAATCGATTCAACCTATCGTTGTAAGAGAAAAATTGATCGGGAGTTATCGATTGAGTTGATGAAGCAAGTAAAGTCGGCGATAAGATTGATCTCCTGCTCTGCGAGCCTCTCTAGAGCCTCCGCTTCTTCCCTCATCAACTCCTTCAATCGCATTCTCATCCTCTCCACTTCAAATTCTCTCTCTAAAGTAAATAATTGTCACAAACCAACAAAAAAGTTAGTCAAAGAGTTCATAGACAGTAATACCTAGTTTAAACAGAGAAAAATTTCTTACTACAAAAATCTCTCTAGATTTTTGTCCCAATAACGATCGTCATAAATCCTGCCTTTCAATGTTTAGCCAATCAATAAATACCACATTCGATTTGCTGGATGTTCAAGCTCAGATTCCTAATTAATTGTTCTTTTTTTGAAGACATAAGACTTTCAGCCTAATTTCTAACGACCTTGTTTGCGTGATAATAAAGTTCGCTCTGCCTAAGCAAAGAATTTTTGGTAATTGAAACTTTTTGATTAAAAAAGAAGGAATCATATAATCGCTTCATTAGATTTTGCCGAAAACTATAAGCGCCTTTTGAATAAGGTACCTTGAATATGCTACAATCATAAGGTACCTTGAATAAGGTACCTTGAATATGCTACAATCATAAGGTACCTTGAATAAGGTACCTTGAATATGCTACAATCATAAGGTACCTTGAATATGCTACAATCATAAGGTACCTTGAATAAGGTACCTTGAATATGCTACAATCATCTAAATGAGTTTTCGCTATTAGTGTAATTACTTACACTCTTCTTATTCTCATATGAATCTCAATCGATTGTCGTAAAGATCATTCAATCAATCAATAAATGTCCTCAGAGTTTCCAATTGTTATTCAAAAGCTGCTAAGTTCATGTTAACTTTCTGAAAAGGCGAACCTCTCATAGACTTCTTCCATTGTCGTTGAGCTAAAGAATTCTTCAAATGCTTCCCATCATCTATTTCAACTTCCATATTTTTTGTCTGCGTATCAAGACTTCTTTTCTTCTCTCTCCACTCCTGAATCGTCTGCGTCTCTGCACTCTTCGACCTTTCTCTCGCCTTTTGACTTGTCTGCGTCTCCGCACAAATAATCATTCGCTCAGATGTCTGTGTCTCGACACACTTGCTCTTTCGCTGTCTCATTTCGACCCTCGGTGTTTGAGGCGAGCGGCCCACTTGGGCTTCCAGAGGAATTGGCGAACTTTCACGATAGGCATTTTCGTTACTCACAGACTTCGGAACTTTTACCGGACGCGAAGATGAAATAGTTGTCCGGATTTTGAGGCTTTCTTTAGAGGACCGTTCTAATTGCCTGATTTCATCACTCGAAGTATTATTCTTCACAGAAAATACTCTTGGTGTTGACGTTGAATCGAGGCTTGTGGAGGAATGAAAAGAACTCGCGTAGGCCAAGGTTTGAAGATTAGACGAGTTCGAGGATCTACTACTTTCTTTGCGTCTATCCTTTTTGGAGTGCGTGCTTCTTTTCGAAGAGTGACTACTGCTCTTTGAAGAATGACTGCTATTCTGTGAAGAGTCAGTACTACTTTTCGATGAGTCACTGGTGTCCTTAGAAGAGTCACTGCTACTTTCCTCTGAGGAAGTGTTGGTTGTGACTGAAGAAGATTGAGGAGTACTAATGGAGCTACTATCGGTGCTCAATTTCCTTTTACTCGCTTTGTCTTTTTTCGATGACTTCTTGTTGAGAGGTTGACTTTTTATGTTGCTTTCCTCTTCTTTTCCTTTTCTAATCATTTCTTCTATTTCTTCCTCCACTTCATCTTCAAATGCAAATGAATCTGCACTGCTTTCAACCTGAAAATACAAGGTTTCTGCTTAAAGGTGAGTGGAAGAGACACACAGAGAGAGAAAGAGAAGAGGCGAGACACAGAGAAATGAGAGAGAGAGAGAGAGAGAGAGAGAGAGAGAGAGAGAGAGAGAGAGCGACAAAAAAGATTTACCTCCACGGGAACGATGGAGATTTCCTTCTTCGGCGGTGCTGAGACTGATGTGGGGAAGCTTAAACATTTTCCTGTTCTCAAATCGAAGCCTCATCATTGTTGTAGTCTTGGATAAATGGATCACACCGAAGTGCTTACCTGAATATGACATTCTTGAGGTTGTCGGTGGGCGTTTTGCTAATTGGATATTCTGTTCTCCTCTTGAGACTCTCTCCCATTGTATTGCGGAGTTCACTCCATTTGGTATCATTCGGTCTCTCGCTATCTATTGATGGCAGCTTGGAGAGGGCAGCTTCTTTCTCCTACAACAACAATTGAATATTCGAGCAGAGAGAGAGAGAGTCTGAGAGATATTATTGGGACAGAGAGAGAAAGAGAAAAAGAGAGAGAGAGACATAAAGCAGCTAAATAAAAAATGTTAATATAAATTTTATATTATTAAAATAGGACCCCAAAGTGAACCTAGCGAAACTTATCCGCAATAAGTCTAACCGCTGAATTCGGTTTCCGATTCAAAGGCTTCGACTTGATAAGTAGATTGGTGACTTCCTCTTTTCTCGCGTGTTTCTTCACACCCATCCTCGGTTTGTCTCCTCAACCAATCAGTAAAATGAAAATAATGATGTCATTCAATAAAATAAGAATAATTCACTGAATAACTTTTTTTTAAAACCAAACTGAAACATATTATTTTTAGAAATTGTGTTCCAATCACCAAGATTCGACTGATACATTAACTGAGTTAAGACTACAATTGAAAGAAACATATAATCAATAATGCATTTATCCGATCATAAATTGAATATATAATATTCGGAAATTGTTTTTTGTCATCAAGATCGATGCCTTGTAATTATGCACAAACTGTTTTTTTTCATAGTTTCATTCTGAACAAGAAGAAAAAAGTGCATTCATTTTTTGAACGATACTATAATTGATAAAGATACGATACTTTTTTAAACGATACGATACTTTTTGAACGATAATACTATAATTGAAAAGGTCCGGGCGTGGCATAATTGGTAGTGTGTTCGACCATTGTGCGAAGAGTCCCGAGTTCGACTCCCACCCCGGACAGATCCACTCAAACCAAGGGGGTTAAGAAATGTTGGTAGTGCTCATGCACGAATCTGACTCTCCCCACTGCTGCTAATCAAACTAGCAGTGATCTAGCAGGCAGCCACTGGTTCTACCAGGATAGGTCTGTCCTGCATCTCAGGGGAGCGCGTACCCTGCCGCGAGGCGGGAACAAGCGCGAGGAAGATTATTATTATTATTATTATTAACTATAATTGATAAATATTTTTATTAAACGATGCTCATGAACTGAGGAGCCTAATAAATTCACTCCTACATCAATCATTCTTATGTAATAAGCAAAGGAAGATTGCCAGGCTATCGCAAGATGAGAAGCTAATTCATCTTGCGATAGCCTGAATACGTCTCTAAAATCCATACTTAAATCCGTCTCTATTCTACAAAGATTGATTACATGCAGAGGTCAACAGGAAACCCCAAAGAACCTTGAAATTGTGCCTTGATGTCAACTGATGGCTCGGTGTTGAAAGAGACCCTCGCCTTCCTCTTCTCTTCCGCGTTCTCATTGAATGAGTCCAGGTATTTCTGCAGATGAATTCAGTCTGAAGGCGGACCTTTCTCTTTTTATAATCCTAATATCCCGATAACAATGTAATGTAACCTGTGCGGCAAGGGAGATCTTCCTCTGTCCAGAGTACATCAAAAGAGATTGGCTCCTTGCCTTGTTTCGCTTCCTTCTCCGTTGTTGCCAAGACGACTCTCCTCTTCGAATCTCCCAGCTCTCCCTTTCCTTCGTTCTCACATTTCTCAATGTCTTTTACTTCTCTCTCTCTCTCTTTCTCTCAAGACAATTCCTCTCTCTTCGATCTTCATCCTCCCTTTACATCTCCCTCTCTCTCGCGGCTGATTTTGAATTCATTCAATGCTTCCTCCAGTCCAAGTCAAGCAAAACCCCTTTCCCTGATTTCAATTCAACTCCAACCTTCTCAATGCTCTCTTCAACTCTCTTTTATTTCTAACATACAAACTCACAAAAATATAACTTTTATTTCTTCTTTGTACAAATGCTTAGATATTTTGTGATCAGTTATTACATATTAGACATATTCCCAATTTTCCAGCCGGTTCTGAACAAGCTCAGCAGCTATTACAAGTAATCAGAAGCACACACAATAAAATATGTGTGTTTAAATTTAAATAAAAAAGTGAATGTTATGGTAATATTTTATATTCATGAACTAAGCAGTTTCTATCAATTTTTTTCTTAAAAATTATCTCAAACTCAATAATTTTTTTGGTTCAACAGTCTCATACTCAGAGTTTAAATAAAAACAGTTCGAATTTCACCAAAACTTGAAAAAGATAATGGCGTTAATCATTTTTGAGCGTGATTAAAGTCAATCAACAAACAAAAAAAACGATTGACTAGACGGCAATAGGCCGTTTTTCATCTTTTCGTCAAGTTCATCGCAACTCTCTTATGTTCAAAACGTATGTAATAAGAAGGATTCATATGAAGCGAATCTCTGACATATAAGCACCGAGAATTTGTTTGTCTGTTATCAAGATAATTCTAAAAAGCTTGACAAACAAAACAACGTAATAAACAACCTTAATGTTAACAAAAAAATTTTTCAGCCAAATTAGCCTATACTATTCTTTGATAAGTATTGAGAACCTTTAAAAATAATTCTTGAAAAAGTAAGCATGGTCGGAAGTATAAGATTTAGGAACGTGTAACTACTTAACCAGCCTCTCTTTTCTTTACTACAAAAATAAGGTCTTCAGTGATTCTCCGCTGCTTGTCCCATTGGCTTCAAGTCTGGAGAGACCTGCAGACAAGAAGTTTTCAGTATGATTTTATTCCAGTTGCTCAGGTTCTCAAAAAAAGTTTCTAGAGTTGTTTGCGTTGTCGTTGAGCAGAAAATATACCGCCTGGTAAGCCTAGGTCATAGGTTCGATTCCCGTACCCCACAAAATGTTTTTTGCAAGAAATACTCGTTTCTCTTTTTACTAACCTTGAAGTTACAAGCGGTACACTCGACAACTTGTTCCAGTGGAACACCGTCCATCAGTTCTACTAGAAGGAGGCCTTTCTCCTCATTCACATCGAACACACACTAAAATAGACCGAGTTAATTACATATATACTTCTCTCTGTCTCTCTGACTCAATCAAACAAATTCTTTCCTCTTCGCAATGTCTAGAGCGCCAATTTTATCTTTTTCCTTTAGATTTTACGACCCGGAAGAATATCATCGGCTTCAGCAATAAGAATATCATATATATCATGGGATTAAATAACCAAAGTCTTTCTCAAACCCGTACCATGCGTGAAATCTGTGCACTTTTCAAAACTAGCTGCTTTTATGTCTGTATCTATCACTTAGTTTTTTCTTAATCAGATCTGGTTGCTCTTTCTTGTTAGCATACCCTTCCCTCTTCATCAGTATTTTCCAATCCACCCTACTACCAATGCAGGTTATGAGAAAATTCCTGTTTATTTGGTGCTATTTACTTTGACTACTAAAAGCGGTTCTATTTCTTTTTCTTTCTTTTATTCACAACTATACTTCGTAGATTTTTTACACTTTTAAACACTCTGAATTTCGAAGTTGACAACCTTTTCCATCGAATATTTTTGTTGAATAATGCTTATAGTTAATTACTTCTATCACTGTTCTAATTTGGTAGAATGAGAATGTCTCTGAATGAGCTAAGGGTCCCAGACCGATCCTCCAAAAACCATGAGGGTCAAGAATAAGTTTGTGGTTCTTGGACGAGTCTGAATCTCGTTTATGTTGCTATAAAAATCAGCAGTAATGTAAGCTCACCGACTGGTTCTACTAGGATAGGTATCCATTGTATCGCGCCCTGCTACGACTTCAGAAGAATCCCGATGAAGATTGTCAGTTTCTCATCAAAACCAACTAGTTTCGCCCCTCGACCATAAACCAACGAAAGAAACAAAGCCTAACCCTTAAAAAAATAAGACAGGAGACTATTATGTAATTTGTATACAATTGCGAAAAGCAATACGACGAGATCTCTTTGAAATTAAATCACCTGAAATGGGAAGTCCTGTCGAGCAAGCAACAGCAACAACAAAAAAGATCAATTAACCATTTCAGTTATGATTCGGGAGACGGCGTTCTTCCCTGTGATAGGCAGGTCGCATTGCTGGACAATTTTAGGCGCTCCGCCTTTCGCCGTGTGCTCCATCGTCACGATGACTCGGGCGCCCGGGGCGGAGACCAAGTCCATCGCTCCGCCCATTCCTTTCACCATCTTGCCCTAGAAATGAGCCCGACACATTTAAATCTTCTTCTGAACTCGTCTCTAACAAGGATCACTCCGTCCTTTTGAAACTCAGCCCTCCGAACTTTTAAGGTGATCACGAGACTGACCAATTAGTCTAGTTCGCTGACTAGCGCGAACCTTTACTTTTAAGGTGATCACGAGACTGACCAATTAGTCTAGTTCGCTGACTAGCGCGAACCTTTACTTTTAAGGTGATCACGAGACTGACCAATTAGTCTAGTTCGCTGACTAGCGCGAACCTTTACTTTTAAGGTGATCACGAGACTGACCAATTAGTCTAGTTCGCTGACTAGCGCGAACCTTTACTTTTAAGGTGATCACGAGACTGACCAATTAGTCTAGTTCGCTGACTAGCGCGAACCTTTACTTTTAAGGTGATCACGAGACTGACCAATTAGTCTAGTTCGCTGACTAGCGCGAACCTTTACTTTCGAATTCCTCGATCAATAGATTCCTTATTTTACCAGAGACTATACAAATTTACAGAGAAAAGAAATATTATCATAATATGACACAGACAAAAGCTATTCCAAAAGGCGGGATTGAACCCAGCCGTATCTTTCTTACCCGGATTGGGAGCGCCTTACCAATGCAACACCTATTATAATAATAATAATCTTCCTCGCGCTTGTTCCCGCCTCGCGGCAGGGTACGCGCTCCCCTGAGATGCAGGTCAGACCTATCCTGGTAGAACCAGTGGCTGCCTGCTAGATCACTGCTAGTGTGATTAGCAGCAGTGGGGAGAGTCAGATTCGTGCATGAGCACTACCAACATTTCTTAACCCCCTTGGTTTGGGTGGATCTGTCCGGGGTGGGAGTCGAACTCGGGACTCTTCGCACAATGGTCTAACACACTAACCATTATGCCACGCCCGGACTTATGCCACGCCCGGAAGAACAATGCAACACCTATTAAACTTATTTAATCCGTGCGATAGCTCTATATGAAAACCGAAGAGACTAAAATGAAGAAACCGGTATCATCCAGTTCGCCAGATCACCAAACTCGGAGACTTGCAGAGCACCCAAAAGAGTCAAGTCAATGTGACTCCTGTAATCGTTTGGCTTTCAATATTTTCATAACTTTATTAAATCTGCTAACTACTGTGAGTCTTAGTGTGCCTGACTGAGAGCGCTTCTGCAATACTTAAAGTCATCCTCAATTAAATGACTCTAAACAGCAAACAATAATCTTCTCCGGATACGAAGAAGATACATATAAGACGATGCTGGGAATAATTTTCGCCAAAATGCTCAAAATGTTGTTCCTCGGGCAGATTTCCCTTGAAAAACCAAGCTTTTCCATGGCAAGAAACGGAAAAAAAGCGCCATGATAAATGGCAGCAAATAACATGCGTTTTGACGGGCCTGCCAAGAAAAACCGTCAAAAAACAAGCTTTCTACTTTGTACTCGTTTTGTCACTGCTAAAGAAGGGACAAAATTTGTAACTGCTTATGTCACTGCCAAAAACGGGCTTTTTTGTGTACTTCTTTTTTTCCTGCCAAAATCGGGCTTTTTTTGTCCTTGTTTTGTCTCTGCCTAAATCGGGCTTTTTTTTTGTCCTTCTTTTGTCTCTGCCAAAACCGGCCTTTTTTGTCCTTGTTTTGTCACTGCCAAAATCGGGTTTTTGTTTGTCCTTGTTTTGTCACTGCCAAAATCGGTTTTTTTTTGTCCTTGTTTTGCCACTGCCAGAACCGGGATTTTTGTCCTTGTTTTGTCACTGCCAAAATCGGGCTTTTTTTTGTAGCCCCTGTCGGGCTTAGCCTCATTTCTGGGATGATGGAGGATCGCTCTCAGGAACTCTTTGGGGAGTGCCAATACTAGACTTTGATCTCTTTAAATGTGTGGTTCAGGCTACATCTTTCAACGAGCCGGATCGAATCTTTACCTCAAACTTGGGTAATTAAACCGACTACAACCGCCACACAAATCTTTACGTACTAGCGCAGCAACATACATTTTTCTCAACTGTTTACTAAACTCGGTTGGGGTACGTCGCTAGATGTGGTTAATATGTGGTCGTTGCGGAGCTTTGTTCAACGTACAAAAAGTGTGTCAAAAAAAGAGCCGAGTTTGGCAGTGCCAAAACATGACACGAAAGAAAAACAAAATTGTCCCTGATTTGGTAGTGACAAAAAGTGTGTCAAAAAAGAGCCGAGTTTGGCAGTGCCAAAACATGATGCAAAAGAAAAACAAAATTGTCCGTGATTTGGCAGGAACAAAACTTGGCCACAGAGTCATTCATCATTTGGCACTGCGAAATTGTGGCCGATTCTTCGTCCCTATTTTGGCAGCTAAAAGAAGACAAATAACGGAATTTCCTTCTCCCAAGTTCGCATACTCGAAATCTTGGCGAAATAAAGTTTTTGGCTGAGGAACAACATTTCGAGCATTTTGGCGAAAATTATTCCCAGCATCGTCTTATATTACGAAAGAAGAAGGATACATATTACGATTTAGAATCTACTTTTATAAAAATAATGATATCTTCAAAGAAGTAAACCTCAAAAAGCGGAAAAATAAAAATTAACACAAATTGTTGGAGAAAATGTATTAGTTTATCATCTAATAACAAATACGCTTTTATGTTATAATATGATTCATTGAAGCCGAAAAAAAGTCTGAAAAATCAAATATTGGAATATGTGACACCATCTCACAAGAGTAACTACCCGCGAATCATAGCGAAGGACTCGTCTGATCCGAAAAGAGATGCTCCTGGCAACAGAGAAATGGTTTCTTTTCCCGCATTGATCAGGTCTGCATCCACTTCTTCTTTCGTTGGATACGGACCCTGCAAAAATAGAAAGGAGAGGTAAATAAAATATAGAGAACAGGGTAAGAAAATAGAGAGAAGGGGCTGATAAAAAGTGTGTTAAAGAGAGAGGGTCAGAGATAGAGAAAGAGAGAGTGAAAGAAAGAGAAAGAGAGTAACTCACCACTCCAATGACACAATTCTCACGAGAGTAACTCACTCCTCCAATGACACCATTCTCACGAGAGTAATTCACCCCTCCAATGACACCACTCTCACGATAGTAACTCATCCCTTAAATGACACCATTCTCACAAGAGAAACTCCCCCTCTAATGATACCATTCTCACGAGAAAAACTCACCACTCCAATGACACCATTCTCACGAGAGTAACTCACTCCTCCAATGACACCATTCTCACGAGAGTAATTCACCCCTCCAATGACACCCCTCTCACGATAGTAACTCATCCCTTAAATGACACCATTCTCACAAGAGAAACTCCCCCTCTAATGATACCATTCTCACGAGAAAAACTCACCACTCCAATGAAACCATTCTCACGAGAGTAACTCACCACTCCAATGACACCATTCTCACGAGAGTAACTCACCACTCCAATGAAACCATTCTCACGACAGTAACTCACCCCTCCAATGACACCATTCTCACGAGAGTAATTCACCCCTCCAATGACACCATTCTGACGATAGTAACTCATCCCTTAAATGACACCATTCTCACAAGAGAAACTCCCCCTCTAATGATACCATTCTCAAGAGAAAAACTCACCACTCCAATGAAACCATTCTCACGAGAGTAACTCACCACTCCAATGACACCATTCTCACGAGAGTAACTCACCACTCCAATGAAACCATTCTCACGAGAGTAACTCACCACTCCAATGACACCATTCTCACTCTGCAGATGAACTTGAATTCCTGGAGGAATGTAGTTGGGCGACAGGGTCGGAATGCCAATTCCCAGATTAACATACATTCCATCTTGGAACTCCAGAGCGGCTCTTCTTGCTATTGTCTCGCGAACTTTGGCTCCTGAAAAAATTATCATCCATTATCATCAATCGATAAAAATGAGTGAACTATCGCACAGAAAAAAGCTATTCCACCGGGCGGGATCGAACCCAGACCATCTCGACTCAAACCGGGAGCGCGTGTTACAATTACACCACGGGGACACATTGCTATTCCGTGCGATAGTGTTATACGAAAGGCTCATATGCCTTGTTCTCTTAGTCACGCATGCTTATCAAGCGATTGCGTCATGAACGGAGCGTAACTCCAGAGTTCACGATTAAGACAGAAGAGAGATGGAAGATGGATGATAAATCTTCAAATTCTAAGTTACACAGTTTAAAGGCAGTGAGGCCTAGTTAACGCCATCAATCGATACATTTTGGGATAACTTGAACAATCTTGTTGGAAAGTGTGTTAGAAGAGAAAACAAACCAGGAGTGTCTGCTTCGGTCGAACTCCCGGCTGAGGCCCTCAACATGAGCCTCTCAATCGGCTTTTTATAGCTTTTGCCCACCACAAGTCTGTGTGTGTAGATGGAGGGAATGTGGACATTGATTGGGTCGATCTCTCCTACTTCAACTAGCTCTTCAACCTTCAAACCAGCCATCAGTCTTGTATCATCTGCTTCTTTCCTTCAGAGGCCGTATGCATGGAAAACAGATTAGAACAATCTGGATTAGTCAAATCCAAGGATTAGAAAATCCAAAAAATTGAAAAATTTAGGATTAGGAAAATCGGTATGCATGGATGGATGTCAGATTTCTTAAACTTGGATTATTGTCAAAAAGGACGCGGAAAGACAAGCGGAAGCACTAAAATGCATCAAAATGCACTCTAAAAACTGTAATTGTCGATAACTAAATGCACTCTAAACACTATAATTGTCGAATGTTAGTATTGTTATATAATTACAACATTTGTTCAATTAATTTCGTTGTTTTTGTTGTTGTTATGTTTTCATTGTTTGTTTGTTTAAAGCCGATTGAATGTTGAATGTAAAATTTGATGGAATTGGTTTATAAAATATTAATATGAACATTTTCAACCTGTTTTAAATCAATCTGTTAGATGAAAGGTGATTTTTAGTAATCGTTGTACTCTATTTGGGACTTCTGCACTTTAGCCCCCTCTCCCCCCCTCCCAGAGGTTCCATGGGTCAGTTCAATTGGATCATGTTCTTGATACGGCCTCGTTAGCGTAAACTTTTACTAAGCCTAAGCGCTTTCTGATGTAAAAATAACTTTTTTTTAATGTAAAAATAACTTTTGAAAATGTAAATGAGTCAGTAGTATGACCCATGGAACCTCTGGGAGGGGGGCCTAAAGTGCAGAAGTGCCCTTTATTTGTATGCGCTATACGTTCCTCTGTAATTAATACATGTTACCATGAAATAAACATAAAAGAAGCACTAAACAAGAGAACATGCAAAAAAATATGTAAAATTCCGTTCCGTTTTACTTTCAATACACACTTCAAAAAGAGCAACATGAACGGAATGGGTCAAATTGAGCCTCAAATCCTTTCGGATTGCTCGCTAACCCACCTCCGGAGTAGGGTTACGAATTTTGTCGGATTATCTCAAATCCTAATCCATTATAGCTTCCATGCATACCGGATTAGTGAAATGTATTTGGATAACTTCTAATCTAAGCTCTTAATCCATTTGGATTGCTCCATGCATACGGCCTCTGGGGTGAACAACACATCTGATGCAAATTCAAAAGAAACTCAGTTATAAGCTTTGAATTCCTTTCTATTGCCTTCGGAGAATACAAAAGATTGAAAATTATAGAGAGAGAGATATATAGATAGAGAGAGGGAGATGAAAAGAGGGGAGGGAGAGATAGAGAGGGGGGGAGCGAGAGCGAGGGTGGAGGGAGAGCGAGAGAGAGGAGGGAGAGAGCGAGAGAGAGAGGGGGGCCAATGCTTTCCGCCGAACGCGAGTATTGGGAGCTGGTTAAAGAGGAGAGAAAAGAGGTTCATGCTATTTGATTCCTTTTCTCTGGTCCTTTAGGTACGTTTTCCGACTCGCCGTTCCTGCTGACTGTTAAAGCAATTCTTGACCAGGCGAGAGAAATCTCAAACATTACGTGAATGGCAAGACTGACCTCGACGATGGTCACTTTCGCAGCTTTGCTCATAGGAGCATTAAAGTTAGAGGTCGTTTGTCTGCAGATAAGAAGTCTATGATTAAATGCTCACTTCAGAGGAAATTCATGAAAAGAAGGCGTTGTATTATCCCGAAGTCAGGCTGAGCGCGGCCAACCTCGTTCATCGCTACTTGTCCAGTGAATGAGTTAAAAGTAACCTGAATTGAAGATTGCCCAATTTGTCAGCTCTCCAGGCTTTGATTAGGGCGTATTCCCCCCTGATCGCCTCTTCCAATACGTAATTCTTACCATCTATGACTCGCGTCTGGAATAAGCGAGGAAATGAAAGTTCACTATATCGACCTCTGAAATGGTAGTAGAAAAAAGAAAGGTATCACATTCAACCGCCTATTCCATCATGTTTGTCACCGCGTTTATCATTCGCGTCTGAAACAGGGGTTAAATAGTGACCGGATCGGGCTCGTTGTTGTTGTTGTTGTCTTGCCCATAGGTCCTGTCGAGGGGAGTCCTTTTGGGATAGGTTGGTGGTGAGGATCCTTTTGAGTCCGGAGAGATTTTCTCCGTCTACACTCGCACCGCAGTCGGCGATCCTCTTGGCGAGACCCATTCGTTAACCGGAGAAGGGCAAGAGGTTATTTTACTGGCGCCTCGACTCGCCATTGAAAAGTATAGCGGAGTATCGGCTGATGTTTTGTCCGGTGGCATGCCCAGGCCGGTCCGGCATCGCCCTCCTTTGACGAGCTATACTACCCAGTTTTGGTCCGCGGCGGGATTTCTCCCGCTACCTCCCAGCACGAATTCTTCGTAGGGAGGCGTCCCTCTATCCGCCACCTGAGGTCGCGCTCGATTCTGGACTGGATAATCCGGCTCCATCCGTGACAGGATCGGGCTCGTCGGCGGATACATGTACACACACTATTGACAAAAAACTCCCTCTCTTTTCTTTCCCCTTTTCCTTCATATCCTCTTTTTTTCCTCCAAACTTTGAGCGGTGGATAAATTTAAACCCAAATTGGGCGGCTCCAATTGACCCCTGGTCTGAAACCACATGAATGATAAACCCAAATTGGGCGGCTCCAATTGACCCCTGGTCTGAAACCACATGAATGATAAACCCAAATTGGGCGGCTCCAATTGACCCCTGGTCTGAAACCACATGAATGATAAACCCAAATTGGGCGGCTCCAATTGACCCCTGGTCTGAAACCACATGAATGATAAACCCAAATTGGGCGGCTCCAATTGACCCCTGGTCTGAAACCACATGAATGATAAACCCAAATTGGGCGGCTCCAATTGACCCCTGGTCTGAAACCACATGAATGATAAACCCAAATTGGGCGGCTCCAATTGACCCCTGGTCTGAAACCACATGAATGATAAACCCAAATTGGGCGGCTCCAATTGACCCCTGGTCTGAAACCACATGAATGATAAACCCAAATTGGGCGGCTCCAATTGACCCCTGGTCTGAAACCACATGAATGATCAACAAAATTCTGCCAAACTAAATTTGCTAAGAAAAAAGTAAGATAGTACTCCTGATTTATCGATCAGAGCATTTTTTATCGCCTTAGCCGAAATCAAATTAATTATACGCGAAGTGCAGATGTGAGAGATTTTATAATCTTCCTTAAAAGAACAAAGTTGAGGTTAAAAAAACGCATTCAAGAAACCTCTTTAGCAGCAGACGCGATATCCAATTTGCCTTTCTGACTCTCGCTGTACTTGATTGGAGCTCCGCCCAATTGAATGAGAGTACCGTAACCTGTGGGAGTGAAAAACGCAGGTATTCCCGCGCCTCCAGCACGGATTCTTTCAGCCAAAGTACCCTTAAAAACACAAATAACATCAAAGAAGAAACCGAAACCTCATCATTCACTCGCTCGACGCTTTTAACCACCTCGCTCTTTTCTTGATCATCAATCTTCTACGCCCCTTTTTTTATCACCCTCTCATTAATTCTATGTAAGCATAGCTCACGAAACCTGTGAAGTTTCTCTCGATCATCCACCTGATCCCCCTCTCGATCATCCACCTTTCTCTCGATCATCCACCTGATCCCCCTCTCGATCATCCACCTGATCCCCCTCTCGATCATCCACCTGATCCCCCTCTCGATCATCCACCTGATCCCCCTCTCGATCATCCACCTGATCCCCCTCTCGATCATCCACCTGATCCCCCTCTCGATCATCCACCTTTCTCTCGATCATCCACCTGATCCCCCTCTCGATCATCCACCTGATCCCCCTCTCGATCATCCACCTGATCCCCCTCTCGATCATCCACCTGATCCCCCTCTCGATCATCCACCTGATCCCCCTCTCGATCATCCACCTGATCCCCCTCTCGATCATCCACCTGATCCCCCTCTCGATCATCCACCTGATCCCCCTCTCGATCATCCACCTGATCCCCCTCTCGATCATCCACCTGATCCCCCTCTCGATCATCCACCTTTCTCTCGATCATCCACCTGATCCCCCTCTCGATCATCCACCTGATCCCCCTCTCGATCATCCACCTGATCCCCCTCTCGATCATCCACCTGATCCCCCTCTCGATCATCCACCTGATCCCCCTCTCGATCATCCACCTGATCCCCCTCTCGATCATCCACCTGATCCCCCTCTCGATCATCCACCTGATCCCCCTCTCGATCATCCACCTGATCCCCCTCTCGATCATCCACCTGATCCCCCTCTCGATCATCCACCTGATCCCCCTCTCGATCATCCACCTGATCCCCCTCTCGATCATCCACCTGATCCCCCTCTCGATCATCCACCTGATCCCCCTCTCGATCATCCACCTGATCCCCGACGAAAAAATTAATTCACTTAACCCAAGTTACTAAAAACCGGCTAACTCTCTTCACTTCTGTGTGGTGCTTACAAAATGCCCAATAAAGTTTAGGTTGTAACTTTGCATGCATGATCACCAAATTTTGAAAATATTTCTTTTTTTGGGGTCAGGTTTAATCAAAATCAAAAAAAAAATTGAAAGGATAAAAACTATTTTCATTGACCTCTCCCACCTTCGGGTCGCCCGGTCGCCCGTCCGAAAAATTTTTTTTTCAGCACATTCTGGTGAGCTATGAAAGCACTCAAATATTTTTTCACTTGTGTACGCTACTTAGATTTTTTTGTGTGACTAAACTCAAATTTCAATTTGCTCCTTTGCGTCTTTTTTTAAGCAACTACGATGAAACCGACAAAAATAAATATTGACGTTCCTAGCATGAGCTCAATAACTAGCAATCAATCAATAACCTGTGGAGTGAACTCCAATTCGAGTTGCCCTGATAGATACTGACGAGAGAACTCGGCATTGTCCCCGACGTAGGAAGATATCATCTTCTTGATTTGCCTGTTCTTCAGCAAAATGCCCAGACCGAAGTTGTCCACCCCCGCATTGTTGCTCACACAGACGAGATTCTTCTGGCCCGACTTGGCCAGAGCTGCAGAACGAACTCCAATCATGACTTTCGATCAATCAATAACCTTGGAAGGAAGCCAGGCTGTGCCTTTCTACCCGCAGATATATATATATATATGTCAAGATCATGAGGGAACGATAGGCCTCCGGAGAAACAAACAAGGGGTCAATGAATTTGAGAAAAGGACCATTTAGCTTCTGGGCTCAATTTGATTCTATCATAATTTTACGATTTTTTTACCCTTCGGACATCCTTCTATCTTGTTTCTTACGAAAGTGGTCCTGTGTTTTGTCTCTCATCACGCAGGTACACTTCACCGTGACTTCTGTCTTTTTCAAAAAACCTGATTTCTGTCAAAAAATCTTTTTTTCGCAACCTTTTTTGAATTAGTTTTTCTGGGTCTTTTTTTTCATGGACTTCGCTTTAGATTCACTAAGAAATGCATAGCTATGAATCTAGCTGTTTTTACAGTCATAATCCACAAATTTATGGGCCTAATGTTAGTGAGGTTCACAGGACAGTCGAACAGAAGGGATGTGGGGACTTGTGATATCAACTCAAAAATGCTTTATCATGCACTGTGGTCCTAGGAATCCAAAAGTAACATATAACCTAGAAGACAATATCATACCAACTACCTCATTAGTGAAAGATCTTGGCATTACATTTCAGGAAGATATCACATTCTCTAAACATATTGTTGTTGTTGTTGCCGGCAAGCATCCCGCATCGAATATGAACTAACCTCCCTAAACTAACCTCTCTAAACATATTGAACTAACCTCCCTAAAGTCCCAAAAATGTATAAACATGATCTTTAGAGCCTTTAAAACCAAATCAATTAAAGTTCTGCTCAGAATATACACCACACACATAAGACCCCTTATTGAATATGGGAGTGAGGTATGGTCCCCAGTAACTATCGGTCTCGTTAACTGCATAGAAAAAGTGCAAAGATCATTTACACAAAGGTTACTACAAAGGGAGGGATTACCCAAAATGAGTTATGTTGCTAGACTGAATTTTCTTTCCATCTCTTCGCTTGAATATAGAAGAAATGTGGCCGATCTTGTGTTCATCCATAAATGTCTACACGGAAATATTCAAGTAGATTACTCAAATATGTTTAAACTTGGCCCATCCCCTTATTCGCTGAGAGAATCGAATAACTACAGAATATGCTTGCCGTGTAAATATCAAAGCAGAACAAGCACTTGTGCCTCAAGAATGATTAATGTCTGGAATAAGTTACCTTGCTCTTTGGTTTCTACAAGCTCTTCTAGCATTTTTAGAAATGAACTTATCAAGCTTGATTGTGAGACCATTGTCACCAACTCTTGAATACATTTTTAATTCAAGTGCTTTGTTTCTTCAAATGTTTTGTTTTTGTTTCTCCTCTTTTTTTCCATTATGTTTGTGTTCTCGGTTAGCTCTCGAATGATAAAGAGTGAGTTGAATTTTTGGAATTTCAAGTTATTATTGCTGATGAATAGTTCATAACTGAAGCAACAAGCTTTGCTTTTTTTGTGTGCTTTCCTATTTTCCTAAAATGAAATGTTCCTCATTGTTCTTGTCATATTTAGATCTCACTTTCCATAACCTTCACTGAATTCACTTTTCTTGTGACAGTGTCATCTGTTTCGTCACTTAACATTATGTTTTGTTTCAAGCGGAATAAAGAATTGAATGTGGCGAATAGCTCCTCCAAGTAGCCACTCCTATCTCATGGATTACCTCTCCAGTTTACTCGATTATCCAGTTTCGACAGTGTGATTTGTTGATGCCTGGACAACTAAACAGCCGATTTGTGTATTCTATCATAATAGCAACCGAACCTCAATATTTCTATCTAATTTTAAAATTCCACCAATCCCTATTGAACTTCTTCACTGAAATGGGAAAGATACCTGCGATAAGGTTTTCCGGGATGCCACAGAGACCAAATCCTCCAACAAGCAGCTTAGCACCGTCGGGGATGTCTGCGATGGCTTCGTCCGCTGATTTGCACAACTGAGGAACTATCTTAGCCTTGGGCTTCAATCACCAAACAAGTACGTCAACGCACACTAATAAACAATTAAACAAAACAGTGAAAAGCTCTCTTTTCTCTGCCTTTTCTTGTAGTTTCTTCTTTTTCAAGATACTCCCTATCGGAGAAAAAAATAAATTGAGAAAATCCAATCATCTAAACAGGGCGCGGCGGAAATATGGAAGCACCTTTTCCAGCTCTCTTTTAAGAGGATTGCATCATAATTATGCCATCAAAACTTCAATGTGCGATAGAGCCGCTTTTTCTGTATACATTGCCATGTTTTTGATCAATATTGTTAATTTTTGTAGTAATGGTGAGCCCCCAAACCAACAGAATCGCTGCTCTACATTTGGACGCTGCAGGATATTCCCATTCTGAGATCGCCAAGCAGCTTTGAATGGCTCGGAGCACTGTGTGGAAGGTTATGAAAAGAACAGAGGTCGGAAGTACAAATGACAGGCGAAGACCGGGGTTTCCACGCACCGCCACTTCTCCTTCCATCGTCAAGAAAGTATATTGAGGCGCAATCCTAAGAGTAATATGAGAAAGATGGGCCGGGATCTGATTATAAGTGAGAAATCGGTCCGCCGAATAGTACATCATACAAGATCGTCATGAAAGATGACCAAGAGACATCAACTTACGGCTGAAAATAAAAAAACCGGGAGGGATAAATGTCGAGTGGTGGGCGGGGATATGTGCAAATGGGAAGACCAAGCTTATTTTCGTCGAGCCCGGCGTCAAGGTGAACGCCAAATATTACAAGGAGATGATTCTTGAGAAGGAGGTGGACCGCTTTGCCAAGACACACTATAAAACACCCATTGGACATTTCAACAGGATTCCACATCGGCGCACAAAGTGAAGACTGCCCAGGACTGGCTTCGAAACAGTGTGCCCGACTTCATTTCGACCTTGGAATGGCCGCCCTACAGCCAGGCTGTTTCTTCCTACCCGCAAATATATATATATATATATATATATATATATATATATATATATATATATATATATGTATGTCAAGATCTCTAATCATGAGGGAACGACAAGCCTCGAGAGAAGAGAAGAGAGTGCGAGACCGTGTCATGTAAAGAGAGGATGCAGACGAACAGAGCGTTTGTGTCACTAGCCTTTTTGATTGCTCACAGATTTGCGCATAGATTTCATACTCAGTGCGGGTTAGAGAAACACACTGCCTACAGCCCGGATCTGAATCCTCTTGACTGTTCCATATAGGAAGAACTGGAAAAGAAGGCCTGCTCGACAACTCATTCAAATCTGGACTCGCTCAGGGCTGCCCTTCAGGAAGCGTGGGCCGAGATGGACAACGACTACTTGCGAGCCATGGTGGAGTCATATCCCAAGCGTTTGAAGGCAATTGTCAAGGCAAAAAGAGATCGTATCCCGAATCTTTGATCCTATCTTGTTGAAAGTTGTAAAATAAACTGCATGCTAAAACAAAATTTGCTTGCTCCCGTTTTGTGTTGGATGAACGGCTAAATTTGTGCTTCCAAATTTCCGCCGCACCATGTATTAGTTAAATTTTTGAACATAAACATATACCCGCAGAAGTTTGAAACAAAGATCCGGATAGACAGAGTTGGAGTAGACCTTTTAATCCTTGATTCCAGGGTGTTTCTCTCACCTACCCTATTGAACTCTGTTCAAATGTATGCGTTTTCATAGTAAGCTCCTGATCAGGATTTTTCTTATCTTTCGCTTTTTCAAGTGCGTCATTCGCTCACTATTTTTATACTTGCTCTTCATCTTTCGGTTGCGCTAGGAAGAGAAAAAACAGCCTACGGAAGAAAATCAAGACAGCAAAAATAGCAACTATAACCGAAAAATCAACACGCACTATTATAGAAAGCCAAAATCCCAAAAAAGGCTTGCGATCAAAAACAGAATAATTGTTTGAGCTGTTATTCTTAAATAACCAATAAATTTGAGCAAGTGTTTATTTTAACAGCTAAACTAGCATAAATATCTGAGACCTCCCTGTGACATACCCAAACTCTGTGAAAGCCTGTTTACCTTGACTCCTTTTCGACGCGGGGTTGTACTCAATGACCGGCTGCTGGAGAAGAACAACTGCAAATGACGCTTTGTGACTCACTGAGAATAAGGAACCTTTGCTTACCAAACTTGTGAGATTTCTCCCGGTCGCCCTGACGGTCCCTAAAAAGTTTTCTTCCGTGTGTTAGCTTATGTAAAAGATTGCCGGGTGTGGGATTCATTCACCCATTTACTGTGGTGGGAGACTTGTAAAATCTTGACATATCATTTTCTCCACCATTTCTTAAATTCTTATATTGTACTTTCGCCCAGAAACACAAAAATTTTACGTGGTGTGAGGGGTATAGTATCACTGGGGGGAATAAAAGTGCTGTGATGGGTGGGTTAAAGTAAAAATTCAACCGGTGATTCTTAGAAGTGCACTCAAATTGTTCAACCTTGCATACTCCATGGACGAGCTTGACTCCTTTAACTTCAACAGGCATTTCTGAAAGTTGTTTGTTTTTTGAAAGGGCTTGTTGATTCCCTGATTAATACAATTCGGAAAGCATGACAAGTCATAAAAAACGGCTATTACAAAAGCACACTGTGCGCACTGTACACTTTACAAATGCACGCTGCACACTGTATAATTACAAATGCACGCTGAGGCGCGGGAAAGATAGAAAGAGTGTTTGAGTTAAGAATTTTCCCGCGCCTCAGCGTGCATTTGTAATTATACAGTGTGCAGCGTGCATTTGTACAGTGTACAGTGCGCACAGTGTGCACGGTGTGCTTTTGTAATGGCCTAAAAAACTAAGTTTTTGGCCGGTGAAAACTTGTAAAATTTTACAGTACTTCCATCCTTCCCTCCCCCTTGCCCCTTAGCTGTCCTAAAACACGGCCTGGGTCTAGTAAATTCTTTTTTCTTTCTCTTTCTTTCTTTTTATCTTTTTCCTTTCTTGTTCTCTTTCTTTTCTTTTCCTTTCTTTTTAAATTATCTTTATACATTTTGGGAAAGGAAAGGGGGGAGGGGGGTTTACCTAAGCAGGGAAGGGCATTTAACAAAGTGTACGGAGTTCACGGTTCACTAGACCACTACGCGTTGCGGTCGATCACTACGCGTCGCGGCCCTAAAACACGGAATCATTTTAAAAACGGGCTGGCTCAATTAATTAGTATTATTTTTCTTTCTCTTTTTTTATTTTTCTGAATGTGGAATGCTGAGTGACGCGCATCTTGAAGAGTTATAAGATCAATGGAAGTCTTAGTAGTGCCAGTGTTGAGATGCGGTGTGGTTTAGAAGAGTGAGTTCGGACGTCACAAGTCCGGTGAAATTCATAAAAAATTACGTCCAACAGTAAAAGTTATTATAAAAGTAATACCGTAGTCCATGTTTCTTTTCACGGTAATACGTGGTGAGACATTGGAGCGTTCAACGGGATCACTTTGCAGAAAATTACTTTGCAAAGTGAAAAGTTGAATTCTAACGGTTTATTACATTTTACACCAATACTTTTTCCACCGGGCGTGGCATAATGGTTGTGTGTTCGACTATTGTGCGAATAGTCTCGAGTTCGACTCGCACCCCGGAAAGATCCACCCAAACCAAAGGCCGTATGCATGGAAATCAGATTATAACAATCTGGATTAGTCAAATCCAAGGATTACAAAATCCAAAAAAGTTAAAAAAATTTAGGATTATGAAAATCGGTATGCATGGATGTCAGATTTCTTAAACTTGGATTATTGTCAAAAAGGACGCGGCGTAAGCACTAAAATGCATCAAAATGCACTCTAAAAACTATAATTGTCGAAAACTAAATGCACTCCAAACACTATAATTGTCGAATATTAGTATTGTTATGTAATTACAACATTTTTTTCAATTAATTTCGTTGTTTTTGTTGTTGTTAAAGCCGAGTTGAATATTGAATGTAAAATTTGATGGAATTGGTATATAAAATATTAATATGAACATTTTCGACCTGTTTTAAATCAATCTGTTAGATGAAAGGTGATTTTTAGTAATCGTTGTACTCTATTTGGGACTTCTGCACTTTAGCCCCCTCTCCCCCCTTCCCAGAGGTTCCATGGGTCAGTTGAATTGGGTCATGTTCTTGATACGGCCTCGTTAGCGTAAACTTTTACTAAGCCTAAGCGTTTTCTGATGTAAAAATAACTTTTGAAAATGTAAATGAGTCAGTAGTATGACCCATGGAACCTCTGGGAGAAAATGTAAATGAGTCAGTAGTATGACCCATGGAACCTCGAAAACGAAATGGTACGTACGTACGGATTTTAGAAATTTTCTAGGAAAACGCTATTTACTTAAACATTTTCCACCAAAAATGGTACGTGCATACGGCCACATAGCAAATTAGAAAAAATTCCGTTCCGTTTTACTTTCACTACACACTTCAAAAAGAGCAACATGAACGGAATGGGTTAAATTGAGCCGAGTATCCTTTCGGATTACTCACTAACCCACCTCCGGCGTAGGGTTACGAATTTTGTCGGATTATCTCTAATCCAAAAGTATTATAGCTTCCATGCATACCGGATTAGTGAAATGTATTTGGATAACTTCTAATCCAAGCTCATAATCCTTTTGGATTGCTCCATGCATACGGCCTCATAAAGATAGATTTTTGAGAATCTTTGAATCGTATATTCCACTTTTAGAAGTGTTTTTTTTCAAAACAAAAATCTACAAAAATTCATAAAAAAAGAAGTGTTAATCTCTTACAATTAATATAGTCAATTCTAAGCGTGAATGGTAGATCAAATACTCTGTGTTGCAGGGAAAATAGAGACTCGAATTGAAAATCGCAAAACTCAGCCGCTTTTCATTATTTGTAAATTTCAAGAAAGATCTAAGAATCATTACATACACTACAATAAAAAAAATTGAGTAACAAAATCAACGCATTGTTTCGGATTTAAATTTTTTAGCGTTTTGCAGTTGCTTGAAAATGAAACGTCGGTTCTCCGACGATCATCTAGAAAAACTCCCAGTGAGAGGAGCTGAACTCGCTCAGCAAAGTTCCAAATCTACCGATTCAGGTTTGCACTTTGTCGAATCGAACAGTATCATCTTATGAGTTTTGTTCTAGTGAACATAAGACACTTTGTATAAAGTACTTGGCTGTTATATACTCATGGGCATACTGGCTCTTATATACTCATGAGCATACTAGACGCCAGACAGTTCAGAGTGGCATTTTTTGTGATACGGTCTCGTTAGCCTAACCCGTATGGCCTCGTTAGCGTAAAATTTTGCCCAGGCCTAAGCAGTTTTTATTTTAATGTGAATTTAATTTTTTAATGTAAAATTAGTTTTTATTAAAAAAATTTTTTGTAAGGTTTTTTTCCAAGAACCGGAGTCTCTGATGCTCAAAATGATCACCTATGAAGAAAGTTTTCGAAAACGTAGCGTTTGAAGCCAAATTTTCGTTTAGTATTCGAATGTCTACAAGACAAGATGCAGGGTTATAGGTAAACCGCAAACTGGTCAAAAAAATTTCTAGGGCTAAAAGTGAAAGTAAAAAAATCTTCATTTATCTACATAAATAGAACGTTACTCTAGTTATAACTCCTCAAACGGTTTCTTCAAGTTAAAAGTGGAAATTTTTTGCCTACCTTGGCGATCGACCTGTTGAAAAATCAAGACAGATTTTAACTATGCGCAGGGTATGCCCATGAGGGAATAAGGGTATCACGACACTTCGTACCCGATACTTCTTACGTTGGGTACTTAAATGTTGGGTACAAAGTTTCTTACTTAGTACGAAGTGTCGTATTAACGTGGGTACAAAGTGTCGAGATACGAAGTGTTGATGGTACGAAATGTCGCGGTACGAACTGTAGAGGGTTCAAAGTTTCGAGAATAAGAAGTGTCGATGATCCGGGGATAAGAGCCAAGTACTTTATGCAACGGTTATCAGTAAAAGATACTGAGTGACGGTTATCAAATGATTACGTCGTTTATATCACGTTGTGATCATGAGCAAAAAACGTACACTGCCTGTACAGGAAGTACTTGCTTTTTTCCCGTTAGCGTTCTACAGATATCACTATAATTTCATGTTTCTCTCCATCTGAAACATCACAGGCAAACAAGTTAATACGCCGGTTCGAAAATCATCCTCTCGTCAGTCTCGTCTGCATGACTTCACTGATGACAAGGTTCAGATCAAGACTGTTCAAATCGTTTATTCGAAGTCAAACACAATGATCTTTTTTTAGAAAGAAAATATTATTTTTGGCACTACTGCAGTTTAATTTACCAGGCCTTTTTGACTTCAAACGCGTTACAATCTGGATTTTTCGCTGAAGGTGACCACTTTGAGCAGCAGGGAACTTATTTCTATATAAAACAACAAAAAAATTCAAAATTTATTATAAAATAAAAATTCTCAAATTTTGTCTGTATTTGTCGAAGTCAACCGTAAATCTCTTGAAATCTAATAATCGTCAGAAATAATTGAACTATCGATAGTTCAATCATTTCTGATTGTTGAACCAATTGTTGAAAAAAAAATCTAAAATGAACGATTTTTTGGAAAGGCGCCCTAGAATAACGATGGTATAGCGAGACTTCTCACCGTAGGGTGTCCCATCATGAATTGATGATCGAATTTCGTTGATAACTTTTCGCAGAGTTTACCGAATGGGATGAATTTTTCAGAAGCACCTACACTCAGGCAGGGGTTAATTAGTTGTTGTTGTTGTTGCCGGCAAGCATCCCGCATCGAAGACTTGGTTATGAACACTCTCTTTAATGAGAGAAGTTCTCGTTTTCTTCGGACAAGATGCGTCCGGAGAAGGGGTTTGATTTCCTTTGCAGTCCTGAGACTGTCATGCTGCACCTTGAGTTGTAGCAACCTGTTCATGCTATAGGCCTTGTGAGTGGGATTAATTAGTCATGTCCGGTCGTCTGTCGGCGGGTGTCTGTTTTAGACCTTTAGCGGGCGTCTGTCTTTTAACTCATAAGAGGGAACCCTTATGTGAAATTTTTTTATCTCATAAGGGTGAAAATTTTTCAAAAAACTTTTGATCTCATAAAATTGAAACAAAGAATTATAGATGTTTGGTAAGAGTCTGTATACAAAAATTTTCGCCTCTGGCGGGCGTCTAGGATTTTCGGACCAACTAATAAAAAAACCCTGCACTCAGGATAGGACGCATGATTCTGAAGTTTCATAAAATTTGAATACTCTTAGAAAAATTGAGCCAATTTTGGAGATATACATAAAAAAAATTCTAAGTTTTCTTAGCCAGAAATGTTCTTCAAGTAACCCTCAACATGACCTCACTCTCAGTTTTGTTTAGTTTTTAAAAGCAGTTTAAAACGAGTGTTTTTGTCACTTTTTCAATGCGGATATGCAAATTCGTCGATATCGAATGCGTTTCTCTGACTTATTCGATATGCAAATCGGCCAATCTTTCCCAAAAATTCTCATTCTTTCGTTCTTCCCTCACAGTGAGCGGTGAAAAGTGGCAAACTCACTCGTTCTAAACTGCTTTAAAAAGTTGGAAAAAAATAAAACTGAGAGTGAGATCATGTTAAAGGCTACTTGAAGAACATTTCTGGCAAAACAAGTTTAGAATTTTTCTTAAATTTATATTTTCAAAATTGGCTCAAAATTTCAAAGGGTATTCAATTTCATGCAAATTCTCCGAAACTTCAGAATCATGCGTCTTGTCCTGAGTGTAGGTGCTTCTGAAAATTTTATCCAATTCGGTCAACTCTGCGAAAAGTTATTTATTTATTTATACATCAATACTGATGTGAAAAAACATAAGATAACTCGTACAATATATATATTAACGAATTTCGATCATATTAACGAAATTCGATCATCAATTTATGATGGGACACCCTGTATAATAACGCTCAATTTCTCAAAATTCTCTCCATCTCACCTCTCGCTCGCAACTCATTTTCTGTCCTCGGCTTGAAGAAGCGGTTGTTTTCGAATTATTCAACAAGGACAGGTCAATCATTCTTCAATTGAAAGAAATGGAACAAAGCAACAGCCATTTCTTATGAGAAGAAAGGGAAATGTTATGAACATGTATCAAGGGTTGGCGAGTAAGGAATACCTTAATGTGACACTCACAAAACGTCAGTACATCGCATTCGTATTCAATCAAAGAAAGGGGTTCTTTTTTGCCTAGAGATTCTTCTAAGAAAAATGAGGTACTTGTTTGAAAGTTGTTGGAACACATAACCTTCTTGCTTGTCATTCATAAAATCCTCGGGTGACTATTCAGCCGACGAGCTCTTCTCAATCGCCCTCGGCGATGCGATGGCGTCTTCTATCCTCGAAAATCCTCTCGAAGCACCAAAAACAAAGAACTGAAGGCTTTTCCGGATCGACAACTATTGGACCATCGTCCACTCTCACTCCTCGGCTCCTCTTCACCGCAGAACCTTCATCCAGCTCTTCATCCTACTCGCACTCATCAGAATCTACCTTTTCAGACCTGAGTCGTAATTTCATGATTCGATGTCCATCGCGGCCTTCTTTCTCCTTGCTCCTTCCTAATCCGGCGTCACCCTCTTTGAACCTTAGAGACCTAACGGGGTTCGACAACACGGGAAACGTGAGACTGTGGCCAGGCAGTGAGGGACTCGCTTTATTATTGCTGAAGGAATCGGCGCGAGTCCGCCACAAAGTCGTTCTCGAAGTAGGAGCGGGCGCAGTCGGTCTGCCCTCATTCGCGGCTATAGCCGCCGGCGCACGTCAAGTGACAGCGACTGACGGCAATGAGCGCGCCGTAGAGCAGCTACGGCACCTAAAAAACTTCAACAATTTGCAAGGAACGCTTGAAGTGAGACAGCTTTTTTGGGGCAAAGAAGCTCAACAGCAAACCAAGTATGATGTCATTCTTGCGGCAGATTGTGTCTTTTTCGAGGACCGCCATGAGAAGTTGTTGATTACTCTGAAGGATTCGCTGAACGAGGATGGAGAAGTTGTGATGTGCTGTCCTGAGAGAAAGGGTTCTCTCAATAAATGGCGCGAAAGAGTGAGAGAAGACGGGTTCTTTGAAATTGTGGAGAGATCTGATTTCGCAGCAGCGATAGAGGCTGCGTTAGTGTATAAGCCTCTTGATTTAGATCTGGAATGGCCTGTTTTGATGATTCTAAAGAAAAAGTGAACTTTTAAGTTTAAGTTGTGAATAAAATATCATTTTGTTGTTTTCTTCGCGATTTTCTCGAGAAGATTTTTACTTGAAAAAAAACCTTGTTGAAATACACCCTTCCACCTCCCCTCTCCAGAAAACTACCCCCTTCCACCCCTTCTTCAGAAAACTACCCCCTTCCACCCCTTCTTCAGAAAACTACCCCCTTCCACCCCCCCACCCTCTCCAGAAAACTACAATCCTCGCACCTCCCCCTCTCCAAATAACTACCCCGTTCCACCTCATCCTCTCAAGAAAACTACCCTCTTTCACCTCCCCCTCTCTAGAAAACTACCCCCTTCCACCTCCCCCTCTCTAGAAAACTACCCCCTTCCATCTCCCCCTCTCCAGAAAACTACCCCCTTCCACCCCTTCTTCAGAAAACTACCCCCTTCCACCCCCCCACCCTCTCCAGAAAACTACAATCCTCCCACCTCCCCCTCCAAATAACTACCCCGTTCCACCTCATCCTCTCAAGAAAACTACCCTCTTTCACCTCCCCCTCTCTAGAAAACTACCCCCTTCCACCTCCCCCTCTCTAGAAAACTACCCCCTTCCATCTCCCCCTCTCCAGAAAACTACCCCCTTCCACCCCTTCTTCAGAAAACTACCCCCTTCCACCCCCCCCCCCTCTCCAGAAAAATACAATCCTCCCACCTCCCCCTCTCTAGAAAACTACCCCCTTCCACCTCCCCCTCTCCAGAAAACTACCCCCTTCCACCCCTTCTTCAGAAAACTACCCCTTCCACCCCCCCCCACCCTCTCCAGAAAACTACAATCCTCCCACCTCCCCCTCTCTAGAAAACTACCCCCTTCCACCTCCCTCTCTTTAGAAAACTACCCCCTTTCACTTCTTCCCTCTCCAGAAATTGTTCATTCTGTGTACATATTTACATTGTTTAAGACAATCAACTTATCCATCCATCGTTCAACTCACAAATGAAATCAGTTTTACTTTCGACTTCTCTACCATTTAACTCTATTATCGTTTTGTGTTGAAATTATTGCCCCAATCTTGGGATAGTTTCTATATAATTATGTTTTAATTTGCGTTTAAAACGTAATTCATTCATATAGAAACTGCTTTCTCGAGAGAAATTTCATTTTGTGTTTTCCGGTTTGGTTTGCATCGAAAAATGTTGATTTGAAACAACAATAATGACTTATTTATAATATGAACATGTTTTTTTTGTTTCGCAATAAATGTATTAAATTTGTCAGACCTTACATGAATTTTTTTAAAAAAGGAGATACATATGGGATAATACGAACGTGCTCATAAGTCTATATTTTAAGGAACTGCAAAAGTCGCTCCTATATGCTGTTCTCAAAATAGGAGACGAGGTTGGAGTTTCTATAGAGATATGGTTGTTCTTTTCGTTTTTTCTAGAATTTGTACTGGCGATAGAAATCTCTAAAGATGCTTTGGCGAAGGTAATTGTGAGTACGGAAAAATGTATTCCGTTTCTGTTCGCATCGCAGTCATTAATCCTCTGCGAGGCCCAGTCGTGTACTGGAAAAGATTATAAAGCTATTTTGCTCGCATAAGAGAAAATGCTCACATCATGTTTTAAGCTAAGTTTGATGAGGGAGGTAATGTCACGATTAGAAGAGGAAAACTTTTGAAAAAAAGTGATTAGAACAGAAAATTCTGATTTTGTCATCAACTTGCGGGAAAATAGACTTCTAAATTCGAACGCCTGAGCAAAAGAAAAAACACCCATATTAAAAACGCTCAGCTTAAATCTTTAAAAATTAGCTATCATACTTGATCTTTTCATATCCTCTTGTATTATGGCGATATCTTCTGATTACAAATTCAAAAAATGAATAATAAAAAATAAGAACCAGTGATGACTTTCGAGTTTACAAGGTGGCTTCGGAACTGAACACGGAGGAGAGGCGACATGAGGAACCAATCCATTTCGCACAGGTATCCTACATTTCCAAAACATTTGATACTTCTGCTTTCTCCGTGGTAAGATACTAACTAATTTTATCGCTTTTAACCCCGTTCAGCCGCGAATTTAATCCAATCTGGACATGTCAATCTGCAGAGCCCACGTCCCCACCGTCAACCAGGCCAAGCTACTCGGCGTCACGTACGACTCGATGTTCACATTCAGCCACCATGTCAGAGACATCGCGAGACGAGTGACGCAGCGCAATAATGTACTGAAAAGATCGCCGGAAGCACCAGGGGCAATCAAAAATAAACCCTCCGCCTCACGTTCAAAGCCATCTCGCAAGCGATCTGCAACTACGCCGCACCCACCTGGTCCACATTCCTCTCGGACTCCGCTCACGCCCAAGTTCAACGTGCTCAGAACTCCGGACTCCGCGTCGTGAAAGTGAATCATGAGATGACCGACACCGACCATATTCATCCCGAATCAAAGGTTATGCGCACCAAATACCATCTAAACATGCTTGCTGCACAGTACCTCGCGAGGTTCTTTGGACCCAGAACACATCCACCACGGTCTCCTCGACTTCCCGGCGCTTCCTCGAGCAATGAAGAACAACCTCGTGTTGAGCTGCCAGAATACTGCCGAAGCCGCGAAAAAGGTGTAAAAAGAGCCAAACAATGGGAAGTCAGTCGCCGAACGAACTCCAATCGATACACACTGGCAAACAGTGGCCATTCGTGACTCTACAGCCTTAAGAGCCTGTCACGGATGGAGCCGGATCATCCAGTCCAGAATCGAGCGCGACCTCACGTGGCGGATAGAGGTACGCCTCCCTACGAAGAATTCGTGCTGGGAGGTAGCGCGAGAAATCCCGCCGCGGACCAAAACTGGGTAGTATAGCTCGTCAAAGGAGGGCGATGCCTGACCGGCCTGGGCATGCCACCGAACAAAACATCAGCCGATACTCTGCTATACTTTTCAATGGCGAGTCGAGGCGCCAGTCAAATAGCCTCTTGCCTATCTCCGGTCAACGACAGGCGAGACGTCTCTACTCCCACCAAAAACGATGCTAGGCCGGCTTGACCACCCACTCACAAGGCCTATAGCATGAACAGGTTGCTACAACGATGTCCGCCTTCACAAGGTGCAGCATGACAGTCTCAGGACTGCAAAGGACATCATAACCTCACAATACTTGTGCATCGCGAATAATTGATGTTTGGAATAGCCTACCCAATGAACTAGTCTCTAAATTTTCAAGTCAAGCCTTCAAAAATTCTCTATTACTTAACTAAAATAGTGCCTAATTCTCGTATAAGGCTATGAAACAATTTAACCGATTATCATCATAATTTTCAACTCTTTGCCTTATTATAAAGTGAACTCACATCCGTGACAATCATCCACTTTGTATTGTTACCCTGACATGCAAAAATTGACTAAAGAATGAATGAAAAAACCCTTCTCCGGACGCATCTTGTCCGAAGAACACGAGAACTTCTCTCATTAAAGAGAGTGTTCATAACTAAGTCTTCGATGCGGGATGCTTGCCGGCAACAACAACAACAACAACTCCAATCGATGAAGGGTGTTGTCATCCTGGTAGGCACACCTCTGTCTGAAATCCAGGAAGAAGATAAGGAATTACCCCGCAAGACAAGGTGCATGCTCTGCCATCTCCGCTCTGGATTCAGCAGATTCATCAACTACCTCAACCGCATCGACGAATCCATCCCCTACGTGTGTCCTGATTGTTCTTCCGGACCCCACGACTTCGCGCATATCTTCGATTGCCCGAGCCACCCGACCGGTTTGTTTCGGATCACCGACACTTCGTTCCCGCGACACTTCGTACCCTACACAAGTTTCAGAGAGCTTCTAACTTTTGTAAGTTTCACCCTACTTACTCATAAAATGAAATTCACGTTCACTTTAGATGGACCATAGCACGATTGAACACTTTGTATTTCAGGAAACTTTGCTGGCTGTGAGTGAGTTGGTGTGGGAGACAATTACTAGCGATTGGAGTGCGGATCTGGCTTCCTTCTCTAGTTTAGCATTTCCATTATGTCTTCACAGGTATCTTTCACCTGTCAAAAGTTATAAGAAAACCATCAGTCCTAGCGTAAGCATAAAATGGCGAGAAGGCGATGAGGGGATCAGAATTAATCTAAATTCATATCTCAGCTCATGACTATATGAATTGAATAGGTCATGAGTTCGAAAAATGAGTGAACGACGAATGATAGAGAACGAGCGACTAAATGAAAAGTGTCGGCGAGAGGTTGCATGAATTCTTCTCTCTCCTGAGGCGATCTTTTTCTTCTAAGGATGTAAATCCTTAGAAGAAAAATGATGCAGTTTCATATATTTTTCGTTCGGTGATTCATAATTTAAAATAAAAATGACTTTTAGTCTCACCAATTCGTAAAAGTCATGGTAGCTCACACTCAATACTCGTCAAATGTTGAATACTGCTTTCTATCGTAGTAAAGTCATGGTAGCTCACACTCAATACTCGTCAAATGTTGAATACTGCTTTCTATCGTAGTAAAGTCATGGTAGCTCACACTCAATACTCGTCAAATGTTGAATACTGCTTTCTATCGTAGTAAAGTCATGGTAGCTCACACTCAATACTCGTCAAATGTTGAATACTGCTTTCTATCGTAGTAAAGTCATGGTAGCTCACACTCAATACTCGTCAAATGTTGAATACTGCTTTCTATCGTAGTAAAGTCATGGTAGCTCACACTCAATACTCGTCAAATGTTGAATACTGCTTTCTATCGTAGTAATGATACGTGTTCGACATCACGCTAGTTGTTGCTTTGAATAATTCTTAATAGGCATAACCAGTTTAATCGTACAAGTTATAAACCGTGACGAATATCGGACAGTCATGACTTAAATTTGACTTCGGAGCTTATCTTTTCGTTTCAGACATGCGGGCAGAGTGGGCGTCAATGTCGATGACGTGCGATTGCTAATGCGGAGGAATGACTCATTGGTTATTAACTCATTCGAGTACTGTAGGCTTAATCTCGAATCATCAAGAAACGAATGAGGTGAAGACATTGTTGATGAATTGATAGAAGCAGTTTGATGATTGGAAAAATAGGGATACTATTTTAATACACTTCAAGACCACCATAGTAGCTCACCAAACTTGTGAAATTTCTCCCGGTCACCCGCCCTGTATCCCATAAAAAGGGTTTTAAAGATGAAGAGATATAAATTATTCACGTAGCTGAAGATATATGGACTGCATATAAAAATACCGGCCTAAAAAATCATTAGAGGAAAATTTGTTGGTGGGATTGGGTAAAACGGAGAAAAAAATACATTTGTGGTTGACCCCCACCCCCTTCGTTGTGCAAGGATCGCCCGGTCTCCCGCCCGGAAATGTTTTTTTCAGCACATCTTGGTGAGCTATGCTCTACAGCATAGCCGTGCTAAGTTTAATAAAAAACCAATTTATCTCGGGAAACCTAACAAAAATTTTTGGAACTCCCCCGTGAACTTCTCTCCCCTCTCCGGTCGCCCGGTCACCCGCTCGAAAAAAGTTTTTTCAACACATCCTGGTGAGCTATAAAGACCACTTTTACGACGCTAAGAAACCAAATAAGTTATGATGAATCAATCAATAGCTTTATAAGTAGGCTATTTTTCACAACCGTTAAAAAGTGTGTAAAGCGAAAATACTGCTGACGAACATGTTAGCGAGTTCTTCTTGTATCTTGTGCTAATTTCATTCAGAGTCAACTTGAAAGTGTCTGGTTCAGATTTCGTAGCTAGCATTATGTTCCTCACTGCTTGCTAGCTAGCATTATGTTCCTCACTGCTTGCTAGCTAGCATTATGTTCCTCACTGCTTGCTAGCTAGCATTATGTTCCTCACTGCTTGCTAGCTAGCATTATGTTCCTCACTGCTTGCTAGCTAGCATTATGTTCCTCACTGCTTGCTACAAAGCGTTTAGTTCTTGAAACCTAGTCATGATGGTAATATCCAGAGTTAAAAGAAATTCAAAGCGTGCGATGTATAATAATAAAAAGAAGAGATAATTCGTTAAACTAGTTTTTTTTTCTAATATTGCATACATTAGCGCGTAGATTAAACTGCATTGCGGGTTGAAGGAGAACCTTGAAAACTCTTCCCCACTTTAGCAATGAATTGCAGCTGAAGCAAGCAGAAGAAGATGCTGGTGTGGTGAGGGAAGCAGCAGCTCGCCATACAGTAAGCCCGGCTCGAGCTTCGACGGTGGTCGATCAAAGCTCCTCTCCCAATGACGTCACGTCTTCAAAACGAGGAAGACCTAGGAAGCAACGTGGAAATGGCAGACTCGACGAAGTAACAGGTCTGGACAAAAGAAAAAATTCTAATAATTATATCTTCCAATGATTATCTGTCTGGAAAATACTTGTATGCCAATGAATCTCACCTAGTACTCAGTGTTAAAGTTAAGTTTATAAACTCTATATTTTGACTCAATACAAAAATGTTGGAAGTGAGTAAAAATTGCAACCTAACCTAATATTTGCCTTATTTAAAAAAAACATTTATAACCGGGGACTTAGAAAGCAGTGAGTTTCTCTCACCCTCACTGCAGGTGAAAAAAATCTATGCGCTTTTCAAAAAATCCGGAAAAACCTTCAAATCTATGCACTCAGGAACCTTGTTTATATTCTTACCAGGGTAATTTCATGAGTCATTGCAGCAAATTTTTTCTAACTTTCGAAAATTTATAAAATCTATGCGCTCGATAAAAATTGCGCGGGTTGTAAGAAACGCCCTGTTAGGAAGCCTAGAATAGAAAGGGCGAGACGACGAATAAATTGCAAGCGGGCATGGAAAAAGATGGGCGAAAGGAGGATTGAATGTTAAAACCTCCCGCTTGTTGAATCTATATGTTCCAAAAAACTTTTTGTCACAGGTTTGATGAGGACGTCAGATTCAACTCCTCTCGCTCACTCGACTCCGAAGACTCGGAACAGAATGGTGAGGGAGAGACTGTCCACAGTCATGCCTTCTCCGATCAAGGAAGAGGAACAGGTGCGATAAGTTATTCCAACAAGAGTTTTACCAGAGTAGTCGAACCGGTGGATTCTTTTAAAAACCACTAGGCCGATCGCATATTACCTTTGATTTTGACGTTAATCTGCTTGGGATGGGGTGGAAAAAACACTATATAAAGATGCGTTATCTTTGCGCCACACCCGGGGTGCCTAAACTGACTCAATAATTATTTTACCCGGACAATATGAGTTCCAAAATGTGTTAATTCAAGTTATCCAGTTTAATAACAAACTCTTGATATAAACTAGTCTGAGATGATTTATGAAGCAGCAAAAAGGCTGGTTTATATATGAAAACGAATTTATTGAGTTTTGTTTCTTTCGGGTAAGACAAAACGGTGAAATTCTTTGTATGTTTGACGACGGGATGACGATGTTTTTTTCTAATTTCAGATCGATCTCGTTATCTCTGCCGAGAGTCCTCCGAGACATGAAGGGGCAACCAAGAAGAGTCCTCCGAGACATGAAGGGGCAACCAAGAAGAGTCCAACTCAAAACGATTCAAGAGGTACGGTACTTAAAGAGAATTTATCAAGTGTTTATTTTCTCTTTAGGTTTTCCATCTTAATCATTCAAACATTATTAAACGAGTATAAATTGTATATATGTTATGGCTAGAATTGATCAGATAAATTCAGATTCGGCAAGCGCGTGGTTTAAATAGTCTCAAAACAAAAATTCAGCCGAGATCGTAACAAGAAAGTTCTTATCTTCGCAACTTGGGCGTATATCTACCGAGTATTTCGTTTATAATACGTTGAAAGTAAATAAAAACATATTTATCTACAATGATTGTGAGAGCACGATGCTTTGGGAATTCGCAGTCGGGTAGACTGTTTAATTAACCGAAATCTGGTTATATTGTCTAATCAGAAGCTCTCGCTCTAGAGGAAATTTTTTACCCTATCAATTCAGATTCGATCGAAGAAAGCTTGCAGTTTATAGAAGGTCAATCATGTGATGTTTCTGCTAAAAGTTAGTTAATGAAATGATCTTTTCTCTCGTCAGTTTGGTGGAGTTACTGTAAAAGTTGATGCATTTGTTACGCTGAGCTTGTCGAACTCATGAACGGAATTGACTTTTCTCGTAGGTTTCACGGAATGATTGGTTGAGAAAATAATAAATTGTTACTAGGAGTAATGGATTTTTTCTCTCAGTGTCGGAGTCCGAAATTCTGCGAGAAGTTGTGGAAGGCAAGGAAAACACGACAGAAGGAGAGGATGATGATACTCTAAAAGGTTCGCTTATTGATGATACTCTAAAAGGTTCGCTTATTGATGATACTCTAAAAGGTTCGCTTATTTAGTCTGCCGTTTGATCAAGCCGGTCTACGAAACTTTTGTACGCCGAACGAGTTGGAAAAAAGGAAAGGAAATAATCGAAGGAAAAGTAAAATGAAACGGAAGAATAAGAGAAAGTAGATTATTCTCCCAGCGAATATGTCTTCTTCATCGATAAAGCGCTACTGAAAAATGATTAATCCACCCCCATTTTATCGGGTAACGAACAAGACTTGTTTTAAAAGTTTGTAAAAATTCTTGAGACAAAAAATGACTTGGCAATGCTGAATATCTGTGAAAAAAAGTTTGGTTCGCATTGAAACAGCTTTTTTCCTTCCGAGAAGCTCATTTTCAAAAGCATTTTTTCAGAAAGAAAATTGTTTTCGAATTGATGTTGTGTCAAGAAAATTAAGAAGTTTTTTTTTTAATTTCTGGCCTCCAGTTTTTTTAGTGATTGAGAGGAGGATGTTTCTCAGCAGCCGCACAACTTTTTTCGAGCGCATAGGTTTTAAAATTTCAGTGTTCAAAAATTCATGATTTGGATTTTCCCTACAAAAAATCCGAGAAAAAATTATTTCGAAGCGCATGGAATTTGATGTTTTTCGGGTGTCTTGGAGAGCGCATAGATTTTTACTCGCAGTGCGGGTAAGAGAAACATCCTGATTGAGAGTTTTTAATCATTGCACGGTTTTGAATTCCGTTTTTGCAAATGTACATCTCAAACTTTATTTTCAGCGGAATAAGTTTGAGGTTGATTTTTGAAGGAAGAGAAAACGGATCCGACTCGTCCGATGACCTTATTTTCCTGGATGAAGTTGTTCCAACATCTGCCTCAGCTAAGGAGAAAGGTTAATGATCCTCTCTGGAAGATTCGATGCAAGAAAAAGACGCCTAAGGGAAGAAAAGGCAGGTTGAAGTAATACTTACTGTGTAGAGAGCAAAACAAGGTTGAATTATCTCGAGAAGGGTCGAATTATCCCTATCAGGTAAACAACAACCATTATTTGGAGGGATGGTTTTAACAGATACAAACTCCCTATTCGGAGAACAGGGTCTTACACAGAAGAAACTTTTGAATTGACTCTCACATGATTCTTGTAGGTCGCTCGCAGATTCCATTAGGAGGAGCAAATTTTTCTTCAAAATTGGAAGTGTACTAAGTTTCAAGTTTTTAGGATCACGCAATGTAGAACAGAGCTTGATGGAGTATTAGGGAAGATTTAGTCCAGCAGAAGTTTGATGAGCTACGGGTTGAAGAGCCTTGAAGCGGTAAGGGAAGATGAGAAGGGCTGTTGACAGTCGGCCATTCAGGAAAAAGGGAGAAGTGAAGAATGATGAATGGTTGATTTACTGCTGTTACATAGCAGCCGTTCCAGGGGTAAGGGAACAAGAAGAATGATTCGCGATTTTCGAATAAAATAAGCAGATTTTCGAATAGCCAACGGGTGTGAGCATAGGAATTTATCAGTCAGCGTTGGAGGGGATAGCTCGTTACTCATTCTCTCAAGGCAATCGGTCGTTTTTTCACCTTCTCTCTGTAATCCGTTGCTTACCAACGTGGTTTATATTTACCATAAGATGGGAAACCTTGAGATTGTGAGTATATCCGAGAAAAAACCATGTCTCTAGAGACTTCTTTTTGGTTTGTACCTTATAAGGAGAACAGCGAGACAACAGAGGAATCTTGCGAACTATTTTCTTTAAAATTGTCCGAAAATGGATAAAAACAAGAATAATTTTTGGAGGATGAAAGTAAAAATGAATTCCAGTTTGTGAATCAAAAGCTCAGCGGGAACCTCTCAACAAGGAAAGAACTCCTCAGAAGAGTGCAGAAGAAAGACAAAGTTGGTAGCTTCAATGAAGAACTTGATAGAAATTCAGTAAAATTGCATGAATGGTTCCATTCGATTTGAAGGAGACAAATATTCCGACGACTTCTCTGATGAAGATCTTTTTTTCCTGGACGAGGCACCAGGGTCTATGGGCGTTCCACCTGCTAAAGTTGAAGGTATGAGCTGCCTTAGCATTCTAAATAGGATTGGAAATTATTTGAAGACCAAAGCTAGTTGGATTGGCAAGTCGAATCCAATTGTGTCTCATACTTTGACCGGTTTTGAACTCAATCAGTTGATTGAAAACCCGTTCTGAACAGGTTTTTTTTAGTTGGTCCGAAAGTCCAACAGACGCCCACCCGGAGGCGAAAATTTTGGTGTACAAACACTTGCCTCACATCTCGAAAAAAATTTTCAAGTTTCAATTTTATGGGATAAAAAGTTTTTGAAAAATTTTCACCTTTATGAGATAAAATATTTCATATAAGGGTCCCCCCTTACGAGTTAAAAGACAGATGCCCGCCAAAGGTCTAAAACAGATGCCCGCCAAAGGTCTAAAACAGATGCCCGCCAAAGGTCTAAAACAGATGCCCGCCAAAGGTCTAAAACAGATGCCCGCCAAAGGTCTAAAACAGATGCCCGCCAAAGGTCTAAAACAGATGCCCGCCAAAGGTCTAAAACAGATGCCCGCCAAAGGTCTAAAACAGATGCCCGCCGACAGGCGACCTGACATCACTAAATAACCCCTGGCGATGAACAGTCATGAAATATGGTTTTTTGTTTGAAGTGAGTGGCTACGACTCCTTTGAAGATGAACCAATTTTCATGGACGAAAAAGTACCGTCTCCAGCTGAGAAACCTCCAGGCAAAGGTGAAAAGTTTTCAGGGCAACCTTGAATTGAATAAGATTAACACCGGCTCTGTATAGATGCGAATTCTCATGAAGGTCTACCTCAAAAAATTTTTTATGAGAACAAATTTTTTTGAAATAAGAAGGAACAAATAAAAACACTGAAACTGTCACAAGTGGAAATTCTAGTAAAATTTGATAAATAAACGACCTTCGAAAAAGTGGGAACGGTTACTAACGGTATTTGAAGATAAAATCCAAACAGATTCCTTTTTAATTATTCAAAAAAAGTGTATTGTTATTCGAGAGCCGAGTTTTTCGCAGTGAAAAAGAGCTTTGTTTTTTCAATTCGAGAAATACACTCGGCTCCAATCATCCAATCTATAAATCTTTTCATTTGCAGAAGTTCCCTTCGCCGAAGATATTTTCTGCGTCGAAAACAAACGCGAGGACAACGATCAAAATAAGAAGGACAAACAAAAAAGTATGTCAATTGTTCTCTAAAAAATAAATTTTCGAACAGAGTTTAGTGAGTAGAAAGGATATCGAGGCAAAACATGCTGATTTATCTGTGAGTACATATGTTTTCTACTGAGCAAAACGCAGAAACAATGATCAAGTAATAGTTTCGAATGTATCTACCCAAAACATCTCCAAAAATACCCAGTATCTACCCAAAACGTCTCCAAAAATACCCAGTATCTACCCAAAACGTCTCCAAAAATACCCAGTTATCTAATGATTCTTACTCACGGAACCTTTTTTTACTTAAGACCTGTCTTTCAGAAGTTTCTTCGAGCTCTTTGATGGGAGCATTGGAAGACTTCTTCGGTCTGGAAACACCTGAGATCCTACGAGGCGCAAGTGATGATTTATTGAGAAAACCTACCATGCCCAATGAAGCAATTAGAAATGATCTCAGTGAACTAGCGTACGAACGAGAAAGGAAGAAATCTCACGAGAACTCGGCGAGCTTTCAAGACATTGTCGAGGACTCTTTCGAGAGCTCGTCAATATTGAGAGAGGCCAGCGGTGATTTACTAAGGAGACGGGTTGATGAACCCCTGCTTCGAGGAAGAGAAGGGGACAATTCCAGACAGCAAGATACAACGAGTATCAAAAAAAAGTTCAAACAAGAAGACGCTCAAGTAGACAGTCCTGCACAATCGTCCGCCGAAAGTATTGCAAGAAGGGCGAGGAGAAAGAGAGTCACGCATCCGATCGATAACTCCATCTCGCAAATGTGAGTTCATCGCCACATTATGAAAAAGTTTTAACATGCTTAACAAGCGGAAACCATGATTCCGTTTTTTTTAGAAATTTGAAATAAAGCAGTTACATTATATATTTACACTATATACATTATATATTTACACTATTCTGATTGATTCAATCTTTAAGATTGTACATTTTTGTCAACCCCTTATTAGACTTACATATGAATGTCGATTGTGTCTATATTACGTATTAAACATGAATTATAATAGGAGTGGCACAGGAAGCAGTCATTATTTCCCTCCAAGTTTTGATCTGTATAATATTAGAAAAGCATGCCTTAAGGCAAGGTCAAGATGAAGAAGACAGTTTTTAAATTTGCTGCAGACATGACCGGTCGACACCTCGTCGTTTGAATCAGGTGTTGGATGAACTCGAGCAAGGCTTCGACTCAAGTATATTTGATGGCGATTGAAACAGTCCGCATGTGCTAGTAATGATAGTAATTTTTAAACTTGAATAAGAATCGACGAACTCTTAACAAATGTAATTATAAGATCTCTCAAACTTGTTGGATCTCATGTAAAGAATAAGCTATTCCAATAAAAATTTCATGAGTTGTATCATGAGTTGTTGAAGAATGAAGAGGAAGCAGAATTTGTGTTGCTCCATATTTTGTGTGGTTGGCTCTTGGAAAATCGACAAAAAGATGGTTAGTCGATAAGCATTACTTGAAAAAAGTCGTAGAAATTAGGATTTCTATTTTTCTTTCAATTTTTCAATTTCAATTCAGGGACTACTTGATTGTTCTCTAATTCATTAAATAAATATACATGGTGGCTATGTATGGCTATGCAAAGCATTTAATAGTATATATCAAACTGTTGTCGAGACAGTTTCTCTTCTCGCCATAGTGCAGGAACCAGACAGACGAGACAGTTTCTCTTCTCGTCATAGTGCAGTAACCAGACAGACGAGACAGTTTCTCTTCTCGCCATAGTTCAGGAACCAGACAGACTTGTTAATGAAGTTAATCAGCAAAGCCAGAAAGGCTGACACAAAAAAGTTAACTAATTTACACGATGAGCGTCTTTGATCGTTGTGCCGGAAATCGGACTAAGAAGAAAATGAAGGATGCAGACAGACTGTGTTTAACTGCAATAAGTTGATTTTCTGGAGCGTTAGAATTCAACTTTTCACTTTGCAAAGTAATCTCTGCAAAGTGATCCCGTTAAACGCTCTAGGCCGCATTCCGTTAAGCGTTTAACAGGATCACTTTGCAAAAATTACTTTGCAAAGTGAAAAGTTTAATTCTAACGCTCCATTACTCGCTCTTTTTGCTTCCATTCCTTTCCATTTTTGGTGTTTACATGTAAACATCGATTTGACCGGTCGCATCAAGCTCGAGTTATATTGTCGAGTTTTAAATTTTTTCATATTAGCAATGTTTTTCGTATATCGTTTTTCAGCGCTAAATGCTACCTATTTGTTATTATCTAAGGTCTATTGATTTATCACCCTTTTTTATCTTTTCTTCAATAGAATAGATATATAAAAAACGGTTTTGTCTCTCTTCTTGTGATTAGTCACCCTTGCGCTTCCCGCCTAAGACACTCTCCAAGCGTTTTCTGAAGCTAACCGATAAAGACTATCGGTAAACTATTTCGTAACTTCTCCTTCTAGGTGCCAGCCGGATGGTGTGTTCCAGCTCGCTGAGTTGTGCCATATTATAGAAGCTGCGTTGGCTTATTTAAAAGACATCTCAGTAATACACGACGCCGACGATTCCAATTTTACTGTATGTGTAGGAAAAAAATTTCTTTCAAAAAATTGCAAAGTATGTACATACATATACTGTAGCACATCTAGGGGTGATTGATGGAGCATTCCAGCGATTTAACAGAGAAGGAGTTGCGTTCTCTGAATACAATGATTATATGAATCTCACCAACTCACTCCTATCGTTCGGGAACCACGACGCTTCATGCCCCGAGACATGGATATACAAACCGTTTAATTTGAATGGAATTGGAAACAATGAGAGTCAACCCTCTCACTAAACCCTTTTTTCAACCCTCTCTCTCAACCTTCCCTCTATCAAACTTCTCTCTCTCTAAACCCTCTATTTCAATCCCCCCCTCTCTCTCTCACCTCTCTCTCTCACCCATATCTCTCGCACCACTCTTTCTCTCACCCTTCTCTCTCACTCCTCTCTCACCTTTCTCTCTCTCACCTCTCTCTCAACCCTTTCTCAAACCTCTCTCTCTCTCAACCCATTCTCTCTCACTTCTCTCTCTCACCAGTCTCTCCCACCCCTCTCTCTCTCATCCTCCTCTCCTATCAAACTACACACTCAACGTCCCCATAGGGCGTGCGAGCGACTCTTCAGCGGCGCATGTATACATGCCCCGGTGGGAGTTTCAAAATTGGTCCCTTCAGTCCTGTTTACTTTCGGGAAGGAGCGGGAAGTTCCCTACTTCTCCAAAGGAGAGCTCAAGCGAACACTGACAGCATGAAGAATTTTTTGCGTTTTATACCCTTCCACCCCCCCCCCTCTCCCGCACGTAGATCATTATGTAAAAATAGAGACTCTTCTTTCTTCCTCTCCTTTTCTCAGCCTCTCTCAAGGGGTGTCAGGGACTGTTAGAAGTAAGAGGTAATTGACAAATAGACTTTGATAGACTTTCTGAAATTTACATATCAATCGACTCCTCATCTTTGAAGCACGTTGAGAAGATTGCGGTGAGAAATGAGAATTGAACAGTGAAATGTTTTCTGAGTTGTTTCTATTCTGAGTAGCCGAGCGCGTCTAGCACTTCGCTGTGACTCCCATGAGCACTCGAGTTTAGAGCGTTTCCCTTTTGACTTCTGAATCTTTTCTAGTGAAGGAAACGTGTTTTGCCCATGAACATGTCCCCGAAGATAAACATTTTGGTCATTAATCGGTTTTTTTGTGGTATAAATATTACATTACAAAATGGTGGTTAAACAGCACACAAAAGGATTCTAAAGCAAAGAGCAAGGTCTTGAGGACCTTGCAGAGTTGGGTCTCATGTTCCTCTCTTCTCTCTGGCTCCACCCAATATCCCGGGTTATATAGTCGTCATATGGGTGGGACTTTCATATCTCCTCCTCTTGCGTGATTCGTAATATGAGAGCATTAGACTATCAGTCTGAGCGCTCTCAAATCTCGGGTTCGGCTCCCATTCGGACCGGCAAAAGAGCGGTTGTTACTCCACCTCCACTCATCAGCATGATTGAGCTCGGTCTCTAGCAGGAATCGGACACCTTGAGAACGTATCGTCCAAGACATATTCTACATTCTCTCTTCTCTACGTTCAACGTTCTCGCTCGTACTTCATCAGGAACAAGATTTATAGTAGAATTTCGATGATTTGTATGAGTTGAAGTTTTTTCGTCAAAAAAAGATATTTGTTATAAATTTGTTTACTGGTTCCAGCTCGATTATTAGTATTCCTATTCCCATGATTTTTGACAAAATTTTTCGTTATCTTGTGTGAAATGAACGGCGGTGCGACATGTCCGTCATGCGAAAAGTCATGGAACCAGAAATTTAGTGAATCTCAAAAAGAATTGACTTTCGGTGAGGTCAGACAATTGTTCTTACAATTCACTATCATTATACAATTCACTATCTGATATCAGAAGAAACCTGCCTACTTACAAGCACAATTAAGTTTCGGTACTCGATTGATTCAAGAGAGCATGCGTACCGTAGTAGCCTGGGTGTTTACTGGACACTAATCCTTCAGGATTACACGTAACCCTGGTAATTGTACGTTCGGCAGAAAGATAAGCAGTCCTGGCTTAGAGAAACACATTGATAAGAAGTTCTGGCTTAGAGAAACACCCAGATGCTAATTCTTATCACCCGCAAGTAAGTTCTGGGGGGGCTTCAAGTAAGTTCGGGGGGTGGGCAGAAAGAAAAAGAGGCAGAAAGAACACAAACACGGTCTAAAACTCATTTTACTGACTACATGTCAAGCTCAGAATTGCCCTCTTGCTCTAGGGCACTTTTGCATTTTAGGTACTCCCCCTACCACAGGTTCCATGGGTCATACGTCTGACTTATTTACATTTACAAAAAAATATTTTTACATTAAAAAGCTTAGGCTTAGAAAAAGTTTACGCTAACGAGGCCGTACGGCTCAGGCTAATGAGACCGTATTTTTCAAAAAAAGCCACTCTCCTCTGACCCATCGAACCTCAGGTAGGGGGGTACCTAAAGTGCAGATCTTAATCCTCTAACTACTCTGTGTATGTAGTCAAACCTTGAGAGCAAGGTGGCTTCTCATTATGAAAGTTTGGTTTCTCTGAAAAAATCGCTCCAGAAGAATGGGCCAAAATAGACTGAAACTACCTGCCTCCAGCGATGAAAGCGTTTGCCAAGCGGCTTCGTACTGTAGTTAAGACGAAAGGACGCAGAATCGAATAAAATTAAACCCAAGTGTTTCAAATGCTTGCAGCTAATAAATATGCGAAGTCTGAGTTCACCGCTTCACTCTTAACCATTATATACATAAATGAATGAGCTCATTGGTGTACTTATGGTAAACCGTGTAATTTGCTTCTGCACAACAAACAAACCGACCACTATCAATAGGAGTTCGAAGCGTAATGAGTTAGCAGTGGGTTTAGCTATAAAAGGACCAACTTTCGCTAAATTAGCAACATTTTCTCATCTTGTGTGGCTGCCTCCTGCTCCGCCACGCATCTTCAAGTTTCTACCTCACTCCTGTAGCTAGAGCTACCTTGTTTCGAATAATTTGGTGAACTCGTAACGAAATTAATCTTACTGTAGTTTCTAAATATTTGAGTAGTTGCGTAATTTTAGGCCAGTGCTTTCTTCTTTCCTTAGTATATCCTTTTGCTCGGAGAATTTCTGCTCAAGTGAGCATATCTAAACGTCAGTTCTCCCTCTTCACGGCAGCCTACGAATTGTTGTTAGTTATTTAACTCATTTAGTTATTTAGTTTAGCTCAGTCCGTTAAACTCAGTTATTCACTTTAACTCAGTTAGTTAACTTATTCTGGTTTTCTTTGTGTGTTGTTTCTTAATAGGTTTCTTTCTCGTAATTTCTTCGTGTTTCTTGAGCCAATAAAGAAACTTCTGAAATACCGCGTGGCAGGCAAAGTCGAAGGGAAGATTCCCTAAATTGTCTCTTTATGGTGCATCGGCCGGGAAATCTTTGTATATGGGATTCATGTGTCGAATTTGTTCTCGCGTAGGCGTGCCAAGAACAACAATTCGACACATGAATCCCATATATCTCATCGCTAAAATCATTGATCTTTTCGGCTTCTCGCTTCTTGCCAAGATGGGCAATGTCGTCAAGAAAATTGACACAAACACGAATAAGGTTGGAGAAGATTCAAAACTGGGCACTTTAGAGACACCTTCCTACCAGAGGTTCAAAGGGTCATACGTCTGACTTATTTACATTTACAAAAAATATTTTACATTGAAAACGCTTAGGCTTATAAAAAGTTTACGCTAACGAGGCCGTACGGCTTGCTTAGGCTAACGAGACCGTATCAAAAAATGCCACTCTCATCTGATGCCATTGAACCTCTGGGGCCGTATGCACGTACCATTTTCGGCGGGAAATGATGAAGAAAATAGTGTTAAGTGGTCTACGATAACACTGTTTTCTTCATCATTTCCCACCAAAGTGGTATGTGCATACGGCCCCAGGTGAGTGTCCCTAAAGTGCAAAAGTGCGCAAAACTGAAGGCTCCAAAAGTTTATTATCAGAATCATGCAATTGAAAAAAACACACACGGATCAGGGATATGATTTTTTTCAAATTTATTTGTATCATAGTCTTTGACTGGTAAGATGAAGAAAATTGTTTTAATAGCGAACGAATTTCGTAAGAATATCTTAAAACCGTTTTTCAAGCCATGGCACAAACTTGTCTTAAATTGTTTAGCAAATTACAATGTATAGCTTGGGTACTGTTTGCGTTTAACCCACCCCCCCCCTTCTACCAGAGGTTCAATTGGGTCAGATGAGAGTGGCATTTTCTTGATACAGTCTCGTTACCCTAAGCCGTACGGCCTCGTTAGCGTTAACTTTTCCTAAGCCTAAGTTTTTTTTACTGTAAAAATAGTTTTTTAATGTAAAAATAATTTTTTTAATAAAAATAACTTTTTTGAAAATGTAAATGAGTCAGAAGTATGACCCATGGAACCTCTGGGAGGGGGGCTCCTAAAGTAAAAAAGTACCGGCTTGTTTAAGGGTTTAAGGAAGTTGATCGACGTAAATATCAAATAAAAAGAGCTTCCTAAAATACCTTGAGGCTTCAAAACACACAACAAAAAACGGACGCGTTGTTTGAGGCACGAGCCTCGGAATCTCTCTAAATCCGAAACTAGGAAGCAAAAAAGAGTGGCCACATGCAGGGAAGAGAGGAACAAGCCTTCTCCTGGTCCGGCAACTCCAACTATCAGCGAAGCTGCCCAGACCCCCGCTATCAGTCTTAGAGTTCAGGTAATATGTACATTGTGGACATAGGAAGTTTTCACGAACTAGCACTGTAACGTTCGATCTTCAAAAGCTCAGACAAATATTTTAAAGGCAGTGACGTCTGGATAAGATGACAATCGTTTAAACCAACGCAGGAGAAAAAAAAGTAGTCCACTGGGCGGGATGGAGCCATGTTTCACCAAAGGAGTAGTGTACATAGTTTTCAATTGTTGAAAATTCAAAGGGAACGGCCGCTCTTTCGTTTTCTTTACATTTCTGGGAAGTCTTGTGTGATGAGAAGCGAGCTAAAGGTGAAAAGCGGAGAAAGGATTGCTAGCCGTCAATTGTCAATTGCTAGTCGTCAATTTTCAATTTTCAATTGCTAGTCGTCAATGCTAGTCTTCAATTTAGATTCTATCGTTCAACGAACGGTTGTTTTCCAAAGCTCTAAACCTATGAATTGAATTCAGACATCTCTTATTTAACCGGGAGCAAGCGCGCAACTATTACATTACGGGAACACATTGCTATTCCGTGTAACGTTGTTGTTGTTGTTGTTGTTGTTGTTCTTGTTGTTTTCCACTTGGTCCGGTGAAGGAATGTTTTTTAGCCCAAAAAAATGCTCTAACGTCTACACTTGCACCGTTGTGAAGCTATTTTAATGCTTTGACTAGCCATAATAAAGTATAGTGGAGTACGTTTTTGAGAATAGGACCTTCCGAGCGAGGCTGAATTAGAAAAGATAAGATGTACTTGTAAACTCGAATTTGAGATTTGAAGTTTAAGAACTTTAGAGAGTAAAATAACAGGAAATAGGAGGGTATTACTTCGTTTTATAAGATAAAATCTTTTTTCAAATTGTTTTTTCCAGAGAGCGAACAAATTGAACTTGTCTGCGAGATCGAGAGCGAATAGAAGAAACAAAGACAATGAAAGGAGGAAAAAAGGAACCACAGAAGAAGAGTTTTCGGTAACTTTTCAGAAAAAGATGCCTTAGTATTTCTCATATTCTTCATGTTGTATTCGCAACAAGTATAGGTCATCTGCAAATGTTTGACGTTTAACTGTTCCATTGCAGTTGGTCATGAAGTTTGGATATGATATGATATGATATATATATGCCTGACGAGAAAACTTTTGTTACTTCTAAAAAGATGCGGGAAAGAACAAGGAATATAGGAATACAGTATTCAGTTAAACACAGAGAAGATGATGTTTAGAGAACTATTATTATTACAAAAAACTATTTTTAACCAGTTGCGTAAAAAAACTTTTTACTTACTTTTTTCATTTTAATTTTTCGTGTCGCTTAAAAAGTGAGTTTATTATTTTAAAACGCATTTCTACAGTTATTATATAAAAGCGTCTGAATTTCGGAACTTTCCGAGAAAAGAGCAAAAAAGGAGACGCTTTTTCAAAAGTCAAATCATTGCTACAGTTACTCCAACCATTGAGCTCATTCTTTTCAGCCACGATCCAGCAAAAGAACAAGCGATGCTAGAAAAAGATGGGTGACACCAGAAAGAGAAGACACTTTTCTGAGGTGCTCTTTTGTGTCAACTGTGTCAACTTGTGTCAAGAGAAGACACTCGATGTATGTCAACTGACATCAGATGTGTACATATGTCAACTGCACTGACTTGAGATTGGGAAAAAAATTAACCAGTTCTCGATCATGTTTGTTCATTATCAAGAAAGGGAAGAAAATCGGACTAAAATGATCAGCAGTGAGTGTTTCTCAACATTCTTGACTTCTTATAGGGCCAAAAATCTCTCACAGGTTTGATTGTTCTGAACTCATTGGCTTAAAGAACGTTTTTATTCGAGATTTAGGAAAGAGCAAAGAGTTTACCGACCAATGGAGGGTATGCATGACATCACACAGCTGACTGGTAAAAAAATGGGCCTTTAACAAAGTGCTACCCCGTTGTCAGTGTTGTCTGTTGTCCGCAACACGGTCACGTGTTGCGGTTGTTCTCTATTTGTTGTATCAGTTGTCTATTTGTTGTCTACTTGTACTCGCACGAAAGAAACGCAACGTGACCGCGGAAGTGACAACATGGGGAACATGGGGAACCAAAAGTTGACAACACGCGACCGCGTTGCGGATATCATTGACAACAGGCAACACTGACAACGGGGTAGCACTTTGTTAAAGGCCAAAATGCTTAGCTACAGAATTGTGAAGTAGTTGGGCTTAATTATAAGAGAATGGGACTAAACTATCAGGAAGTCAAAAGCTGGGTCCTGTTTCTTTCGCATGATTGGTTAGAAAGATACACAAAAAAACTGAAAAAATCAGGTAGGTAAATTACTAAGTGATCCTCCACGTTGAATCGAAATGTATTCGATAGCTGTTCACAGCAAAGTTTGTGAGACCAACATGTTCAGAACATGTTGCATCGAGAAAAAATTCAAGGGAAAATGAGCTCTTTGAGTGAGGAGGTCTAGAGCAATACGCAGCGAGCGATTCTTGACGATTCTAACTTACATTCACTGTTCTCTGTACCTCTAGCTCACTTCATTCATTCTAGACGCCCCCCCCCACCCCTATTAAAGACGTCTATCAGCTCTCTCAGCATATTTGAGTGAGTCTTAAGGTTCGCTGGCCGTGTTCTCTCCCAGGGAGTGGTGGGGCTCAAGTTGGAGTTCTTCGACTTGCAAAAAGAAGCAGAAACTCGTAGCATCGAGTGCACAGCATTCAAGGATCCCATTAATGCCGCCAAGAACAGATATAAGCAAGTTTTTTTCAGAAAACTTACAGAAAAATTCAGCTGATTTTTAATCATGCACTGTAACTCAAAATTCTCATGATCTTGTTCTTCATCATTCCATGATGTAATTATTTTAATGACCTCGTACTCTTTATAATTGCTCCACAATCTCATGTTCTTCATCTTCTCACGATCTCCTAGTTTTCATGAAGTTATAGCTCCCTGACATAACTCTACTATCGAAATATCCTCATTAGTCGCTTTGAATGAATGTAGGTTGTGCAGATATTTCACGAGTTGTGTTGCAACCTGCGAGATCAGGCGAAGCTGATTACATACACGCCAATTTCTGCTCCACACTCACGAACTCGAGAAAGTTCATCTGTACCCAGGTTAGACTAATTTCTTCCTTTTGATTGAGCTAAGAGATCGCAGAGATCGCATCTTTACAACGAGCCTTGCTCTAAGACGGGGCCATAGAAATTTTACTGGTAAAACAAAGAAAAACAACCGCAATTCGAGCATGGGGTCGCAAATAGCAAAACAGGAGTTAAATCAGAGCAAGGAAGAACTTTTTTCTCAATCTGAGCCGTCTGACGGAATTCTAGGTTACTTTTTTTCCTGTAGACCGCTCGAAAACCGTTGTTTTATCAACAACAAAAAAAATTACGAAACATGTCCCCAAGAAAATTAGAAAAAGGTATACAATGGCTAGCAAGTACCAGATTAAATCAAAATGTATCATTTCTCCAATTCAACTAATTTCAGTACAGTTTATCTCGTGATTGATTCGATAAAACTTTCATAACAGAAAACTTCAGTTTGTAGTTTATTAGTATTTTTTATATTTTAGGCACCTTTACCAAACACGATTGTGGACTTCTGGCTGATGACTTGGCAAGAGCGCGTGCAATTCATCATTATGCTTTGTAATTTTGTCGAGGAAAAGAAGCTCAAGGTAATAGTTACTATCTCTTGGAATTTTGAGAACAGCTCCAAATATTGAGAAAACTTTTTTTCTGTTATGTTATTTTTCCTATCATGTTATTTTCATTCTTTTGAGGCCTTTCCGAATGTATTCAGACATTAAAAAATTTACCCAAGTTCAAATTTGTGACCCCTCTCTCCAACGAGAGGTGCAAACTTTATATTTTGCTGCTTCTTTATAGTGTGCGGAGTACTTGCCAATGAATGTCGGCGACTCAATAAGTCACGGCCCCTTCACCATCTTGTGTAACTCGTTCGATCGACTTCCTCAGGCCCAGACGCATATCTCTGTGCGCATGTTGAAAGTCACCAGGATTGGTGCGACACATTTACTAACTCCCGAGTTCTTTAGGACGAAGTTTTAGCCTATTGTTCGCCATCACTTGAAAAAACCTTAAGCTTTGGAAAGACATTACGAGAGAACTGTGGAGAGCAATGCGATCCCGTGGCACTTTTGTTAAAGGCTAAAAGGGCCTTTAGCAGAAGTGCCACGGCTGATCTCAGTTTCAAGTCAACAGAGAGGATAAGGGAAAAAGTATCGGCTAATTATTTAAAACATCCTGCTTTTTTCATGAAAGGGATCTGCTGAGACTTTGATATGATTTACTTTGAAATGCTTGAAAGAAAAAGGTAGGGTTTCTTCAATAAAATATAAAGTTCATGAGTGGAATAATTTCAGAAGACACTTTTTAAAAGCTGCTTTTCGTTGTGGAGTTGAGCATAAAACGCGTTTGAAATACACACAACCCCTACTCACTTGAAATACACACAACCCCTACTCACTTGAAATACACACAACCCCTACTCACTTGAAATACACACAACCCCTACTCACTTGAAATACACACAACCCCTACTCACTTGACAAAAAAAACAACTTCATTTGGTTTTTCGCGGTATCATTTTTTAGAATGAAGTTTTCTGGTCTGGAGAAGCTCTTTCAAGGGGTTAATGTATTTTTGTAGGCCATCTGGATCCAATGGAAGTGGAGCACATCAACTGGGAGAATTGGCCGGACAAGTCCGTACCTCCCATCGATTACACTGTATTCCACGTGCTTGACAAGGTTATTTATTATAAGATTACACTGTATTTCATTGTATTTGAAACTTGATTATGTGCTTATAATTTTATGTACTGTATTCATACTTGTATGTACTGGTTTACTCGATGTATTTATACTCGTAAAATTTCAAATTTTTCTTCCGCTCTGGCACCGCTCAAAAAATAGATTTTTTACGAGTACCATGTGTATTTTATGTATACCAGAGTTATCATAGTTCGCTAGTACTGTATAGAATTTGGAAAACCAACCGCTATTCAAGCAGAGAGTATAGAATAATAAGAAGTTCTCCCTCTCTGCCCCCTAGCTACCTTTCCATCATTCCCTGCTCCCCTAAAAAAGAGCGACCTTTTTTCATCGAGTGCAAATGGCTTTTGTTGAACTGCGCATATGTATACTACATTTACTGTACATCCATGAATCAGATAGCACAGGTAAACGTTGCAATCACGCCAATAGTCGTCCACTGCTCCGCTGGGATCGGGCGTACCGGGACCATCGTCCTCATTGCGGTTGTTTATTCATTCATTAAAAAATAAATTAAATCGTTTATTACTTGTGCAATCATTTTTTAAACTTCATCAAGGAATTTTTTGTAAAAGTTGCTGAGGATTAAAGCTCGCATGTTACATAACTAATCAGTTTTTTTAAATTTAACGTCAACATTAGCTTTAAATTTAGCAAACTTTTTTTACAAAGCTATTTAACCTTTGTTTTACCGAAGGTTCAATCTAGTGTCTTGAGAAAATGTGAATCCACGGGCGGATTAAAGATAGGTATGTTTGCAGGTCATGTAATGAAGAGAAGAGAAATTTTAACTAGCTTTTTAAAAATTAACTATAACAGCTCATGCAATTCTTTATTCCGAGTCATGTAGAACGCATATAAAAGCATGACAACGGATGACTGTCACGGATGTGGGATCAGTGTTTAAAAAAGAAATTAAAAAATTTTAACTAGCTTTTTAAAAATTAACTATAACAGCTCATGCAATTCTTTATTCCGAGTCATGTAGAACGCATATAAAAGCATGACAACGGATGACTGTCACGGATGTGGGATCAGTGTTTAAAAAAGAAATTAAATTACAGCAGTTCTAAGGTTTAGTGTTTAAAAGTAGTCAAGATTCACCGAAAAGATGAAAAGAAGCTAGACAATACATTTTCCTATGTACACAGAAGCAATTATCAGTACGTAAATTCAAAATGGCGTTTTTAAATAGATTTTTTTTTGCAGATCGCTTTAGAAGCTCTACAAAATGGCGATCGATTGGAATTGGGACTTGCGCCTCTTCTAAGGGTACAGAGTTAATAGTTCATTTTTAAAGTACTGAGGCCGTATGCATGGAGTAATCCAAAGTATTCTGAGCATGGATTATCAGTTATCCAAATTTATTTAAATAATCCAGTATGCATGGAAGCTATAATACTTTTGGATTACTGATAATCCGACAAAATCAGTAACCCCACTCCGGGGGTGGTTTATTGAATAATCCAAAAAGATAATGGAAATATAATTATAATGTTTAGAGTGCATTCAGTATGTAAATTAGAGTATACCCTACTCCTCGTTGGTCTCAAGCAACGGATTTTTATACCGAGCAGAGGAGCGGATTGTTCGCAGAAACTTGTGCATAAATCGTGTGGTGTGACGGGAACCGAACCCTTGACCTTTCGCATTCCGGGCGAAAGCCCTCCCCACTGAGCTACACACGCACACATGATAATGCACATTTTAAGGCCCATACAACATGCCCCCCTCTCAATACCGAGGTCTCTAGAGGTCTAGGGTCAGATTTCTAGGCGCCTTTGTTTCTGCGAACTAGCTCATGCTCGGGTTTTCTTCTTTTTCTCTTTTTTTTCCTCCTTTTTTCTTTTTATTCTCTCTTCTCATCCCGGTTCGGCCCCCATGTAAATTAGAGTATACCCTACTCCTCGCTGATCCCAAGCAACGGATTTTTATACCGAGCAGAGGAGCGGATTGTTCGCAGAAACTTGTGCAAAAATCGTGCGGTGTGACGGTAACCGAACCCGTGACCTTTCGCATTCCGGAAAAATGCTCTCCCCACTGAGCTACACACGCACACATGATAATGCACATTTTAAGGCCCATACAAGTAGTCGACAATTATAGGGTTTAGAGTGCATTTTGATGCATTTTAGTGTGCATTTTGATGCTTACGCTTGTCTTTTTTGACAATAATCCAAGTTTAAGTAATCTAACATCCATGCATACCGATTTCCATAATCCAAAAAATTACAACTTTTTTGGATTTTGTAATCCTTGGATTATAATAATCCAGATTATTATAATCTGTTTCTCATGCATACGGCCTCTGAAGGTTAACTTGGCTGCTACAATGCGTTTATTGTGGAAATTTTTTTGTTCCTCGTAATATGAGCTTTTTTAGTACAGACGAGGAAAGGTTGGTTATCCGGGATCAATAGAAGAGTGGGGATCATGCGGTTCCTTTTTCGAATCAGTTTATTAATCAATGGATCAGAGAAGCTTTTGAACTTTTCTGTTAAGCTTTACCACTCCGGCTTTTTCGTGGGGAAACTTGAGCCTGTTGACTATGAAGTAGTCAACAGGCTCAAGTGTTTTTTATATACTAATCGATCAATATAATAATCGATCTATTTTGATATACTAATCGATCAATATACTAATCGATCTATTTTGATATACTAATCGAGCAAAAACAATGCGTTCAAATTTCATTTCTCCGAAGCAGATTCTACGTAAGCAGCGGTGCAACAGCATTCAAACCAAAGACGTACCGTGAGTCTTCTGAATTGGTAATCAGAACGTTTGCATCACCATAGAAATAATCATCAAGACAAAAAAATGTTTAAAAATTTTCTGACTTTTTATCAGCAATTTTTACTGTCAAATAAGATTTACGAGTTCGAAGTGAAGTTGAATGTCAAAATGTCGAATCGTTACTTCGAAAAGAAGCTAGTCCTCCAGGCGGGATCGAACCCAGCCATCTTCTATGATTGAGAACGCAAGCGCGTTACCAGCAGTTGAATGAATGAATACAAAAAGAATGATGTTTTGAAACATGAAGATCAAAAACTGCAGCAATATCTCTACGTTCATCGTTGTCTCCTGAGCATGATGAAGTACTCCAAAATTAGCGCTTACCCAGACTTCTCCAGGTATGATCACCACAATATGGGGCCATTACTAAAGCACGCCACACACGATACACAAGCCATGCATGCCAGTTCACGCCATTCGTAATGAACTGGCGTTCATGGCGTGAGTAGCGTGCGTTGCGTGCTTTAGTAATAGCCCAATATGGCCAGTTTTTCGTGTTATTTTTTAAAAGCCAGTTTCCGAATTTAGTTTTCTTATCTCATTTATCACTCAAAATCTAAAATAAAGGCATTTGAAAGATTGACCACTCAGGGTAGTTTTGATGAAGATAGGCTCGATTGAAAATGGGAGGTGAGAAAGAATTTGTGAAGTTCACAGCAGCCATTTCGGAGGAGCAGAGGAAGGTTGATTAACTACTTCAATACACGAAGACTGTTCATAAGCAAGGGAAACGAATAATGATGAATAATCAAAAGTTTTTAGCTTTTGCCGAGACTACTTGAAAGAAATCGGCCAATGAAGAACATATGGAGCTTATATAAGGCGATTCCCTCTTCATATTCCATGTGTTGAGAAACACTTTTTTGCTCACTGAAAAGCTCAAAGCAACATTGAGAATACTTCAGAATATAAAATTCTTCGAAAAAAGTTGTATGTTCTCAAAAAGTAAACTCTCTCACTTTTTTACTGAAACTTATGCTACTGTCTGCATTCTACAACCTAAAACTTATTGAAACGCTTTTTATTCAAGCAAGTTTTTTATGGTAAGTATTGTACTTCAAAAGGGGAATTTTTTCATCAGGAAATCTCAGGAATTTTTTTATCTGATCGCTTTGTAATCGATGCCATCGACATAAAGCGCCATTACTCATACGACATTACTTTGTAATCGATGCCATCGACATAAAGCGCCATTACTCATACGATATTACTCATACACAGTTCTACTATTTATGAACTGACGAAGTACGAGCGAGAGACACGATGATATAGAATATGGTTTGGACGATACGGTCTTAAGTTTTAAAATCCTGCTTGAGAGCGATTCAGAACAAATTACACCTCTATCAGAAAAACTACCATCGCACTGGAACGCGCATTGGCCTGAAAGAATGAAATTTGTGATCATGTTTTAGAATCTTACTGAAGGTTGAATTATAGCGCAGCGTTTTAGAAGCCAACACAACCGCCGAGTTAAGTCATATTTTAAAAAAAAACGTTTTTTTTGTATCGTGTTATATTTTATGACTTTCAAATTCACTCATCATTGAAGAAAATCTCAGATTTTGATTTCTTTGAACCAATGTTATGTTTTCAATTCAATTCAATTCAAACGCTTTATTCTCGATGTCATGGGACATGAAGCGCCATCATATCGAACAGCTCCATCTGATTCTCCGGGCAGTACAGAAGAATTGAATGGTGACTGGAGCGTCGATCACGGTTTGAACATTACGGCCTCAGGTGTCCAAATCCTGCTAGAGATCGGAATCCTCTATTCTTGGTGATGGAAATTAAGAGTTAGAAGTGAGTCGACCGCTCTCAGCCACGACGAAATGTTATGTTGTTTTTTTTTCGAAAGCTTCCAAATTAGGCATTTATTTCTGATCAGCAAGCTTGGACCCAGTCTCTATCAGGACTTGGAAACCATGATATAGTACTGCCTAAACCAAAATTTAAACCTCATTCTGATGTCAAAGACATATAGTGTCGAATATTAAATGTGTCCCGGTATTGGGAAAAAGGTTTAAGTTGTGAATTGATTTGGACGATACGGAACCAAAGTGTTTACTCTTTCTATAAACCGTGTTCTACCTTTTAAAGATATGGGGTGAGCGAGCAAAACGGAAATAGATAGCCAACAACCCTGGACATTGTCCACCAAAAGAATTTACTAGCCGTCAAAAAGTTTTCGTCAAAAAAACTTTTCGCGCGCTTTTGACTCGAAAAGCTTAATTTTCCGATAGACATTGTGAGATAGATAGCGAACTTCCTGACGAATCGGACCATTCCCTGTGCTAAACAGCGTTTCGCTAGGTACAGTCATAGGACCTCTTCTATTTCTTTATAAATGACATCGAAATTGGCATCCATCCTGATGTCAAATTCACTCTTTATGCAGATGACCTCAAAGTACGCTCAAAAGCAATGTGTAGTGTTGTAATTTACGGGATGAAAGTGCATCAAAAAAAGAAAGCAAAAAACTAATGATAAACCTTTCATCATGTTTATTAGTAATTTGCTTTTGTCTCAAATACCTACATGCTTGGAATAAAGAATGAATCATTTAAAGAAGTGCCCATTACTCGTCTCCTGTGACCACCAGTTTTCAGTTTTGTAAGTACACTCATCGGTACTCTAGTTTCATCAATCACAGTTGCTTGTTTAATCAATTTCATCAGTTCTATTCAATCAAATGCAATATTTTATTGACTCTCTAATTCATACATACAATTTTTTGATAAAATGGAATGCATTCACTTCATTTGGTTCGAAAAGGTTTTTATGTGAAAAATTTTAGCCTAGATATGCCTGATACATGTCAAGATTGGAGAAGGATAGCATATTACAGGTGATGTACTTGCATTACTAGAAGTCAAATTGTTCAAGAACTAGGGCTTATTCGCCTAGGTACTGTCTGCATCTCTAATATTTTGCTCGATGCCTAAAAAAGAAAACGTGCTAAAACCATGTTTAATACAGTCTCGTTCCAAAAGCGCACGGCCTCGCTAACGCAACCTTTGCTTAATTGTAAGCCGAAAAACAATTTTTTTAAAACCTGAAAAAGTTTCTACTGAGTTCGTGAAATCATTGTTAAGCTGACTTGTAAAAAGGTTTGTGAACAATGGGTACAAAGAAAAAAACAGAAAGTGAAAAGAGAGCGTGATTTGATAGCAGACAAGCAGAAAATAAGGAGCTATTATATAAGATAGCACGTAGAGACAGCAGACAATCAGAGCTATCTGAACTGCCTTACACACCTAGGTTTCAATAAGAGCCAGAAATGGATACAAGGAATTGGAAGATGCATTGAACTCGTTATAACTTGGTTTATAGAACACCTACAGCTGCGGAGAATTTCATTATTTCTAAATACAATTGTGGTCAGAAAAAGGTTCATCCGAAACATCCCAGTGATCCCTTCACGTTTCGAACTTTTTTGCGACACCGATCCTCGTTGAGCTCATCTGGAAAGCGGATATCTTCAAAAACAAAAATGCATACTTCTCTGCACGAATTGATTTAGTTATATATACATATCTTCTTTATCAGTGAAAAGGATGGAACTACTATAGAAGTTCAAAACTTTTTCGAGAATAAAAGTTTGAAACAATGAAAGTTTCAAAAAAGGACAGAAGTTTTAAACCGAATTGTCTTAGCTAATAACAGAACTTAGCTAATCCTTACTCTCCTTTCGATGGCTTCTTAGTCCATTTTACCTCCTGCCTCGTCAATCGCTCGCTTTCTACAGTGAGATATTCGAGCAATACCAAGCCTTTTTCCTTCAAGTTCATCAGTGGACCCTTGTCAGCTCTTATAAAACCCCGGCGAGCTAAAATGTTTCCAGGCTAATTGCTCACCTCGGTCGCAAACTCCAAACTGTTCTTGGTCTCCAATGTTGGCCAGCGCAGGGTTCAACATCACCATAACCATGCATTTAGAGCTCCCACCTCCGAGTGAGTCCTGAAAAACGTCCGAGGTCACAGTGGAACAGAAATCGTCTGGGCTAAAAACCCACAGAATCCGATAAATAAAGGCCTAATTTAAAACGGAATTGTTATAATAGACCCCGCCCTCCCATCCACTTTAACCCGAGTTGAGGCAGTTATATGAGAAAGATCGAAACTAAAAAAAAACAACTAATGAGTTCGTCAGTTATTTTGACTGCCTACAATCAACATTTTTTGGAAACAATGGTGCTTGTAGGGAAAAAACAACTTATAAAAAAGCGTGTATTTTTGTGCGTTTCATCAATTCGTTGAAATTCGACACAATGCGCGTTCAAATCCAAACTCAACAACGTTCAAATCCAAACCAAACCCAAACTCAAAAATTACAAATGGATATTTAATGGAAAAACTTTTTGCTCATTCATCATTTAATGGACAAATTACAAATGGATATTTAATGGAAAAACTCGAATGAAAACCTTTAGGATTCTCGTGAGCAGGTTGTTGCGGTACGGCACGTGGGTTTGCTGGAAAAAATTGTTAAAATTTTCTGGTCACTCATAAATACACCAGAAAAAACTAAGCTACCATATTTGATGTTTTGATGCAAGACTAAACTGCTAACTTGAAACTTTATGAAGCAGGTCTGAGCGAATACAGCTAGAATTCAAACAATTACAGCTAGCCATTTGTATGAGTGTTGAGCTAGCTGAAAAGTCCCGAATGTCCTACCTGGGTAAGGACTTTACTCACTTCTCGCTCTTTTTTTCTTCAAATCTCCCTCTTCTTATTCTCACATTCTTCTTCTTTCCTTACCCCCGGAACGGCTGCTATGTAACATCAGTAAATCAAGCATTCATCATTCTTCACTTCTCCCTTTTTGGGGGGACCCTAATGTGAATTTTTTTCCGTTTTCAGCGGCCGTTTGTACCCTTTTCTTGCATGCTGAAAACCCCTGCTTCCAGGCTCTTCAACCCATAGCTCATCAAACTTCTTCCAAACTAAACCTTCCCCAATACCCCATCAAGCTCTATTCTACATACATTGCGTGATGATAAAAACTTGAAACATCTCTTGTTCACATGGTTTACCTGCAAAGCGAGTTTAATCTGCGCGCTCACCAAAAACAACAGTTTTCTGCTTTTAGAACACTCTATTTTTTCACCCTCGATATCTCTTCGCGGGCCGTACTTTTATGAATAGTCTTACAGACATATGAATTTCTTTTCCGGTTCGTAAGAAAGAGCCCGCTCCCACCCGACTCTTCCTTTTGCTCGAACTTTTCTTATTCTGAGCTTTCAATACGTTACATACTTTTACAAGTTTGGCTAAGAAAACAGGAATCTTGGCTTGAATGTTTGAACGAGATCAGTGCGTTGAAAGCTGTAACTGTACCTTGAGGTAGAGAGACCTGATGACGTTCTTGAGTGCCAAGAGAGACGCGTTGATGGCGACCATCTCCTTGTGCCTCTGCCCTTCGGCACCGCTCTCTTTCTGGCGCTCACTTCCCGCCAAATCTACCAAATTCAGCTCAGAGGTCAGTTTCGCGCCTGTAACTCAGGCTGAATTCGTACGCAGACTCAAGCTGCATTAAACTACTCCTCTATTTTTCTACTGAGAATTAGAAAACTCAAGCTCATATCGCACAAACCATGTCTAACATAGGCGTCAGAACTCTATTTTATGACAGATTAGGCAATTGCAAGATTTGGAAGCATGGCATGTTCAGCAAATCTATAACTTGAACCAATAATAAAGAGAAAGGTAGAGTGTGAAAGATGTTCGCGTCGCTGCAATTTCGGGAATACTCACCGCTGGCCGAGTTGGCCGCCTTGATGCGTAGGGAGAAGACGGCGTGACTCCGAGAGGAGTGCTCGTTGCACTTCATAGCTGCCGTCGAGCGATGCTGATCTGATCGCGCCAGCAAGTCTTCCATCTTCAACAACAATCCATGAGCATTGACTACTGAGCGAAGGATCACAGTTTGATCTTTAAACTGAACGAATCCAGTCAACCCGAGGGGTCAAGAATGCGACTCTTTTCACAGCTGCAATACATGGTGACCGAGAATAAGCCACGGATTTCTAAGTCTGTATCTCATTTCGGGGAGCTCGTACCCTGTCACAAAGAAATTTGAATCGCCAGGAATATTATTTACATTCGTAATCTTCATGTTCCTTTTAACCGCACAACGGCAAAATCTAAACGTTCATGTTTGCAATCTTGAAAAAGCTAGTGATGCAAATTAACTATTTGTATCGTATACTGATGATTATTTCATCACACGCACTCAGTCTCACTCAAAAACATACTGTATTTTTCGTGTTTTGTGAGCAATAGTCGATTTGTAGTACTCAACCGTCCACAGAGAAACAGACTTTTAGCATGAATTCAAGCCTAAACACACCTTGTGGTCATATCTTTCGAAACGTTTCAGAACTCCTCTTCCACTTACTAACGATACTTGGAGAGATGTCTAATTTACAGTGCTCTCAGCGACTGGCTTTAAGAAAAGATATCATGTAGAATGAATTATTGTAAGTCTGTAAACGTCAATTATTCGAACGCATAATTTTCAAATACAGCCTATATTTGAGTTGACGCTTCTTCTGACTCCAGATATAATTAATACCTGTTGCATGCTCTGCAGGGGCAGCCAAGTCAAAGTCTCCAAGCCGTTCCCTGTCAGCTGCAATCCAACAACCGATTAATAACTTTTTTTCAGAAACCATTAGTTCGATTCTCAATCAATACTCTTATTCATGAATCGGTTGATTCGTTTTTTTCATTCAACCTAATGACGGTCTTTTTGATCATTGTGAGAACAATGGAGCGGTACATTCCAACTCTTCACTACATCTAAATCTCTCTACTTTGTGACACTGATTATTCCTCCATGAACTTCTAGTTTCCAACCATTTCACCGACGACATTCAACCAATTCAATTCAATTGAATTCTTTATTCCGCTTGAAACAAAACATAATGTTAAGTGACGAAACAGATGACACTGTCACAAAAAAAAGTGAATTCAGTGAAGGTTATGGAAAGTGAGATCTAAATATGACAAGAACAATGAGGAACATTTCATTTTAGGAAAATAGGAAAGCACACAAAAAAAGCAAAGAAAGCAAAGCTTGTATCTTCAGTCGAATGTAAAATTAATATCGATTATAAAAAATTTCTAAGTCATTGATTCTAATGAATACGTTATATGCTCATCAAATATGTCTAATTCGATCTGACTTTTACAATACATAAAATTATTCCCTGCATGAAATTCTCCAAATTTTTCACCGTCGACTCACTTCGTCTACAAATCAATCGAAACTCATCACTTCTCACCTCCACTTTCTCTCTTGGTTTCCTACTGAGAAGATCGAAGACTTGATCTACATAAACTTCGTAGAAAGCTCCTTCCAGTGAGATCTTCAAATAAGCAACATTTCTGGCTCATCTCGCTAGTTTTTCTCTAGGGTTACCGACCGAAATACTCACCTACTTTCTTTCAAACTATTTTTTTCATGGGAATAACCAGGTTATCTATAAGTTTGTCATTAATAAAGTACAAAAACTCAAGTCGCTACAGGAATAAAAACTCATATCAATGAAAAGTGATGTATTAAGGTTTATTTGCTAAAATTCTTTGGACGATGGGTAGCACTCAAGTAGAAGATTTTTCCCATGTGTCTAAAGCTGCCAACGAGAGCCAGATCTAATTTCTTTTTTTAAATTGAAAATAGTTATACCTTCGAAAACCAGTTTATTCTTTCAAAAAGTAGAGACTCAAAAACTGGTTCTAATAACGTACTGCCCATGCAATCTTCTTCAGCTTTTCCACTTCGACATAAAGATAGGCGACGGACCTGGAAAACATATTTTGCGACTCATTCGAAGGACGAACGAAAATTGAAAAATTATCAGCGAAAGATCAAAGGCCTCCTGTTTTGCGCTCCCAAAATTAAGCAGCGCCAAAATGAGTTTTCTACAACATAGAGTCTCGCGTCTCGCGTCTCTCTTCCTCCAGTGTCTCGCGAAGGAAGATCCACCCGTTGGGCAAGACAACAACAACAACAACATAGATTGTGTGTATCCGCCCATAATCGAAGATAGAAGATAAAACTCGGTGAATGCTTGAAGTTTTTTGAATTCAGGTAACGAGTGATAGTTCTTTCTTTCGGTATGATGGCATAATTCGCCAGGTCTTCTTCGGTCAATATAATAGCCCAGGCAGAAACCTTGGAATGATGCCAGCGTCTTCGCCCTCTCTTCCTCGCATAGTGTAGGTCTTTCCGGAGCCAGTCTGCCCATAAGCCATGATGGAGACATGGTAGCCATGGAGAGCAGACTATGACAACATAACTACATAACCTTCATGAATGTCACATTTGTTCATTAGTATCTTGCATACTATCTCTGAAAAACATAATTCCATAGACCTACAAAGGTTACTTCCCAATTGGCAAAAATTGAAACAAACCGCTTTTCGAGCGAGAGATTCTCGAACATAAAAAAGCTAGCTAGAAGCGAAATTTTAGAAGAGGAAAAAGCTTATAATTATTCTAGTCCTTCTCAGCTCAAATAACCGTTAATTTCTGTTAAATTGTAAAAAGTGCCGGTGGCGAGCCTCTCTAGAAGATTCGCTCCTGTCAAAAATTGTTGATGAACCAAACATTTTTGACTTCTAGTAGCAATTGACTTCTCTGCACATAGAAAAATAACTGCCTGGACAGTTAATAAATATCCGGAATGAATATGTTCTGATAATCTGACGACTTCTAATACAGATCCCTAATCATTTCTCGATGCAGCAACTCAAAAAAAGTCCTTCTTTTTATGTCAATTCATAATATCTGTTTTCCTTATATGTTTTCTAAATGGAATATTAACACTATAAATTAGAAAGGTCAATTAACCAGAAGCCTTTTTTTATTACAAACTCAAAATGAATTCTCACTCACCACAATCAATTCCTTCACATCCTCGAATAATCTTTTCTGCGTGGATGTTTGGCGGCCAAACAGCGTTGAACTCTTGCAGCTTCCCATGCTTCAAACAAAAGAAGTACAACATTAAATTATTTTCGTATCTTTCTCTCGGTACTTTCGTGTTATTCATCAAACAGTATAACTTAAAGACTGGCTGCTTTAACAAATATTTCATTTTCTTTCTTCTTCCGTACCGGCTTCTTCTTCATTCTTTTCGAGTCCACTTCAGCTGGTATCAAATCTGCATGCAGGGGTTAAATAGTGACCGGATCGGTCCGTCGGCGGATGACATGTACACACTCTCTCGACAAAAAACTCTTCTCTTTTCTTTACTCTTTCCTTTCATCCTTTCTTCTTTTATCCTCCAAACTTTGAGCGGCGGATACATGTAACCGCAAATTGGGCGGCTTCAGTTTAACCCCTCTCTGCATGTTTGGTTGAAGAACCGCGGTCGGCAGTAAAAGCTGTGCAGCAATAACAACGACTAATTGTAAAGGAACCTCCAGTTTGATGGTATTGGGCGCTGGGTAGCCCAATGTGATCACTGCTTAGGTCCAATTCTTTTGCCAGAAAGGGCCTCACTCGAACTCCTATTCGAATTCTGCCCTGTTCACAAATCAAATATGATTAAATTGAAACAATATAATGTTTTGTCATCAATTAACCTTTCTTCAACAAAACCATTTACCAACACTAAACATAGCCTGAAAATGCGATCAAGACGGTGACAATACTTGTGGCATCGCGAAGGTGATTGATGTTTTGATTAGCCTACCAATGAACTAGTCTCTAAATTTTTAAGTCAAGCTTCAAAAATCTCTATTACATCTCCCCCTTAACTAAAATAGTGCCTAATTCTCGTATAGGGCTATGAAACAATGTATCCTCAATGATTATCATCACAACTTTTAACTCTTTGCATTAGTATAAATTGAACTCACATCCGTGACAATCATCAACTTTGTATTGTTACCCTGACATGCAAAAATGGAGTAAAGAATGAATGAATAATCTTTTTTCGCATATATTCCTTTCTCCCGACAGGCATGCGCTTTTCAGAGAAGGGATGTATACCTAATCTGATAGAGCAAGTGGCTTCTCCTTCTACCACCTAATCTGATAGAGCAAGTGGCTTCTCTTCTACCACCTAATCTGATAGAGCAAGTGGCTTCTCTTTCTACCACCTAATCTGATAAAGCAAGTGGCTTCTCTTTCTACCACCTAATCTGATAGAGCAAGTGGCTTCTCCTTCTACCACCTAATCTGATAGAGCAAGCAAGTGGCTTTCTCTTCTACCACCTAATCTGATAGAACAAGTGGCTTCTCCTTCTACACCTAATCTGATAGAGCAAGTGGCTTCTCTTTCTACCACCTAATCTGATAGAGCAAGTCATTTCATTCATTCTTTATTCCTTGCACAGATTATATTCAACTTCGGTTCATAGTGAACAATAACAATAGCGGATATGCATGGACTGTCTTTCTAGTGGCGATGTGTGTAAGCAAAAGGTTGCTTAACTAGGGGGAGGGGGTGGGGGGGAGATAGAAAATGCTATTAATAGAGAAACGAGCCTTTAGTTATCAGAAACAAAACTATTTGGTAAAACTAGGTTGACAGGCAACTTAAGTAAAATGTTCTTAAATACCTTGCAATTAAGATCAATTAGGATCAAGTGGCTTCTCCTTCTACCACCTAATCTGATAGAGCAAGTGGCTTCTCCTTCTACCACCTAATCTGATAGAGCAAGTGGCTTCTCCTTCTACCACCTAATCTGATAGAGCAAGTGGCTTCTCTTTCTACCACCTAATCTGTTAGAGCAAGTGGCTTATCTTTCTACCACCTAATCTGATAGAGCAAGTGGCTTCTCCTTCTACAACCTAATCTGATAGAGCAAGTGGCTTCTCTTTCTACCACCTAATCTGTTAGAGCAAGTGGCTTCTCTTTCTACCACCTAACCTGATAGAGCAAGTGGCTTCTCCTTCTACCACCTAATCTGATAGAGCAAGTGGCTTCAATCTTTCTACCACCTAATCTGTTAGAGCAAGTGACTTCTCTTTCTTACCACCTAATCTGATAGAGCAAGTGGCTTCTCTTTCTACCACCCAATCTGATAGAGCAAGTGGCTTCTCTTTCTACCACCTAATCTGATAGAGCAAGTGGCTTCTCTTTCTACCACCTAATCTGATAGAGCAAGTGGCTTCTCTTTCTATCACCTAATCTGATAGAGCAAGTGGCTTCTCTTTCTACCACCTAATCTGATAGATCAAGTGGCTTCTCTTTCTACCACCTAATCTGATAGAGCAAGTGGCTTCTCTTTCTACCACCTAATCTGATAGAGCAAGTGGCTTCTCTCTCTACCACCTAATCTGATAGAGCAAGTGGCTTCTCTTTCTACCACCTAATCTGATAGAGCAAGTGGCTTCTCTCTCTACCACCTAATCTGATAGATCAAGTGGCTTCTCTTTCTACCACCTAATCTGATAGATCAAGTGGCTTCTCTTTCTACCACCTAATCTGATAGAGCAAGTGGCTTCTCTTTCTACCACCTAATCTGATAGAGCAAGTGGCTTCTCTTTCTACCAACTAATCTGATAGAGCAAGTGGCTTCTCTTTCTACCACCTAATCTGATAGATCAAGTGGCTTCTCTTTCTACCACCTAATCTGATAGATCAAGTGGCTTCTCTTTCTACCACCTAATCTGATAGAGCAAGTGGCTTCTCTTTCTACCACCTAATCTGAT
>OZ057404.1:39598991-39910697 GCA_964056735.1 Allodiplogaster pararmata | reverse complement strand
AGAAGCCACTTGCTCTATCAGATTAGGTGGTAGAAAGAGAAGCCACTTGCTCTATCAGATTAGGTGGTGGAAATAGAAGCCACTTGCTCTATCAGATTAGGTGGTAGAAAGAGAAGCCACTTGCTCTATCAGATTAGGTGGTAGAAAGAGAAGCCACTTGCTCTATCAGATTAGGTGGTAGAAAGAGAAGCCACTTGCTCTAACAGATTAGGTGGTAGAAAGAGAAGCCACTTGCCTCCTGATATCAGATTAGGTGGTAGAAGGAGAAGCCACTTGCTCTATCAGATTAGGTGGTAGAAAGAGAAGCCACTTGCTCTAACAGATTAGGTGTAGAAAGAGAAGCCGCTTGCTCTATCAGATTAGCTGGTAGAAGGAGAAGCCACTTGCTCTATAAGATTAGGTGGTAGAAAGAGAAGCCACTTGCTCTAACAGATTAGGTGGTAGAAAGAGAAGCCACTTGCTCTATCAGATTAGGTGGTAGAAGGAGAAGCCACTTGCTCTATCAGATTAGGTGGTAGAAGGAGAAGCTACTTGATCCTAATTGATCTTAATTGCAAGGTATTTAAGAACAATTTACTTAAGTTGCCTGTCAACCTAGTTTTACCAAATACTTTTGTTTCTGATAACTAAAGGCTCGTTTCTCTATTAATAGCATTTTCTATCTCCCCCCCCACCCCTCCCCTAGTTAAGCAACCTTTTGCTTACACACACCGCCACTAGAAAGACAGTCCATGCATATCCGCTATTGTTATTGTTCACTATGAACCGAAGTTGAATATAATCTGTGCAAGGAATAAAGAATGAATGAATGACTTGCTCTATCAGATTAGGTGGTAGAAAGAGAAGCCACTTGCTCTATCAGATTAGGTGGTAGAAGGAGAAGCCACTTGCTCTATCAGATTAGGTAGTAGAAAGAGAAGCCACTTGCTCTATCAGATTAGGTGGTAGAAGGAGAAGCCACTTGCTCTATCAGATTAGGTGGTAGAAGAGAAGCCACTTGCTTTATCAGATTAGGTGGTAGAAAGAGAAGCCACTTGCTCTATCAGATTAGGTGGTAGAAAGAGAAGCCACTTGCTCTATCAGATTAGGTGGTAGAAGGAGAAGCCACTTGCTCTATCAGATTAGGTATACATCCCTTCTCTGAAAGCGCATGCCCTGTCGGGAGAAAGGAATATATGCGAAAAAAGATTATTCATTCATTCTTTACTCCATTTTTGCATGTCAGGGTAACAATACAAAGTTGATGATTGTCACGGATGTGAGTTCAATTTATACTAATGCAAAGAGTTAAAAGTTGTGATGATAATCATTGAGGATACATTGTTTCATAGCCCTATACGAGAATTAGGCACTATTTTAGTTAAGGGGAGATGTAATAGAGAATTTTTGAAGGCTTGACTTAAAAATTTAGAGACTAGTTCATTGGTAGGCTAATCAAAACATCAATCACTCGCGATGCACAAGTATTGTCACCGTCTTGATCGCATTTTCAGGCTATGTTTAGTGTTGGTAAATGGTTTTGTTGAAGAAAGGTTAATTGATGACAAAAAATTATATTGTTTCAATTTAATCATATTTGATTTGTGAACAGGGCAGAATTCGAATAGGAGTTCGAGTGAGGCCCTTTCTGGCAAAAGAATTGGACCTAAGCAGTGATCACATTGCTACCCAGCGCCCAATACCATCAAACTGGAGGTTCCTTTACAATTAGTCGTTGTTATTGCTGCACAGCTTTTACTGCCGACCGCGTTCTTCAACCAAACATGCAGACAGGGGTTAAATGAAGCCGCCCAATTTGCGGTTACATGTATCCGCCCGCTCAAAGTTTGGAGGATAAAAGAAGAAAGGATGAAGGAAAAGAGTAAGAAAAGAGAGAGAGTTTTTTGTCGAGAGTGTGTGTACATGTATCCGCCGACGGACCGATCCGGTCACTATTTAACCCCTGCATGCAGATTTGATACCAGCTGAGTGACTCGAAAAGAATGAAGAAGAAGCCGGTACGGAAGAAGAAAGAAAATGAAATATTTGTTAAAGCAGCCAGTCTTTAAGTTATACTGTTTGATGAATAACACGAAAGTACGAGAGAAAGATACGAAATAATTTAATGTTGTACTTCTTTTGTTTGAAGCATGGGAAGCTGCAAGAGTTCAACGCTGTTTGGCCGCAAACACTTTAGGTACCCCCCTACCAAAGGTTCAATGGGTCAGATGAGAGTGGCATTTTTTGATACGGTCTCGTTATCGTAAGCCGTACGGCCTTGTTACCGTAAGCTTTTCTAAGCCTAAGCGTTTTGCCGTCCAATGGAAGTTTAGCTGTCCAATCAAAACTTTAGCCGTCCAATCAAATTTTTGAAATTAGACTCTCTCACTTTTACATTAAAAAAACGCTTAGGCTTAGGAAAAAGTTTACGCTGACGAGGCCGTACGGCTTAGCTAACGAGGCCGTACGGCATAAGAAAATTTCTCATATAATTAATTTTTGTCAATTCAATTTTTGTCAGCTAAATTTTCATTGGACGTCTAAACTTTCATTGGACGGCTAAACTTTCATTGGACGGCTAAACTTTCATTGGACGGCTAAAGTAGATTAGAGCCGCGTTTTTTTAATGTAAAAATATTTCTTCATGTAAAAATTATTTTTTTAATGTAAAATTATTTTTTTGTGAATGTAAATAAGTCAAACGTACCCTTGGAACCTCTGGTAGGAGGGGGGTACCTAAAGTGCGAAAGTGCCCTCAATTTTTAAAGAAAATATATGAACAGGGCTTTCTTAGTGTACAAGAAAAAGTTACAGACGCCCGCCGAAGGTGGAAAAAGTTTTTCATTCAAGGGTCTCCGCATATGATAAAAAAAGAGGCCCGCAAATTTTTTTTCCTTTCACAAGGGTCCCCCTTATGAATTGGAAAAAACAGAGGCCCGGCGACAGAAGGTCTGACATGACTATTTTACCCGACAGAATATTTAACCCCGTGTATGACATGTGTAACGACTTGTGTTGACAATAACTCGAAAAAACACGCTCTTCCGATTTAATCAATCACATTATGTACAAAAGTCATGCATTGTGATCCCTATTGATAACTATGATTTTATTATTCTTTTTTTATATTAGCCATTTTATTAATAGCAAAACAGAAAGAAAAGAAGAAAAACTAACCTGCATCACCCTCTGACATCCTCGAAATATTCACGCAAGATTCTAAGCTTCAACAGTCCTAAAAAATGTTTTTTTTTCATTATGAAAAGGATTAGTAAGTGAAGAAAAAACTATTTGAAATAAAAAACAACGACGTTGACTGAATATTAAGTCTTCAATTAAAAATCGCAAAACTCAGCCGCCTTTTATTATTTGTAAATTTCACGAAAGATCTAAGAGTACACAATGATACTGGCTATTACTAAAGCCGTCTTACAAGATGCGCCTTACAAGAAAGATTTTCATTATCAGAAGAGCTGTAAAAAGACTTTTTTGTAGAAATAATTGGTTTAAAATTTGTTCAAAGAAAGTTTTTGAGAGTTATTCAATGCATTCATAATATAATTTCATGGAGAAAGCATGTTCAAGAAACGGAAAGAAAAGTCAGTGCATAAAGGTGAAGCATAAACCAACCAGGATTCGTCTGTAAGCGCGAAGGCGAATCCAATACTTCCGATGCGGCATTGTAGGTGCCGATAATCTCTCTAAAATAATAACTTTATCATTAGGGAGAAAACAAAGACATGGAATTTAAGGTGAAAATATGGAGAGCGCTTTATAAAATGAAAAAAAAGATTTTAAAAGGCAAACAAACTTTGATATTGAAATCTTCTCCGAGGAAAATACAGAGAGAAGAAGTCGTTTCAAGAATTTGAGAGTTTAGGATAGTGAGATCGGACAAGTTGTGAAGAACACGAAAAATGATATATTTTGCAAGACAACACAGTTGTTGAAGTAAAATATTTATTATGATACCACTGCTGATAGCAATCACGATAGCTTTGCACTTTAGTGCTCACGTTTTCTCTAAATACGACAAGGAGGTAGATCATCCGATGTCGATCAAAAAACGGGGCGGGAGAAAAGGTTGGAGAGCGTATAACGATCCTCTCGCGCCCATTGAGGGCCGAGTCCTTGTCCCTGCCTCGTCACTTGTATTTTTATGAGCGAAACCCGAAGAGTAGGGTATCGCTTTTATATGTTTTTGTTGAGTGTGACTCGAAACCCGACCAACGGTATCAAACCTTTTATACACATGATTATGTATAAACATGACACAACAACATAACAAGATAGATACATTAACTAACTTTTTGGCAGACGCTCCCTTTTTAAACGACTTCTTTCTTGAAGCATCAGTCTCCTTCGGACTCTGATTCTTCTTGTCGACCCCTCGCTGCTCCTTTCCCCATTTTCTCTGATGTCCTCGCTTTCGTCTGAAAACGAGAAGTATTGGTCTTGGGATGGAAAGCAATTTTATAAAAAAATTTTGCTAGGGTGGGAATGTGATTGCTATCAGCAGTGGTATCATAATAAATATTTTACTTCAACAACTGTGTTGTCTTGCAAAATATATCATTATAATCCACTGCTTCTAGCAATCACGATAGCTTATTCAACACATCTGACCAGAACTGAACGTTGAAAAGACGTCTTCTGTACTTCCTTGTGATAGAATTTCTCAAATGTGGAACCTTTGGGTGACCAGTTCGCGGCTGCCATAATCGCGCTACTGGATAAGCCACCCAAGCTGCTAGCTGATGTCGCTGCTGCCCTAGTTGAGTGAGCCCCAAAAGTGCTATCTACTCCTGCTGCTAAGAGCACTGACCTTAACCATCTAGCTATTGTAGAGGTGGAAACGGATTTCTGTGGGGCATTAATAGCCAATATTAGTCTGTTTCCTTCATTCCTGTAAGAACTTGTTCTACGAATGTACTCATTTATGGTGTGTATAGGGCACAAAGATTTCTGTTCGAAAGTTTCGAAAACTGCCTTATGGGGGTACTTCCCATTCTTCTGTTCTTATTCATGAAATTTAGAATGAATGTCCACCCCTGGCTACCCTTTTTGACCTAGTCCAACGAGAACCTTGCTATCTCTGATACCCGTTTTGGTGAGCAGAGTGCAAGTAACATGACAAGCTTATGTGTGAGATCTTTGAGGGACAAACTTCGAATGTCGCCTAAATTCTTAAGATAACTCAAAACCACGCTTACATCCCAAACCTGAGAGTATTTTGGTTTTGAAGGTTTCATTCTGAATAAACCCTTCACAGCTCTTGAAATCATGTTTTCAGAGTTCTTGCTCAACTCTCTCGCTGAAATACTCTCCATGTATGCTTTAATAGCCGCTCTATGCGTCACAATGGAAGAATAACTCAAACCTTGATTATGTATTTCTGCAAAAAAGTTGATCAGATCAAACGCCTCTGGTCTCAGCCTATCAATACCCTGTGAAGCACAATATTCTGCACAGTGCTTGAGAGCGCTGTTATATTGATTTCGAGTGCTAGGGGCCCAACTATTTAAAACAGCTTCCGCTGCAAGTTTTGATAGACCGGAGTCAGTGAAAAAAACGCACTAAATTCTCCATGCGATCAGCGGCAATGATCCTTTTTTCAGGCACGGGTGGGTCTCTCCCTCCGTGTTGGTCAGTAGGTCCTTCTGGGGTGGGATTTCCCATTTTGGACCCTGAGAGTATCTTAGTAACAGCGGGTACCAATGTTGCGCGGGCCAGTCCGGCGTGACTAGAATGAGACTCGCTCTTTCTGTCACCGCTTTTCTGATCACCCTCCCCACCATGTTGAACGGCGGAAAGGCGTAGCCGTAAATCCCCGACCAGTCTTGATTGAAACTGTCGGTTGCTTGCGCCATCGGGTCTGGACGGAATGACATGAATTTTGCACACTTAGCGTTGTGTCTAGAAGCGAACAGATCCCATTCTGGAATTCCAAAGTAAGAGAATAAGCTCTCAACTATCGCTGGTTTCAGGGCCCATTCCCCTGTTTCCTTGAAGGGCCTAGATTCCGCGTCGGCCTCTTCATTGTCAATTCCGGGTCTATGGGTGGCAATAAGATGAATTTCTCTTTCTCTAGCCCAATCCCATATTTGCCTAGCGAGCGTGTTTAGCCTCTCGCTTCTAGCACCTCCAAACTTATTGATGTACAATACTGCTGCTGTGTTATCGATCTCTAAGCGGATGGAGACCTGTCTCTCCGTTGTAATAAAACATTTGAGTGCGAAATAAGTAGCAATTAGTTCTTTATTGTTGATGTGCCAGGTTTTTTCTTCCGCTGACCATCTACCTCCTGTTTTATTATTCCCGCATATCGCTCCCCAACCTACGTTAGAAGCATCTGACTGAAGTGTAATTTTGCACTCTGGTTTCCATAAGGTATCATGTGCTATTTCGCTCGTGAAAGAGTGAACCCACCAGTCAAGATCGATATTGCATTTTTCAGAAAGACTTTCACGCTTATCGTAAGAGCGCTCATCGGCCGGTCTACCCTAGCTGTGATCCATCTTTGGAGCTCTCTTATTCCGAAACGGGTGTAGGGTGCAACGCAAGCGACGGCGTTTGCTCTACCCACGAAACTGCTAATCTCTCTAACAGAATGATTTCTTCCGTCTCTAAGACGGACTGCGTGTGCTTTCAAAGAATGCAATTTTTTTCTCCGGTACTGATACCACGCCTCTAGAGTCGATTTCAAAATCTAGAAACTCTATTTTTTGAGTGGGTACCAAGTGCGACTTTTCAAAGTTCACAGTTTAACCGAGACTTTCAAAAAGGTCTATCGCGTTGTGCAAGGTTTTTGAAAGTTCGATTTGTGATGATGCAAAAAAACAGCCAGTCATCTAAATAAACTATGAGACGCACCCCGGCTTTTCTGAGTTTTTCTGCTATTGGTCTAACGATCCGTGTATATACTCGGGGAGCTGAGGATAATCCAAATGGCAGTGCTGTGAAGCGGTAATATGCACCAGCGTGCTCAAACACCAATAATTTTTGGTGGTCAGGATGAATGGGAATAGCGAAATAAGCGTCTTTCATGTCTATCTTCGCCATGTAATCACCTTTTATCAAAAGGTCCCTAACCATAAAAAACCCCTCCATCTTAAAATGGTGTTGCTTCCCGTACTTATTCAGCGGTTTAAGGTTTATAACCGGTCTCTGTCCTCCTTCTTTTTTTGGTACACAGAAAATAGATGAAACCCAGGCTTCATCCTCGTTGGGATGCTCTACTATCGAGCCTTTCTCTAAGAGTGTTTCTATCTCTGCTTGAATAAGTGGGCTAAAACTAGATCGCCGTCGTTTGTTCGTAAACAATCTAACCGGAGGGAATGTATGAAGCTCTAGTTTGTACCCAGATATAGTATCTAGTACCCACTGGTCACTAGTTAATGTTCTCCATTCCTCGAGAAACTGTCTTAGTCTGCCCGCAAACTCAGGTTTTCTCGTAGAGCAATGTTTTCCTTGCTCGCTTATAACTCTCTGACACTCTGACCTCTTCGAAGATGTCGTTGGTGCTTGGAAGTCCTTTTCTCGCCGCTTGTCGAAGACGGTCTTGTGTTTCTGCAGCGTACGTATGGACTTCTCCACGTCTGTCGAGCTCCTCTTCCTCAGTAGCTCTCCCACCAGTTGTCCACCGAAGAGAGCGGGATGAAGTTCTCTCCCGAACTCGACCGTCTCAGAGCCGAGCGTAGACATTCTCACCGAAGGCATCGCCTCGTGAGGGTCAAGTCGCATAGCTCTCATGTTCATTTCCCGACGAGTGGATATCAAATCGTGTTGAGCTGATCCCAGTAGCTCCAATGTGGCTTTCCCGTAGCCCTTGACTAGACCTTCCGTTGTCTCGCCTTCGAACGACGTTAGAAGAAAGGTATCGTATTGGAAGCAGCGACGAAGTCGGTGACTCGCGGGATCTTTTGTTCCAGAAGGCTCTTCTGACGAGATTCCTCCTGTTAATGTTTAGCATTGAACACCAGTAATACTCTTTTCTATTTATTTCGTAAATAGTTCTGAGAATTTTCGACCTGATACTCAGTGTTCCTGGAAAACGTCTTTCGACCAAGAAATAAACAGAACTGACCTCCCGTCTTTTGTTTTAAAGTCCTGCAGTCACTTCGTCCTCAACAGCCCGTTCGTCATCCGTATCGAAGGCGTTCGGGTCGTAATGTTCTTCATTCTCCTCGTCTGTGGCGGACGAGTCACCGTCGGATGAGTCATCAGACGACATTGAGAGTTGAGGATTCTCTGGTGCTGCGAATTTCGCCGGCCTTTTACGGCTCATTCTGAGAATGGGATGAAAATAGTCACTTTGCAGATTTATTACCCCTACACGACTAAACTGCGCGTAATTGGCACCACGTCTCGTTATATCTCACCGTTAGGTAGATCGAATGGAACGTTACTCAGACCGACTACCTACCTATCAATCACCTTGCGGGAGATCGGCGGGAAACTATCCGAGTATAACGTCTCGTGATTACCTCACCAAAGAGGAAATCAAACGACACGTCTACAAAGATCGATCACATCACAACCAATCACCTTACGGTGAGCTTAGTGAGTAATCCATCTCTGTATTTCTACCTCATGATTTTCACCGATGGGGAGATCAAACGAAGTAAAACACTCTCAGACCTTACTTCTTCTCAATTTAGGTGAACTCAGCGAGCCAAAGTCATACACAATGACGAGGCAAGCGATAGCTCAAACCCAAAAAGCAAGTAGATCAAATGAGGTAAATACTATCCGACCCTGTGTTAATCAATTCAGGTGAACTCAGCGAGCCAAAGTCACTCACAATGACAAGGCAGGCGATAGCTCAAACTCGAAGAAAAACAACATCGAACGAATTAAATACTCTCAGACCCTGTGTTAATCAATCCAGGTGAACTCAGCGAGCCAAAGTCACTCACAATGACAGAGGCAAGCGATAGCTCAAACCCGAAGAGAAACAAGGAAGAGCGATCAAACAATGTATTTCTACCTCATAATTTTCACCGATGGGGAGATCAAACGAAGTAAACCTCGCAAACCTTACTTCTTCTCAATTTAGGTGAACTCAGCGAGCCAAAGTCAAACACAATGACGAGGCAAGCGATAGCTCAAACCCAAAAAGCAAGTAAATCAATGGGGTAAATACTATCCGACCCTGTGTTAATCAATTCAGGTGAACTCAGCGAGCCAAAGTCACTCACAATGACAAGGCAGGCGATAGCTCAAACCCGAAGAAAAACAAGATCGAACGAGTTAAACACTCTCAGACCCTGTGTTAATCAATCCAGGTGAACTCAGCGAGCCAACGTCACTCACAATGACATAGGCAAGCGATAGCTCAAACCCGAAGAGAAACAAGGGAGAGCGAATAAACACACTCAAATACGAGCGAATAAGAGAGTAGTAAAAAACCGAAGCGAAAACCGACTACTCTACGTGAGCTCTAAAAATACAAGTGACGAGGCAGGGACAAGGACTCGGCCCTCAACGGGCGCGAGAGGATCGTTATACGCTCTCCAACCTTTTCTCCCGCCCCGTCTTTTGATCGACATCGGATGATCTACCTCCTTGTCGTATTTAGAGAAAACGTGAGCACTAAAGTGCAAAGCTATCGTGATTGCTAGAAGCAGTGGATTATAATTGTCTTGTAATTCCGTATCGACTTTTAGGCCGAGCTTGTCTTATTTCACATTATGTTCATTTCATTATTATACAAATAATGACTTGTTCCACCCGGTATTATTCTACTTCAATTAGCTCGTCATATTGAGATAATCGATTGCCAGAGAAGCAGAGCATCAGACAACTAGAATGACAAACACTGCGTCTCTGAACACTACACTTTTATTCCCTTTTTGATTCGCTTCAAATTCACATCCATTAATTTTGTTTTAGTTTCTGAGAAAGGTTGATATTTTGTTAGAGTTCTCAGTTTATTATACCACTTCCGTTTCGAAGACTTTCAATGAAAAAAGAAAAAAGCAATGACTCTTTCAAAATGCAAAAGTTGCTCCGTTCGGACGGTCACAGCGTCATTTTTTTGCTAATCAGGAAGCTCCCGCATGGAAAAATTCAAACAAAACCTGTATGTATCTCACTGTAGGTGAGCAAATTAGTTTTATTGTTTTACGGTAAAAAACGGTCGGTGAGCAAAACAGTGCGCAGCCTAATTGGTGTTTGAATACGCGCCTTAGGGAGTGTACTGTAGGTGCGTTGCGTATGCGTAGCATACAGGAAGACGAGAGAAGGAAGTAACTCAGTCTACGTTTATCGTGCGTCAAAGCAAGATGCTTTAAGTGGCAGTATGAGTCCCGCCCACCCAACCAAATCAAGATGAAGGAGGAGAACGCTAGAGTATTGAGAGATGGCTGACACTGAGGTTGAATGAAGTACCTTAAGTCGCGCCAGGAGCAATCGCGGAGAGCAGCAGACTCCGATGTCTTAGGTAGTTTATGGCTTACAGAAAATGTACGAAGAAGCGTTGGAATGTGGGATCGGAGTTACAATGGCTGCATGATATGAGTTACAATTATATCCATTCGCGGCTGGAGTTAAGCAAGAATACAAGGCTTATAGTCGTATTTTAGGGACGGTCAAAGCAACTACGTCGCCAATTACAAGAGTGAAAGTATAGTACATCAGAAACAAAAAAAAGCGTTACCTTGACTGACCTCAAAGAAATAGGCTGACTGAGACGATTGAAGGACCGAAATGTGGGCTCGTGGCATTTCGAATAATATGCCGAGGTAGTAGCGTTACTAAGAGGAGGTGTCTCAAAGGGAGGCTCCATTAGAATTGGATTTAGACGAGCAAGAAATTAATAAAGTGGGAAAGGTAGTGCTAAAGTAATTGGACGAGTTAAATGTCTGAAGAAGAGCAGTTGGAGAACAAATATGTATAATACATTATCTCAGTTATCGATCACCAGATGTCATAGCGTCTACCAATTTTCGGTTCCAATGACTGTTTTTCGTGATGGGTTCAACGTTCGGACTGAACTAATCACTGAAATAGAAAGTTGAGATACCAACCGATGTACTAGGACTGTTCGCAACGGCGACACAGTTGCACATTCCAGTCCTATATCCAAGTGTTTTCCAATTTAATAATCTGTCGGTCAGCCATGGGAGCAATAACTCTGAACCAGGTTTCCTATGGCATACATATGTACATAGAGCTCATCCCAGTTAGAAATACTCGCCCTCGTTTCCATTGTTTAAGCATATATAGGCAACCCAATATCGACGGATCATTTACGAAAAGAGTGCTAGCAAGCTTGTGAAGGAGCTGGCCGGAAGAGCTCACCATACTCCAGCTCAGAAGAAGAAGGCGTATAGAGCATTTAAAGGAGCATCATTGGAGTAAGCAAAACGTAGGTAAACGAGGATTCCTCAACAAGGAATCGCGCCGTATGTCAAGAATGTATTAAAGACACCATAAGGTGTGTTGTCAATATGAATAGAGGCAATGTTTCTTTTAATAACTTTCTTAGATATGTAGCAATAAGACTATATGAATGAAGCAGACTGTTGAACTATCAGATGATAATGCGGAAAACGGAACAATAATTGTGCCTTGTATGTATGTTATGTGTGTTTCAATTATTAAATGTCACCAAGGAGAGAATGTTATTGTGTTTCAACTGTACAGTACGAGTTGTTTTTAACCTCATGGTTTATTCACTGCGACATATTATGCACGAATAAAACGTTACAAACCCATTTTGTAATGTAATATTTATACCACAATAAACCGATCAATGACTGAACTGTTTGTCTTCGGGGGCATGTTCATATGCTAGATAAGATTCAGAAGTCAAAAGGGAAATGTTCCAAACTCGAGTGCTCATGGAAGTCACAGCGAAGTGCTAGACGCGCTCGGCTAGTCAGAATACCATTTCACTGTTCAATTCTCATTTCTCACCGAAATCTTCTCAACGTGCTTCGAAAATGAGAAGGAGTCGATTGATATGTAAATTTCAGAAAGTCTATTTGTCAATTACCTCTTACTTCTAACAGTCCCTGAAACCCCTTGAGAGAGGCTGAGAAAAGGAGAGGAAGAAAGAAGAGTCTCTATTTTTACATAATGATCTACGTGCGGGAGAGGGGGGGTGGAAGGGTATAAAAGGCAAAAAATTCTTCATGCTGTCAGTGTTTGATTGAGCTCTTCTTTGGAGAAGTCGGGCACTTCCCGCTCCTTCCCGAAAGTAAACAGGACTGAATGGACCAATTTTGAAACTCCCACCGTGGCATGTTTACATGCGCCGCTGAAGAGTCGCTCGCACGCCCTATGGGGACGCTGAGTGTGTAGGTTGATAGGAGAGGTGGATGAGAGAGAGAGGGGTGAGAGACAGAGGGGAGAGAGACAGAGGGCAGAGAGAGAGGTGAGAGAGAGAAAGGGGAGAGAAAGAGGGGTGAGAGAGAGAGGGGTGAGAGAGAGAGAGGTGAGAGAGAGAGGGCTGAGAGAGAGAGGGTTTAGAGAGATAGAGAGGCTTGAGAGAGAGGGGTGAGATAGAGTTGTGAGTGAGAGAGGGTGAGTGAGCGCTGAGAGAGAGAGAGAGGACCCTTCAAGAGACGTTACCTTCAAGTCTACCGGGGAAGATGTGGAGATCCGGCCGTTCCGCTGTGGGTGAAGCGAAGGACGCAGGCAGCAGGGCGCAGCTTCCTTGTCTGTCTGTCTGGAGATCATGTCTCAAGGCCTAACTCTAATTATATTGACTCCTACTGTCGTAAACTCCATCCGTCGTCTTATATAACCTCTGTTTGAATACATCCGCCTTAGGGATGTTTAACCCTTACTGCAGTGAATAAACCATGAGCATAGACCAAGGTAGAGACCGTGCTTTAAAAGTCTTTTATGAACCACAGAGACAGAATACGCACTCCGATACCCCCATTGAACGGTCTCACAGTATTAGTTCCTGGTATTATACTTGCTCCCTTACCGTGACGAAGTAAGTTTAGCACGTAGGGTTCCCATGTTGGACCTCTTCTCACCCTACTGTACCACACACTGCCTTGCTACAGATGTATCCCAACAATCACACTAAATAGATTCACACTCTCTTGCCATAAGTCTACTTTTCACGATTTAATAAAGTCGGCTGAACCAACCCCAGAAGAAGACCTGACTTCTTTCCTTCCTGTTGCACGAATGCGTGGACTCCGTCTGTTCCTGGGACCTCCCTCCTGGAGAGGCTCCCCTTTTTTGCACTTGGCATTCCTTTCGTGTGCAAACATGTCTGCCGCTGGCTCTCGCCATTTCGCTACGTAAAATCTGCTTATATTCTCCCGAATCCCCCAGTCATCATAGTCTACAACTCGACTTTGTAAATCTGTTTCCGTGTACGTCTCTCTTGTAACAAAAGTAGTGAGGCACATCGCGTTCATTTTCAATCTTTGATTTTCAATAGCAATCTCATGCAAATCCGCCTTCCTACTTCCTTTCTAAATTATAGCAACCACCGCTTGATTGTCTGACAGTAACTCATCGGGCATCTCTCGAACTCTTTCTCTACCACTTTAATTACGAACCAAACCGTTTTGATTCATCGCACTCAATCTTCATGTCCACCAACCACTCTCTACACCAAGCTGCTCGTAGTTTTACTCGAACCTCTCTATCCAATACTTTATCTCACTTCTTTCTTGATCTCCCAATTAGGTATTAATCCTGTCATGTCCTGTTCTTCTAGCTTCGGCTATTACCGCTCCCTCATGTCTCTTGCGTAAACATGTTTCCGCGCCTAGCTCAAGATAGTATGAATTGTGTCAAATACTTCTCCCTTTCTTTTATCGTCGTCCACACATTTACCGCAATGTTCTCCAATCGCTATAATGCTTCCAACATTCTGCTTTCTGACCAGAAGTTGAATGCTCATGTCCAACTCCCTCATTCCGGGTCTGTGTATCTCCTAGCGCGCACAGTTTGGCGTGACTATCTTCATCCAAAATATGCGATTATACCTTATTGAACGATAATTATACCGTTCGAGGCTGGTCTCTGAAGCATTTTCAGATAAGGTATACTGTTTCCAACGCCATATCTTCATATCCATATCTCACTCTCCATTACAATTACATACCCTTTCACTATCTCACGTTTCTCTTACATTTCTCGTTATTTTTACTACCTGCTTTCCTCCTTCTACTCCTTTACCTTATTTTCTGCCTAGCTGCCCTAGTGCAGCCCCACCGGTCATGTACCGGTAAAACTAGCTGCTTTGCAGCACCACTGGTCCCGTACCAGTGTTACTAGCTGCTCTGCAGCACCACTGGTCTCCCACCAGTGTAATAGCTGCTCTGCAGCACCACATAACTAACTAATTTTCATTATATTTAATTATTACTAATATTAAACCATAACCATAACCCTTAGACCACATAATCACTTACACACTTATACACATTTCAATCTCTTCATAAAACCACCATATAACACGGCTTCATTACTTACACTGAACTCCAACAATTTTACCCACATACACATCAACCATTAGATGCCTTTTTGCATCAAAATTTATTCTTTCTCTTCATATTTACATTTTTCATTTTAATTCTACCCACTACTAATATCACCCTTCCAGTATTTGTTTCATATCTCACTTCCCTATTCCAATAATAGGCATTTTCCAACAATTTTTAATTTACCATATCACATGAGATCGGATGACGTTATTTATTCACATAATACAATCACAGACGTGATACCACCCCCTCAGGAATTTGGCGCTTAACCTGAGGGTGAGAATTGGATCACGTCAAATGACAGAGTCCAAGAGGACAACAACCGCTTCTGTTAAATGCGGAGTAGCGCCCGGTGGCCACTGGTTGAGCAGCCAGCGCCATCGTACATTTTGCTCAAAAACCCCCCAAAGAACTTAAAAAATTCACAAAATACTAACACTCCTACTTACCACAGTAAGGTTGATGGTCAACACATCTTTAAGCCGGAAAATTTCTCAGAAATCATAGGATCGAAGTGTAACAATACCCGATGCACTATATGTACTTTAATAAACTTTAAAAATTATGTCACCAGCTGCACTACGAAAAAAGGTTATTGTACTAATAAACCCTCTAATCTAACCTGTACAACCAAAAATGTGATTTATCTTATAACTTGTAAAAGATGTCAATTACAATATGTAGGAGAAACAACTCAAACCCTCAAAAAACGAATTTCACAACATAAATACCACTTCACTAAGAACTATCTGAATACGTTTCTCTGTAAACATTACAAAGAAATAAATCATTCACCTACTGACATAGAAGTCGACGTTTTAGATTATGCTGATAATAAAGCGGAACTAAGAAACAAAGAAAACAAAGGATTAGAATTCTACTTACTGCATTCCCATTCGGACTCAATGATCAAATACAAAATTATGGAATCATTTCAGAAAACCTTGAACCACTTGAAAAGATAAAACACCCATATCATAACTTTCCAGTAAACATCCCTAAACACCCTAAAAGTAGACATAAAAATCGTAAAAGAACGTGTCCAACATACCAAGCTAGAGATTTAGCAACTATCGTTCAAGACATAATAAATGCCAAAGACGGCAGAAATCTATACATGCAATATCAAAAACTTAAAAACAAAGAAAAAGACAAACTTATCGTTTACACTCTCTCAAAAGACTTTCAATCACTCCACAACTACCATAAAATCAGAATTTCTAGCACAATATGCGACTACTTCTGGAGAAAACAAGAACGAAAATTCAAACAGAATAATATCACTAAATTCAACATTAGATTAACTTATCATGGCAAATACTTGGACAACATACCACTCAACCGTATTTTTAATGAAGCCTCAAAAAATCTCAACGAACTTGATAACCAACCAACCAAACCATTCAAATTTCGAACAGTCTACTCTCTCACAAAACCCTTTAGCATTAACATATTTAATTATAACAAATTCCTTAAAAATCTAAATCAGAAAAAACGCAACCTGATACTCGACAATGACTGTACATGCCTTAAATACTCTGATATCATCGATGTAAATCTAGGACACGTTTGCTCAGGTAGTACAAACATAACTTCCAATCACCACTTACGTACAATTCTAAATAAAGGTACTAAATACAGAATCAATCAGAATATACCCATTGATACATTACTACAAGAAATAATAAATGCTTTTCTAGAAACCACTAATCGAATCACCAAGGCCTATATCCCAAACAACACTAGTCGTTCAATTATATTAAACAAATTTCATTCACACTGCATTCCCAAAATAAAATCCTATATGGAAAGATTCCACTATATTGATTATACAGACTACCAGGACATCTACAATAACATAGCTGAGATTCAAAAACACTTCATTATAACACCTTTAGACAAAGCGAACAATAATTACGCTTTCATATGTAAGAAAATCTACCTCAAATTCATGGACGCAGAAATGAATACAAATGAAAATGATATAAGAACATATGAACCCACTACACTCAATATCCTAGAGATCATCAACAACCACCTCCAACGAACCAAAGAATATAAAATCAACACATCAAACTACAGCACCTTCCAAATTCCACAAGTATATGGTATACCTAAAATGCATAAAACCCCAATCAAATTTCGCTTTATCACAGGCGCAGCTAATAGCAGCCTAAAGCCACTATCTAAAGAACTTCAATTAATCCTAAAACATTTATCAAAACATTTTAAAAATTACTGTAAACAAACATCAGAGAGAAATGGCACCAATCATCTCTTCTCTATACTCAACACAACTCCTGTCATACATAAAATTAAACTATTAGATAATAAACCTAGACAAATATATTGCGCAGATTTCACATCCCTTTTCACCAATCTCCCCCACGATGTTATCAAAAACTTCATGAGCAAAGTCATAAAACTTTGTTTTAATAACTGCGGCTCCCGTGCCATAACCTTAAAAGGTATTAGCACTTACTACACTAACGACACTTCTCAAAAAAGGACTTACCTTCCTTATGAAATCTATAAGATGCTAACTTATATACTAGATAACAGTTATGCACTATATAACAAAACTATATTTAAACAAAATAAAGGCATACCACAAGGAAACAATGCTTCACCACAAATCGCTGATCTCACACTAGCTATGATGGAATTCTCTTATATAAACAAAAATATTACCAATACTCATATTCTTAAAAACTCTTTAAACTGTACTTTCAGATATATAGATGACCTATTTCACATATCGGATAGAGTCGATCAATTCTACTCCATCACTAGAGATTTATGACATTTCACTCACACTTGAACAAACAAATAATGAACCAACCTCCGCTGAATTTCTAGATCTTCTTATCAAAATTGAACATGACGGAAATATTAAATTCAATCTATATAATAAAACTGATTTTTACAGCTTTAAAGTACTCAAATATCCACACTACTCCTCAAACATACCCACTAACATAGGACTCAATACTATATTCAGCGAGATATTGCGGTTCGCTGGGAACTGCTCCGAATTACACGACTTCATAAATAGAGCTCACATTCTAATAACTAGATATAGAGAAAACAAATATCCTAAACATATTATACTCTCACGCTTAATCAAAACTCTCTCACTAAATCCTAAAATATCTCTTAAATACAATACTAATAATAACATTCTAATACACAACATGATACACACATTAACACCTTTTTAAATAATTTTGAATGTATTTTCACAGATTTCAATACCCTTTCTCTTTGTATATGTATTTCTCTCAAATGTTCATGTATCTGTGTATATGTGTTTTCTCCCACATGTTCATAAATTTGTATGTATTTTCACAAATTTCAATATCCTTTCTCTTTGTATATGTGTTTCTCTTACATGTTCATGTGCCTTTCCTTTCATCGGCCACTTTGGTGTCACTTCTTAGGTCACCTTCAGTTTATATCTTCATGGATATTACACTCTGAAATCACATACCCTGTAATGACATGTTCTCACACATATTTATCAATATTTCTTCCTCTCTTACATTCTCTGTCATCTCACATCTTATTGTTGACATCCTCATAAGTTGACATCCTTTTTTGTGTTCATTATCACACATTTCAATGAGTTCTCTTTATATCGTGTTCTCACACATGTCCATTCATCTTCCCTATCTTCGGTCATTTCGATCGATGCAACTTCCTACAACTTGTATATCGCTCCCCTTTCATTGTCTACTATTGGATACTTTTCTCTAAATTCACATGTCTTCTTATCTCAATAACTAGACTCTTCTTCTCTCACACTTTGAAAATTTCCTTTCCACCTATTCCAATAATTGCACATTTTCTCACACACGTCAATATTTCTTCTTCTCCTTCACAGGTCACTTCATAGTCTATTATCCCATATCTTATTTTAACATTTCGCTCACTAACCTTATTATGTACTTCCTGTTCTCTAATTTCCCTCTTCACTATCCCATTCATCTTTTAATTTTTCCTTATTTTACATATTTGTTACTCCATAGTTAGCTTATTATTCTATTCTATTAACTCATCTTTCAACTCATTATTCACATAATTTTTTTAACTCATTATTCACATAATTTGTTTAATTCTCGTTAGTTTTTAGTTAGTCTTTAACATTCTAAGTTAGTTTTAACATTTTTTTTAAATTTTTTATTTTAATCTATATTTTCATTACCTTCATTTATTATATTGTCGTTCTCTGGGCACTCACTGATGAGCCCCACCCAGAGAGCACCAAGGTCTGTCTGAGCAGGGGCGAAACAGACTTTGGTACTTCCTCTTAGCAGGTATTTTCTTTTCTATTAGAATAGTGAAAACCATCCAAAACAATTTTTATAACTAAGCCTCTTCCCTTATCAATCTTACCTCCGCTGGGTTCTGCTTCTATTCAGACTTGTTCTCTTCCACGTTTGCGCCTGTTAGCTCCAGGTCCTCTCTCCATACCTCACCTGTCCTATGGAATTCATTCACAGTTCTTCATACGAGTCCATCATTCAAGTACATACAACAACAATGCCTTCTGCATTTTTTCATTCTGAAGGCATACTACGCCTCTTCCCAGATCAATTTGATACCCTAGCCCTAACCCCCGCTGGGTTGGACTTCCATTTGGACTTGTTCTTTACGTTTGCGCCTGCTAGAACCAGGTCTTCTCTCACCTCTCCTGCCTTGTCGCATTAATTCCCAGTTCTTCATACGAGTTCATCTCAGCCCCCTCTTATTCAATCTCTACATAAACAACCTCCCGCAACCCACAGGAAACACGCAGATGACAGCCTACGCCGACGACATATCAATTCTCTCCTCAAGCCCCTGTATTGAAACCTGTGAAGATCAGATCAACCACTTCCTACCGAAACTCGTAGAAGAATTGGAACAACGTAAAATGATCATATCCAAGGAAAAGACTACGGTCACTCTTTTCACAACCCATACAGGCGAATGTAAAAAAGAACCCAAGGTAGTAATCCACGGAACCCTTTTGCCGACAACTAAAACACCCAAAATACTCGGTGTCGTCTTAGACCAACTCGGCACCTTCCGACAACATGCAGAATACCTTAAACAGAGAACGGCCAAAAGACTGAATATACTACGTGCCCTCGGAGGAAGAACATGGGGCCAACAGAAAAACACCCTTCTTGCAACCTACAAAACAATGACCAGATCCGTTCTCAACTACGCCGCACCAATTTACTCCCCTCAATTGGCCGAGACGAACTGGAAAAAACTACAGGCAAACCAAAATAGAGCAATTCGGATAGCAACAGGAAACCTAGCAACGGCCGGCACAGAGCACTTAGCTCTAGAAAGCGAAATGTTACCCATAAAGGAGCACAACACGATGCTTACCAAGCAATTCGTTGCAAGAGCAAGACTCCTCCCAAACCACCCCTCCCATCGTCGATGCATGGAACCCAAACCACCTAGAACTATTCGTAAACATGCCAAGGACTTAGAAATTATGCTAGTAGACAGTGATCAGAAAGCCGCACTTAAAAGAATACATACTGAGACTGTTAGAAATTTCATTAGATCTTGCTCCCCTAACCCAGTTCTAGGTAAGAAACCTCCCAGAATCCATAAATCAACGAATCAACTTCCCAGGGAAAAACAAATAACATTATCGCAACTACGTAGTGGCTATGCAAGTTCCCTTAACAGCTACCTACACAGAATAGGAGCTGCCCAATCACCTCTTTGCCCAAAATGTTTAGAAGAGCCACATACAACTAGTCATTTATTCTCGTGTCGCTGTGACCACACACTTTTAAGAAGTATAGATTTGTGGAATAGCCCGACGTCTGTTGTTAAGTTCTTATACCAGTGATTCCTTTCTCTCTCAAAAAAAAAGAGAAAAAAAAACCCGAGAGAGAAAGAGAAATAATGTAATTAGATAAATGATGTAAGTAAGGTTATTGTTTTCTGAGCCATGTCAAAGAAGACCTCGTCTACCCAGCCGGAGACCTACGGCGGGCAATCTACAACAACAAGGGGGGCCCTAAGGAGAAAGGGGGGAAGGGAGTTTTCATGAATAAAATATCTTTCAGAGAAAAAATCTTTGGACGGCTAAAGTAGATTAAAGCCAACTTTTTACTAAGCCTAATCGTTTTTTTAATGTAAAAATAATTTTCTGATGTAAAAATAAAAATTTATAAAGATAATTTTTAAAAGAAAGTAAGAAAACAAGTAAGAAAAAAGAAAGAGAAAAAAATAAAAAAAGAATACTATTTAATTTAGCCAGGCCGTAGGGTGTACACTTTGTTAAAGCCAGGCCGTAGGGTGTACACTTTGTTAAAGGCCAAGAAAGTCGCTCTGCAAAGTGCCCGGTGCAAGGTGTCGCTCTGAAAAGTGACCGGTGCAAGGTGTCGCTCTGCAAGGTGTCGTGTTACCATGTATTTGTATTTTAATTCTCTGAATATACCCTACATGGATGAATAAATGAAATGAAATGAATAAACAATTTTTCAAAAAGTTAAACAGTTAGTTTGAAATTTGAACTTGAACTTTTTATTACGCGAAACAGATGTATCACGTGAAAAATTGATGGTGCTTGATGGGATGTATGTATAAGAAGGGGAAGGGAAGAAAACATGGTTCAAATTTATCACAATGTTGTGTTTAATCGGCACTCCATAAATCAGTTTATTTGAATTTTTATTATTTTATTGTGTTCAATCAACAATTTATCAAAAAGTTGAACTGTTAGTTGAAATTCATCACAACATTGTATTTTATCGGCACTCCGTGAATTAGTTAGTTTTAAATTTTTAAAAAAACACTTTATTCAATTAAAACGTCATAAATCAGTTAGTGAAAAATTTTCATAATATATTTAACCAAAACTTAACAGTAAGTAATCATTAGTTTTTAAAATAAAACCTCTTTTTAAGTTTAATGTTGTTTAAAAAATTCCACTTGGGAAGCAAATGTCGCGGGTGGCAAATGTCGCGTTAGCAAATGTCGTGAGTAGCAAGTGTCGCGGTAACAAATGTCGTGACACCATCGCTTTATGTTTTTTTTTAAAATTCGCTGTAATCGCTTTATGTTTTTTCATTCGCTGTAATCGCTTTTGAAATCGAATTTATTCAATTATTCGACAATTGTTAAGCTAATCTATTCTTTCCTCGTTCTCAATTGTAAGTTAATTTGTGCGTTTTTGCATCGAAAGTTGTGGATAAAATATTTTTAAAATTAGATTATAAAACTTTCTTCCTTCTGTCATGAGTTACAATTTCAACTTTACTATTTTTATCGGATGAAGATGAGCAATTCAAGTGAGGCTGTCATGCATGCTTTTTTATAGATGGAATAACAGTATCGGTTTAACATTTTACTGTTCACACTGATGCGGCTGTACGGCTTGAGAACAATGTTTTTGAGAGGAATCGGCTCAAATTGTTGTAATTTACGGGATGAAAGTGCATCAAAAAAAGAAAGCGAAAAAATAATGATAAACCTTTCATCATGTTTATCAGTAATTTGCTTTTGTCTCAAATACCTACATGCTTGGAATAAACAATGAATGAATGAATCATTTAAAGAAGTGCCCATTACTCGTCTCCTGTGACCACCAGTTTTCAGTTTTGTATGTACACTCATCGGTACTCTAGTTTCATTAATCACAGTTGCTTGTTTAATCAATTTAATCGGTTCTATTCAATCAAATACAATATTTTATTGACTCTCTTATTCAGACATACAATTTTTTGATAATATGGAATGCATTCAATTCATTTGGTTCGAAAAGGTTTTTTATGTGAAAAATTTAGCCTAGATATGCCTGATACATGTTAAGATTGGAGAAGGATAGCATATTACAGGTGATGTACTTGCCCTACTAGAAGTCAAATTGTTCAAGAACTAGGGCTTATTCGCCTAGGTACTGTCTGCATCTCTAATATTTTGTTCGATGCCTAAAAAAGAAAACGTGCTAAAACCATGTTTAATACAGTCTCGTTCCAAAAGCGCACGGCCTCGCTAACGCAACCTTTGCTTAATTGTAAGCCGAAAAACATTTTTTTTAAACCTGAAAAAGTTTCTACTGAGTTCGTGAAACAATTGTTAAGCTGACTTGTAAAAAGGTTTGTGAACAATAATATCAAAGAAAAAAACAGAAAGTGAAAAGAGAGCGTGATTTGATAGCAGACAAGCAGAAAATAAGGAGCTATTATATAAGATAGCACGTAGAGACAGCAGACAATCAGAGCTATCTGAACTGCCTTACACACCTAGGTTTCAATAAGAGCCAGAAATGGATACAAGGAATTGGAAGATGCATTGAACTCGTTATAACTTGGTTTATAGAACACCTACAGCTGCGGAGAATTTCATTATTTCTAAATACAATTGTGGTCAGAAAAAGGTTCATCCGAAACATCCCAGTGATCCCTTCACGTTTCGAACTTTTTTGCGACACCGATCCTCGTTGAGCTCATCTGGAAAGCTGATATCTTCAAAAACAAAAATGCTACTTCTCTGCACGAATTGATTTAGTTATATATACATATCTTCTTTATCAGTGAAAAGGATGGAACTACTATCGAAGTTCAAAACTTTTTCGAGAATAAAAGTTTGAAACAATGAAAGTTTCAAAAAAGGACAGAAGTTTTAAACCGAATTGTCTTCTGGAACAGAACTTAGCTAATCCTTACTCTCCTTTCGATGGCTTCTTAGTCCATTTTACCTCATGCCTCGTCAATCGCTCGCTTTCTACAGTGAGATATTCGAGCAATACCAGGCCTTTTTCCTTCCAGTTCATCAGTGGACCCTTGTCAGCTCTTATAGAACCCCGGCGAGCTAAAATGTTACCAGGCTAATTGCTCACCTCGGTCGCAAACTCCAAACTGTTCTTGGTCTCTCCAATGTTGGCCAGCGCAGGGTTCAACATCACCATAACCATGCATTTAGAGCTCCCACCTCCGAGTGAGTCCTGAAAAACGTCCGAGGTCACAGTGGAACAGAAATCGTCTGGGCTAAAAACCCACAGAATCCGATAAATAAAGGCCTAATTTAAAACGGAATTGTTATAATAAACCCCGCCCTCCCATCCACTTTAACCCGAGTTGAGGCAGTTATATGAGAAATATCGAAACTAAAAAAAAACAACTAATGAGTTCGTCAGTTATTTTGACTGCCTACTATCAACATTTTTTGGAAACAATGGTGCTTGTAGGGAAAAAATAACTTATAAAAAAGCGTGTATTTTTGTGCGTTTCATCAATTCGTTGAAATTCGACACAATGCGCGTTCAAATCCAAACTCAACAACGTTCAAATCCAAACCAAACCCAAACTCAAAAATTACAAATGGATATTTAATGGAAAAACTTTTTGCTCATTCATCATTTAATGGACAAATTACAAATGGATATTTAATGGAAAAACTCGAATGAAAACCTTTAGGATTCTCGTGAGCAGGTTGTTGCGGTACGGCACGTGGGTTTGCTGGAAAAAATTGTTAAAATTTTCTGGTCACTCATAAATACACCAGAAAAAACTAAGCTACCATATTTGATGTTTTGATGCAAGACTAAACTGCTAACTTGAAACTTTATGAAGCAGGTCTGAGCGAATACAGCTAGAATTCAAACAATTACAGCTAGCCATTTGTATGAGTGTTGAGCTAGCTGAAAAGTCCCGAATGTCCTACCTGGGTAAGGACTTTACTCACTTCTCGCTCTTTTTTTCTTCAAATCTCCCTCTTCTTATTCTCACATTCACATTCTTCTTCTTTCCTTACCCCCGGAACGGCTGCTATGTAACATCAGTAAATCAAGCATTCATCATTCTTCACTTCTCCCTTTTTGGGGGGACCCTAATGTGAATTTTTTCCGTTTTCAGCGGCCGTCTGTACACTTTTCTTGCATGCTGAAAACCCCTGCTTCCAGGCTCTTCAACCCATAGCTCCTCAAACTTCTTCCAAACTAAACCTTCCCCAATACCCCATCAAGCTCTATTCTACATACATTGTGTGATAATAAAAACTTGAAACTTGAAACATCTCTTGTTCACATGGTTTACCTGCAAAGCGAGTTTAATCTGCGCGCTCACTAAAAATAACAGTTTTCTGCTTTTAGAACACTCTATTTTTTCACCCTCGATATCTCTTCGCGGGCCGTACTTTTATGAATAGTCTTACAGACATAAAAATTTCTTTTCCGGCTTGTAAGAAAGAGCCCGCTTTCAGCCGACTCTTCCTTTTGCTCGAACTTTTCTTATTCTGAGCTTTCAATACGTTACATACTTTTCCAAGTTTGGCTAAGAAAACAGGAATCTTGGCTTGAATGTTTGAACGAGATCAGTCTGTTGAAAGCTGCTAACTGTACCTTGAGGTAGAGAGACCTGATGACGTTCTTGAGTGCCAAGAGAGACGCGTTGATGGCGACCATCTCCTTGTGCCTCTGCCCTTCGGCACCGCTCTCTTTCTGGCGCTCACTTCCCGCCAAATCTACCAAATTCAGCTCAGAGGTCAGTTTCGCGCCTGTAACTCAGGCTGAATTCGTACGCAGACTCAAGCTACATTAACCCACTCCTCTAATTTTCTACTGAGAATTAGAAAACTCAAGCTCATATCGCACAAACCATGTCTAACATACGCGTCAGAACTCTATTTTATGACAGATTAGGCAATTGCAAGATTTGGAAGCATGGCATGTTCAGCAAATCTATAACTTGAACCAATAATAAAGAGAAAGGTAGAGTGTGAAAGATGTTCGCGTCGCTGCAATTTCGGGAATACTCACCGCTGGCCGAGTTGGCCGCCTTGATGCGTAGGGAGAAGACGGCGTGACTCCGAGAGGAGTGCTCGTTGCACTTCGTAGCTGCCGTTGAGCGATGCTGATCTGATCGCGCCAGCAAGTCTTCCATCTTCAACAACAATCCATGAGCATTGACTACTGAGCGAAGGATCACAGTTTGATCTTTAAACTGAACGAATCCAGTCAACCCGAGGGGTCAAGAATGCGACTCTTTTCACAGCTGCAATACATGGTGACCGAGAATAAGCCACGGATTTCTAAGTCTGTATCTCATTTCGGGGAGCTCGTACCCTGTCACAAAGAAATTTGAATCGCCAGGAATATTATTTACATTCGTAATCTTCATGTTCCTTTTAACCGCACAACGGCAAAATCTAAACGTTCATGTTTGCAATCTTGAAAAAGCTAGTGATGCAAATTAACTATTTGTATCGTATACTGATGATTATTTCATGACACGCACTCAGTCTCACTCAAAAACATACTGTATTTTTCGTGTTTTGTGAGCAATAGTCGATTTGTAGTACTCAACCGCCCACAGAGAAACAGACTTTAAGCATGAATTCAAGCCTAAACACACCTTGTGGTCATATCTTTCGAAACGTTTCAGAACTCCTCTTCCACTTACTAACGATACTTGGAGATGTCTAATTTACAGTGCTCTCAGCGACTGGCTTTAAGAAAAGATATAAGACGATGCTGGGAATAATTTTCGCCAAAATGCTCAAAATGTTGTTCCTCGGGCAGATTTCCCTTGAAAAACCAAGCTTTTCCATGGCGAGAAACGGAAAAAAGCGCCATGATAAATGGCAGCAAATAACATGCGTTTGACGGGCCTGCCAAGAAAAACCGTCAAAAAACCAGCTTTCTACTTTGTACTCGTTTTGTCACTGCTAAAGAAGGGACAAAATTTGTAACCGCTTATGTCACTGCCAAAAACGCGCTTTTTTGTGTACTTCTTTTTTTTCTGCCAAAATCGGGCTTTTTTTTGTCCTTCTTTTGTCTCTGCCAAAACAGGCCTTTTTTTTGTCCTTGTTTTGTCACTGCCAAAATCGGGTTTTTGTTTGTCACTGCCAAAATCGGGTTTTTTTTGTCCTTGTTTTGCCACTGCCAGAACCGGGATTTTTGTCCTTGTTTTGTCACTGCCAAAATCGGGCTTTTTTTGTAGCCCCTGCAACTCCTTAGCCTCATTTCTGGGATGATGGAGGATCGCTCTCAGGAACTCTTTGGGGAGTGCCAATACTAGACTTTGATCTCTTTAAATGTGTGGTTCAGGCTACGTCTTTCAACGAGCCGGATCGAATCTTTACCTCAAACTTGGGTAATTAAACCGACTACAACCGCCACACAAATCTTTACGTACTAGCGCAGCAACATACATTTTTCTCAACTGTTTACTAAACTCCGTTGGGGTACGTCGCTAGATGTGGTTAATATGTGGTCGTTGCGGAGCTTTGTTCAACGTACGAAAAGTGTTCCAAAAAAGAGCCGAGTTTGGCAGTGCCAAAACATGACACGAAAGAAAAACAAAATTGTCCCTGATTTGGTAGTGACAAAAAGTGTGTCAAAAAAGAGCCGAGTTTGGCAGTGCCAAAACATGACGCAAAAGAAAAACAAAATTGTCCGTAATTTGGCATTGACAAAAAGTGTTCAAAAAAAGAGCCGAGTTTGGCAGTGCCAAAACATGTCACAAAGGAAAAAACAAAATTGTCCGTGATTTGGCAGGAACAGAACTTGGCCACAGAGTCATTCATCATTTGGCACTGCGAAATGGTGGCCGATTCTTCGTCCCTATTTTGGCAGCTAAAAAAAAGACAAATAACGGAATTTCCTTCTCCCAAGTTCGCATACTCGAAATCTTGGCGAAATAAAGTTTTTGGCTGAGGAACAACATTTCGAGCATTTTGGCGAAAATTATTCCCAGCATCGTCTTATATCATGTAGAATGAATTATTGTAAGTCTGTAAACGTCAATTATTCGAACGCATAATTTTCAAATACAGCCTATATTTGAGTTGACGCTTCTTCTGACTCCAGATATAATTAATACCTGTTGCATGCTCTGCAGGGGCAGCCAAGTCAAAGTCTCCAAGCCGTTCCCTGTCAGCTGCAATCCAACAACCGATTAATAACTTTTTTTCAGAAACCATTAGTTCGATTCTCAATCAATACTCTTATTCATGAATCGGTTGATTCGTTTTTTTTCTTCATTCAACCTAATGACGGTCTTTTTGATCATTGTGAGAACAATGGAGCGGTCCATTCCAACTCTTCACTACATCTAAATCTCTCTACTTTGTGACACTGATTATTCCTCCATGAACTTCTAGTTTCCAACCATTTCACCGACGACATTCAACCAACAATCGAATGTAAAATTAATATCGATTATAAAAAATTTATAAGTCATTGATTCTAATGAATACGTTATATGCTCATCAAATATGTCTAATTCGATCTGACTTTTACAATACATAAAATTATTCCCTGCATGAAATTGTCCAAATTTTTCACCGTCGACTCACTTCGTCTACAAATCAATCGAAACTCATCACTTCTCACCTCCACTTTCTCTCTTGGTTTCCTACTGAGAAGATCGAAGACTTGATCTACATAAACTTCGTAGAAAGCTCCTTCCAGTGAGATCTTCAAATAAGCAACATTTCTGGCTCATCTCGCTATTTTTTCTCTAGGGTTACCGACCGAAATACTCACCTACTTTCTTTCAAACTATTTTTTTCATGGGAATAACCAGGTTATCTATAAGTTTGTCATTAATAAAGTACAAAAACTCAAGTCGCTACAGGAATAAAAACTCATATCAATGAAAAGTGATGTATTAAGGTTTATTTGCTAAAATTCTTTGGACGATGGGTAGCACTCAAGTAGAAGATTTTTCCCATGTGTCTAAAGCTGCCAACGAGAGCCAGATCTAATTTCTTTTTTTAAATTGAAAATAGTTATACCTTCGAAAACCAGTTTATTCTTTCAAAAAGTAGAGACTCAAAAACTGGTTCTAATAACGTACTGCCCATGCAATCTTCTTCAGCTTTTCCACTTCGACATAAAGATAGGCGACGGACCTGGAAAACATATTTTGCGACTCGAAAACACGAACGAAAATTGAAAAATTATCAGCGAAAGATCAAAGGTCTCCTGTTTTGCGCTCCCAAAATTAAGCAGCGCCAAAATGAGTTTTCTACAACATAGAGTCTCGCGTCTCTCTTCCTCCAGTGTCTCGCGAAGGAAGATCCACCCGTTGGGCAAGACAACAACAACAACAACATAGATTGTGTGTATCCGCCCATAATCGAAGATAGAAGATAAAACTCGGTGAATGCTTGAAGTTTTTTGAATTCAGGTAACGAGTGATAGTTCTTTCTTTCGGTATGATGGCATAATTCGCCAGGTCTTCTTCGGTCAATATAATAGCCCAGGCAGAAACCTTGGAATGATGCCAGCGTCTTCGCCCTCTCTTCCTCGCATAGTGTAGGTCTTTCCGGAGCCAGTCTGCCCATAAGCCATGATGGAGACATGGTAGCCATGGAGAGCAGACTATGACAACATAACTACATAACCTTCATGAATGTCACATTTGTTCATTAGTATCTTGCATACTATCTCTGAAAAACATATTCCATAGACCTACAAAGGTTACTTCCCAATTGTCAAAAATTGAAACAAAACCGCTCTTCGAGCGAGAGATTCTCGAACATAAAAAAGCTAGCTAGAAGCAAATTTAGAAGAGGAAAAGCTTATAATTATTCTAGTCTTCTCAGCTCAAATAACCGTTAATTTCTGTTAAATTGTTAAAAGTGCCGGTGGCGAGCCTCTCTAGAAGATTCGCTCCTGTCAAAAATTGTTGATGAACCAAACATTTTTGACTTCTAGTAGCAATTGACTTCTCTGCACATAGAAAAATAACTGCCTGGACAGTTAATAAATATCCGGAATGAATATGTTCTGATAATCTGACGACTTCTAATACAGATCCTAATCATTTCTCGATGCAGCAACTCAAAAAAAAGTCCTTCTTTTTATTTCAATTCATAATATCTGTTTTCCTTACTATATGTTTTCTAAATGGAATATTAACACTATAAATTAGAAAGGTCAATTAACCAGAAGCCTTTTTTTATTACAAACTCAAATGAATTCTCACTCACCACAATCAATTCCTTCACATCCTCGAATAATCTTTTCTGCGTGAATGTTTGCGGCCAAACAGCGTTGAACTCTTGCAGCTTCCCATGCTTTAAACAAAAGAAGTACAACATTAAATTATTTCGTATCTTTCTCTCGTACTTTCGTGTTATTCATCAAACAGTATAACTTAAAGACTGGCTGCTTTAACAAAGATTTCATTTTTCTTTCTTCTTCCGTACCGGCTTCTTCTTCATTCTTTTCGAGTCACTCAGCTGGTATCAAATCTGCATGTAGGGTATATATATAGTCACTCAGCTGGTATATCATCAATAGTGACCGGATCGGTCCGTCGGCGGATACATGTACACACACTATCGACAAAAAACTCTCTCTCTTTTCTTACTCTTTTCCTTCATCCCCTCTTCTTTTATCCTCCAAACTTTGAGCGGCGGATACATGTAACCGCAAATTGGGCGGCTCCATTTAACCCCTGTCTGCATGTTTGGTTGAAGAACGCGGTCGGCAGTAAAAGATGTGCAGCAATAACAACGACTAATTGTAAAGGAACCTCCAGTTTGATGGTATTGGGCGCTGGGTAGCCAATGTGATCACTGCTTAGGTCCAATTCTTTTGCCAGAAAGGGCCTCACTCGAACTCCTATTCGAATTCTGCCCTGTTCACAAATCAAATATGATTAAATTAAAACAATATAATGTTTTGTCATCAATTAACCTTTCTTCAACAAAACCATTTACCAACACTAAACATAGCCTGAAAATGCGATCAAGACGGTGACAATACTTGTGCATCGCGAGTGATTGATGTTTTGATTAGCCTACCGAATGAACTAGTCTCTAAATTTTTAAGTCAAGCCTTCAAAAATTCTCTATTACATCTCCCCTTAACTAAAATAGTGCCTAATTCTCGTATAGGGCTATGAAACAATGTATCCTCAATGATTATCATCACAACTTTTAACTCTTTGCATTAGTATAAATTGAACTCACATCCGTGACAATCATCACCTTTGTATTGTTACCCTGACATGCAAAAATGGAGTAAAGAATGAATGAATAATCTTTTTTCGCATATATTCCTTTCTCCCGACAGGGCATGCGCTTTTCAGAGAAGGGATGTATACCTAATCTGATAGAGCAAGTGGCTTCTCCTTCTACCACCTAATCTGATAGAGCAAGTGGCTTCTCTTTCTACCACCTAATCTGATAGAGCAAGTGGCTTCTCTTTCTACCACCTAATCTGATAAAGCAAGTGGCTTCTCTTTCTACCACCTAATCTGATAGAGCAAGTGGCTTCTCCTTCTACCACCTAATCTGATAGAGCAAGTGGCTTCTCTTTCTACCACCTAATCTGATAGAGCAAGTGGCTTCTCCTTCTACCACCTAATCTGATAGAGCAAGTGGCTTCTCTTTCTACCACCTAATCTGATAGAGCAAGTGGCTTCTCTTTCTACCACCTAATCTGATAGAGCAAGTGGCTTCTCCTTCTACCACCTAATCTGATAGAGCAAGTGGCTTCTCTTTCTACCACCTAATCTGATAGAGCAAGTCATTCATTCATTCTTTATTCCTTGCACAGATTATATTCAACTTCGGTTTATAGTGAACAATAACAATAGCGGATATGCATGAACTGTCTTTCTAGTGGCGGTGTGTGTAAGCAAAAGGTTGCTTAACTAGGGGAGGGGTGGGGGGAGATAGAAAATGCTATTAATAGAGAAACGAGCCTTTAGTTATCAGAAACAAAAGTATTTGGTAAAACTAGGTTGACAGGCAACTTAAGTAAATTGTTCTTAAATACCTTGCAATTAGGATCAAGTGGCTTCTCCTTCTACCACCTAATCTGATAGAGCAAGTGGCTTCTCTTTCTACCACCTAATCTGATAGAGCAAGTGGCTTCTCTTTCTACCACCTAATCTGATAGAGCAAGTGGCTTCTCTTTCTACCACCTAATCTGATAGATCAAGTGGCTTCTCTTTCTACCACCTAATCTGATAGAGCAAGTGGCTTCTCTTTCTACCACCTAATCTGATATATAAAGTGGCTTCTCTTTTTACCACCTAATCTGATAGAGCAAGTGGCTTCTCTTTCTACCACCTAATCTGATAGATCAAGTGGCTTCTCTTTCTACCACCTAATCTGATAGAGCAAGTGGCTTCTCTTTCTACCACCTAATCTGATAGATCAAGTGGCTTCTCTTTCTACCACCTAATCTGATAGAGCAAGTGGCTTCTCTTTCTACCACCTAATCTGATAGATCAAGTGGCTTCTCTTTCTACCACCTAATCTGATAGAGCACTTGGCTTCTCTTTCTACCACCTAATCTGATAGATCAAGTGGCTTCTCTTTCTACCACCTAATCTGATAGAGCAAGTGGCTTCTCTTTCTACGACCTAATCTGATAGAGCAAGTGGCTTCTCTTTCTACCACCTAATCTGATAGATCAAGTGGCTTCTCTTTCTACCACCTAATCTGATAGAGCAAGTGGCTTCTCTTTCTACCACCTAATCTGATAGATCAAGTGGCTTCTCTTTCTACCACCTAATCTGATAGAGCAAGTGGCTTCTCTTTCCACCACCTAATATGATAGATCAAATGGCTTCTCTTTCTACCACCTAATCTGATAGAGCAAGTGGCTTCTCTTTCTACCACCTAATCTGATAGATCAAGTGGCTTATCTTTCTACCACCTAATCTGATAGAGCAAGTGGCTTCTCTTTCTACCACCTAATCTGATAGAGCAAGTGGCTTCTCTTTCTACCACCTAATCTGATAGAGCAAGTGGCTTCTCTTTCTACCACCTAATCTGATAGAGCAAGTGGCTTCTCTTTCTACCACCTAATCTGATAGAGCAAGTGGCTTCTCTTTCTACCACCTAATCTGATAGAGCAAGTGGCTTCTCTTTCTACCACCTAATCTGATAAAGCAAGTGGCTTCTCTTTCTACCACCTAATCTGATAGAGCAAGTGGCTTCTCCTTCTACCACCTAATCTGATAGAGCAAGTGGCTTCTCTTTCTACCACCTAATCTGATAGAGCAAGTGGCTTCTCCTTCTACCACCTAATCTGATAGAGCAAGTGGCTTCTCTTTCTACCACCTAATCTGATAGAGCAAGTGGCTTCTCTTTCTACCACCTAATCTGATAGAGCAAGTGGCTTCTCCTTCTACCACCTAATCTGATAGAGCAAGTGGCTTCTCTTTCTACCACCTAATCTGATAGAGCAAGTCATTCATTCATTCTTTATTCCTTGCACAGATTATATTCAACTTCGGTTTATAGTGAACAATAACAATAGCGGATATGCATGAACTGTCTTTCTAGTGGCGGTGTGTGTAAGCAAAAGGTTGCTTAACTAGGGGAGGGGTGGGGGGAGATAGAAAATGCTATTAATAGAGAAACGAGCCTTTAGTTATCAGAAACAAAAGTATTTGGTAAAACTAGGTTGACAGGCAACTTAAGTAAATTGTTCTTAAATACCTTGCAATTAGGATCAAGTGGCTTCTCCTTCTACCACCTAATCTGATAGAGCAAGTGGCTTCTCTTTCTACCACCTAATCTGATAGAGCAAGTGGCTTCTCTTTCTACCACCTAATCTGATAGAGCAAGTGGCTTCTCTTTCTACCACCTAATCTGATAGATCAAGTGGCTTCTCTTTCTACCACCTAATCTGATAGAGCAAGTGGCTTCTCTTTCTACCACCTAATCTGATATATAAAGTGGCTTCTCTTTTTACCACCTAATCTGATAGAGCAAGTGGCTTCTCTTTCTACCACCTAATCTGATAGATCAAGTGGCTTCTCTTTCTACCACCTAATCTGATAGAGCAAGTGGCTTCTCTTTCTACCACCTAATCTGATAGATCAAGTGGCTTCTCTTTCTACCACCTAATCTGATAGAGCAAGTGGCTTCTCTTTCTACCACCTAATCTGATAGATCAAGTGGCTTCTCTTTCTACCACCTAATCTGATAGAGCACTTGGCTTCTCTTTCTACCACCTAATCTGATAGATCAAGTGGCTTCTCTTTCTACCACCTAATCTGATAGAGCAAGTGGCTTCTCTTTCTACGACCTAATCTGATAGAGCAAGTGGCTTCTCTTTCTACCACCTAATCTGATAGATCAAGTGGCTTCTCTTTCTACCACCTAATCTGATAGAGCAAGTGGCTTCTCTTTCTACCACCTAATCTGATAGATCAAGTGGCTTCTCTTTCTACCACCTAATCTGATAGAGCAAGTGGCTTCTCTTTCTACCACCTAATCTGATAGATCAAATGGCTTCTCTTTCTACCACCTAATCTGATAGAGCAAGTGGCTTCTCTTTCTACCACCTAATCTGATAGATCAAGTGGCTTATCTTTCTACCACCTAATCTGATAGAGCAAGTGGCTTCTCTTTCTACCACCTAATCTGATAGAGCAAGTGGCTTCTCTTTCTACCACCTAATCTGATAGAGCAAGTGGCTTCTCTTTCTACCACCTAATCTGATAGATCAAGTGGCTTCTCTTTCTACCACCTAATCTGATAGAGCAAGTGGCTTCTCTTTCTACCACCTAATCTGATAGAGCAAGTGGCTTCTCTTTCTACCACCTAATCTGATAGATCAAGTGGTTTCTTTTTCTACCACCTAATCTGATAGAGCAAGTGGCTTCTCTTTCTACCACCTAATCTGATAGATCAAGTGGCTTCTCTTTCTACCACCTAATCTGATAGAGCAAGTGGCTTCTCTTTCTACCACCTAATCTGATAGCTCAAGTGGCTTCTCTTTCTACCACCTAATCTGATAGAGCAAGTGGCTTCTCTTTCTACCACCTAATCTGATAGATCAAGTGGCTTATCTTTCTACCACCTAATCTGATAGAGCAAGTGGCTTCTCTTTCTACCACCTAATCTGATAGAGCAAGTGGCTTCTCTTTCTACCACCTAATCTGATAGAGCAAGTGGCTTCTCTTTCTACCACCTAATCTGATAGATCAAGTGGCTTCTCTTTCTACCACCTAATCTGATAGAGCAAGTGGCTTCTCTTTCTACCACCTAATCTGATAGATCAAGTGGCTTCTCTTTCTACCACCTAATCTGATAGAGCAAGTGGCTTCTCTTTCTACCACCTAATCTGATAGATCAAGTGGCTTCTCTTTCTACCACCTAATCTGATAGAGCAAGTGGCTTCTCTTTCTACCACCTAATCTGATAGATCAAGTGGCTTCTCTTTCTACCACATAATCTGATAGAGCAAGTGGCTTCTCTTTCTACCACCTAATCTGATAGATCAAGTGGCTTCTCTTTCTACCACCTAATCTGATAGAGCAAGTGGCTTCTCTTTCTACCACCTAATCTGATAGATCAAGTGGCTTCTCTTTCTACCACCTAATCTGATAGAGCAAGTGGTTTCTCTTTCTACCACCTAATCTGATAGATCAAGTGGCTTCTCTTTCTACCACCTAATCTGATAGAGCAAGTGGCTTCTCTTTCTACCACTTCAGCTATCGGTCAGAAAATAGAGAAAAGACAATGAGTTGGTGAAGAGAAAGAACGAGCAAACAATGTGAGTTAAGCATCAAGAGCAAGACAAAACTTGTTGCCTTCAGGTGCCTTTTGATCTTCACAAAAGCGGCTAAGGTTATGAAGCATATTGATTAGTAAACAAAATGCTGAGAATGAAACGAGCGATTGAAGAGAAGTTTTTTTTTTAAAACGGAAAATTTTAAACACAACGCTTTGTATAGCTTTGGTCATAACATACAGCACTTGTCGAAAAATTTTAAACTGACCGCTCGGCCGAGCGGGGGCCTGAAATAATGAGAAGCAAGCAAGAGGTGAAGAAAAGTAGGAGAGATTCATTAATCCATGCCCCACACTCGGATGAACGGTCATTTTAAAATTGCTGTTGAGGTATGGGCCATAATGAAGTTTTCTGCCTCACCAGAAGGAAGAATTGACTAGACGGAAGAAAAAACCGTAAACATTTTTATCATCACATGTTTTATGCTTGGAGTTTTGTTTCTTCTAACCTACAGAGACAGATTTAATAAAAATGAGATCTTCTTAACCTTCAAGTCGACGTTCTCATTCTGCAATACTCGCAAGTGCTCATCTTTTGACCTTATCTCCTCCTTTTGTTGCTTTATTCTGAAAAAAAGAGCTCGTTACTTTTCTCGAGGGGTTAAATCTCGTCTCGTCTCATCCACTAAGGGGTTAAATAGTGACTGAATCGGTCTTCTTTTATAAATAACTGAATCACGAAACTGCAAACAAATTTTTTTTCTTCAAAAAACATTATAGCAAAAATTTTATAACGCAAGACTTGTTCTCTTAATTTTCAATCGTTACGCTAGAAAAGTGAAGTCTTGGCTTATACGTCTGCGAGTTACTTTGTTTGAACTCACGGTAGCCCACTAAAAGTTTCTGTTCTTCCGAAGAGAAGAGGAATCCTGACTTCTAAACAAAGTTCTAAACTCAGCTCCAACGTGCTATGCCTTCCTAAAGAGTTGATCGAGCGATAAAAACATTAGAAAAAGTTGAATGAATTCTCCCGCTCCACATGCATGTCCGCGCCGGTGACCGGTCCCGAGAAAAAAGAAAAACATTTTAGGCGACTTTCATTTTCGGAGCTTTCAGAATTGTTTAGAAAGGCGCTTAAACGTGCTATTCCTCCGTTGAACATCAATCTATTTATGCAAACGTAAAAACATTATTCGAAAAAATTTCTGCGCTTCCAATGAATGTCCGCGTCGAAACCGGTCAAAAATATTTTTGAAAGCTTGGCCTTTTATATGACATTTGGACAACATGAAGATTACGAGATGAATATTCTTGTGTGAACGTTCTTCTTTGGATGTTCTATTAGCGAAAAAGTTTCCATGTTGTAGTTGTATGCGCTCTTTGATGTTATAGTGGTATACTTCACTCGTGTTTTACATGGAACATTTCTAAGAACAAATTTTCAAGAACCTAGACGCTGAGGACAGAATGGAAATCGGTCTCGGAAAAGCAATTTCTTTATCAAATCGAAAGAGCCAAATTGCTTCTTCTTAGCTAACCGATTTCACTTCATTAAAAGCTTTCTTTTTCATTCCCACATTTTCATTGTTTCTCTAAAATCAGGAAGAAACGAAGATGAATGATATTTCGTTCTAGTTGATCAGTTGCTATCTGCCGGAAATTGACCGATCATTACTGGGACTGCACTTTGGAGCTGAAATCCTAGGAGTGATCCGATCACTACTGGGACTGCACTTTGGAGCTGAAATCCGAGGAGCGATCCGATCACTACTGGGACTGCACTTTGGAGCTGAAATCCGAGGAGTGATCCGATCACTACTGGGACTGCACTTTGGAGCTGAAATCCGAGGAGCGATCCGATCACTACTGGGACTGCACTTTGGAGCTGAAATCCGAGGAGTGATCCGATCACTACTGGGACTGCACTTTGGAGCTGAAATCCGAGGAGCGATCCGATCACTACTGGGACTGCACTTTGGAGCTGAAATCCGAGGAGCGATCCGATCACTACTGGGACTGCACTTTGGAGCTGAAATCCGAGGAGCGATCCGATCACTACTGGGACTGCACTTTGGAGCTGAAATCCGAGGAGCGATCCGATCACTACTGGGACTGCACTTTGGAGCTGAAATCCGAGGAGTGATCCGATCACTACTGGGACTGCACTTTGGAGCTGAAATCCGAGGAGCGATCCGATCACTACTGGGACTGCACTTTGGAGCTGAAATCCGAGGAGTGATCCGATCACTACTGGGACTGCACTTTGGAGCTGAAATCCGAGGAGCGATCCGATCACTACTGGGACTGCACTTTGGAGCTGAAATCCGAGGAGCGATCCGATCACTACTGGGACTGCACTTTGGAGCTGAAATCCGAGGAGCGATTCGATCACTACTGGGACTGCACTTTGGAGCTGACATCCAAGGAGCGATCTTTCCGTCACGTATACGTTCTATTCCACGAAAATGACTCATTCGTATTATGCTTATCCTACATCCATAATCGATGTGCCTGTGAACCCCGAAACAAATGAACTGAACAGCTGATTCACGACTCCTTACTTGCATCGGCAATGAATTTCATGTAACTTTTCTTTGTTTCAAATGTGTGATTTAATTTGAGTTTTTCTTTGTATGCAGACGTTTGTATTTGTATGCATCAATCCTCTTTGAATGATGTAGATAAAATATATAAAATGACCTTTTGATTGATTGATCAGAAGTTGTAATCTGTGTCACTATTCCACATTGAAAATTGTGTTTTTTCTTAATTAAAACGATACTTCACAAAATTCTTTCATAATGAGTTATAAAAATTGTTTGGAATGGTTTTCACTGTGTTTATACAAGAAATCTGCTAAGAAATGTAACAAAGTCTGTTTCGCATCAATTTTTCGCATTTTTTCCCTGCGTCCACGAAAACTAGGTCTCTTTTCTTTTCACTGATTCAGATAGTCACAAAATTACATATAAAAGCAGCTTGCTTCGAGGTACGCTCTTCAATAGGATGTCTCACCAAAATGGCATTATAAAAACTACCAACTCCTTCAAACTTTGAGGGCAAACTAAATTTGACTTCATTATTGCGCTTACGAGTCCCAAGATACTTGTTCTTTTAAAAGTCGGTTATATGTACAAACAGGACTATCGCTAGAATGAGTGGTAATTTTCGAGACTGACTCTTCTTCGCACCACTGCTTCTTCTGCTCTAGGTCGCTCATCTTTTCTTCGAGCGTCATACTCTTCATTTCTTGAGTCTTCAACTTTTCCTCGAGCGTTTTCAACCTCTCCTGGAGTGTTTTCGCTTTTTCCTCAAAGCAGTTCGCCTTCTCTTTATATACTTCGAGCATCTGCAACCAATACTATCAGAACATGATAGTTTTCTGTTTTTGAAATAGGAAAAAAAACTTGCTGGCTTTTTAGTATCAAAAACTCTAGTATTGAAATAAGAATACCTTCAGGTACAAAAATTTCAGTCATTCTTTTGAATAAAGCTATTTTGAAATTAAAAAGCACAATCAGGCCTATTTATCCCCCCCAATTAACACAAAACTTTCATTTTGCACAAATCTATTAAAAAATCTTATTTTTATCAGATACTTTACATTCTCTTTTTTTCAGCATGTCGTATCTTCAAAATGTCTTATGTTCAAACTTATTCGGCAGGTTGTCATCAAGAGTAAAAAAAAAATATGCCAAGAAACAGGTTTGGGGGACCTCGATACACTTTGAAAACCTATACGAGCAGTGTCGTGCACTGAGAAGAAGACCCTTATTTTATGGGTCAAAGACCTTTCCTAGGGCCTACAACGGGTCTATCTATGGTCATTATCAAGCCTTGTAAAAACCTCCGTTTTGGAAGCAATCTGCTCTCTCTGACTCTCCAGTAGCTCATTTTGACTGCGAACTTTTTCATTGAGTTTCTCTACAGCTGCACGCTCCGCAGACATACTTTGTTGACCTTCAATCTCTATCATAAATCATCTGCACTGTTGACAATTTTGAAAAAAACTACCGCTCTTTGAGCGAAGACTCTAGAATAATAAAAAGCTCTACTTTATCAGCCCTTTATTTATAGCTAGCATCTAATTATTCCAAACTCCCCCGCTCAAATATCGGTATTTTTATAGGCTATTTTTTCCTAAATCTTAAGCAAGATTGGTTGAACTAAGATTACTTTCAAGAACCAGAGTATCTACTGGTTTGAGCACTAGTTTATCCTGTTCAATGTCTAGAGCGGTTAAATTATTACGGAGTCTCTGCCTCATTTCGGCAGGCAAACGAGGTTTAACTCCGCTTCTAGCAAGAGTTTTTATTTACCTATTAGTACTCACCTGTCTATTTTTATGTATTTTTATTACCTAGCATAACTTTGACTCTTTAAATTCGTAATTTCTAAGCGTCATCAACATCTTCCAGCGTCTTCTTAGCACATTTGTTTTGATGGATTCTTAGCGCCTCCGATAGTGAGAAATTGTCATCTGCCACCTAATTCAACAATATCAAGAGGAATAAGACGACAAAAACTTAGTCAACTATGATCATTTTCTTCATGATTTTCGAGTTTATACGTAGTTTGGGTAGAGCCAAACTAACGCTGAGAAGGATCCGGTGAAGCCGCCCGTTTCCTGATGGAATCAACTCGCGAGAACTTCGCTGCAGGTGGCGCAACTTTTGAAGGCGCTCTTGAATAAAACCAATCTCTATACAATTGATGATACCTTTGAACGGTAAAAGACGGAACGAAACCAGCCCTCTTTTCCGTGTCATGGTAACGCGCTTGCTCCCGGATTGATAGGGGATGTCTTGGTTCAATCCCGCCAAAAGAAAACAGCTTTTTTTCCGTGAGATGGTAACATCAATTGTCGTCTTAACCAGGCCTTTAAACTGCGTAACTCAGCAGCATTTGAAGATTTATAATCAATCTCTAGACTGTTTTTACTAACCGCACAAGTAAATACGACAAAAATGCTAAATGCGTTGCAACCGCAAGCTCGAAACACACTGGCAACAGTGGCCATTCGTGACTCTACAGCCTTAAGAGCCTGTCACGGATGGCGCCGGATTATCCAGTCCAGAATCGAGCGCGACCTCAGGTGGCGGATAGAGGGACGCCTCCCTACGAAGAATTCGTGCTGGGAGGTAGCGGGAGAAATCCCGCCGCGGACTAAAACTGGGTAGTATAGCTCGTCAAAGGAGGGCGATGCCGGACCGGCCTGGGCATGCCACCGGACAAAACATCAGCCGATACTCCGCTATACTTTTCAATGGCGAGTCGATGCGCCAGTAAAATAACCTCTTGCTCTTCTCCGGTTAACGAATGGGTCTCGCCAAGAGGATCGCCGACTGCGGTGCGAGTGTAGACGGAGAAAATCTCTCCGGACTCAAAAGGATCCTCACCACCAACCTCTCCCAACTGGACTCCCCTCGACAGGACCTATGGGCAAGACAACAACAACAACCGCAAGCTTGAGAGAGACAGCTTAGATGTGTGGTATAGTTTGGTAGATTGATTTAATATTGTTCAAACGAGTAATTCTAATCATATTTTTTGGAGAGCGTTTTGACTTTACCTTCCGAGCGAGTAATGGAAACATAATTATGCAAAACCATATAGAGTTCGATGTAGATGACGAAAGTGTAAAAAAGAAATGAGAAATATAAAAACCTAGAGTGAGAAAGAGGCTAAGAGAGGGTGAAAAAAGGAGGTTAAGACAGTAAGAGAAATGCATGTGGTAAAATAAAGGGTTTTGAGCAGGGGTTAAATAGTCATGTCAGACCTTCTGTCGGCGGGCCTCGGTTTTTTTCAAATCATAAGGGGGACCCTTATGAAAAACGAAAAAAATTTCGCGGGCCTCTGTTCTTTTTAATCATAGAGAGGACCCTTATGTGAAAAGTTTTTTCCGCTTTCGGCGGGCGTTTGTACCTATTTCTTGTACACTAAAACCACTGGTTTTGAGAGGAAAAAAACCTGGCAGGAGAAGCAGCTCGAGAACGAATCGTGGAACTCATCTGAAGAAAGATATATGGAACTCTAATTAGCAAAATTTTCGAGGAAAACTTACTGGGTCTAATTAGTTGCCACTATTGGTCCAATCGACTCAATCGACGCCCTACGACCATAGGTAAACTGCCAACTGGCAAAAACATTTCTAGGGGGACCGACCTACCGACCATCATCTCCCTCTCTCTCACACTTCATGTATCAAAGTTTTCTCATCTAGAAGTTAAAAAAAAACTTCATTCCTCTACATAAATATAACGTTTCTTTAGTTATAACTCAGCCTCAACCGGTTTCGTCCTGTCAAAGGTGGACATTTTTAGCCTACTTTAGCGATCGACCTATTGAAAAATCAAGACAGATTTTACCTATGCATACGACTCAGAAAATAGTCCAATTTTTCACTCGAACCCTTCCTCTCATCGTTTTTCCTTTTTCTTCCTCTCTAGGTTTTGCTTGGTAAAAGTCGGCACCTGAAAGGCTGTTGGGCAGTGGTGCAGTGGTATCTTAATGTAAAGTACCACTGCACCACTGCCCAACAGCCTTTCAGGTGCCGACTTTTACCAAGCAAAACCAGTCCGTGCTTCGCTGCCTCTTATTCTTCTTTTCCATTTACCCCCAACCTTTTTTGTGCACGGAATAAAGAATTGAATTGAACTGAATTGAATAGGTGAGTGAAAATCATGCACCTGCTGTCTATTGTCGATATAAAGGGCAAAGCAGAAATATGGAAGCAACTTTTCGAGCTCTCGCGCGGGAGGATTGCAACATCATTATGCAATCAATACTCCACTGCTTTTTCTGTTTACCTTGCCAAGTTTTTGTTTAATAATGTTAATTTTGGTAGTTATGGTGAGCCCCCATTCCAACAGAGCCGCTGCTCTACATTTGCACGCTGCAGGACTTCTATTCTGATACCACCAGGGGCCTCTTTCTAATTGGATATAGCGATACAATATCGTCTTTCTAATCTTTCGATACAGCGATACAGCTATACAAATGGATACAGCGATATTTTGTGAAGGGCACCTGTATTCCTGTAAATGTTCTCTCTCTAATCTTTTACAGTTTACAGCAAAAAATCGAATCTTTACAGGAAACGGATACAATTTTACAATTCTAAAGGCTGCTGTAAAGATGGATACAGCACGCATTTACAATGTTTTTTCTTTATGTTTTTGTTTTTTTTCTCTTTATATTTTGTTTTTCTTCTTCTTATTTTGCCATCTCCATTTTTTCTTTCTTTTTTCACCAAAATTTTTTCATTTACTTGATTTCGTTTTTTCTTTATTTATTAATATTATACATAATTGAAAACATGATAATAGTTTTGGCAATTTTATATTCATATAAGTATTGTAATATTTTTCTAACTTCAAAGTAAGAAAAAAAACTATTATTGCAAGTTTTTCTTTAAAATAATTTTTTTTCAATTGAAGGTGGTTGGCGGATGCAAGTCTTTTCGTACAAAAAATACAATGACTATGTTTTCGATGTAATTGAAGTTGCAATGTCATCGATGAGAAATGAATAGTTTGTGATTGAGTTTTAGTGTGGTTTAGAAAGTAGTTTTTTTTCCCGAAAACTAATTCGAATTTTTAACATTAAATTTAGCTTAGGCTTCGTAAAAACTTACGCTAACGAGACCATTACGGCTTAGTTGATAAAAACCGTTTTATAAAAATTCTTTCAAGTAGTATAGGGTCCAAAAAACAACAGAAATCCAAAAAAAGTTTGTGAAAAAAACAACTTTTTGGAATGAAAAAAATTGTTTAGCATATTTTTACTTCGGGGAGGGGATTTTCGGTGCGTTAGAAAAATGTATTTTTAAAAAAATACAAAAAAATATAAATTTTCTTATGCGGTCTCATTCCTGATTCCTTCCTTCCCCCAAGTTGAAGAGTGGTCGCCTGTCGTCTCGCTCTTCATTTTCCCCATCCATGGAATAGGAATCCGGCCTCTCGAGGTTCGTAATCGTAAAAGGACGTCAGGCTGAAATATCCTCATGGAATTTCTCGCGACAAGCCGGTCTGTGAAGAAAATCGTCGTATCTCAAAAGATGCACTACCATCCACCCCCAACGATGATGTGGCGAAGTGCTATCTACACAGCGGACCTCGCTCTTCAGTGAGAATAACGCTAGGAAGAAGAAGAAGAAGGTCTCGTTCGCCTATGCCGTACGGCCTCGTTAGCGTAAACTATTTCCTAAGCCTAAGCGTTTTTTTAATGTAGGAATAATCTTTTAAAAAGTTTTTTTGAAAAACCCCTCAAGTAAAGCGCAGCCCCCCCCCCAAATAAAAAACCTAAAAAAATTTGTTGAAAAAACTATAAGCCTTTATCGCTTAATTAGGTCACGTAAAAAACAAAGAATTAAAAAATTGAAATCCAAAGCCTATTTTAGCCGGAAAATCTTATCAGTTAAACTGCACTAACGCCTCTATGTTACTATCATAATCTCAATCATGTATATTATTAATGTAAAATATTAAAAAAAGACTTCAAGTATTTGCATATTGTTTGGTGGCAAAAAAAAGAAAAAAACTGAAGGTGGCAAATAATGAAGAAAAAACAAAACATGGAGAAGAAAAAATGAAGAAAAAAACAAAACATGGAGAAGAAAAAAATGAAGGAAAAACAAAATGAGAAGAAAAAAATATGATAAAGAAAAAATGAAGAAGAAAAAACAAAATATGAAGAAAATTGACCGACCAAACGAAAATTGTGCCCCAAACTCAACAAATATTTGTATCCGATACAGCAACTTTTTGTATCGGCTGCTGTATCGGATACAACAGTGAATTGTATCCATTTATTTACAGGAGAGATTAGAAAGAGAAGTAAAATATCGCTGTATCCAAACTCGCGTTGTATCGCTGTATCCAAAATATCCAATTAGAAAGAGGCCCCAGGTAGTTTGTAATGGCTCGGAGCACTCTGTGAAAAGTTTTGAAAAGAAAGGAGTCGGGATTACAAATGACAGGCGAAGACTTGGACGTCCACGCACCGCAACTTCTCCTTCCTTCGTCAAGAAAGTCGAATAAGGCGAAATCCTAAGAGGAGTATGAGAAAGATGGGCCGGGATCTGGGTATAAGTGAGAAATCTTTCCGCAGAATAGTACATGATGAAAAACCTATCCTCATACAAGATGACCAAGAGACATCAACTTACGGCTGCAAATTAAAAACCAGGAGGAATAGATGCCAAGAACTGTTTGAAAGGACACGCACTAGCGCGCCCCTCAGGAGACTGTTCACGGATGAGAAGCTCTCTCCTATCGAACAAGACGTTAACGGTCAGAATGACCGTATTCTTGCTCCAAACACTCCAACGGCTGTCCTCACAAAGCGAACACTACACAAGACTGGGCTCGCCAACGGAGTCGCCTACACGATGGTGCGAGTGTCGACAGGACGTCCGGGACGTTCTGGACGCAAAGGACTTCAAACTATACCTATCCCATTGTGGTTTTTCTCCTGTCAAGGGACACCCGAACAGCTCTCCCCACCAGCTGTCCAACCTCTCTCGTTTTTTCTATTAAGGATCAGATCCTTCCAGCTGCTCTGATCCTCGCCCTCCTCTTGATAGCTGGAATAGAAAGCAACCCGGGTCCTATGCGTTGGCCATGTACCGTATGTCGCAAAAGTGCTTCTAGCAATAGCGTTCGCTGTCAGAAGTGTCAAAAATGGACACATCTCAAATGTTCTGGTCTCTCCTCCTTCAATGCCTGGAACCCATCCTGGAGATGTCATAGCTGTGTCAGACCTCCCCCTAGAAGCTCACAAACTAAGATTGATACCCTCAAAATCATCCATTGGAATGCGAATGGTATTCGGGGCAGAATCGTAGAGCTTGAGGACCTACTCCACGAGGAAAATATCCACATAGCTTTAATCCAGGAAACCAAACTTGATGCCACAGCCGTACCGCCATCGATTAAAGGGTACTCACTAATAAGACAGGACCGAACCAGATCAGGAGGTGGCCTCGCAATGATCATAAGAGAGGACATCCAATATATGCTAGCAGACTCAACTCACGGTGATAAGACAATAGAGACAATGACTATCGAGATCCCCTCAACACTCGGTAATCTGAGAATAACTAATCTCTATATCCCTCCACGCTCCTCATGTCCACCGGGTTATAACACAGACTTTGCCCACTTCCTCAAACATACAAAGACATGCGTTGTGGCTGGTGACGTGAACGCCCACAATGAGCTCTGGAGTACCGGTACCGAAGATGCCAGAGGAACTGCACTCTGTGAAGCTATCGAGCAGAGCAATTACATAGTCTTGAACTCTCCTCAGCAAAACACGCGCAAGGAAGCCTCTCCGGACATTACGACAGTCACAAACGACATTACGACCAACTGTTCCTGGAGAACCCTCGGAAAGCTGAATTCTGACCACCTACCAGTCCTACTCGAGTTAGAACTGAGAATCCCAACGATTGGGAAACGAAGATGCTACATGAACTTCAGAAAAGCAAAGTGGCACGAATACGAAATAGAAGTGAACAAGAGACTCAGCGAATTTCCGTACGAAGGAAGCCCTCACAACATGCACTCCTTCCTGGTTGAAACTCTCAGAGAGGCGGCAAGAAAACATATACCACAAGGAAGATGCCCAGACTTCATACCCCGCCTGAGCGAAGAAGCCAAAGCACTCATCCGAAAAAGAGATCAGATGCGTAGAGCAAACACGGCAGACCCATGTCTCCCTGAACTGATGACAAGGATTTCCTATAAGATCAATGACGATAAGCGCATTGCATGGGAAGATTTCGTCAACAACCTCAGACCCAACGAACCCACAAATCGTTTGTGGAACACAATCAAATCACTTGATGGTCGATCAGGCAAACCCTCCCACGCCGCTATTGTCCATAAGGGTTCACCTCTATCCAGCCTGGAAGCTACCAACCTTTTCGCCAAACAAGCCGTCAAGACCCCTGATCGATCTAACAGGAGAACGCACCGCTGGACCTCGAACCTTGAGCGTTCCGACGTCCCAGTCGTCACAGTTGACGAAGTGAAGACAGCAATGAAGAAAATGAGAAGCTCCAAGGCCATGGATCTCGACGAAATCTGTCCTCTTATGGTTAAAAAGGCTGGCGAACAGTGTGCAAGATGCTTTGCAATACTCTTCAATTGCTCACTCAGCACCGGCATCATACCTTCGGCCTGGAAGACGGCCAGAGTTATCACGATTCCGAAGCCAGGGAAGGACCTCACGTCGGTTAAAGGCTACAGACCGATCTCAATTTTGTCCCCTGTGGTCAAACTCCTCGAGAGAATCATCCTTCCCCACATCACAGAAGAAGTTGAGTTGGAAAACTGGCAACATGGCTTCAGAAAAGGACGCTCGACCACGACAGCCTTGATGGAGATAACGGGCCACATAACCAATGGTATCAACCAACGGCTCCCTCCACATCGCACAGTGATGGCTGCGCTCGACCTCACCTCGGCATATGATCTGGTCAACATTTCTCGCCTGTGTCACACTCTCGCCGAAACGTCCATCTCCAGAGGCCTCGTTAGATGGCTCTCCAGCTATCTACGAGGGAGAGCCATCCGTGTGGACTTCAGAAACTGCCTCAGCCGCCAGCAAACCTGCTACGCAGGAGTTCCTCAGGGGGGAGTACTCAGCCCTTCCTTGTTCAACATATACTTGAATGGGCTGCCGAAACCTCCCGAGACGATCAAACTGGTCGGGTATGCGGATGATCTGACAAACTGAACACATACCTCCCAGCCCTCACCAGCCATCTTGGGGAACTAAAGATGGACATCTCGGCAGCTAAATCCAGTGTAACGCTCTTCACCACCAACACGAAGGAATGTCGTGAAGTACCAGAAGTTGTGGTCAACGGTGAGCCACTTCCTCCTAGTAGAACCCCCAAAATCCTTGGTGTCACCTTGGACCAGATGGGAACCTACCGCCAACATGCCGAAGGACTAAAGACAAGGGCAACAAAAAGATTGAATGTCCTCCGAGCAATCGCAGGAAGAAAATGGGGACAGAAGACCGAAACAATGCTGAACACCTACAAAGCAACCACAAGAGCAGTCTTGTCTTACGCAGCACCCATCTACTCGCCCCAACTTGCTGAATTACATTGGACTTCCTTGCAAGCAGCACAAAACAAGGCCATCCGAATCGCAACTGGAAACCTTGCAATTGCGGACACTCAGCACCTGGCATACGAGAGCAAACTTCTTCCAGTCAAAGAACACAACCTCATGCTCAGCAAACAATTCACCGCCAAGGCCAGGCTTCAGCCCAACCATCCATCTCACCGCATCTGCACTGAAGCAAAACCTCCCAGGGCAGTCAGAAAGCACGCCAAAGACATAGACATAGTATTAGGTGATTCGGACTATAAAGTGGCCCTCAGAAAAATACACACGGAGACCGTCAGAGATTTTCTTAGAAATAGTCGACCCAACCCAGTTCTGGGAAATAAACCTCCTAGAATACATAAGTCCACGTCCCAACTATCCAGAGAAAATCAGATAACTCTGTCTCAATTGCGTAGCGGCCACTCTAGTTTCCTTAACAGTTACCTCCACCGAATAGGGGCCAATGAATCTCCCCTCTGCCCACTGTGTAGGATAGAGCCGCATACTTCAAGACATATTTTTTCGTGTCGCTGTAACCCCACTTCATTTAGCCCTATCAACCTTTGGAATAGGCCGCACTCGGTTGTTGATTTCATGTTCAATTAAATCTCTCCAAAAAAAAAAGTAAAAGAGAGAAGAGAAGAAAAGAAAAAGAAAGAAAAAAGTGAAAGAGAGAAGAGAAGAAAAAAAAGAAGAGTAAAAAAAAGAGAGAGGAGAGAGAGTGTGGGCTTATAACGCTGGAGGGTCGAGAGCTTCAACGACTTCCTCCAGTGTCTCGCGAAGGAAGATACATTCCTTTCCTTTTCTTCACACTGAGCGGTCGAGTTTCGTTTTCTCTCTCTGTGAACAAAGTTCCCCAAGCGAATAAAGTCATTTCCCCCTTTCGTCTTCTTCTCAACGCGGCATAAGTGATGAATGATTAACAACTGCGAGCTCCTCATCGACTGAATCTTCGAAGCTGGACTAACGGAACGCCTGGTGCCAAGGCTATTCTCTAAATTTGGCACCTCATAAAGTTAGTAAGACTCGTTGTATTTGGGATCTTCAGTATGTCTTCTTCTGCAGAAAATATTCAATCATCCCCGCTTGGTTCTCTCTTTAACAGATTACGATCGACGAGAAGAAGGGCCGATGTGGGAACATCCGACTCATTCGAAGAACTCCACCAGATGATGAAAGCAGTTCTACATCGCAACGAAGCATTGGAGCAGAGGTGTATTGAGTATCAGTCTATAATTGAAGAACAGACCAAATCCATTTCTTCACTCAAAGATACCCTTGAAACTCTTACTCTTACCGTCGAGAAGATTACTTCTCAAAACAATGTCATATCTTCGAATGTCCAGAATTCTTCTCCTATGATTCATTTTACTCCTGCTTCTAAGCCCCCTCCAATCTCTGACCCATCGTTCCGATACTTCGAATCCCCATCTGAAATAGCTGATCGCCGAGAACGCTATCGCTCTCTTGTCCTCTTCCGCCTCCCGGAATCTCCTTCGCCTTCTGCTGCTGCACGTGCCGACCAAGACCTCCTGAATGTTCGCAGAATCCTCAATGACCTGGATGTCCAGGCCATTCCCGAGAAAGTTTATCGCATGCCATCTCATATCCCCTTCAACCCCCGTAACTCCAATCCCAGACCCCTGAAAATCGTTATGCCAACTGTGGATTTTCAACAGGCAGTACTCTCAAAGAGTTTTCTGCTCAGAAACCACAACCTTTTTGTAAGACATTCCCAGACCAGATGCGAGCGCGCATATGAAAGAGCCATCCTCACCTGGCGAAAAGACAATTCCAAACCCAAACCTTTCATCCCTAACTTCATTTTCCCTCGTCTCCCATCTTCTCCTCAACCACTTATGGCCCAAACTATCCGCCACCCACCTAGACGTTATGTCCAACTCAATTCTCAATCTAACTTTCGTCATTCTCATGTTAACCGATCTCCATTTCAATCAAACTAAGTAATGATCTCCGGTCGCTTGCTCATAATTTTAAATGTTATTTTGCCAACGTTCGTTCTTTAGTTAACAAGATAGGAGACTTGCAACTTCTACTCTCTGAGAAATTCTCTGTTATTGCGATGTGTGAAACGTGGCTTTCCAACTCATTTCCCGACTCTTTCCTCCTCTCATCGTTCTCCTCTCAATACTCCATTTGTAGATGTGATAGAGAGGGACAAACTAGTGGTGGGGGAGTTTTGTTCTTCATAGCCTCAACCCTTTCCCATGAAGTCATTCTATCCCAGACTATTAAAAACTCCTATGAAGTATTAGCGATTGACATCGATATCAAGTCCCACATAATCAGATTCGTCGTTGTTTATTGTGTTCCTCATATTGATGCACAAGGCAGCAATAACTTGATCAAACTCCTAAGTGACCTTGTGACTTGTAATCATCCGTGTGTTATTATAGGTGATTTCAATCTTCCAGATATTAACTGGACTTCTACTCCAATTACTTCTCTAACAAACTACTCCAAAAATTTCCTTGATTTCTGTGCGACTACTAAAATGACCCAGTACATAAAAAGACCTACAAGAGGTATAAATATTCTTGATCTTCTCCTGTCTAATAGTCCCAAAGTGGTAAAAAACTCACTTGTAACCCCATCTTTTAGTTCTTCTGACCACGAGTCAATAACATTTGAGTTGTCCTTATTCTATGAGTTTCCCTTATATTCTTATAGACTCAATTTCAATAAAATAAACTACGAAGTTTTACTCTGTTTCTTATCTAACTTAGAATGGACTTCCATTTTAAGTCTAAGCGATGATACCAATAGCAAGTATGAATTGCTATTATTGGTATTAGACATTTGTGTGACAGAATTTGCTCCTCTAGAGAAGGTGAGTCTATCAACTCACGCTCCTCTTCCCTCTCATATAGAAAGAGCTAAGCGTAAACGCTTTCACTTGTGGAACAAATACCTCTCTAGTGAACTTGTTGCCGATTATGAGTTATATGTTAGAGCTAGTAAAAAGTGCAAGAAGTATGTAGATAAATTTAATGGTAGCCTTGAAAAATTTATTGTGAATAGCAAGAACAAAAACCTGTTTTTCAAATTCATTAGAACAAACACCACAGAGAAGCAGAATGGTGTTGATATATTACTAGATGAGCTTGGTATTACTATGACTAAAGATTTAGAAAAAGCTAATCTTCTTGCTAGAACATTTCAGAAATGTTTTACTAAAGATAATGGAATACTTCCTCCTTTTGAACCCTCTCCTATCAAAACAATATTGGATCCAGAAACACCATTATTTAAACGTCATGAAATCTGTGATCTAATTGAAAAGTATCCAATCTCCTCTTGTAGTACTCCAGATAATTTAAACATGCTCTTTATAAAAAAGATTGCCGTACCTTTATCCATCCCTCTTGAAATCATATATAACGACTTTTATCAGAAGGCTCAGATCCCCCAAAGATGGAAACACTCTATAGTGACTCCAGTCAAAAAGAAGCCCCCTTTCAACAGCCCATCTAATTATCGCCCAATTAGTATAACTTCTCTCTTCTGTCGTATATTCGAAAAAATTTTATCTAAAGAAATTGATAATCACTGTAAAAGAAATGATATTCTTCATGATGACCAGTATGGCTTCCGTCGCAAGAGATCCATAGAACAACTTATGCTCTTATTTCTAGACGAATGTACATCAGAGATTGATAAGAAGAAATTTACAGATATAATTTACTTCGATTTTGAAAAGGCTTTTGATAAAGTTTCTCATATTAAACTTATCCATAAACTGAAAGAATATCAATTTCCAATTAAGATAGTTTCTTGGATAGAAGAATACTTAAGTAACAGAACCTATCAAGTTAGGGTTAGAGACGCACTTTCCGATAGCTTCACTGTGTGCAGTGGAGTCCCTCAGGGCAGTGTTCTCGGCCCATTACTTTTCATCATTTTCACTTCAGATATTGTTTCTAAAATTTCCTCTTCTTCTTGTAAAATAAAGGTCTTCGCCGACGATATGAAAGTATATAAGCACTTGTCTTCTAATGACTCTCATACTCCTTTGCAAAACGCTATAGATTCTGTTCTTGATTGGTCAAAAGCTTGGCAATTACCGTTATCTCTTCCCAAATGTAAAGTTTTAAGAATAGGTCCACAACAACCCCCTCGTTATCCTTACTCATTGAACGGATCCAACCTTGAATATTGTCATGAGATCCGTGATTTAGGTTTCATTGTAGATAATAGATTAACCTTTTCTTCTCATTGCTCTATAATCGCATCGAAAGCCAAACGTAAATGCTATCTCATTCTAAAAGTTCTCAAAAGTAAGAGCACGAAAGTGCTCATTGATGCCTATAACATTTATATCAAATCTATTCTTCAACATTGTACCACTGTCTATTCCCCCCATTTCGTTAAAGATATTAGAAAATTGGAAAACGTCCAAAACTTTTTCACTCGCCGAGTTTTCTATCGCTGCTTTGGTACTGATTACATAAACATGCCAAACAGTCAAATTAGAAACAAAAAATTAGGCCTTCTTTCATTGGAAAGCATAAGAGAATCGAACGATTTGAGTTTACTTTTAAAACTAATAGGGGGAAAAACAACTCTTTCAGACAGAAAACCCCATTTCTATAATTTAAGACAATCCGCGACACGTGGATCTAACTTCAAATTACATTTTCGTGCCCCGAAAACAATTTGTCGTATAAATTCATTCGCAATAAGATCTGCTCGTCTGTTTACTGAATTAAATTCAAGTGTTTAGTATTTATAATATTGTTCCGCTCAATGTGTTCATGTGTTCAGTTGTAATGTTTATGATCTAATGTTTGGTTTGTTCCTTTAATGCTTATTATCTTCCAACTTGTTGGAATCACTATAACCCACATGATGTTTGTGTACTATCATTGTATATTATATGAACAACATGTAATAAATAATAATAAATAATAATACACCCGTTGGGCAAGACGACAACAACAACACAAGACTGGCTTCGAAACAGTGTGCCCGACTTCATTGCGAGTTTGGAATAGCCGCCCTACAGCCCGGATCTGAATCCTCTCGACTTTTCCATATTGAAGAACTGGAAAAGAAGGCCTGCTCGACAACTCATTCAAATCTGGACTCACTCAGGGCTGCCCTTCAGAAAGCGTGGGCCGAGATGGACAATGACTACCTGCGAGCCATGGTGGAGTCATACCAGGGGTTAAATTGTTACCGGACCAGCTATGTTGGTGCAATTATGTTCGCGCCGAGAATGATCTACATTCTCTTCTCCTTCCGTTCTGTTTCACTTTTTCTCTACTTCTCTTTCCACTCTTCTTGCCATTCTCCATTCCTTTTTCCACTCGCTCGGCGCGTACAAACATGCCTTAGACGGGCCTCATTTAACGACTGAGTCATACCCTAAGCGTCTGAAGAACGTTGTCAAGGCAAAGGAGATCGCATCCCAAATATTTGATCGTATCTAAATAGTTAAATGAACTGCATGTTGAAAAAATGTTGTTTGCTCCCATAGCTCACCAGGATGTGTTTAAAATTTCTTTTTTGGGCGGGTGACCGGGCGACCCTGGCGATCGCAAAGCGAAGGGGGGAAGAATTAACAAAAATTGCAGTCTGTTTTCCGTGTTCAATTGATCTTTTGTTTCGCGTAGCACGGGTCGGAGTTCAATATTCGATATTTTATTCACTTGAGAACGTTTAGCTTCTTGAAAAGATAATTTTATGTTATAATTTTTTCACTAAAAATTTTTTTTGGGGGACCGGGCGGACGACCGGGAGAAATCTAACAAGTTTGGTGAGCTATGGTTTGCTCCCATTTTGACTGAGATGAACGGTTAAATCCGCTTCCATATTTCCCCCGCGCCCTGTAGATTATCTTTGTTGAATAAGAAGCACTCACTGTAGGCACCATTAATCGTGTGCCCGGCTGGAGGAGTGTTCTGGGTAGGTGCGAAATGTTAGTGCGGCTTCGTAGAGGAACATTTGACTGATCACCTGTTCAGAGTAATAAGAATAAAACGAAATTACTTCATGCTGCATGGCTAACACAGATTAATCGAAACTATGTATATTTATGAAAGCTCATTTGACAGAGAATTCCTTCGATTTTGTACAAAAGGAAAAAGCTTACAAAAACTTGTTTTTTCCTTCAAATTTTCAGAAGTTTTCTCGAGTTGGTACTTTAGCACTTTAGGTACTTCCCTACCAAAGGTTCAACGAGTCAGATGAGAGTGGCATTTTTTGATACGGTCTCGTCACCGTAAGCCGTACGGCCTTGTTACCGTAAACTTTTCTAAGCCTAAGCGTTTAGCCGTCCAATTGAAGTTTAGCTGTCCAATCAAAACTTTAGCCGTCCAATCAAACTTTTAAAATTAGACTCTCTTATTTTTACATTGAAAAACGCTTAGGCTTAGGAAAAAGTTTACGCTAACGAGGCCGTACGGCTTAGCTAACGAGGCCGTACGGCATAAGAAAATTTCTCATACAATTAATTTTTGTCAATTCAATTTTTGTCAGCTAAATTTTCATTGGACGCCTAAACTTTCATTGGACGTCTAAACTTTTATTGGACGGCTAAACTTTCATTGGACGGCTAAACTTTCATTGGACGGCTAAACTTTCATTGGACGGCTAAAGTAGATTAGAGCCGCGTTTTTTTAATGTAAAAATATTTCTTCAAGTAAAAATATTTTTAATGTAAAATTATTTTTTGTGAATGTAAATAAGTCAGACGTACCCATGGAACCTCTGGTAGGAGGGGGGGTACCTAAAGTGCGAAATTTCTCTCAATTTTTAAAGACAAAATATGACCAGGGCTTTCTTAGTGTACAAGAAAAAGTTACAGACGCCCGCCGAAGGTGGAAAATTTTTTTCATTCAAGGGTCTCCGCATATTATAAAAAAGAGGCCCGCAAAATTTTTTTTCCTTTCACAAGGGTCCCCCTTATGATTTTGAAAAAACAGAGGCCCGGCGACAGAAGGTCTGACATGACTATTTAACCCCTGACAGAATATTTAACCCCGTGTATGACATGTGTAACGACTTGTCTTGACAATAACTCGAAAAAACACACTCTTCCGATTTAATCAATCACATTATGTACAAAAGTCATGCATTGTGATCCCTATTGATAACTATGATTTTATTATTCTTTTTTATATTAGCCATTTTATTAATAGCAAAACAGAAAGAAAAGAAGAAAAACTAACCTGCATCACCCTCTGACATCCTCGAAATATTCACGCAAGATTCTAAGCTTCAACAGTCCTAAAAAATGTTTTTTTTATTATGAAAAGTATTAGTAAGTGAAGAAAAAACTATTTGAAATAAAAAACAACGACGTTGACTGAATATTAAGTCTTCAATTAAAAATCGCAAAACTCAGCCGCCTTTTATTATTTGTAAATTTCACGAAAGATCTAAGAGTCATTACATACACAACGATACTGGATATTACTAAAGCACGCCACGCACGTCACACACGCTATGCACGCCATGAACGCCAAATCATTATTAATGCACGCCACTGCGCGGGAAAATTCTTAATTTTGCCCCATGCGCTTTAGCTTTCCAAGTTGTTTTTTTCTGCTTAGGCGTAGGCAAAAGTTTACGCTAACGAGGCCGTACGGCTTAGGCTAACGAGACCGTATCAAAAAATTAACATAATAGTGCGTCAAACTCTCTTTCTCTCTTTCCCGCGCACTGGCGTGCATTAGTAGTAATGAATTGGCGTATGGCGTACATGGAGTGCATGGCGTGAGTGGCGTGCTTTGGTAATGGCTTCAAGCTTAAAGTTAACTCTCTACAAGCCCCGGTTAGGCAGTGGAGGTTCGGTTCCCAGCCGAGTGCCAATTTTTGCCCGTGCGATGGATTTCATTCATTGCACAAGTTTACTTGAGGGGGAGGGCTCCGCTTCACTTGAGGGGGCTCTTTTCGGTGCGTTCAAAAAAATGTTTTTAAAAATACAAAAAAATTAAAAAATTTAATGCGGTCTCGTTCGCCTAAGCCGTACGGCCTCGTTAGCGTAAACTTTTTCCTAAGCCTAAGTGTTTAATGTAAAAAAGTTTTTTATATTGACTCCTACTGTCGTAAACTCCATCCGTCGTCTTATATAACCTCTGTTTGAATACATCCGCCTTAGGAATGTTTAACCCTTACTGCAGTGAATAAACCATGAGCATAGACAATTGTGCACTGTGCCTCGCAGAGAAAAAGAGAGACAGACAAAATCAAAATCGTCCTGTCTCTTCTCTTATTGAGTGGTGACCCATAAATCTCTGTCTACTATGTCGACAAAGATTTTCAAAAGTCATCCATCTATTCCTATTCCATCGCTGATTGAGATGGACATTCCGACGGTGCCACTGTCCTATGTTCAGTCTCTTCTTCGTAACTTTCTGAACGAAGCCCTGTTCCCTCTTCACCAAGTTCTCTCCAAACAATCGGGTGAAATTCAAGTTCTCCGTCAAACCCTCTCGGAAGTGAAGAAATCAGTTTCTCCAGCTCCATTACGGCCGCATATCTACTCTGCAATGGTGGAAACTTCCTCAGAGACAGAGAGATGCTTCTCTCCAAGTCGAAGAGAGCAGTTCTCCTGAACCTTCCTGAGAAGAGGAGCCCCGAAGCTACTGAGTCGTCTGACAAAGAAGTAATCCACATCTTCGCAAAGCTCTCTTCACCTGAACTACTGCAGTCTCTTCAAAAGGGAGAAATACCTTTTCATCGCCATCCGAAAGATGCCCCTCGATCCCAATCAAGATACAGTTTGCGAACGCTTCAAACCAAGAAGCTTTTCTGAAGTCGATCAGAACTACGAAGATTAGTTTTCCAAGAGGCTGTATTTTAGTAGCGGCGGGTTCCAATGTTGCGCTGTCCAGTCCGGCGTGACTAGAATTATACTAGCTCCCTCTAATACCGCTTTTCTGATCACTCTTCCCACCACCTCGAATGGTGGAAATGCATAGCCGTAAATTCCCGACCAGTCTTGCTGTCGGATTCCATTCGGAAACGATGCAGAAACGTAGTGCATCCACAGTTTTTTCAATGTTCAGATGAAAACCTCGTCTTCCTATGAGTATTTCGTTTATCCTCTCATATAACAACTATGAATGACACAAAAATTTGACTTTAAACAATTTTAAGTAAAATCAAACAAACATTGTGTAATCTTCTTTGTGCTAGGACCAAATCATAAAACACTCTTTTTACTTTTTTTTAAAAACAAGTATTCAGATTTCCACTCTAACTTGAATTCCATTCTGAATTTTTTTAAAATCTGTTATAAACCATTGATTTTGTATATATTCTATTTTTCTACAAAAATTGTACTATTTTCATAGTAATCATCAATAATACATCCTCAATACAAGAATGATAATTAACGAGCATGCTACAAAGTTCACGTATAATTACCTTTTTCTTTGCTTATATATTCCCAAGATTAGGGCACTCTGGACAACAACGAATAAAGAGAGTGAACAACGCAACCACTCGGAAATAAATTAGAAGATAACCAAACCGAAATGAGCAGGCCTGACGAAAGAGAATGTTACAATACAACACGATTGGAAGAAACAATCAAACCAACTAGACATGATAGAGTAGTGGGCAAATGGTACTCCGCCCCATTAACATCTTTAAAAAGAAACCATAGGCATAATTTTAGGCAAACTAAAACAGGGCCTAGGGGGAACATCATCACTACAAAAAGTAACGATCAAGACAACGGGAATTATACCGGACTCAACTGTAAACCCTAGGCAACTGCAAAACAAGAAGGAAATGGGCGAATAAATGTGTTACAAACTCAACGGGCATATTGAAAAACGCTCGCATCAAATGAAACAATCACATGAAAAAGGGAGGAGCCATTGGCAGGTATGGAAGATAAAACAAAATAGACTTGTCCAGTGAAGGATAGGGAAAAGAACAGAGACGATCCCTCTAGTTTTTCTCGCGCTTCTAAACCATCTTCTAAGCAGAGGTTTAGATTTCAATGCCGGTGAAGTCTCCAAACTCCCAGATGTTACAACGCTCACGACGCGCTTTCTTCTCTGCATCTGCGTACTCTTCCACCTGAAAAGCAGATAATTGAGTGAACAATCTGTCTTCCTCAATTGAACATGAACCAGTTTGTCCCTTCTTATGAGGAGATTACCTTCGAGTCAATCGGGTAAACGATACAGAGAGTGATGAATCATTCCAGTTCAACATGGATGTTCTTTCCTAGTAAGCCAAGATTATAATTACTTGATGAAGTAGTCTTCCCCCCTCTCTCCCCCCCCCTCCTTTTCAACTCACCAACTGCTTCAATCGCGGTTCTCTTCTGCGATCTACAAGAGCGAAGCCATCTTCGAGCAGCGTCTTGGCTATATCCAACTTCTGCCCGTTCAACTCAGCAATCACCTGGTATCGATTAATTAGTGCATCACTTCTCGTCTAACTCAACCAAAACGCTCACATTCTATTTCTTTAAACCTAAATTACGAAAAAAGAAGTTTACTGGGATAATTCCACTAGACATTTTTAGAGAAAAAAGTATTCAGTTTAGATTTTTTGTCTGATGACATGAGGCGTTAGCTGAGGCTCTTAGAAGAACAAAGGTCCTCCCAATCCCCCTGAACCCATATATTCCCCCCCACTAATTTCACATCCATTGAACCTTTCGCTTTCACTTCAATACCGTAATAAAAATTTATCGCATGAGCAATGAAAAAATTTATCGCTCGTCTCGTACAGCCCATCAAGCGGAAGAGTCCACTATTCTTGACAATTTTTGTTATTTTTCTGGAAAAAAATTAAATTTTAAACACCATACATATACCTCCCCTCTTTTTCCTGTGTTTTTATTTGAACTTTTTTGACGCGTGTGGACGAGTTCCTTCTCACCTGCACATACTCCAATCCACTCTGTCTGTACTCCGAGTTTACTTCCACATGAGGCACACGGAACACAAGTTGCTCCAAGGCGGACAGAGAAGCAGCCGCGTACTCCGCGTCACTCGGAACAATCACTAGAGCCAGACAGTACTCCCTAGAAGGCAACCAATCAACACTCATCTCAATCAAGGAACATCCGCACTGCAGAGTCGATGATCCCCAACCATCAAAACAAGATGCTCCATATTTCCCAATTTCAAAAAAAATGTTTTATTTCAAGGCTGATCATGCTCCATTAGAGCTTGCACGTTGTAAAAAAACTAAATTATCTTCTTCCCCTAACAAATGAACAGACATCTACCTTAGTCAAAGCCCATCCTACCAAATGTACAGTTTCCCCTAACAAATGAACAGACATCTACCTTAGTCAAAGCCCATCCTACCAAATGTACAGTTTCACTCTTCTCAATGGAAACAAATTTTTAAACGCTCTATCGATTTCATAGCCAACCTGGCTGCAGCTGGAAAAGAGGTCATTCCATGTGGGAGAGGAGCCAGCTTGGCAACATCCATCGTTTCCCGCTGCAACAAAAACCGTTGATCTACCCACTCACACGACCAGAATCTTATTGAGCCATTCTCATCTCTGTCCTCATTCAGGGAACATTCCAGTTTAATCTCTAGACTCATTACCTTCAGTGATGCTATGAGTGGCCGAATTCCATCACAGAAAATCTCTAGAGAAAACAATGATTATTTATCGTAAATTATTCCTCGGAAACTGTTATTTATCGGAACTGTTAGTATTAACCGTATGTCATCTGTACTCCAGAGAATTTTGCTACTCTAAGAATTCGCTACTACCGTACTCAGAGCGGGAGTCTAGAATAATGAGAATCTCTCCCTTATCTGCCCTTCGCCTCTAGCTCGCTTCTCATCATTCCAGACTCCCACACTCGAAGAGTGGTCGTTTTTTTCAATCATTTTCTAACAGTTACAAGTGATCTTTGCTGAGCTATGGTACCAAAATAGTCGTGGGCTGACATTTCCATAGTCTAGGAAGAAAACATCAGCCTGGCCGTGTTTGAGAGACTCAATCTTGGCTCGATACCATTGGCCGTCGGCCGAGAATGGCGCAGCCACTAATTCGCCTCTCTTCGGGTTAAAGGATCCTGTATATTGTTTCATGTTTTCTAATGAATAATAACTCATTCCGATTAACTTGGAGAAATTAGAAGTTAATTTCGTCAGAACTTTGGAACAAACATTGAATTTAATGAACGTTTCGTTTCCAATCTCGACGAACATTCCAAACGTAACAAATCCTACGTATATCGTCCGCCATTTCTCCGCTGATGTGAAACCCAATCGTTTGCGCGGATTTGATTCACCTAGGACTGGCGGGTGTTCCTTGAGAGAAGTCCGCAGTTCCGCCATCAACTTCTCCAGTTTCGGGCCATCTTCAACTGACTGAGCTGCGAACCGGAACGACGTACCACCCTGTAATCAGAAGCTCTTCTGAACCCCCCCTCTCTCTCTCTCTCTTACATCCCTCCACAATCACATGTACTTGAGCAAAATTAATCTCTTTTTTTCGCGCTTTATGGCTGGGTGGGGAGGAAGGCTTTTTTTAGAGAGAGAGAGATAGATAAAGAGAGAGAGAGAGAGAAAGAGAGAGAAATACTCTTCGAAGTTTTTTTCAGGTAAGTTTCTGCTAAGGTGCATTGTCGCAGTGAAGAAATTCAGATTTTTGCAAGCGCTGCCAACATCTCCCTCTGTCTGGGCGGGGATCAAGTTCGAGAACCTTTCCACAATAGTGGCACACCATCATTACGCCAAAACCGGTTTAGCGGCTAAGTAAAAATTTTCTTTTCTAACTGAATATGGTTGATTTTCGAGTTGCGAGAGCAAAGAGTGTCTTTTCATGACATAATATATTGTAAAATGTTTGTTTTCTCCACCACTCACTCACCTTCTGAATATCTGTCACTACGACTTTCTTGTATGAAATCGATCGGTCGGTTCTCTCATTCGCCTTCTCTTCAGCGGCTTCTTGTGCTGAAGGATCTGTCCAGTTCGCCCACAGATTGCGCCTGCAACAATCTTCTAGTTAGAAATTTGTCTCCAAGTTAGAAAGGGAGAACTGGAAGCCTACAGTAATCTTATTATCAACTGACATGAGAGAATGATATAATCCCTGCGGAAGGAGAGTGGAAAAACTTGTGAAAATATTGATAACATCTGACTTGGCTTCTTTGGCCCTCGTCTCGGCAGAACTCAGCTGATTGTAGTGCGAGGACTTCTCCGCCGTGAAATGCAGCAACGCCAGACCTGAACAACTACTCATTAAACCCTCTTCACCAATATGCTACTTTCAGGTAACTTTGTCAGGAGCGGTTTTCTTTGTTTGTAAGAACAAAAAAAAATTAATAATAATAGACCCAAATTCTCGATTCTCATGATGACTGGTCCGATGGATGTCCAGCTACCTAAGAGGCCGTACAATCAAGGTAGATTTCCAAGGAAAAAGCAGTCGACGTCTCACATGCAGATCTGGTGTCCCACAAGGAGCAGTGCTCAGTCCCCTCTTATTCAATCTCTACATAAACAACCTCCCGCAACCCACAGGAAACACGCAGATGACAGCCTACGCCGACGACATCTCAATTCTCTCCTCAAGCCCCTGTATTGAAACCTGTGAAGATCAGATCAACCACTTCCTACCCAAACTCGTAGAAGAATTGGATCAACGAAAAATGATTATATCCAAGGAAAAGACAACGGTCACTCTTTTCACAACCCATACAGGCGAATGTAAAAAAGAACCCAAGGTAGAAATCCATGGAACCCTTTTGCGACAACTAAAACACCCAAAATACTCGGTGTCGTCTTAGACCAACTCGGCACCTTTCGACAACACGCAGAATACCTTAAACAGAGAACGGCCAAAAGACTGAATATACTACGTGCCCTCGGAGGAAGAACATGGGGCCAACAGAAAAACACCCTTCTTGCAACCTACAAAACAATGACCAGATCCGTTCTCAACTACGCCGCACCAATTTACTCCCCTCAATTGGCCGAGACGAACTGGAAAAAACTACAGGCAAACCAAAATAAAGCAATACGGATAGCAACAGGAAACCTAGCAATGGCCGGCACAGAGCACTTAGCTCCAGAAAGCGAAATGTTACCCATAAAGGAGCACAACACGATGCTTACCAAGCAATTCGTTGCAAGAGCAAGACTCCTCCCAAACCACCCCTCCCATCGTCGATGCATGGAACCCAAACCACCTAGAACTATTCGTAAACATGCCAAGGACTTAGAAATGATGTTAGTAGACAGTGATCAGAAAGCCGCACTTAAAATAATACATACTGAGACTGTTAGAAATTTCATTAGCTCCTGTTCCCCTAACCCAGTTCTAGGTAAGAAACCTCCCAGAATCCATAAATCAACGAATCAACTTCCCAGGGAACAACAAATAACATTATCGCAACTACGTAGTGGCTATGCAAGTTCCCTTAACAGCTACCTACACAGAATAGGAGCTGCCCAATCCCCTCTTTGCCCAAAATGTTTAGAAGAGCCACATACAACTAGTCATTTATTCTCGTGTCGCTGTGACCACACACTTTTAAGAAGTATAGATTTGTGGAATAGCCCGACGTCTGTTGTTAAGTTCTTATACCAGTGATTCCTTTCTCTCTCAAAAAAAAATAATGAATAAATAAATAAATAAAGGGAAAAAAACCAAATAAACCCCGAGAGAGAAAGAGAAATTAATGTAATTAGATAAATGATGTAAGTAAGGTTATTGTTTTCTGAGCCATGTCAAAGAAGACCTCGTCTACCCAGCCGGAGACCTACGGCGGGCAATCTACTACTACTACTACTGGTCGAAAAGTTTATATAATAAACAATCAATTGCTCTTGTTTTTATTGGATATTTCATGTGCTTTCGACACCGTCTCCATTCCCAAACTCCTTTCGAAATGTTTTCAACATGGTATTAATGGAGAATTATTGAGATGGTTGGAGGACTTCCTCAATAATCGCTCTTTCTCAGTTAAGATAGATACTTATCAGTCCTCAGCAATACGCGTAACGTCTGGCGTTCCACAAGGAACAGTACTAGCGCCTACTCTTTTCTTGCTATACACATCTGACGTAGCAAGCGTTCTTGTTGTTGTTGTTGTTGCCGGCAAGCATCCCGCATCGAAGACTTGGTTATGAACACTCTCTTTAATGAGAGAAGTTCTCGTGTTCTTCGGACAAGATGCGTCCGGAGAAGGGTTTTGATGTCCTTTGCAGTCCTGAGACTGTCATGCTGCACCTTGTGAAGGCGGACATCGTTGTAGCAACCTGTTCATGCTATAGGCCTTGTGAGTGGGTGGTCAAGCCGGCCTAGCATCGTTTTGGGTGGGAGTAGAGACGTCTCGCCTGTCGTTGACCGGAGATAGGCAAGAGGCTATTTGACTGGCGCCTCGACTCGCCATTGAAAAGTATAGCGGAGCAGCGGCTTATGTTTTGTCCGGTGGCATGCCCAGGCCGGTCCGGCATCGCCCTCCTTTGACGAGCTATACTACCCAGTTTTGGTCCGCGGCGGGATTTCTCCCGCTACCTCCCAGCACGAATTCTTCGTAGGGAGGCATCCCTCTATCCGTCACCTGAGGTCGCGCTCGATTCTGGACTGGATGATCCGGCTCCATCCGTGACAGGCTCTTAAGGCTGTAGAGTCACGAATGGCCACTGTTGCAAGTGTGTTTCGAGAGCAAGCGTTCTTTCACGTTTCCGTAATGTAAAATGCCAAGCTTTTGCTGACGACTTTAAGTTATATATCAGTTTTGATAGAAGTAATGCCTCTGAAAGAATTAATGAACTTCAACAAGCCCTAGAAGCTTCCCGTGAATGGTCCGCTAAATTACAATTAACTTTAGCACCATCCAAATGCAATGTCATGTTTATTGGTAAACGACCGGATGCCCCTATACCTCCTCTTACCCTTTCGAACCTACCTCTACCAGTTGTCTCATCCGCTCGTGATCTTGGAATCCAAGTGTCACCTACTCTCTCACCAACGGAAACGGTTAGCGACAGAAGCAGTAAAGCAATGAAAGCAATGCATATACTACTAAAAGCGGTTTCACTAAGGTCTGCTGAAATTCTAACAAAATGTTACTCGATCTATATCAGACCAATAATTGAATTTGCAGCGCCGGCTTGAAATCCTTTTCTCAAGAAAGATATTCGAACCTTGGAAAAGGTTCAAGAAACATTCACTAGGATAGTTTTCTACAGATGTTTTCCTTCAAAAGACTATCCCGTTTCTTTGCCTTCTTATCAACATCGACTCGAGACATTAGGACTCGAAAGGTTGTCTGACCGTAGAACTCGCTACGACATAGTGATAGCCTACAAAATACTCCATAGCGAAGTACGTCTTTCGAAATCGAAGTTTTTCAGCTTCAGACCAAACCGAGGCAGAAATCGAGCCTTTGGTTTACAGATCGAGAGCACGAAGAACAACGTTAGATATAATGCGTTTGCTTTGAGAGCCTCCAGGTGGTTGAATAAATTACCACTTGAATACCTGAGAAGTTCGAGCTCTCAGCAATTCAAAAAGAGACTGAAGACTCTTCAAATTTCATCTTTATAACAGCCTACTCTTTGAGCCGTAGATGAATTAAGTAGGAGGTTGGTGCGCAGATGTTGCAAACCTTCTTCAGAACATGTGCGCATTAACCATTGAATCTTGTCTCGTCGATTATTTTACCTCGTTAATGTTATTCCATATGTCTCTTTTTTCTTTGGTTTTTATCTTTTGACCTCTATAAATTATATTGATTTTGTGTTACTTGATGGATTTTGTAAAAATTTGTTCATTTAAGTGTAAGAATTCAAATAAGAATTCGAATGAGTATTTCTTTGAATACCGTTTCTGTTTTTTTGGATGAATGATGCCCCTTTGTTCTAAATCCTTATAAATGTAAATGGGACTAGCCACCCCACAGATGCCGAACTTATTTACCAAATAACTTTCCCTTCTCATTACTATGATTTATCGATGAAGGGACTCTCCACCCCTTGAGAGAGTGAAGAATACTGAGAAGATCAAGGGACTCGCCACCCCTAATTGTACCAATACAGTGAATACTAAATGTCGGGTTCTTCGAATGAATTGAATCGATTGTTTCTCCTCGTGTGTATGATCTTCTGTTTTCATGGTTCTGTATTTTTCTGCGTTTTCAATAACGTATAAAGCATATATAATAATAAGAGGACAAAAAGAAGGACAAACCTTGCTCGAGCAATAGTTCACTCAAGTTCTGTGGTCGGCCGCCCTCATCGGGCTTCACCCACAAGTAGCCAATGAAGGAGCCCGTCTTGTCCAAACCCTCCACTTCCAATTCCACCTGCAGTGAATAGCATGAAATTCATCATCATTTTCGCGCTTCTTCCCGCCCTACGGCAGGGTACGCGCTTTCTGGAGATGACATCTAACGCGGTGGAACTCACTAAGTAAGTGATTGTGAAGAGATAAAAATTCAAATTCTTCCGTATAACGGCAGGCATCGGCCTAAAACTTCGACGGGTCTTTGTTTGCGCTACAAGGGCGAAATTTCCCATGGTGAGCTTTGATTATCTTGATAACACTAATTTCTTTCGTCATCAGCGGTTTTCTCCTCAGAAATGAACCCACTCTGCAAATCTCTGCCTTTTTCGAGCAAACTATAAATTCCCTTAACTGTGAATAGAAGAATGATAAACAGTAGAAATCGTGTGAGTCCTAACTTCATTTAATAAACACCTCGGTCTACCTTAAAAACCATTTCTGAAATCATAAAACTATGAAAATTTGATATTGTAAGTAGTGTCAAAAAGGACCTCTCTCTGGAGAACCAGCCTCTTAGTGAACCTGGCTGCCTCATCCGCGAAAAGCTCCGCTGGCACGGGTGCTTGTCCGTTTGCACCCGCACGTGCACCCTTCAAACAGACCATACGGTAACGCTGAGACCATACGGTAACGCGCATTCTCTGTGGCCTTCCACACGCATCTCCCATTATATTTCCGCCAACTCGCACCATATTTGTTCCTAGATCAGTTGTTGTTTTTTCATCATCTAGAGGTTTGCGAGGGGTCTTCTGGGATAAAGAGATGAATATCCTTTTAATTCTGTACAATACTTCGACTGTTTTCTGGCCTCACGTTTCTGCTCCTCTCATCATTATTCTTCAACTTCAGCTTCCTGAAGTACAGGTTAAACATTAAACATTCTATTTTTTCGATGTGCTTTGCAAGAAAGGATTAGGATTGATATTGCTAAAATCGTTTGATGAAAGTCTTGTGCCGCGATCCATCAAATTGATCTATCATACTTCGACTTGATCTCTGTTTGTGGTTGGGGCAGTACCTTGGGGCAGTTTATGCCACCGAGTAGGAAGGTGATGAGAATGTTCTCCTTTGGGATGTAGATGCGTATGCGGGAGCCAGACGCTATGTAATCAACGACGCCTTCTGGCCTCAAATAACAATCATCCTTGACCATCAAGGCCTGTTATCGATTAAATAAGGCTTTCTTGGTCCGCACTAACATTGCGAAATACTATGTTTACACGCTCTCAAATGAAAACGAAAAAATTTCCCGCCACGACCCACTCCTCAAAAATTCCATCAAAAACAAAAACCCTAAAACATGATTTTTGGCTATACCAGGAAGGTTTGGAATGGCTACGCCGAGAACTGAGGAAGTTCATTATTACAAACTTAAAAACGTCTTCACTCAATGCGCTGCTTGACCATGAGACCCCTGAGCCAACCTGATGCTGGCCCTCTTCTGCAAATGCGGCAGGTACTGCTTGCTCCTGGCCAGGTCAGCTTGGAGTTCTTGCACCCTCTGAGTATTCGTTTCTCCTGCAATGGGTTTTATTTGAGAAAGGTGGTTTTTTACGCTGGTAAAGTACAGCTCACATAGACCTTGAATGATTAACGAATTAACGACCTTTATAAAGCCCGATAAGAGATGTTCAAGGCCTCTCAACCCCTTCCTTCTCCTCGAAAGACCTATTTTTCTCCAGCGTTTGTACACCGAATCACGGTTTATGGAATTGATAGCATACGTCACTTTACAATTGGTTTTGCATTCAGAGACTTTCATAATCTTTTAGAGAAACTTCTAGCATGAAAATCAGCCAAATGGAGATATGAAAAACGCGGAAAAACCTTCTACTTTGTCGGCAAACAATCCCTTCTTCTCTTTTTCTGCCTTTGCTTCAGCAGCGAGCAATTTGTCGTATTGCGAAGATCTGAAAATAGCAGAATCTAACATCCCATTCCTTTCTTTTTCCTGTGAAATTCAAAGTGTTTCTATAATCCTTAAGGCCAGGCTTGTGATACAGGTTAACTAATCGTATTGCATCTTCTATTCTTCATCGCACGCTCTTCCAAGTTTGCCTTTCCTCACAATTAGTATTTTGATCTTTTCTACGAGTTCCCTTCTGCATTTTTGCATGTCTTTTGAAAATAACAGCCTGATCACACAATCATGAGGCTCATCGACTTATATCTACAGAACTTTCATTGTTGTCACTCATTCACTCATTTTTTGAAATGTTCAACTAACCCATGCTACGGGTTGAATCTATGCGCTCTCTAAACAAAAAATGCACAAAAACCCTTTTGAATCAGGGGTCGAATAAAGACCGTATCGCTTTTGCGGCGGATACATGTATTCCTTCCACCCGACTGAATCCTAGAATGCAAAAAAAAATTCCTAGAAAAAAATGAATTATATATATTAAATTTTGTACGGGACATTTTTAAAAGACCCCTTCAACCCCCCCCCCTCAACCTTCCTCCCAAGCAATTCAAAGTAACATGGAATAAATGAAATGAAAATAGGTCTTCATGTGTTTTTTCTTAGACCTTTTTGATTTATTCATCAGCAAGTGCTTTGTGTGTCACCATCGAAAAGTAAGATTTGAACGATACTTTCCAATATGCATTCATAATTCATTATATTTATGTTGTCCACAGGTAATACAAGTTTTAAATATTCACATGTCATACAAATTTTAGAGAAGCAAAGCAGTATGCAGTTCCAATAAGTAAACTTTTTATTTCATTTTTTTGACGGATCTTTGTGAACATCGATTTGTCCGGTCGCATTAAACCCCTGTTTTGAAATAGATTTTCATCTCTAACATTCTTGACCATAAATTTTCTAGACTAACACACATTTAGCGGACGGCAAAACAGGAAAATACTTATTCAGAACACAGCGCGATATATTTAACTTGCAATTATTGACTTTAATCGTTTTCAACTCTAGTCTCGAACAAAATGTGAAAAAAGGGGACAAACCGGTTTTCGTCATCGTTCCTATGCCGTACCACCTTGCAGAGTCCCCTTTCCAACAGACCTTCAGCTATATTCTTTCCTTGGTGTTCTACCGTACAGCAGGTCTGCAACATGTCTCCAATTTCACTTCTAACTACTTCTGAGCCCGTATGCACGTACCATTTTTGGTGGTAAATGATGAAGAAAATAGTGTCAAGTTTTCTAGAAAAACACTGTTTTCTTCATCATTCACCACCAAAAATAGTTCGTGCATACGGACCCTGGAAAAATGTTTGATTTGCAATAGATTCAATCAAGAGACCTATTTTTAATTGTGATGCCTCCAGTCCATCCAAGTCTATTCCCACTCCAATTGAATTAAAGTAACAGAGATAAAAAGCAAGAGATTCAATCTTCTGAGTGTGCAGTTACCAAGTTTTTCTTAAAGCCATTCATTTCACTTCGTTATATATACAGTACCGTCCAGAAGTATACCAAAAAGTATATTTTGTCGTATATCTTTTCTAATTTTGCGCACACTGGCGCAATTTTACTATATGTTGTGTGGCTCGCGATTAACTTAATGTTGTAATAAAATAGAGCCGGTTCTGAAAAAGCAGATCAGCTCAGCGATTTTTTCTTAAAACAGTCTTATTCGAGATTGTTGACATATGTTCTTGTTCATTTGTTTCTGTTTATTGCAAAGGTCTTAAAAAGTTTTTCAGCATTTTCAGATAATGGGTCGACCCAAAGGTTCTAAGAACCTAAGTGAAAAGGACCGGCAGGCCATCGCCTGGGGCGGGCAACGGGCATGTTCAACGGGCATATATGTATATACATGTATATATATATATATATATATATATATATATAAATTTGTTCATATCTACACTCAAAATTACTCTGTTGTTGTTGTTGTCGACAAACGTCTCGCATCGAAGAGAGTCGAGCCGCTCTCTCTCTCTTCTCTTCTCTTATTTTTTTCTTTTTAATACATCTTTTCTTCTTTCCTTCACAATAATCTCAGAAATGAGGCTACTTCTTTGGTTTCATCCAGAGATCTTCCAACGTGAGTCTTGTTGGACGTCTAGCGCATTTGAAGAGATGGGCTACGTCGTGTGGTCCATTGAGACAGTCTGGGCAGCAGTCGAGTCATCGATCCGGTGTAAGTAGTGGTTGGTGTACCTGCTGTAGCCTGAGCGGAGTTGGCTCAGCGTGCAGCGGGCGTTTCTGGAGAAATCCATTTTCTTCTTCATTCATGTCCAGTGGTGGTCGGCTGCCCAGTATGACTGGACCTTGGATGGTTTCCTTTTTTTCTGAGACCATATTTGTGCGGACTCGGTTGGCGACACTTTTCCCGTTGTTCTTCACTGCTGTTTCCAACAGAGCTCTTTCAACAGTGCTTATGCATGCGATGTAAAGATCAGCTTTCATGTTGCGTGGTGGGGGTCCTTAGAGAAATAATCCGTGATGAAAGTGACTTGGGCTCAAGGTCCTTGCCAAGTATTGGGCTGATAGCATGTAAAGGTGCGACTTCGATCTCATAACTTTAGCTTCAGCATGTATGTGGTCGACGCTGGCCGTTTGATGGTTTCCTGTTACGATACACAGGCCATTGTTCTGTACTCTTTGAATTTTGGCATGTGCTGAGGCGGAGAGAAAGCTGGCCCAGGCTGGAGCTGCGTAGCCGTATATGGATTGGCAAATGGCTTTATACGTGAGACGGAGTGTCTCCTTTTGATTGACCCATGTACTGCCGGCTAGCACCTTCAGTACATTGTTACGTTGTGACATTCGGCCTGCTATCCTCGAAATTGCTCTCAAAATATCCTATTCGACCTGCATTCATCTCGCAATTACTGAATAAATTGTAAGTGAAAGAAGCTAAATCTCTTGAGTAACCTTTTCGGCGAATTGGTCGGACTTCGGCTGAAGATAATCGATAGTTACCTGGACTCTCTTCCCAATCAGCCTGAAATGTCCTTTTGAACTGCTAGGCTTAGAGCGTCTTCTCCACTTTTATATCTTTTAAATTCTTGTCTGTGTAAAACAATACTTACGTGAAAATTTTGAAAATTTTTCTTTTTTTTTTTGCCTGAAAAACATGAAACTTACAAATTCAATAGCTTGTTGTTTTTCAAATAGTAAAAATGTTAATTTTTTCTCAATGAAAAAACTTGTCTTAAACTCATAACAATCAATTGAATTGTACCTATAAACCGAGCTGCGACTACTCTCTTCTTTCAATATTTCACAGACCAACCTATCATAAGAATACTGACTTCTTCCTGAGTAGTTCGCGAGCTTCATACATGAAGGGCACGTCGTAGAGTGCTCGGAATTGTCGGTTTGGAGCTGGCTTACTGTCATTTGCTTCCCTGCAAACACCGTATACTGATTTAATGATTAGCGAATCAATTCTAGTTTTTTGTTCAGGTAGGAGAGGGTAGGGAGTTGAAAGAAAGGCCTTGTTTTTGTGTGAAGTTGACTGCAATGTGTTTCTTTAACCAGCACTGCGGGTTAAATCTATGCGCTATACAAGAAAGCTAGTGATAAAAATGCTTTAATCGTCTGCAACCTCTCTTTTACAACAAATGCTCTTGTGCTCTCTCATTGCCTGCATCTGAGAGCCCCAGAGTTTTTTTGGTTCAGAGATCTTAATTATCAGCGCTAAAAGCTCAACGTATATATATACTTTATCGCAATGGGTTGAGTTTGGGTGTAAGGGGATATTGGATCCAGGTTGAAGGTGTTGACCCGAGCGTGTCACTTTGATAACTAAAGTGAGAAAAATAAAACGAAGCACAGTCGAAGGCTGATTGCGACCATGATGATCACGAGCCTTTTTGTCTGCGCTGAACAGTACACTTGAGCAATAAACTTGTCAGATATCATTTAAGACTTTAGTGAGCGTACTGCTTGTTGACAAATTTTGAATACTTATTTTAAAACTGTTAAGATGATTGGGTTTTTTTTTATAAAACAGCTATATATTAAAGAGATTGTAATTCAGTTAAATCAAATTTAATTTAAACGTATGCTTTGTATTGGGAACATCGCTCAACCGACTAGTGAAATTTCTCCCGGTCCCTCAGAAAAAAAAACTTTTAATGGTGAACAAAATATAAGAAAGAATGTTTTCCAAAAAAAAAAAAACTAAACATAAGTAAGTGAACAAGATGTCGAATGTTAAACTCCAGCCCGAGCTACTCAAAATAAATGATCAATTGACCCCAGAGTCGGAGAAAACCTAACATTTTGTTGATATCCCTCTCTCATCTCCCATCTCCAGTCGCCCGGTCACTCGCTAGTAAACACTTTTTTTTCAACCCATCCTGGCGAGTCATGCATGATTGGGACGGACTTTTTTCAACATGAAAAACAAGATTCAATCACAAAGAGTGGACTGAAACTGCAAACCTTGGGAGTCGAATAGATGATAGATGAATCTTGAGCTCTTCCCCGTCATCTCTCAACACGACCAACTGATCGTTCAGGACAACTTCCAACACTTTCGCTGCAATTATCGAATGCATTTGTTATTTCCATGGAAAATAATGCATATATCAAACGTCTTCCTGGATATATCTACATGAGAACCACTTGAGAAACTCTCTTCAAATATTAAGATAATCTTACCTATTTTGGACAAAAACTTTTCTTAGATTATTTGAAAGCTAATACTAAACTCACCTTCAAACTTCTTCTTCTCCGAGAGATTGCTCGCCGTCGCTGCATAGTTTCGCCACAGGCGCATTCTCTTTTCCTTTGCTTGACTAAATAATGGAGCTAAAAGTTCTCGAGTTTTTTCTAGACTAATTTATTTTCTCTCCTTTTGAGATACCGACAGAAGCATTCAAATGTATCTATGACATCGAACTCGTATCAAAAGAAGATACAATTTTGCTCAGACTCCTACCCATTCTGCACTCAGTCGCTCCTTCCACTGTCTCGCCGCCCTCACCTTGTTCCACCCTTGTCTCAACTATCTCGTCTTCTCACTATTCTTCCTTCCAGGAAAGTTTTGGCGATAAACTTTTTTTGACAATATGTATTAGGATACTCGTGCCTACTGAAACAACTTGTTTGACGATATATTTACAATATCTCGTCCCTGACAAGGTGTTTCTTACAAACCGCCGCAAAACTTTCGAGCGCATAGATTTCAAATTTTCAGAGTGCGCATAGGTTTATCTTAACCCGCCGCGCGGGTGAGAGAAAAACTCTGGTTCCTGACCTTCAGGGTGCCTCCCAAACCTCATTAAAGGGAATTCTGTGTACTATGTTTTATAACTATCCTCTATTCTTCATCGTATACTATCGGTATTTTTCAAAAGTCTGCCGTTTCCTCACTACACGGTCATTCTTCGAAAAGTAAGAACCAGTCTGGGGAGGATATTGACAACATCTGGTATCTGACCTTTCGGCCGCTCGGAGTTTCTCGGCTCCCCCAGTGCAGAGGCCGATACTCCAGTCAACGCACTTGGCAAAGCCCTCTCTTAGAAGAGACTCAGCGATGTTGCCCCGAGGGTGCAGAATCGAACCAACAAAGTTTGCATTCGACGTTGACTCCAAGATTATCTGCAAAGATTTTCACTCTTTAAACTCAGTTGTGCATCTAATTGAATGTTGTGAAGAAGACGGAGCTGCAACTGCGAATCACTTCTTTTTATAAGGTATTGCAAACGTCATCCCGAAACCGATTTCCCCAACTTCTCCGCACTTATTTGGAACGCACGCGTTTGTTCTAATCGCAGCTTTTAAAAATCATGCCCTTCCTTTTTCTCATTGTTCCTATTACTACCTACACTCGCTTCATTAATAAGTTCATAATACAATTTTGCCTTTTACTCTTAACTTTTTCTTTTCAGCGTTGTCCCGCGCCGGCCAAGGTTTCTCCTTTCTCGCATCTGTTGGTTTGTACCAGGGGTTAAATGGTTACCGGATCAGCTATGTTGTTGTTCGCGCCGAAAATGATCTTCATTCTCTTCTCATTCCGTTCTATTTTACTTTTCCTCTACTTAATTTTTGCCTTTCCTCATACCGGTGTCGGTCTCATTTAACGCCTGGTTTGTACAGGAGCCACACCGAGTCTTCCCCTGAGAATCGTGTTACGCACACAAACAAGACGAGTGTGCCCAAGTGTCCAGCGTAGCATACTCATCTCATTCGTGTGAAGAATGTTCTCGGTCGAGTAGGCCAGGTTCCATTTTCAATTGTAACTCTTCATTTCTTAAATACCTAGTCGGTGATCTCTCTTATTGTTCATGTACTATTTCCCATGCGATATCAATAAAGTCCTTTTTCTAACGTGATTTCGACCTTTCAATGCAATATCGATCGTATTACGTTTTTACCGAGATACTCTCAGAAACACATGAACGTCAACCTATAGGCCTTAGTTAGGCAATAAGTCTTTTTAAACTTCATGCGAGAAAGAAAATGAAATGGAAAAGCAAGCATATCCATTGGAGAGCTTACGTAGCTCCCTTCTAACCTGGACATCTTGTTGCAGTAGCCTCTGCTCCACAAAGAACTTTGCTTCCTCAGCGTAGATCTCCACCGTTCCATCTAATAACAACCAAGGTATAACAAAACGATCAAAAAGAAATGAATGAATTTATACATAGCTTAAATCATGTTCTTCACCTTATTCATTTTCTTGAACTTTCAAGGTAGAACATACCTTTCATGTTCAAAGTACAAAATACGTTCCCTTTATCTAAATCACAAGTCCTGACGCTTTCTTCTCTGCGACCCGTCCACTCAACCATGTAAGTCTTTTTGCTCTACAAACTTCTTTTGAAGTCTTAAGCGGTCTTCTTGACAGAAAGATGTTGAGTCAAAATTCGACTTAAAAAAGACCTTTGAGTTGATATTACCATTGAGACTGTAAACGCCCGTTATGAAAAATAATTCTCCTACATCTCAACTAAATATATCTACCTACTTCTATGATCTGAGAAGAAATTTCATACCTGGACAGGTAAAAATTTTTGAAATACTGAAACCCGATTGACCTAAGCCGAGAGCTCGTGGACCCCCCTTCCAACGTCAAAGGAACCGCACGGGCAACAATCATCATCATCATCACCTAAGCCTTTGCCCCAACTCACAATAAAGGGTTAAATAGTTACCGGATCGCTCCCGTCGGCGGATACATGTACACACATTATTGACAAAAAACTCCCTCTCTTTTCTTACCCTTTTCCTTCATCCCCTCTTCTTTTTTCCTCCAAACTTTGAGCGGCGGATACATGTAAACCCAAATTGGGCGGCTCCATTTAACCCCAACTCACAACAACAATACCAATACCAAAAGTCACCTTCAACGTTGAAATTTTAAAAATTTGACCTCTGTGAGTGAGGGCCCCAGAATTATCAGAAGAGAGCAAATGGTCATGGTGCTCACCCCTCATATTGAATAATCTCTTTCCCTTTACAATTTCTATCCCCTCTAGCTCACTTTTCATTATTTTAAGCAGTCTTCATTTCGAAGAGCAGTTATTTTATATTCAAATTCTCTACATGTTTATTAGGGTTGTTTCTCTAACTGCGTACGAAATCTATGCACAAGTCTATGCGCTATCCCAAAAAAGCTTTTGATACAAATGCTCTGTTCGTCAGCATTCTCTCTTTACATCACACGTTCTCGCGTTCTCTTCTCCTCTCTCGAGGCCTGTCGTTCCCTCATGGTGAGAGATCTGGATATATATTTATATATATATGTTTGCGGGTAGGAAGAATCATCCCGATGTTAACCAGGAAGTTTCTTCCACCCCCTCCGCACAAAGAGCGTGCATATTAAGAGGCCGTATGCATGGAAAACAGATTATAACAATCTGGATTATTCAAATCCAAGGATTACAAAATCCAAAAAAGTTAAAACAATTTAGGATTATGAAAATCGGTATGCATGGATGTCAGATTTCTTAAACTTGGATTATTGTCAAAAAGAACGCGGCGTAAGCACTAAAATGCATAAAAATGCACTCTAAAAACTATAATTGTCGAATATTAGTTAGTATTGTAACAACCAAAAAATTTTCCGTTCCGTTTTACTTTCACTACACACTTCAAAAAGAGCAACATGAACGGAATGGGTCAAATTGAGCCGAGAATCCTTTTGGATTACTCACTAACCCACCTCCGGAGTAGGGTTACGAATTTTGTCGGATTATCAGTAATCCAAAAGTATTATAGCTTCCATGCATACCGGATTATTGAAATGTATTTGGATAACTGATAATCCAAGCTCATAATCCTTTTGGATTGCTCCATGCATACGGCCTAAGATGACTAAAGATGAGGTAACGGGAGGCCTTTGAGAGAGCGTTTGATCTAAGTGAGGATGCAGACCACCAGAGCAGTTTTATTACTACAAGCTTTATTAAACAGTGCATAGATTGCACACGCTTTGCACACCGAAGTTCTCTCGTGAGCCCAATTGTACCTGAGAGCGGTCGTGTTGAAGGAGATCTGATCCCTGACAGCTGAAGGGTGATCATCTCAAAGTTGGGCAGCAAGAAGGCTCTCACAGTCGACCCATCACGTACCTTAATTTATCAAGCTTCTTGTCTACATTACTAATCGTTTCGCTCTTTTTGATTTCAAATGGTTAATTAATCCTCTTTCCCGCGCTCATTATCACCTGAGAGCAGAATAAGGGATTGCCTGGAATTAGATGAATACCTAACCTGGTTAAACCAGGAGAGAGTACTCCTTGTGTCAACCCCTCAAATTCCAAAATCTACCATAGATTCACTCCTCTATGTCAGGAAACTAAAAAGATGGAGGAGCCCCATTAAGTTTTTTTTTTTTAAAAAGATCTTATTCTCTTTAAAATTGCCAATTCCCAAACTCTCAAAAGCCTGGCGACAATTTGACACTGTAAATTTTTTTCAAATTCTAAAACCAAAGAGTGATGTGACCATAAAAAGTGCCATCTAACCATTTCGATGACTGCGTCAATTGGTTTCTGCTTGTAATGATCGACGAGAGCGCGCGGATCACTCACAATCCACTTCACATCCCGAACACAACCCTTAACATCATTAAATTCTTATGTCCCGTTTAAATGCATCGCACACACACACACAAAACGTGGATTTTGCTTTTCTATTAATTATCTCAAACATATATATATATATATATATAGTGCTCTCAAAAGTTCTTTTTCCATCTAAGATGAGCTTATCTCACTCTATAAATAGTATCAAAGCCTAAAAAAGTATTTTCATCCATAAGAACAGAATATTGAGGCAATTAGTTACGTTTTCTTCCTTTCCGTCGATTTGAGATTCAAATTCCGACCCGAATTGGTCCTCCAATAAACTTTTTAAACTAATTTTTAAGTCAGTTCAGATTGATTCTCCACTTTATTCAAATATATGATCAAAAAACACGCCTCGCTCCTCCCAGAGATATTGAACATTTTTTTAGTTTGCAAAACTGACTAACGGTTTTTTTAATGATACAAGAGCTAAAAATCTTCTTCGATCGTAATAATAATCAATTTCCCTGGGTTTCAATTTAAACTCACTGCTCTTTGAGTAAATAAAATATCTAAGCTATTGAGAATATAGTGATGAAAATCCTCTTTTTTATTGTATCCCATAATGTTTCATTTCACGCTCTCTCTCTCCAGTCTGCCAAGCTCCCAAATTCATTTTTTTTCATCAACAAGCTCTAAAACTGACTTCGGTAATGTCTGACCATCTCCCGACCTTGGCTGCTTTGGCTTTCTCTTGCAACTCCAGCAGTTTCGCCGTGTATTCACTTCAAATACCATCTATTTTTTCTATGCCTTTTTTGTCTGATCTTCTGATTACTTTGTCTAATTAAAGAAAAAAATATGTGTTTACGTAATTCTTGCGTTTTATCCTGAACCTCCTGAAATACTTTGAAGGCCACCTGAAAAGGGTATATTTAAAAAAAAAAAAGGACCCTTTTCAGAGCAGGGAAATCTGGCTTATCTGTCCCTTTTCTACCTTTCAGCTCCAGCTCGCCTCTCATCATTCCATAATCTCCCGCTTCAAGAGCCGTCGTTTTCTGATTTTTTAAACAAATGCAAATGACCTTCATTAAGCCACAAGCTATGGTTACTATTCGATTGTGAAAACATCGCAAGAGAACAAACTCCGCCATTTTTCCCGGCCGCACTTCTAACCAACCGGCCGATACAGCAGATTCATTCACATTTTCCGCCGTTTCCATGCCTGAAAAACGATTTTGAAAGGCGTAGACAACAAGCTAGCCAGACTTGTGGCACCTCGAATCCATTAAAGAACTATCCGGACCTTCCGACTCAAAGAAGCCATAAACTGTTCATTGACATACTACAGCGTTATCAAGACTGATTCTTTTCAAAAAAGTATCCCGCGTTATTTCTGATACCTTATTACTTAACCAATGATAGCCTAACATGAAGCTTTCCCTAACATGTTCCTTATTTCTTCTCCTGTAGTCAAATAAGAAATCTACCACGCGCTTCATAACACAAGGCATGATTTGCCATCCTTCGAGATGAGGAACATACTTAGCAACTTCACACCCCAAAAATGAGACTGCTTATGTGTACAACAGCAATTGAAACAAGAAAGCTTTTACAAGGACTACCAAAAATTCTTGGTTCTTCCGGTTTGGGTGGAACTTTCTCTTTTTAGAGATCAAACCTGAATAGTTCAACCAATTCCACTTGCAATGGTTCAAAGTTTTCAATCTCTTGATCAGGGGAGTCTGAAATAATAAGGAGCGGCCTAGAAGAACAGGTCAGAGAAGTCAAAGCTTCTCATTATTCTAGACTTCCCCGCTCAAAGAGCGATCTTTTTTTTTCAGAATTGTCAACAGTGCTGGCGACCTATGCGCGAGCCCCTTCGAAGTCAGCACACACCGCCACAACCGTACACATTTTGAACGATAAAGTATGATAAAAGAGAGGTTATAAAAAGACACTGCTTCCTCCAAGCAGGATTCGTCCGTGGTCCCGAGAAGAAGTTGCCGTGAAATCCTTCAGGAACACCACAAATTGGCCGATGAGTTTCTTACGCAGATATTCGCGTGCTTCCCATGCCCATGGCTGCAATGAAAAAAGAAATCCTCAAATTTGGTTTTCATATATGCATTAAAGCCTAAAACTGCGTCAAACTTCTCCCTCCTATGAGAAAGTTTTATGATGAAAAACCTGTTAAGTTACAAACAAACGCTGCTACCAGAAGAAACCCTGCATAGTAAACAACCACTTTTGACGAGTTATAAAAAACGGCCATTATGCGAATGAATGAGGCCTGAAATTGAAAGAAGCGCCTAAGTCTTCACAGTCTTGATCTGTTAAATTGTTAAATGTCTCCCTCGAAAACTTTCCCCTACGGCTCGGCCTCGTTAGCTAAGCCGTACGGCCTCGTTAGCTAAGCCGTACGGCCTCGTTAGCTAAGCCGTACGGCCTCGTTAGCTAAGCCGTACGGCCTCGTTAGCTAAGCCGTACGGCCTCGTTAGCTAAGCCGTACGGCCTCGTTAGCTAAGCCGTACGGCCTCGTTAGCTAAGCCGTACGGCCTCGTTAGCTAAGCCGTACGGCCTCGTTAGCTAAGCCGTACGGCCTCGTTAGCTAAGCCGTACGGGCTCGTTAGCTAAGCCGTACGGCCTCGTTAGCTAAGCCGTACGGCCTCGTTAGCTAAGCCATACGGCCTCGTTAGTGTAAACTTTTTCTTAAGCCTAAGCGTTTTTTAATGTAAAAATATTTTTGATGTAAAAAAGAGTCTAATTGTAAAAGTTTGATTGGACGGCTAAAGTTTGATTGGACGGCTAAACTTTCATTGGACGGCTGAAGTAGATTAGAGCCGAGTTGTTCAACCCAAGCGGAGAAATTGCCTACCTCGTCAGGGGTGCCGGGATTCGTATCGGTCGGGCGCTTGGCTAGGCGCGGAGCAGTCACATTGGAGAGGTAGACGGTCGCTTCGGGAGGAGGCCCGTTGTTGCCGCCTTGGCCTTGGATCACTACCGCGTCTCCCGATAGAACCTGGAATCATATATCCATGAATACTTTCATTAAAAATTAATAAGCGATATTATATCCGATGCTTCACCTTTGGTCAATCTACCACTATGAATTGTTGTTTTTTCTAATTTCTTGAATAATTTAGATTAACAATGCTCAGCTAAACAATAAATTTCAACCTGATTAAAAAAATTAATGCATGAACGCTGCTTTTTACTAATACTTACATTCACAGAACATCGAGGATAATACCTTGATATGTCTTGAAATTATTACAGGGTAGTTGGTATATATTGTGTTTGAGAATTTCATCAACCGCTAACTAATGGACTACTTGGATTGAAGAGAAACATGGCAATAAATGCTAACCAGGATGTGTTGGAAAATTATTTTTTGGGTTGGTAGACCGGGCGACCCTGGCGATCGGAAAGTGGGGGGGAGGAATTTACAAAAATTTTGCTGTTTTCCGTGTTCAATTGATCTTTTGTTTCGCCTAGCACGGGTCGGAGTTCAATCTTTGACATTTTGTTCACTTAAGAATGTTTAGCTTTTTGGAAAGATCATTTTATGATATAATTTCTTCACTATAAAAATTTTCTGGGGGACCGGGCGGACGACCGGGAGAAATTTAACAAGTTTGGTGAGCTATGACACTAAGAGTTGTGAGGAATTATTTTCGATGTTGAGTAAGTTTTTAAATGAAAGTGAGTTCGCTTTGAAACAATTTAAACAACAAAAAAAACAACAAAAAAATCGTTGCAACGGGGTGATCTTAATAAACGATATTCATATGCCTAAATACTTTAAACAAACCCCATAGGAAGTTTTAACTACTGATTGGAAAACTTAGATTGCAGTCTTGAAATGATAATTCAAAATTTACTTATTGTTTTTTTCTTGAAAACGATTTATTCCAACTTTGTCCCTTAATTTTTGGCATGTAAGAACTTCTCCGAACAACCAAATTTTTGTTCTTCTCAACTTGAGGGAGGCAATATTTCTCTTGTGAGAAGATATATCTTCAATTTGACGTTAGATAATGAAGGGAAAAACTCATAAAGTACTATTTAAAAAAGAGTTGAATGTGAGGGATGACCTGCTTGACGTGGCCTCTTCTCATCGAAGGCCCTGCGGAAGAAGCAGATGTAATACCAAGGGAAGGAGTATTTTCTGCGCTCATCTCTGGCTCACTTCCGAACGGATTGGCTGAGAACGTAGCGAAATCTCGCATAATGTGTTAAGAAATGTTGTACGGATTAAGAAATTGCTAAAAGACCGAACTGGTACAGAAGCAAGTCATCTTGCTAAAAGACCGAACTGGTGCAGAAGCAAGTCATCTACAGAGCTGTTAGGCGAACAATTTTTTTTAGAAATGCAAGTTTATAATGAATAAAGGAATGAATGAATAAATATTGAATGTAGTTTTAAAATTATTATAATAAAAAGGCAAATAAAAATTGAAATATATTGAAAAAATTGATGATACGATGATGCTTTGCGAAAAAATTATGATCGTTCATGATCAGAAATGTAGCTGTACGAAATGTTTCTATGCTATATACAACACAAATCCAGATTTAGTGTATGAACAAGCCAAAGGAGCTCTAGGCGTATTCGCTTTACCGTAACCTAAGAAATCGAGCTGCAAATAGACAACAAAGTTTTCCTGACACGAAATAGTATTTTATACATTGAAAACTAGCTCATATATATAATGAATAAAACAACGAAAATACTAGAGCTAACGATTGAAAATTTTTAGCAAAAAAATGTTGAAAATTTGACGGATGAATACATGAATAAATAACAATAAAAACTTGGCGAAACTGTACTATTATGGTCCCGTCGAGTTCGCATTGTTTTTGCATCAAATTTTTCTAGGGTTACTTTACGAGCTAAAAACGATTCTGAGAAGTGCTAAGCTGAATCTGAAGTGTTTGAGTATGTAAAAAAAACATTTGAACCTGGAAAAAAGAAGAGCCGCTCTTGGAAATTTTTAAATATTGTATGCAGTACCTAAATAAGATGTCATTCTTCATTAAATCACTGTATAAACATGTTTGCCAGAAAATCTTCTTTGATGGATAATTGCATAAAAAATTGAAACTTTTGAGCACAATTTTACTTTAGGGGGCGCAGTCGCTTTTTTTCTCGAATTTTTTGCGATCTTCATTTTCCTTTTCAACTTCCAATCATATTTTTTTTCTCATTATGATTTCATTTTCTTACTTTTAAAACTCCTGTTTTATTTCGCAAACAAAGTTTTCGAGGTACTTTTTTACATGATCTGGTAGGGCGGAGCCTCTGGGGAAGGGCGTGGCCAAAGCGCTTCTGCGCGCGACTCTGCTCCCCTAAAACACGGCCTGGCTCTATTAAATTCTTTTTTCTTACTTGTTCTCTTTTCTTTTCCTTTCTTTTTAAATTATCTTTATAAATTCTGGGGAAAGGAAAGGGGGGAGGGGAAGGGGGGCCCTAAGGAGAGAGGGGGGGAAGGGAGTTTTCATGAATAAAATCTCTTCCTGAGACATCGCGCGCGAATTCCTGAGACATTGCGCGCGAAACGCGCGGAGGATTGTGCGCGAAACGCGCTCTACCAGATCATGTAAAAAGTGCGTTTTATTGGGTTCCATGACACCTTGCAGAGCGACACCTTGCAGAGCGACACCTTGCACCGGACAACTTGCAGAGCGAAACCTTGCACCGGACACTTTGCAGAGCGACACTTTGAAGAGCGACTTTCTTGGCCTTTAACAAACTGTACACCCTACGGCCTGGCTTTAACAAAGTGTCCACCCTACGGCCTGGCTCAATTAATTAGTATTCTTTTTTCTTTCTCTTTTTTATTTTTTTTCTCTTTCTTTTTTCTTACTTGTTCTCTTTCTTTCTTTTTTCTCTTTCTTTTTTCTTACTTGTTCTCTTTCTTTCTTTTTTCTCTTTCTTTTTTCTTTCTCTTCTTTCTTTTCTTATAAAAAAATTATCTTTATAAATTTTTGGGAAAGGGGGGAGGGGGAGGGGGGTTTACCTAAGCAGGGAAGGGAGGGGGGCCCTAAAGGGGGAAGGAAGAGGGCCCTACCTAAGCAAAAGGGGGGTAGGGGCCCTAGGGGGGGAGGGGGAAGGGGGGCCCTAAAGGGGGGGGAAGGGGCCCTAAGGAGAAAGGGGGGGAAGCGAGTTTTCATGAATAAAATCTCTTCCTGATAAAAAAAAATCTTTGGACGGCTAAAGTAGATTAAAGCCAATTTTTTTTACTAAGCCTAAGCGTTTTTTAATGTAAAAATAATTTTCTGATGTAAAAATAAAATTTATAAAGATAATTTTTTTTTTAAAAAAAAAAAGAAAAGTAAGAGAAAGAAAAAAGAAAGTAAGAGAAAAAGTAAGAAAAAAGAAAGAGAAAAAAATAAAAAAGAGAAAGAAAAAGAATACTAATTAATTGAGCCAGGCCGTAGGGTGTACACTTTGTTAAAGGCTCTGCAAGGTGTCACTCTGCAAAGTGTCCGGTGCAAGGGTGTCGCTCTGCAAGATGTCCGGTGCAAGGTGTCGCTCTGCAAGGTGTCGTGTTACCGTTTTATTGACTCTTACTGTCGTAAACTCCATCCGTCGTCTTACATAACCTCTGGTTGAAAACATCCGCCTTAGGGATGTTTAACCCTTACTGCAGTGAGCATAAGATGGATACGCTTTATTCGTGCCAACTGTATATGCAGTGAATAAACCATGAGGTTCACAAAACTTGTATTGTACAACGATACACGATAAGGTCAAATTGTCGCTACACATCGATAAAACCTAGATAAAACAGCGATGACACATGAATTCATGAGACGTTTTCATTACTTGCCAGTTATGCGGTGGATAAACCATGCCATTGAATAAACACATCGTTTTATACAGTGATGCAGTTAATGTGCTATTGCAGATCCCACATGGATAAGACGTTGATGAAAACACTAATGGCATACAGGTGTCATGACAAATGACATACAGGTGTCGTCCCCCCGGTTCCTCTCTCTCTCTTCCGGGTCTCTCGCGCTCTCCCTCCGGTTTACTTCCCCCGACCAAGGGGCTAATACGTGGTTGTGAGCCGAAAGCCGCCACGGAAGGTGTAGTGAGCCGAAAGCCGCCCCAGGTCCCGGGTTGTGAACCAGAACCGGCCTGAGCCGCTCTCTTCAGTGTTCGTTGCAGTAGTTTTACCAGTCCTCTCCTGTTTGGCCATCATTCAATTGATTGAATAAATTTTATTCTGTGAACCGCGTGGCAGGCAATCTACTTGAAGGCTTCAGGGCCGCAAGTATCTCATCCACAGACAGCAATGGGCATATAGGCGAAACCGTGCCCAGTGGCTAATCTTTACAGGATGCATCGGCCGGGAATCGAACCCGGGCCGCCCGCGTGGCAGGCGAGCATTCTACCACTGAACCACCGATTCTTATATAAGGGACGGACATATAAGGGACGGGTTTCTGTCCCCGTCCCTTATATGTCATGAAACACAGACAAGAAAGGGATGAGTTTATAACTGGTTTACATTACATGATTACAACTGCAAGTCGTGAGTTATGACATTACAAATACAATATGAAATAGAATATGAAGAGTGAAACTTACAGTGTCGGCAAATGCCGATCCCGGACCTTCTCTCCCCTCGACTCTCACATCTCGGGGTCTTTTATAGTCGGTGAGGCGAAAGTGATCTCTCGCCCCCCAGACTACGGTGAAGCCGGGTGAGAGTGGAAGTCAGTGAGAGCTCATGGATAACATTGTCGGGGGAATGCTCACAAACCTTACAGTTCTTAATGTACATAATCTAAATTGACATTTCGCTGTTTTCATACTGCAAAATGCGCCGCGATGGCTGATGCATCGTCAATACTTCGAGAGACCCGTTCGAAGCTCTGAAAACCGTAGAGAAACTACTGTAAACAACAATAGTTTTTTCACTGAACAAGTTGGAACCAATTCTCGGTACTTCTCTCGCTTTCTTTCGTCTACTTCTACAGCGCTAAGAGTCCTCAACTTTCAGCAGCATAAGAAAACTCGGGAAAAGTGTACGACAATTCGTTCTCTGTATGTATCTGAATCACAATTACAGATGAAAAACATCTTCTTTTCTATTCGAAGTGAGAGGAAGCCTGTAGTGAAAGAATTCTTTAGCGATTACTTTTTTCTCTCAAAATCGAGTTCACCCGATCTTTATGAACTATTAACATATGTATGTATATCACAGGTAATCTTTATGAACTATTAACATATGTATGTATAACTATTAACATATGTATGTATATCACAGGTAATTTTTTTATTTTCTGTCCGATTTGAAGCAATTTGTGGCATAGGTAACTAATTTTTTGATTCACATTTCTTTGTTTTTCGCACTTGAAAAGTTAATAGAGGAATAGGGGATGCAGGTGAAGTGAGGAATAGGGGATGCAGTTAATAGAGGAATAGGGGATGCAGTTAATAGAGGAATAGGGGATGCAGGTGAAGTGCTAAGCCTCCATCCATCTAAAAACGTCACAAATGCTCTCGTTCGACTGCTGTTTAAGAAAAAAGAAATCATTAATATCAACGGTTGAAAATTCTTTCGCCTAGAATGCATCCAAAGAACACAATTTTTTCTTCATATCAAAAATCGTCTTTATGGTTTGACTGATACAATTTTTCTTTATGGTTTGACTGATGGCAATTGACAAATAAAAGTAAGTGGACTACAAAATTCAGGGTAAATTGTTTGTTACATCACACACCAAAGACATATCAGTCTCGTTCCTAAGCCGTAAGACCTCGTCAGCGTAATCTTTTCCTAAGCCTAAGCAACAAAAAAACCCAGTAAAATTGAAGGTTTTAGCTCCTTTTTTTCGGAAGAGGCCTTCTCATTCAGGAGGTGTTCATCTCGAAAGAGGTCTTTCAATTGGAAAAATGTTGTTTTTGTATTTTCTCTTTCAAGAGAGTTTTTCCAAACCAAACGAAAGAAAGGCATTTTCATAGATCTCTACAGAGTTTTCATAGATCGACTTCCTTTCACAATGCTTTTTGATAAACTTATTTCATTTTCTCAGATTTTGTAGACTTGCACTCAGATGTTTCAATCTTGCAATTTTTCCAATAACCATGTTGTGGCTTTTTCACAATACACCAGCCTTGAGTGAACGAAGAGAGTGAGTCTGGGTCAATGTATCTGACCAGAGTGAGTCTGGGTCAATGTATCTGACCAGAGTGAGTCTGGGTCAATGTATCTGACCAGAGTGAGTCTGGGTCAATGTATCTGACCAAGCCTTGAGTGAACGAAGAGAGTGAGTCTGGGTCAATGTATCTGACCAAGCCTTGAGTGAACGAAGAGAGTGAGTCTGGGTCAATGTATCTGACCAAGCCTTGAGTGAACGAAGAGAGTGAGTCTGGGTCAATGTATCTGACCAAGCCTTGAGTGAACGAAGAGAGTGAGTCTGGGTCAATGTATCTGACCAAGCCTTGAGTGAACGAAGAGAGTGAGTCTGGGTCAATGTATCTGACCAATTATTTTGCCCGGTAGCAGACGCTTACTCATTAGTAAGAAGATTCAATTTTTTTCTGAAAGCGAGAAATTTATATTTCTTGAGAATCGAAAGAGATTCATCGTAAAAGAACAACAATAAATGTTCTCAAAAACTTCTTCCTTTAATATTTTTCTTTCTCTTCGAGAATCAGAATTTACTACAGGGATAGAACTTGGTGATTTACCCTCTTGAGACAAATACAAAAAAAAGAAGATTTTTTCTGTGCAGTGACACCAGCACGTCAACATGCCTTTTTTGTTTTTTTTTACGGGGAAACTCCTCGTTCTGCGATTGATGTAGGTAATCCTTCGAATCGGATCAGAGTGGAATAGAACGCTGGTTCAAGCCAACGTTCAGCATTTTCTAGAGATGCTCATTCGATTCTTTTGTTTTATATAAAAAGGCGTCTCATAGTTCTTTGAGAAAAAACCTTTTTTAGAATTTATCTGCTTTTCGTTTCTCCATTCAAAGTTCAAGACTCAAGCGCTTCATCTATTAGTTGAAGCGATTCTGTCATTTCCAATTCTTGATGGATAGGATGTGGACGTGTTGGCAGGAATGTTAAACATGGTTTAAAAGCTACGGCCGCAGAGTGTCCAACTCCTGTGGGAGACCGAAGTTAATGGGCGATAGAAATGAAGAGCGGAAATGAAGTTTGCCACTCCTTGCCACGACGAAATGAAGGACTCGATCCACCATGTGATGATTAAATTGGTGAAGTTTAACATACTCATAAGCTTACATTGAGTAATACTCTCTAGGCAAAATGTTTAAATAATTAGCTTTCATTCGCATAATTTTGACTCATAACTTTCCGCGATAAATTGGAGAAGAAAGCTCTTTTACGTTTTCCTCTTCATAACTTACCGAGAAATCTACATATGTATAATACTTTATTTTTTGATTAATTAAACACGTTTCAAGCTGTTGATGTAACATGGGTTCCATTTTATGAAATAATGTTGATTTATCTCCAGAACCTCAATTTATTCGAGATAATTCCAGTTTGCCTACAGTGAATTTGAAGAAAAAAACTCGTTCTCAATTGGATAATGAGAAGAACGCACCTAAAACGGTGTATACGGTTTCAAGTTGTTTTTGTTTTCCCACAAATAAAAGTATTAACGAGTAGCGCAATACCTCGCGTGTTCTTTACCCATGTGAGAAGGAAAGGAAGGGTTGAGGAAGAGTACCAATTGAGTCAGCCAACCATTGGGACTCCGTTAGAGAAGAAGACACTTCCTTTGACTGACAGGGATTAGTTCTTTACTCAGCACAAAGGGTTTCCGCCTCATAATACTCCAATCATCGCTTCCCTTTTCTGAAGTTCGCGATCTCCTTATGCATGATATCCTCTACTTCCTTGACATTGAGCTCTCTTCGTGTCTTGCTCTCCTTTTCCTCTCATCACTCCCCTCACTCTTCTCTCTTCCTTTTTCTTTCACTCTCTCTCTATCTCCCTCTCTCTCTTTTCTTTCTACTACCCCCCACCCTCCTCTCACTCTCTAAGGCTTTCTAGCAACCAGTCTGCGTCACTAACTCTAGTATTTTGTGTCTCTATCGCTTCCTGTGTCTTTTCTCTCTCTCTTTTTCGCTCTTTCAAAGGCTCTGACTCTCAGTGTCTCGATCTGGCTTTAACTTTCTTTCTCTGAAACTCACAAACTCTTTTTCTTCGTCTGATTGTTTCTTGCTCTCTTTCTCCTTCATTATATCTACCTCCCTCTGGATTTCTGTCTTTCTCGGTGTCTCTATCTCCTTCAATCGACTTATCTTATGTAGCACCTTCATCTTTCGATGCTCTATAACACTCTGATTCCTCAAACATAAAAAACTTCTCCTTTTCCATCAGGAAAACGCGGTGCGAAAAATCTTTTAAGCATATGCAAGAAAGAAATTATCACAACGGCAACTTCTTTTTTACTCGAGCCATTACCCTCTGGAACAAACTCTGCGATCGGTTCCCCGACGTCGTTACGATCGAAGAATTCATTAATATTGTTGAGAATTGTTCTTTAGTCCCGTTCATGACTTTACCTGGATATCTACTCTAGGATACTTTGATTTTCTTTGATACCCACTAGATTGTGTTTTTCTTCTTCTTTCTATTCCTAGTCAGAGCCTGTTGTGTCCCCTTTTTTTTAAATTTTAATCTTAAATTTTTTTTCTTCTCGTTTTTTTTTGTTGTTTAATGTCTACCTTATAAGTGTATGCGACAACAAGCATACCTTTGGCGAATAAAGTGAATTGAATTGAATATATAGAACTGGAGATCGTGAGAATTACCATCGAGCAAGGCGATTGAATATTGCGAAGATGAGAAATGAGCAGAAATGAGGATGGTTAAGCTGAGTTAAACAAGCTACATGCATTCTCATTGTTAATTGTTTTTTTATTTATGCAATAATCTTTAAATAAATTAGGGAATCATGTAAAAGCTTTTTCACTTAGGAAACTCAAAACTGAAAAAAACCTTTTTAGTTGAAAAAACAACGCAATTTAGTTGTGCAAGAATGTTTCGAGAACTGGAAAATAGGGATGAAATGTGTATAACAAGAAGGCCGAATTGGGACGAATTATCTTGTTTTCGCTTCGAGATCCTTTCTCATTTTCTTCCTGCTCATCATTACACAGCACTATTTTTCCCGGCATCTTGAAACGTTAGTTTTGTTTCTGTACCTCATGTAATCATTTCTCTCTCCGCTCTCTCAACTCCATGCAACTACCGTATCCACAAGGGGAGGAGCGTATCGGAGCCCACTCCGCTACTCTCTTCTTCTTCTCCTTCGCGAAGGCGTGAATTGAGAGCTCTTCTGTGGAAGAGGCATAGTCTCCCATGACATCTTCGCCCCCAGCGGCGGAATCAACTTCTTCGCTCTCTTTCACTCACATACTTGGACAGGTTCGAAATTTAAACTTTAGAATTTAATTTTTGTTCTTTCGTTTTACCAACAAAATCACATAGATGAACGCCATAATTCATACTATTCCGCATCATTCTGCTATTATTATTTGTAATGAGAAAGTAGAATGTATATACATACTAGGAAATTCAAATTTTTGTTTGTAAGATAAGTATTAGAGGTGCCCAAATCGTGAAAGAGTGAAACCCTATGAGTTAGAAAATAGAGTCAATAGCCATCCGCTCATTTCCCGGTTAGCATGGGAACCAAAACTTCGACTTGAAAGCTGCTAGAATGATACTAGTGGTCCAACGATAAGGCCATAATGGGCTCTGGCCCGCTTTTATCAAGTAATGCTCATGATTAAGATCTCAAAAACTGAAGATTAATCTTCAGGTACGATTGAGTTATTGTTAGTCGGCGGAATTGAATTGAACCCAGAAAATTCGCTCTCATGGAGTAGAGAATTTCCTTTTTCGTTGGTCACAATTAGAATCATTCTACTCTTTTTGATAAAAAGTTGGTTTTCCGTTCTACAAACACTGTTTTTTGTTCTTTAATTATATACATTTTTAGATTAAATTGTTGTAGGGATACATATTTTGGTCTTGCGGCGGTAACTTTTGATCCGACTTTTCTGTTTATTTCGCCTGATGACTTTACTGACGACTTCCATTAGCGTTTTCCTCAGTTTTAGAGCTATGAAAAAATTTTCAGGCTCACCGAAACTTTGAGTACTTTTTCTTCGGAAACTAAAAAAATATACTAGAGAGAAAGAGAGATAGAGAGAGAGAGAGAGAGAGAGAGAGAGAGAGACAGAGAGAGAGAGAGAGAGAGAGAGAGAGAGAGAGAGAGAGAGAGAGAGAGAGAGAGGAATCGGAACGTCAAACTATGCCACGGGGAATATACATACATATATGTGTGACACCTTTTTCTAGAAATAGGAGTTTTCTTGAAGTCATTATTACAATGGGATGTTTTATGAGGGCTCGTTAAGAGAATCGATTAATTCGTGACAATGAAAAGTCTTGGTGTACCGCGAATAAGAATATTTTCGAAGAGTTCAGGTTATCGGAGCGCTTTCAAAACGAGCTCAAAGCGAGAGGGTCATGAAAAGAGTGTGAGGAGAATGTAGACTGAGTTTCTTTACAGGGAAGAGTGAACCAACTCGGCGGCCTCTTCATCAATGGCCGGCCCCTTCCTCATAACATCCGAGTCAAGATTGTTGAGATGGCGACTCAGGGAATCAAGTAAAGTTTTAACCCTGAGCTTTGAACAATTGGACGATGTGGTAAATAGGGTGTATTATGTGTGTAAATACTATGGCATAAAAAATTGTGTAAATTAAGAAACATTGAATAGAGTTTTTGCACTTACTACGTCATCAGAGACCTTAGCATTCCAATACCTTTCAATTTTTTTTGTACAAAGTTTGAAAATTTAAAATGCGCAGTTTCTGATTAGTCGGAACGCAGGTTTCATACGGATATGGAATGGGTTTTTTATACTTTCATAGCAGATTATATGACAGTACAATGAAAGCAATTCCATGGTGAAAATTTTGAAAAATTTTCAGTAGAAAACTTTGGGTCGAAACTACAAAAAGTAATGAATTTGGTTTAACTTGTTTTCAGAACTATAACACGTTTTTTATACTGCATTATGTAGCACAGTAGTTTTATGTCGACTGTAATAATGTTTTGCGTTCTCAACAACTAAAAGCGCTGAGTTTTTTTTAATTTTCTTGGCTCTAGTTCTGTCAATTGGAAACCGCCTACCTAAACTCAAATGTGATGCTTGATTGAGGCCTTGCCAAATCAGCCGTCAGTTGCGCGTGTCACACGGCGCTGTCTCCAAGATTCTAAATCGATACGCGGAGACAGGATCCATCTCACCTGGACAGGTTCTTACATGTCGGACTTTTGTTTGACAGAAGGGAGAAGAAAGAAAGCGTAGTGGTTAATAGCGACACCTTCTCTACAGCAATCTGTTTAGTCTCTGCGCGCATTTGAAACAAGAGAATGAGTGAGAAATGTTGTAGAGGGTCGGTCGAATGAAGATTAGAGAAGAAAAGAGATGATAGAGAAGATGATCAAGAGCAGAGAGAGAAATAGTGAAAATTTAAAATGAGAGCGAGAGAAAAAGAAAGATCACAAGAGAGAGAAGTTGAAAAAGAAAGAAAAACTTAGAAACAAATACATAGAGAAAAGAGAGAGAGAGAGAGAGAGAGAGAGAGAGAGAGAGAGAGATGAAGAGAGGAGAAAAAGAAAGGCTCCCTACTGTGCCTTGGTGGCAGCTGTAGAAAGATGGAAAATTTCGAAAACCGCACATTCCGGTCGAATTAGAGACCTGTGAGCCCAAAGTTTGGTTTTATGTATGAAATGAGTGCAAGTTTAAGAGAAGGACAAGATTAATTGTATTGTAAACTCAATATGAAATGTTATCAAAAGATCAATTCGAGTAAGTATAAGTGCAAGTATAAGTAAGAAGTGAAATATCATGCAGATGGGAGGAATCCGCAGTCGAATCTCGGTGCAAATGCTGGAGGAACAACTGATGTCTCTTCATACAGAGCATCCTCAGCTATCCGCTGCTCAGCTCAGGCAACTTCTCATCGACAATGGTTCCTATAAAGACGTAACTTTATGACTGTGCATGATGAATAGGAAAAGGGAGAATGAGGGAGGAAAAGAGAAAAAAGAGAAAAAAACAGAAGAGAGAGAGAGAGTTGAACGATTTTTGAGCAGGATAGTGCAAGAATTAAGAAATAATAGGGAAGTGAAAACAGAGAGAGAGTCATTAAAATGTGGGAAATAATGGGGAGATAGAGTATGGAAAAAGTTAAAAAAGGAACATAACTGGCAGAATACGAATGTGGAGAGACTCCTCCTTTCATTCCCCTTTCTGCTGTTTTCCGCGCGATATTACCACATTAATGGGTTCTCGCTGTCTCAGTTATAGCTGACACTTACCGATGATAGCGAAGTCCCTCCATTGCATAACTGTACCTCAGATCACACTCGTTACGAGTTCGAAGGTGACAGTCGTCGATTTTATCCTTCACAGCAAGAGATTCTATGGAGGCAGTGGTTTCTATAAAGCCGTAACTTTACACCTTGGCAGGAAGAGCAAGAGTAACAAAGATGAAGAAAGAGATAAATATAAGAGATATAGAGAGATGAAGAAATAGACGGAGAGAGAGAGAGGAAGAGAGAAGAACTAAAAGCAAGCTGAACAAGGTCTTTGGTTTAGAAGTTTGCACTCGCTCGAGTGCGCCAACTGCGACGGCGATCTCCCGTTATCTTCGCAGCCGGCCTGCCTCAGCTCCAACGAGAGTGCGCCGGGAGAGGAAAAGGCTCTCCCACTCCATCGACAGCATTCTGGGCAACTCCATTGGTTCTGCTTTCAACTTTGGAAGCTTAGCTTACAAATTCCAAGAAATTATTCATATCTCTCCTTTGACCTCCCTTTTTCTCTCTTTTTTTCCTCTTACTCTCTCTGCCTCTCAATTTACCCCTCTCGCACACTTCTCTCTTTCTCGCCCATGGAATCTTTATTCTTGATCCTCTCGCGAACACGTTAAACAAGGTTTGAATAAGTTTTTGTATAACTGTCAAGGGCACAACAAGAAATAGGTCAACATTCTTTGTTTACACAATTTGTAATTCACGGTTTCGCTTATGTGAGACGCGATTTTTTTCGCGGTTTCACAGCTTTCTTTTGCTTTTTAATTTGCAACACTTCGGTCTCTTTCTTTTCATCCGCAACACTTCGGCCTCTTTCTTTCACAGATACGCTCAGTGAGTTTCGATTTGAAGGCAATCTATTTTTTCCGAGCCTCGCGGATCTTTTCTCAGTTTTTTCTCTCTCCTTCTTTGTACTGTAAGGCTGAACGAGAGAGTAAAAAAGAGAAATGTATGCGATTTATGAATTTCGTCTAGGTTTATATCGTGCAGATTTCTTCAAGTTTTGTAATATTGATCTAAAAATCTTAAAGTTTTTCGAAATGTTAAATTATTTTAGAAACTCGAATTTGAACGAAAACCTATATGTATGCTTTTAAAAGGCGTCTGATGTTATTTTTATTTTCTGTCTTGTATACTCTCCAGAGAGCATTCTCATAACATCCACTTACGTTACACCGAGAATGCCTGAGATCATAGACACAAATGAGTGGCCCGGCTGAACCTGTCTTTCCTTTCAAAACCGTAATCTCCTTTCGTATGTGGGAACTTGCCATATGGGATAGATTAGCGAAAGAAGAAAGAGAGAGTAAGAAAAGAAAGAGAGAGAGAGAGAGAGTAAGAGTCAGTGTGAGAGAAAAAGACATCCTTTCGAATCGGAAGTTAGTAGAGCGAACATGTCCAATCCTTTTCTACCCAGCGCGGCAAACCGATAATGAGAGCCTTGGCACTGTATTCCCGCATATACAATATATATTCACAATTTACAGTTGCATTATAGAGAAGAGAGTGAGACGAAAGAAAATAGATAGCGTCCTAGAGGCTGAGAGGAAAAAGGAGAAAGCAATAGAAGAGAAATTGAAATATGAGGGAAGTGAAAAGTTGATATAGAAGAGAAATATAGATAGGAGTAAATGAAGACTGTCTCAACTGACAGCCTATCTCACCTTTTTGTCCTTCATTCCCACCTCACTGCTCTTATCTTATCTCCTTTGATGTTGGCCGTTATGACCGTGGGGTTGGTAGGGCTCCCTTGGATGGCTGCACATCTTGTGCTTAGGTTGGCTACGGTAAGCTAAGCGGCCTTCTCCCAGAAATTCTTTCAGAAAGTCATTAATACAATGCTATTGTCATGAAATTAGTGTAGATTTATGGAGAGGACAACAGGATAAGATAGTGAGTTCGCGATAAGTGCCGATGTGTGAAAGAGAGATCTAAAAGTTAGATCGAGGGGGAGGAATGCGAGAGAGAGAACAAAGCTATAAAGAAGAAGAGAGAGAATGAGGGGAAGGGTGAGAAATGATGAGTCAATATGTAATTGATGATGGAGAGATGACAGAATGCTCGAGTCTATTCTCGATGCAAGTTTGATTGGTTGTGAATATTGAAAGAGGAGTCAGAGGAAAATGCTCACAATTTCTTTTCTTCTTAATCTCGGACACCATAAATCTGACTTTGTTCCTGTCTTGGTTAGGAAAAACATCTCAGAGTACACACAAAGTTCTATATCTTAAAGTATTCTGTTCTTTAATATAGTTTGCAGTACAAAAGGCGGGATCAGGCTCCAGATTTCCAATAAAATATAATGCATCCACTAAGACTTCTTTTGTTTCTTTGAAATATTATAGAAATATGAAAAAAGGTTTTTTTTTTAAAAAACTTCGAATTTTTTTGTTGATTTTATAAAACATGCGTTACAAATTATCTTCTGTTCTGAGTGGGCTAAAACTCGTAGATTGTATGCTCATTAAGATTACGCATTGTAAATTATAATTCCGAATTCGAAAACGAAACGGATAAGAAACTTGCAGGAGGAGAAACGAGCAGCAGCAGCAACAAGTCTTCGTCGGATGAGGACTCATTCGTCTCCTGCCCAAACGACTCGAGAAGAAACAGGACCGCCTTCACACACGACCAGCTCGAGGCTCTTGAGAAGGCCTTCCAGGTGAATAAGTACCCGGAAGCTGCCCAGAGGGAAGCCCTTGCACTGGAAACATCGCTCACTGAGGATAAGGTTATGGTAAGTCGAGAAAGCTAACTGTTTCCAGAAAGGAGACTCTGGTTCTGCCTAGTTAACCGGAGCCGCTCATGAGAGGATCAATAACTTCCCTTCAAGACATATTTCAGTGGTGACAAGAAGTTACGCAGTGTTTCTTAACTTCTTCTCTCTTCCACATCATCATTTATCTGACGGTAGATGTATCTTTGAAGGTGGCAAACGATTACAGTGGGACTACTTCACAATTTTTAACTGAGAAGTAGAAACTTCCACAATCATTCGAAGCTTTTGCAAGTAATCTTGTTTTTTATGCAGTCATGATGGAAGATGAAAGCTGGCAAGGATAACAGCGGTTAAGGTCAATGTTGATTGTAATGGAATAAGACAATCATAAAAACATTGTTTTCTTCTTTCTTTTAGACTTGGTTCAGCAACCGTCGGGCTCGGTGTCGGAAGAACGTCCCACTCATTCAACACTTTCTCCCGCATATGATACCACAGCCTCAGGTAAGCAGCAGCTTCCATGCTTTACAATCTTGCTGTAAAACCATGAGCCTGAATACCTTATATAAGTTTGTAATATGAAATAATATACATTAAAAGAATACTGGATTTTTTTCTGTGCGATAGTTCAGTCATTTGTCATCTTAAAATAAGTGATTAGGTACATCTCAGTGGGATAGAATTTATTATCAGTAAAATAATCAAAAAAGTTTTTCAGACTAACCTAAATAATGGTGAGTTTTGAATGAAATATTTGAACGAATACGAAGCAACTTGAATAAAGTATTTCTCATTTTACACTTTTTTTTAAAATTTTAGATGATGTTCCCTCTGGAAGTTCCTGCTCATCCTCCTCTTCAAATGATTTTTCCTCCAAATCATCCGATTTTCTCATCGTATTGAAATCTATGGGAAGGCTTGCCAGATGCTGAAAAAAATTCCTGGGTGCTGAGGCGTGTCCTTCTCCCACGAGCTCGACCCCTGTTAAGATCTCATATCACATCATACCTTCCTCGATCTAACATGCGTTGCTCTTTCCATTTTCACTTCTAGCCTGAATTCACTAGTTGTTTTATCATTAAATTTGAAGAAATCAGATGCCTCAGTTTTTCTAATGTATCATCTTTTTAATTTTGAATTTCACAATTATAACATTTTGAAAATTTCTAACGTGAAATTTGTATAGATTAACTAGAAAATTATGTTCGGGTTAAGTATGACTCTCTGTCTCATTCGCTTTCAAAGTTCCCCTTTTCCTGTGTGTCTCCATCTTCTTTTTGAAATTGTTATTTTCAAGAGAAGACACTTCATTTGAAAGTTTCTTCGAATGTTGTGTGACGAATAAAGAATTTCTTCAATCAATTTTTATCTGAAATGAGCCTACATTTGAAAACTCCCAGCGAGTAAAATTCATTCAGTGCATTATGATATAGAAGAGTCCTGCGATGGGATGAATATCCACCCAATCTGGACCGGAGGATGAATGAAATTGAGGGGGAAGAGGGATTTCTGTTTGTGGAAACTGCAACTAAAAACACTGAAAAATATTCAATAATACCTGTAGACGATTTTGTGTAATTTCTGGGTTTTTTTTGTGTTGTGACTACTGTTTCTTGTTTGCTTTGGAACCAGTTTAACATACTACATCACCTTGCCTTTTTTTTTACACCATACAAGTGTTAGATTAACAAATTATATTTAGATGAGATGAAAGAATCAAATTGAGTTGCCCTAGTTAGCCCAATGTCTCACAAATTTGTGTTTTTCATGTAATGCTGGTTATAAAGTGGAACTTAGAGGCTTTCGAATGACGAAAATACATAGCTTAAAAGGTACCACCTTTCGGTATCCAGATCGTGTTAGAAACTGATCTCGATCTCTCTATTCAAATATAGTAACATGCAAATTGAACAATTGTAGGTACGAAAATAACCTTCACTTTTTGTAATGACAAAATAAGAACCTAATGCGCAACTGTAAAGCTGTCGGACTGAGAGCTTATTAACCTACTGATTCATGCAATCCTATTTGGGAGTTCATGAGAAATTGATGATAACAACACTTGCAGAAGTAAATCGTTGAAGAACCGATTAGAACAGCGACCAAACGTGACTGGATGATCCCAGGTTTTCCAGAAGCTGGTTATACCGATTACCAAGAGATCTCAGGAGGTCAACTCTGACATTCCCGACTAACACTGTACTTCAGGAGAAAAAAGAAGACCAGAATAAAAAGTGCACAATGCCCTTGTTTCTTATCAGCAGACACCATCAGGTGTCAATGAGCGATAGAGAAATGTGGAGGCGATAGAGAAACGTGGAGGCAATAGAGAGAGAGAGAGAGAGAGAGAGAGAGAGAGAAAGAGAGAAAGAGAGAAAGAGAGAGAGAGAGAGAAAGAGAGAGAGAGAGAGAAAGAAAGAAAGAGATAGGTAAAGGGAGAGCATGTGAGAGAGAGAGAGATAGGGAAAGGGAGAGAAAGAGAGATGCACATAAAGATTATGTGGCGATGTCACCAAGCAAAAGAGCCGAGAGGTTGAAGATGCAAGCCAACTCAGAGAGAATTAAGGAGAAAAAACTACATTTGGAAGTTATGTTATCAAATGATAGTGCACAATATGTATTTAGAAAACATAATTGCGAATTGCTAACCAATGATGGTTAGTCTATCTTGAAGTCTATCCGGTAATTATATATCAAGTATCTTTTAAAATATCAAATCTGATCAATTTCAGTTATCATTATTAGTAAACTTTTGTTTGAGTAAAAAATAGTTAAATTTAGGTTTATGAACAATTTTTTGCCCGCTCAACTATAATAGAAGTTTCTGCTCTGAAATTTGTTACCATTCATCAGTACTACAACGAGTCAACAAAATTCTAGTATTGTTTTATCGACTTTCAAGAAAATTAAAAAAATAGCCTTGTTGAAAATTTCGCGGAGCTTTTAATTATACTTTGTGTTGTGTTACACACAACTAAACTTTTTCAGTTCTTAAAAAATCAAATTTCGTTTCTGAAAAAAACAAGCGTTTCACTTTAATAAGTGAGAGCTAGAGCAAATCGAAGAAAAAAGGGGGTGATAGATTTACAAAAATTTGTGGTAATCCTACTACAAATTTTCATTCAATTTTTAGGAAATTTCACATATGACTCGCTCGAGACTGCTTTTAAAAGATGCAACTGTAGAGGAATTTACGACTTCCCAGGGAAGGATGTTTCACGTGTTTACTACTTTTACAGAAAGGCTATTTGAATACATAACCGTTCTAAAACTAGGCATCATTAATGATGATGGATGTGAGCTAGTGTTATGCTGATGAGATTGGAACTGGAAGATGGATAAGCGGTCTAAGGGCGTACGAATTGTCACAATTTTGAAAACAGTGATCAAATCGTTCTTTCTTCTCCTTTTTTCCAATATTTCTGTTCGTTTATGTCAGATGTGAATTATTGACTAAAATTCAATTAATATAAGTAAGCTTAATCTCAAATTGAAACATAAGTAACTTCAATTTTCAGAAAAAAGACACAAAAACCGTGAAAAAAACCACACAAAAAAACAGATAAAACAATTTTTGGAGCTGATTAAAATGATAAAAAATTTCAAACTAAAAACCATTCAATAACTTTTAATCTTTTTCAGATCAAAGCGTTATTACCGAGCAGAAAGAAAAAGTTTTACTATTTGTAGCTTTCTTTCACAAGGCATTCCTGAGAAATATACAGATTTCCTGTCTTCAGGAATAAAATAAGTGTCCAAGGAAGGGATCAGAGACAGGAGACAGGAGAAACCCATTTACTTAAAGCAAAAGTGGTTAAAAAATTATCAAAGTTTATGAATGACCGATGGAGATTCTCAAGCAGTGTTACTTCTTGTGGCCAACGTTCAGATTGGTTTCAAACTATGCTCTGTTCGGTAGTCGCGCCTCTATGCGATCTGTTTTGGTGATATTTCCCAATAATCGGGTGAAAGAAAAGGATGATGAACTATCGTTCACACTTTTTTGTAGATATGGGAATACCCAATTTGTGTGCAGTATCAGTCATTAAAGCGGGAAAGAAATAGTCGGAGGAGAGAAACCCATTCATTGGTGAAGATTTATTAGCCTTGCTCCAGCAAATTATTTCATTGAGAACTAATGCAAGGAGAAAAGAATCATTGAATACTCTATCAACTAAGCATGATGCGTTCGTGATAGAGAAGTAATACGAGAGAACGTAGAGGAACGTTAGAATGAGAAAAAAAAGTGTTTCTGAAAACGGACAGGATGATAAAGGAAAATAAAAACGAAGAGGCACAGAGTGGTTGAAAAAGAAAGAGATGCTCTGAACGGTTAGGTGGAAGAGAAGTTAGGGAAAACGAAATAGTCTCACAGAAAACAGTGAGGAAAAGTGTGAAAGTTGGTAAAAGGAAAAAGGAAGTAGTGGGGCAAGTAAACCGAATACTATACATAATGCAGGTTGGGATAGAGAAAGTAGTCGGGCAAGTAAACCGAATACTATACATAATGCAGGTTGGGATAGAGAAAGAAGGAAACGGAAAGAATAAGTAAGAGAAAAGATTACAAGCTTAAAGAGTGAAAGAGAAAAAGAAAGAAGAGATGAATGAACTGAAGTGAGACTGAAGAAAAACACCAAAAAATACAGGAAAACCATAGGCGTGGGTAATTATGTACAGGAGTGATGTACAAATATCTTCCCTGCGGTAGGGAGAGAAAGAGAAGCTCTTGACCGGACATAAATTTTGAGTTGATGTGGTTTCCGAGATTCCTTCCAGCTATCACAAATCTTAACTGATCACCAATCACTCAGATCCCTATCACATGTGGTAAAGATGTTTTACACTTAGTTTGACGACGCTACCAGCCTCGCACTCCCACACGCACATTTCTTAAGCAATCAAGTTTTATTATGTGAATGAACAGGTAAAACCATAATGTTTGTAATTAAAACTCAATTCTATATAGATTCTTCTATACATCTCTCTCTTCATGATTATGTTTTTTCTCAGCCCGTCCTTAGTATTTTATAGAACGCTTTCATATAGCGAAAATCCATCTTTGGGTGAACAATAGTCAGGAATTATGAATTTAATTCGCCCGGGAGAAGCCTTATAGAGGTAAAACTCCAAATTATCTGCAAACTAAATTTTCAATCGTTTCATGAGCAAAACGACAAAGTTGTGGAGAGAATTGATTACTGCGTTCAAAACTTTTTTGATGTATTGTTATTAAAAGTTTAATTAAATTCGATTTCAGTTTTTTGATCTTGAGAGTAAACTCAGCAGTAATTGCTGAGCTCAGTTTTTGTGGTCGACAAGACTAATGCATTGCATGTTGTGCCTCTGAGGATAAGAGGAAAGGAGATGACGAGAAAAAAAACGTCAGAAAGAGAGAGAGAGATAAAGAGAGAGAGAAAAGGAGAAGGACTTACAATTGAAAGAGACTCACGCCTAGATCATGATCGGATATTATCAGGGAGTCGAGTCGGTGTGGAAGAAAGGTTGATTCTGAAGTGGAGGAGTGTATGAAATATGTGGTGAGATAGTGGTAGAGATGAAGAGAGAATGAGACGATGAAGACTCAGAAGAAAGGGGCTCAGTCAAGATGAAAGGGATCTCTTGATAATGAAAAACAAAGAAAGATTGCGCTCTCTTTTCAAGCTATGCCAGAGAGCTTGAAAGTGAGCGAGAAGACAGTTATCAATCATAGTTAGACATTCAAAATGCATGTACAACATACATAAATTCAATCTAATCGCAATATCAGAAGCGAATGTTTGATGTCTTTCTGCGTCAAAACTTGCTTCAGTCATCTCACACTATTCACAATGACGTTGGGAGAAGTTAAGCGCTGGTACCGTAATATGTCAGATAGAAATAGGAGAGAAAAGAGAATGAAATAGAGGAAAAAAGAGAAAGTGAGTGGTATAATTATGTATCTAGAGAAAGATAGAAATATTTAAAGAGAGAGGGAGAGAGAGAGAGAGAGAGAGAGAGAGAGAGAGAGAGAGAGATAGAGAGAGAGAGAGAGAATGAGAGAGTAGAGAGAGAAGGTTTTTAACTAAAGTAGAGAGAGAAGGAATGTGGAACAGAAGTGTGAAGAAAGAAAGGAAGTGAGGGGCGTGCTTTCTTGAATGCTTCTTTAAGAAAAACTTTTCGATGATTTGTGGAAAGAAAGAGTGGTTTAGTCTTCAAACGCTTCTTCTCGAGTGAAGTCACTTTCTGTTAATGGCTGAACGCAATTCTTAGCGAACTCAATTGAATTAAAAGCTCGGTTGTTGTTTAATTTCTCAACTTGGATTTGATTGATTAGGTCTTGCAAGAAGATGACTTAGTTTAGAACAGAACTCCCCATCAATCGTTAAAAATCTCGCAAGTATTAACCTTAATAAGTTGATTTTCGATCGAAGACTCGAATTTTTTTTGTTTTTTTGAGAAAATTTAGTGAGAAACTTTTTTGTCGAACTTATCACTTGATGTTTGCGCAAATAATGCTGAATTCCGATGAAAATTTTCTGTAAATCAGCTGTCAACTTCCAGTTACATCAATACTGATTCGCAATTGAAGCTTCCGTTTTTTTCGAAGACAGTCATACAATTTGTTCAATTTTTTTTGATTGTTCACTGTGAATGATCATGATCATTATTATGCTTCAAGTCTTTTGTATCAAAATTCACGAGATACATTGTTTGATATTTATGTATTTATCGGAAGGTCGAATATTCATTGATAGGAAAAAGGTGAAGTTTGCAAATAAAAGATGGGTTCACCCGGACGAGCAGAGCCTTCTTCTGACCCCGCTCCCCTTCCGTCCGCCCCCTTCACCAACATAATGGGTCAAGTTAGTTTGATTTGGCTCCTCGCCATTTTGAGCGCTTAACTCTGATTATCAGGATACAACGCATTAGACGAAATTATCTAGATAAAAATCCTTGAGTTTTCGTTGAAAGTGATTGTGTTGGGTCTCTACAAAACATCGGAAAAGCGCTTCATAATCGATGTCTTGTGATCGCTTCAACTAGAGACTTTTTTTTCGTCTTTTTTGATAAAAAGTGTAGAATACGAGAAGAAATGAAGCAGAATTGAAGTAAATAAAAAACGGAAGAAAGACGAAGTTACCATAACTGAAAGACTTGATAAAAGTAAAGGACATGAAGAAAATTTTTTAAATTGCCTCTTAGCCATTTTTTTCCAGTACTCGATACACTTCATATGTACTCCTGAAGTTTTTTCTCCATTTTTCTAGTAAATCAAGAGAAAACAAAGCGGATATATTGTTTTATGGCATGCTTGATCATACATACGACTTTTCACGATCTGATTCGCAAGGATCGGGTTATTTTAGTAGTTTGGCCCGAGGAGTGCAGCCGTATCTCGTCTTCAAAGGCTTCTTTACGTCTCTAAGATTGGCCGAGGCTAACCATAATGAAACTGATTTCCATTGAGTTTTTCGCAAGAAAGTCTGATTTTATTTATTACTTAAGTGACCTTTTGTTCATAATTAGCATGTTTTATTATCCAGTAGATAATCCAGTAGATTATCCAGTAGATAACGTCGACTCAACCTAAAATGTGTTTATATGTATATGTACATATAAATTCTTATTGAAAAATCTTTTAGCTAAGAACTACTTTGGACAACTTCGAGTAGTTGGATAGAATACAGGGCCAGTTTCGAAAAAAACCGAAAAAATGTTGCAACTTTTTTTCTTTAATTTTTAGAGTTGAAAAAAGATTTTCGTTTTTTTTTACGAATTAGAAAAAGGAAAATACTAGATTTGATTTTTTTGTTTGTTTGTAAAACTCGAAAGAACCGAAATAAAAAGACTTTTTGGTTTTTCGAAAAAAGTCAATTATTTCGGTTCTTTCGACTTTGTTTTTTCCCACTTCTACTGTTTCCCATTTCCTGATTCGTAAAAATAGATCGAAAAAAATTTTGGACTCTCAAAGTTAAAGAAAAAAAATTGCAAAATTTTTTCGATTTTTTTCCGAAACCGGCCCTGATAGAACAGGAGAAGTTCGAAATAGCTCTACTCACAAAAAAATTTTACATGAAAATCCATACCAGCAAAGTATGGGAAGCGTAACCATACGCTTGAAAGTATTCCGAGGAATACTTTCTCAAAGTATTGTCTTTCATACCGCGAAAACATGGTTTTTCATGGAATCAAAGTATTCTAGGCATACCACTGTTTGTCGGGATACTACACAAAAGTTTTTTTTTTCATGCCTCGAAAGTTTTTTTTCTCATGAAATCAAAGTATTGCAGGCCATACTTTGAAGTATGCCGTTTATTTTTTTCCCTTGATTTTTGTGTCAAGATTCTTTTTTGTTTGTTTCTTTCTGGAGTCAATTTTTTATGATTGAATCAACAAATTTATTTTTAATAACAGCAAACAATGTTATAATCACAATCAACCAGCAAACAATGCAAGGAAACGGGGAAATAATTTTGAGGGCGTTCGATTTAAGTATTTCGATTTAAGTATCAAAACATAGGTATTTAAGTCTTCTATGAATCGAATTGCAACAAATGTCCGGAATAAAAACGAAAAGTTTACAAAACTTGAGAAAGATAATCAGGCCGAAAACCGTGATAGTGGCGCATGGGAAATCGCCAAGTGCGCCTTGATCCGAAAATACGTGGAGCAGTGCAAACTCTGCAAACCAATTCGTTCTCGCCGCTCTGCATATGCGCCGTAGAGCGAACATGATATGAGAGATGAAGATCTTCTGAGAACTGCTGCTGACAACTCGCGAACGGACAGCGGAACATATCTTGAGAAAAGCTTTCAGAACATATCAATTTATACTGCAATTTATACTTTCAGAACATATCAATTTCAGAACATATCAATTTATACAGCGGAACATATCAATTTATACTGCCGGTCTGAATCAGAACGTTTCTTACCACCCGCATAATCTTTCCCGAGCGCATAGATATTGCAATTCATGCCAAGAAATTTAAATAAAAATCACTTTTTAGGCTTGAAATTTCCCTATTCCTGCGCAGCACATAAATAGTGGCCTAGGGAGCAGCCAATGGTTCCACCAGGTTAGGCATGTATACTAAGCTGGGGAACAGCTTACCCGCCATAGGCGGAGACAAGCGTTAAGAAAAGGTCTGAAGGTACCATTATCTCTTTAATCTCTCCAAATCGCACGCACCTCTGAACAGAGACTCGAACATGGAATTTAAATATTATTGAAAGCGTGAAATTAAAAATTAAAAGCATGGGAAATTTAAAAAGCAAAATGTATAAAGTTAAAATACACCATAAAAGCATGATTGTGACCCCATGCATGACACAGGTGAAAGTTCAACGGTGTCAACTGTAAAAAAGAAGAATTTTTGATACAGTACTTGAGTTTTAACGTTACTTTGGGTCACGCTTTTGATTTTTACGATGAGGCATACTTTCACAAGTATTGTATTAAAAAATTCAAAGTATGCCTCTTCAGCATCCTTTGATATTGTTGAAGGGATATCGCATTGTGGCTGCCAGGAATACTTTCGAAGTATTTTTATTCATAAAATGCCTTTATCCTTTTGAGCATACTTCCCAAAAGTTATGCTCTTTTTTTGTGAGTAATTGATCTGGTTTGGCTTGAAGACAGCTCCTTTCCTTTCTTGCAGAGCCGCGTCAATCAACTCGGCGGTCTCTTCATCAACGGACGTCCGTTGCCGAAGATCATGAGGATGAGGATAGTCGAAATGGCCAACTCCGGCATTAAGTAACCTTAACCCATCTTCTCCTTCTTTCTTTTCCCCAGTTAATTTGTTTTCGTTCTTCACGGTTTTCATGAAGAGGGGCTGCTGTTTCGATGTTTAAAAAATTCTAATAACCTTTTTGTAGGTTTGTCTTTCTATATTTTAAACTGGAATAGAAATCGTCCATAAAGAATATCGAAAGAATCTCAAAATTAACCCTATGCGGATGGAAGTAATTAAATAAAATTCAAAGAAAATTTAAAGAAAAGTTATGATTTTCTTCAAAAGGCTACTGCTTTGACGATTGATTTGCAGCTCATGAGCAGATATATGTATTATCAAAACTGAGGTAGTTATTATTTTGAGCAATCTACCGTTTTCAGGCCATGCCAGATTTCTCGTCAACTGCGGGTCTCGCATGGCTGCGTATCCAAGATACTCAATCGGTACGCAGAGACTGGCTCTGTGAACCCGGGTCAGGTACTCAATTTTATCCAGTACTATGTTCATGTATTTAGGTACTCAGTCAGTATATACATTCTTCAATTAATTACCTGAAAAGTTCTGACTGTCATTTTTTAGATTGGCGGTAACCCGCAAACCGCCCGTCTTTTGCTTCAAACATACGAGAAGGATATTCTGCTGACCAAGGTAAGAATTCGATTCAAACTGGGGTTATTTAGTGTGCGACACTTCAGAAAAACTTTGTTTTGAAGCTTTTCTTAATGTTTCTTAAAAGAGAGCCTAACGATATCTTGATTCTTTTAACAAACTTGTAAATGAAGTGTTTCTCTACCATTAAATTTTTTAACCTTTCGTCAAAATTGTAGAAATCTTAAAGCTTTCGTATGCATTAGCTTGCCTATTTCTCTCTCAGTCTGTTTTTTCTCCGTTTCTTCGTTTCTCTCTATCATTCTCTCTTTCTCTCTCTCTTTTCTGTCTTTATACTTTTCTCTTTTTCACTAACTCTATAACTTTCTCTCTATCTCCCTCTTTCTCTCCGGCAAAATTCTCTGGCTATTCTTGATTGGCTGCAGGCTGCTCATCCCGACTTCTCTGCAGCTGACATCCGTGCCTTCCTCGTGCGGGAAGGCGTTTGCAGCCGCTCTAACTCGCCCTCGGTCACCTCCATCAACCGACTGCTTAAGAGCAAAAGAACCAAAAAGTCTTCTCCTATTAAGCATTCCATCGAGTCCATCCTCGGAGAGCCAACCGCTCATTACGGTTCCTCACTTTCTGTCACACTTTACTGTTGTTCGACTTGTTGCCTTGAGTTTCGTCTCTTCGAAACCCACTATCAATACCGTACGTGACACCTTCCTCGCTCAACACCACTTTAATGCCCCTTTCAAGAAGTTTTACTGTAAGTGGCTATTAAACGGAGAGATGCTCTCGTACCAAAAAGAAGGCAAGTATAGAGAGTCTAGAGTTTAAAAAAGTTTCCTAGAATAAAAAGAGAGGGATAGAAAAAGGCAGAAGTTCAGAGAAGAAGAAAAAAGAAGAGCGGTGAAGGGGGAAGGAATGATTATCGGGAGGGGCGGAGAACTGAATAGAATCAAGAAGGAATGATGAAACAAGTGTGGAGTGACGCATTCATGTGATCTGGAAACGATTGTGGTACCGCTGGTGAAAACCAATCAGCCGAGATGAAAAAGGAGCTGAAGAGAGATAAAAAAGGAGCTGATGCGCGAGAGAAAGAGAGTGAAAGAGAAAGAGAGAGAGAGAAAGAGAAAGAGAGAGAGAAAGAGAAAGAGAAAGAGGAAAGAGAAAGAGAAAGAGAAAGATAGGAAGCGAGAGAAAGTAAGAGAAAGAGAAAAGGAAAGAGGGAAGAAAAGAGAGAGAGAGAAATATATATATATGAATGTGTATATATATATATATATATATATATATATATATATATATATATATATATATATATATATATATATATACTATATATATATATATATATATATATATATATATATATATATATATATATATAGAGAGAGAGAGAGAGAGAGAGAGAGACGATATAAGTGGAATGGAGGCAAGAAAATCAAAAAAAGAAAAAACCAAAAGTGATCAAAAAGACTCAAAAAATTATGAAAAAATTAGCAAGAAAGTATCTTCATTATTGCACTATAAAAATTGTTTGGAATGGTTCACTATGTATATACAAGAAACCTGCTAAGTAAAAGAAGAAAAAGCAAAGAAATGTTGAGCAGAGTGAAACAGAAAAGAGGATGAGAAGGTGAAGCAGAAAGAAAGAGAGAAGGAAAGATTTAGAAAGAGATAGAGTTAGAAAGAGAGAGAGAGAAAGAAAGAGAGGAGAGAGTTAGAAAGAGAGAGAAAGAGAGAAGGAGAGAGTTAGAAAGATAGAGAGAGAAACAGAGAAGGAGAGAGTTATAAAGAGATAGAGTTATAAAGAGAGAAAAAGAGAGAAGAAGAGAGTTAGAAAGAGAGAGGGAGAAATAGAGAAGGAGGGAGTTAGAAAGAGAGAGAGAGAAAGAGAGAAAGGGAGAGTTAGAAAGAGAGAGAGAGAGAGAGAGAGAGAGAGAGAGAGAAAGAGAGGAGATAGTTAGAAAGAGCTAGAGTTAGAAAGAGAGAGTTAGAAAGAGGTAGAGATAGAAAGAGAAAGAGACAGAGCTGGAAGGAGAGTTAAAAATGGAGCGACAAAAAAGTCTAGAGTGCACAACACGAATGCCTGACAAAGAAAAGAGCGAGGAAGACAAAAATGCAGAAGAACGGAGAGAGAAGGGAGGGTCGATGGTAATGAACGGCTATGAGGATGAGCATCGCTTAATGGAGTGTAAAGGTATTCAAGGGAGAGGGAAGTGGGTTTACTTGTTAGTTCTAGGGGGGAATACGGTAGAGAGTCGGAGAATGCGCGACGGTGAAATCGGAAGAGATTCAAGACAGGTGAAGAGTTTGAAAGGGAGGGAAAGAGGAAGAGGGGGTATAGAGAGCTGAAAGAGTGAGAGAAAGGGAAGAGGTGAAATGTAAACGAAAATAAAAATAGGTAAAAAAGAATCAAGACAGGGCGTTGAAGGCAGGAATTGAGATAGAAATTACAGAAAGAGAGAGAGATAGAGAGAGAAATAGAGAGAGAGAGACTGAGAGGAGAAAGAGAGAGAAGGAGAAAGAAAGGAAGAAAGACTGAGAGGGATAAAGAGAGGGACAGAGACTGAGAGGAGAAAGAGAGAGAAGTAGAAAGAGAGAAATACTGAGAGGGAGAAAGAGAGGGAGAGAGACTCAGAGAGAGAAAGAGAGAGATAGGGATTGAGTCGTTGAGAATGGTGTGAGCGTTGAAGCGTGCATAGAATAAGTAGTGCAAAAAGTAATAATCGGAAGTAGAATGAGATTCGCCTCAATTATCATTGAGCTGTTCACAAATGGGTCCTCATAAAAAGTCCTCATATAGTCTTCATAAAAAAGTATGCTCTCAGATTCTCCCGGAGAGCTTGTCATACTCCATATCTTCCGGTTCTTCTCCATCTTCCATCACATCGACGTCTTCGGATACTCTCCGACGCAACCGAACATCTTATTCGCGCAGGCAATTAGCAGCCTTGGAGGCCCTTTTCTCAACAAACTCTTTATACCAACAATTTCCAGAGGGGAGAAAATTGCAGCTGAAACTGGACTCAACCACTCTAAAATACAGGTGCTTCTCAAGCATCGACATAGTTTTTTCCAAAAACAAAAAGTTGAGACAATTCCTTTTTAGCATTACTTTTCCGGGAAACTTTTTTTTTGTACTAAAGTAGTGTTTTAGTAGCAATTGTTTTAGTTTTTACTGAACTAGTGTTTTTAGCAGCAATGGAAGCTTTCATTTAAAAAAAAGATTGATGAACAAAGAGCATGAAGCGTGAAGATTCTGCATCCGCTTTTTCCCTCATTTCTTTCTTCACCAATCCTTCAGCTGAGGCAAAAAATTTTGTCAACCTATATTGAATTATCTATGGAAATGAGGATTTAGTGGAAACAAAATAGACATAGTTATTCCAACAAAAAAAGATTTCTAACTTCTCACAGGAGACGTAAATAAGGAAAGGTTAACATGTAGAATTTTGTGTATTCATGTTAACATTTGAAAGATGTACAACGTAATTCCGTTATAGACAATACTACATGAGTCCGGGCGTGGCATAATAGTAGTGTGTCTGTCTATTGTGCGAAGAGTCCCGAGTTCCACCCAGGACAGATACGCTCAAACCAAGGGGTTAAAGAAATTTTGGTAGTGTTCTAGCACGATTCTGACTCCCCCTGCTGCTATTCTCACTAGCAGTGACCTAGCAGGCAGCCCCTGGTTCTACCAGGTTAGGTCTGTCCCGCAGGGGAGCGCGTACCCTGCCGCGAGGCGGGAACAAGCGCGAGGAAGATTATAGACTATACATGCAATTTCCAGTCATACTTTTAGCGTTTTTGAACATTGTTTGATCTCAAACATCAATTTAACTTCTTTTTTTCTTCTGCTTCAAGGTAAGCCAATTTTCTAATGCGAGAGTCTGCTGTGAATCTGTTAGAACAAACATTGAACAAGCCAAATCGTTCACTAGTTTTCCAAGAAAGATTTAAAGGAATAAGATCGGTTGATGGCTTAACTTTCAGAACCATAAGTTTGAAGTTTTTATAACGCAGTGTTTTACAACATTGTGTTGAAATAATATCGAAAAGGGGGGATATGACATAGGGATTGAAGGGAGGAGAAATAAAGGGGTTTGAAAGCGCAATTCAATAATATTTCTTCGGAGAAATAGAGGAAGGAAATAAAAAGTGGATAAAATCATCACATATAGGCTGCTCTGGAGGACGAAAAAAGGGAAGGATGATCAGAAAGGGAGAAAATTATTACATGCTAGTCGCTCAGGAGGACGAGTGAAGGGGGGAATGCTTCCCTCAGGTCAAGCTGATGAACGGATCAATAATTTTGAGATGTGATTATGTTATTGGCTAAATTTTAATTTCTTTCAGGTTTGGTTCAGCAACCGAAGAGCACGTTGCAGGAAGCATCTAAATGTGACAACTAGTGAACCTCCTTCTTTCATGTCTCCGTTCAAGCAAGAGGTGCGCCCTAGGTTACCAACAAGTATAACCTCGAATCAGAGCCACCAATTAATCAGTTTTAAACTGGTTCATAGTTCACAAATTACTACTCCCTGATCGATGACATGTCAATTCTTTAGAAATAAGTCAAACGAATGAGACGAATGAACTTTCGAAAACATTTTTTTCCTAATGGCACATCCATTGGAAGGTCTAAAGCAAAAACTTCGAAATTTCGACGATGAACAGTTCGACAAAATTGTAATAACATACGAGCAGTAACAGTCTCTTGAAACATAATTCTCATAACAGCCCCAGTAATTAAAAAAACAAGGACTGATCCCTTATTCGCTGTTCCAGATGCTGTTCCCAATCTACTCGAACATCTTCTCGCTTCCTCTTCTGCCCACTCTGAATTCGATGCCTCAGTCGTACGAATCCTTTCAAAACTTACAAACAGACGACCAGAATTAATGAACAGCCTTCCGGAAGTTGTGATTGTCGTTTGCTTGATTCTCTCGTACCTATTTGACTCTTTGCTATAATGGAAACAAACCATGTATTTCGTGAGAATATGATATCATTGATGCTAGTCGGAGAGCTAGCAACAAAGGCGTTTCTCCCTTACCTTCCGTGATACAACTTTGGATCTGAATATAAGTGATTGTGAATCTTAAGTAATTTTTAACAAAAATATTAGTGATTTTGAATCTGAATCTTTTATGGAATTAGGTTATTTCATATTTTTAAAAAATGACAGGAAGGATGTCTGGTTTAAGAAGAATCACTGAGGCTGAATATTTTTTCCACTTGCCATTGGATACGAACTTCACTATAAACTTCACCCAGACGCCCATGAATTCAAACTCTTTCATACTCTAAGAATGTAATACCCAATTGGAGTTATAACTTAGCTCAAACATCTCAAAGAATGCTCAACAGCTCCATAAATTATTTTAACAGCATTTAAAGCTGCCTATAAGCCAATATAAAGTTTATTTTAAAAAAATGTACTTCTATGAAAGGATTATCAGTGAACGAGAGAAAGGAAATTCTAATAATTTTAAGAGTTTTTTTTTCAAAAACCAATGATTTAGTTACAGAAACGGGAGCGGGCAATTGCGTATTGAATACTATGTTAAGCTCTAAGCCCTTACTATTCCAATTCATCTCATAAGGCTAGTAAGAACTCCTTTTCGTTTATCACCGATATTCGACAAGCTTCAACTACTTTATGTAGACAAAAAAGTTAACCTTCATAGGCCGTATGCATGGAGTAATCCAAATGGATTAAGAGCTTGGATTAGAAGTTATCCAAATACATTTCACTAATCCGGTATGCATGGAAGCTAAAATACTTTTGGATTTGAGATAATCCGACAAAATTCGTAACCCTACTCCGGAGGTGGGTTAGCGAGCAATCCGAAAGGATTGTCGGCTCAATTTGACCCATTCCGTTCATGTTGCTCTTTTTGAAGTGTGTATTGAAAGTAAAATGGAACGGAATTTTACATATTTTTTTGCATGTTCTCTTGTTTAGTGCTTCTTTTATGTTTATTTCATGGCTAATTTTTTTCTACTTCGTGTTTTTAATCATTACTTCGTATATTGTTACAGAGGAACGTATAGCGCATACAAATAAAGGGCACTTCTGCACTTTAGGCCCCCCTCCCAGAGGTTCCATGGGTCATACTACTGACTCATTACATTTTCAAAAGTTATTTTTACATTAAAAAAAGTTATTTTTACATCAGAAAGCGCTTAGGCTTAGTAAAAGTTTACGCTAACGAGGCCGTATCAAGAACATGATCCAATTGAACTGACCCATGGAACCTCTGGGAGGGGGGGAGAGGGAGCTAAAGTGCAGAAGTCCCAAATAGAGTACAATGATTACTAAAAATCACCTTTCATCTAACAGATTGATTTAAAACAGGTTGAAAATGTTCATATTAATATTTTATATACCAATTCCATCAAACTTTACATTCAACATTCAACTCGGCTTTAAACAAACAAAAAATGAAAACATAACAGCAACAAAAACAACGAAATTAATTGAAAAAATGTTGTAATTATATAACAATACTAACTAATATTCGACAATTATAGTGTTTAGAGTGCATTTAGTTATCGACAATTACAGTTTTTAGAGTGCATTTTGATGCATTTTAGTGCTTCCGCTTGTCTTTCCGCGTCCTTTTTGACAATAATCCAAGTTTAAGAAATCTGACATCCATGCATACCGATTTTCCTAATCCTAATTTTTTTAAACTTTTTTGGATTTTCTAATCCTTGGATTTCACTAATCCAGATTGTTCTAATCTGTTTTTCATGCATACGGCCTAAAGAGTTGGAGAAAAAAAATGGAAAAAATTGAATAGGTTTATTCAACTGGTGTTCATTTACAAATTTGTTGAATTTAGTTTGTGTTTCGATTCCATGCGGAATACTATCAGTTGGTTGTATTTCGAAAAAAATATTTTTTATGTAAAAAAAGGCAAGTTGACTGAAAAAAGTGTCGATTACCCAGTGACTGTAATAGCCAACACTTGCTCACAGCCAACACCTTTTCGTTTCGTGGCAGGAACACATGTCTGTGTTTTTCTCTTTCGAGTAATTGGCAAAGCTTCTTGTTTGAATAAGTGAACACAAACATATATGATGGAAATTATTAAAGGTTAAACACTTTTTTCAGTCATAACTTACATTTCCTCGTTATTCTTTTCAAGAGATGCATTCCGTTTTAGGCTAATTAAGAGTTGCGCACATGAATTGTTCCATTGGCTTGCAGTCTTCGCGGTATAAATTAAATGTTGACGGAACCGTTCAGGCGTAGGCTTAAGTGTGCTCAACACCTGAATATTACAATGAAAATTATCTGTTTCACATAACAAATGCTATTTTTGGTAGGTTTTCTTGTTGATTATTAGGAGCCATTGCTGAAAAAAGGCTCTGATTCGTGTTCTGACTTCTCCATTTTTAGTGTGTTTTAGTTATAATGTGTTACCGTAGAATGACCGACCAATTTAAATTACACCTGATTATTTACACTTTTTTCTTTATTGTAATTCACAACTGAATCTACAAGTTTGGAATAATGTTACATGATAGTGTGTACAACAGTTTTGTCAAGTTAACAAGTGAAAGGTAGAAAGAAAGGGAAAGAGATGAAGAGAAAATGTAGAAAGAGCGAGAAGAAAAAGGAAAGACTGGCTGTAGTGACAATTGCTGATCTCCCATTAATTAGCTATGGCCTTATTTGTGTTACTAGAAGGGAGAATGAAAAACTTCCTCTTCGAAGTGGAGGCCCCGCCATGGGCGGCCGTCTGTCGATAAGGGTTACGGGAAGGTGGCATCATCTTGAAGGGATATCTGAATGGAGGCGAGTTCCTCTTTGACGAAGCAAGCGAGCGACGCAGGGGAGAAGAGGAACGAGAGAAGGGCCGGTAAGAGATGATCTTTGTCTCCTCTTCCATCTGATTCTTAAGAGGAGGGAATGGACCCGAGAGATTGGGAATCAGAGAGCCATGGGAGTCAAACTGTGAAGGAGAAGGCGTCATAGTGGGGGAGCGACGAAGTACGTTACCCGGAGGGATGGAGCAGATTTCGATAGGTCCTCGACATGAGTTACACGATAGAGCCTGGGAACAAAAAATTGTGAATGTTTTGAAAAAAATAAAAAGTTGAATTAAATTTGTTACAAAGCGGTTCGATTTAAATGATAAAGTCGACAAACTTTAGGAACTTTTTTCCCTATAAGCAAATATGAGTCAAGCATCCGCAAGCGAACCTTGAGCTTGAGGTATCTGAATGATCTAGCTGAGTGTCTCTTGCCACTTCTGGGGTGTTGTATCTGGTCGCATCCAGAGTAGGTCTCTCCGACTCCGCCCACTTCTCGCAAAGTTGCGCCCCCATCCAGCAGAACTCCCACCCAGCAGTCATTGCCTGAAAATAATTATTTTGTCTAAATAACTAATTTAATGACTATTTTTTAAAATTTAATTTAACAAAAATAATTAATTCTCGAGGTAAAAGAACTGATACTACAAATTCAATTCTTAAAAATTTTTTTTTTTAAAAACACATTTTGAAAACAGAAAATTTTTTTTAAAAGAATTCGTAATAAAGTTGTATTTTTAAAAAAATTCAGATATATTTGATCAGAACAAAAAAGAAGTTTTTTAGTTGGTAGTTCTTATTTCGTTTTCATGAGCAACTGCAGTGATTATTTAATCTGAAGCATTCAAAACCCGTGAGAATCCTTTTTTACGAAATATTTATTTTAGTAATTTCTAACAAGTAATATAATTTGAAACCTTTTCATGCGTTTTGGTGGTTCTAGTTACTCAAGCAAGGTCGAATTTAGACGTTCACAAATGTAATTCATTGTTTTAATATATAGACATGAAGATGACTGCTGACCCTGACAGAGAGGGGCGGGGTAGACAGAGACTCCAGCAGCTAACGGTTGGAAGAATCGGCCATCTTTGGTCTCTACACACAAGTCCATCTCAGACTGGCAAGAGAAGGAGCCGGCGAGGAGAGCGGAAGAATCCTGAAGGACTTTACTTAAGGAGGACATAACTTGGAAAAGTTTTCATTCATGAGTAGGTAAAGCATGTATTCTTTTTGAGAGTTATTGTTTGTGGTTCTAGACATTCTTGCTCTCCTTTTTGAGAGTTATTGTTTGTGGTTCTAGACATTCTTGCTCTCCTTTTTGAGAGTTATTGTTTGTGGTTCTAGACATTCTTGCTCTCCTTTTTGAGAGTTATTGTTTGTGGTTCTAGACATTCTTGCTCTCCTTTTTGAGAGTTATTGTTTGTGGTTCTAGACATTCTTGCTCTCCTTTTTGAGAGTTATTGTTTGTGGTTCTAGACATTCTTGCTCTCCTTTTTGAGAGTTATTGTTTGTGGTTCTAGACATTCTTGCTCTCCTTTTTGAGAGTTATTGTTTGTGGTTCTAGACATTCTTGCTCTCCTTTTTGAGAGTTATTGTTTGTGGTTCTAGACATTCTTGCTCTCCTTTTTGAGAGTTATTGTTTGTGGTTCTAGACATTCTTGCTCTCTTTGAGAGTTATTGTTTGTGGTTCTAGACATTCTTGCTCTCCTCACCAAATGTTAACTGGCATCAACCACTAATAGGTCTTCTGTGGCATGAATTGTCCTTTTAATTGTGTAATTAGTTAGTTATATTAGAAAATTCGGACCTTATATATTCATTCATTCATTCATTCATTCATTCATTCTTTATTCCTTGCACAGATTATATCCAACTTCGGTTCACAGTGAACAATAACAATAGCGGATATGCATGGACTGTCTTTCTAGTGGCGGTGTGTGTAAGCAAAAGGTTGCTTAACTAGGGGAAGGGGGGGAGATAGAAAATGCTATTAATAAAGAGACGAGCCTTTAGTTATCAGAAACAAAAGTATTTGGTAAAACTAGGTTGACAGGCAACTTAAGTAAATTGTTCTTAAATACCTTGCAACTAGGATCGTTTACGATTTCAAAATCCAATGAATTCCATACTGATAACTGACGAGAAACACATGTTGATATGAAAGAATGATTAATATTATTGGGCAGAATAAGACGCAAAGAATGAGAATGGCGAGAAAAACGTTCAACAGCTGATATTTTATATAAATGAATAGTATCTATGTCACATTTCTCATGGATACATTTGTGAATGAAAGTAAGGTCAGCAATGGCTCAACGGTATTCATGAGTTTGAAGTTTTAACAACAATAGCCGATCTGAGTACGGAAGTAAAGGGTGACCGGCTCTAGCCAGAACTCGTCTCGTGAACGAGCGTTGTACTTTCTCGAAAAGTTTCACTAGGCCCGAGGACGTAGGGTTCCAGAGCTCGCTAGCATATTCTAATAATGGTCGTACATAGATTTTAAAGGCAGAAGTCAGAAGAGGAAGGGATGGCGATTTGAACGCTTTTAATAACATATTCACAACAGAAGAGGCTTTTTTACATTTCTCATGTACATATATGCTTACGATAAGAAAAACCATCGGATATTATTACTCCAAGGTCTTTGGCTGATTCACTAGCTAGAATGGGTATATTGCTCATATGATAAACATTACGAGAATTAGATGAACCAAGGTGTAAAACACTACATTTAGATAGCGATAAACACAAGTTCCACTCTGAGCACCATGCTGAAACACAGTTGAGAGCGAACTGTATCTCATTTACAGAAAGAGGAACGCTTCCCATTATTTTAATGTCGTCAGCATATAAGGAGAACTGAATATTGGGTGAAAATACATGTTTAACAGAGTCAATGTACATTAAAAATAAAATAATGGCATACTAGACGCCAGAAAGTGCAGAGGGGCTTGTTTTTTATACGGTCTCGTTAGCCCAAGCCGTACGGCCTTGTTAGCGTGAACTTTTGCCTAAGCCTAAGCGTTTTTAATGAAAAAATAATTTTTTATGTAAAAATATTTTTTGATGTAAAATTTTTTTGTTGTAAGAAACGGAGTCCTTGATGCTCAAAATGATCACCTATGAAGAAAATTTCCGAAACCGTAGCGTTAAAAGCCATTTTTTCGTTTAGTATTCCAATGTCTGCAAGAGAAGACGCAGGGTATGCTGCCCTACAGGGAATAAGAGCCGAAAATTCATTCAAGAGTTACATATTTTCAAAAACCTACGCGTATAAAACTTCGGAATAAAGAAGATAAAACATCACCTTGTCGATGTCAGAGATATCCACAGCCAAGGAATCGAACGCATGAAATTCCCCTCTGGAGCAAGAGACACAGGGCACTGCAAAGACATTTTTCTTCTCCAAGCGAAATAGCTCGAGCTTGATAGCGCGATAGCGTATGTATGAAAAAGCTTCAACAATTAATATAGGTTCAAAATCTCCACTTGATACTTTTTTCCCAAGTTCCAAGCAGTGGCCATTGCCAAAGAAACCGTTTCCCTCTTTTTTAACTGGATTCATTCTTTTTTTAATTTCAGCACGCAGACAAAACTACTTTCAATTTCACGCACACTATGCTGCTTAGGATAAGCTTATGGGTTTGCGCCTTACACTTATTCAAAATTACCCCTGAGATGATATCTTAAAGAAAAAGTATTTTGTGAAGATCTACTTCTACTGCGAGCAGTAAAAGAAATCGGCCCTTCAGCTCTGACCCCTTCCCCCGCTCTCCTTAACGGAGAAATTGGCCCTTCAGCCCTGACCCCTTCCCCCGCTCTCCTTTACGGCCAAGTGTTGTAGTCGAGAATTGTTTGGCAGAGATTTTGACATGCCATACTGTAGGTGCAGGTTTTCTCTCTACGGATTCTGCTACGTTGACTAATGTGCTCATTTCATTGAAAAACACAGAGAAGAGATTGAGTAACGAAATATGAATAATTGTGAAGCCCTACTATGGGTGTATATATGTTATGGTTAAAATTGATCATGCGCTTCAAATTGATCAGAAGTTAGTTTCTTTCTATTTTTCCATCAAATTTATATTTACATCAAAACTTTTTTATGTGGTCTCGTTAGCCTAAGCCGTACGACCTCATTAGCGTGAACGTTTGCCTAAGCCTAAGCGTTTTTAATGTAAAAATAATAATTTGAGAATAATTTTATTTAAATTAAAAAAAACGCTTATGCTTAGGTAAAAGTTTACGCTAATTAGGCAAACGGGACCGCATAAGAAAAGTTTCCATATTCAGCCGAAAGAGCCATCTGAAAGTCGAAAGAAAGAGATCTGATAAATTCTAGCCAAAACATATATATTACTATTTCACATACAGAAGCTATGTTACACCATGGGATATTGTAACCAACCGTTTCTCTTATGCATACTCTAACCGAGAATGAAGCGGGTTACCTCTACACTACCATAAACGCATTGTTAGTCCGTGCGATAAGGCTACTTGAAACGCTCAATGGCCTTGTTTTAAGTATTTCTTTATTGTGATGGGAGATGGCGAGCAGGACTACAAGAACAAAGGTCGATGTCCTTCAGCGCATCGGAACTGCGAAACTTTTAGACACCAAAAAATCTCAAAGTGTAATATTAAGACACCAAAAAAAAAATCAAAGAACTAATTTTTTCGAAAAAAAAAAGAAAACTTTTTTGTTTTTATTTTCTAAGAAGACAAGTTTTTTTTCCTGATAATTTCAAACATCTTTTGTTGAGTGTAGCAACCGTCCACGAAGTTCATGGTAATTTCTACTTCATCCTGCACGGGTGACTTCATCTTAATTGCTACTTCATCTATTATACAACACTGTAATTCAAAAATCATTACATAATTAAATCGGCTTCCCTGTATGGGCATACCCAAGACGCAGACATTGGCACGATGCTTTTTTGATACGGTCTCGTTAGCGTAAGCCGTAAGGTCTCGTTAGCGTAAGCCGTAAGGTCTCGATAGCGTAAGCCGTAAGGTCTCGATAGCGTAAGTCGTAAGGTCTCGTTAGCGTGAGCCGTAAGGTCTCGTTAGCGTAAGCCGTAAGGTCTCGTTAGCGTAAGCCGTAAGGTCTCGTTAGCGTAAGCCGTAACGTCTCGTTAGCGTAAGCCGTAAGGTCTCGTTAGCGTAAGCCGTAAGGTCTCGTTAGCGTAAGCCGTAATGTCTCGTTAGCGTAAGCCGTAAGGTCTCGTTAGCGTAAGCCGTAACGTCTCGTTAGCGTAAGCCGTAAGGTCTCGTTAGCGTAAGCCGTAAGGTCTAGTTAGCGTAAGCCGTAAGGTCTCGTTAGCGTAAGCCGTAAGGTCTCGTTAGCGTAAGCCGTAAGGTCTAGTTAGCGTAAGCCGTAAGGTCTCGTTAGCGTAAGCCGTAAGGTCTCGTTAGCGTAAGCCGTAAGGTCTCGTTAGCGTAAGCCGTAACGTCTCGTTAGCGTAAGCCGTAAGGTCTCGTTAGCGTAAGCCGTAAGGTCTCGTTAGCGTAAGCCGTAAGGTCTCGTTAGCGTAAGCCGTAAGGTCTCGTTAGCGTAAGCCGTAAGGTCTCGTTAGCGTAAGCCGTAAGGCCTCGTTAGCGTAAGCCGTAAGGTCTCGTTATCGTATACTTTTACTAAGCCTAAGCGTTTTTCAATGTAAAATAGTTTTTTTTAAATGTAATTTTTTTTTCAAGAACTGGAGTCCCAGATGCTCAAAATGGTCACATGTGAAGAAAATTCTCGAGAAAGTAGAGTTAAAAGTCAATTTCTAGTCTCATAAGGTAATAAGAGCCTTAAAATCAGTCATAAATGACAAATGCCAAAAGTAGCAGTCGATGCTCTTCGCCAAAAACATTGAACTGGTAGGTCTAAAAACGGTAACGGAAAGTTAACTGTTGATCTTTTCTAAGATCTGTTTGATACATCAATAAGAATTTGGGTAAGTTCATTAAGCAATTATTTCGCAAAAAGTAGCAAAAATGAGTTTTCTCAGTCATCTCATCAATTATTCTTACAAAAGAGATGAGAACCTCTTCTTCTGAGAATGAAAAGAGAATTTCTTCTGAAAAGAGATGAGAACCTCTTCTTACAAAAGAGATGAGAAATGAGAAAAGAAAAAAGAGATGAGAACAAAAGTCAAAAGAGATGAAAAGCTACTTTTTCATTATTTTCTTTTTCAAACCCCGGAGATGGTCGGGTCTATCATTTCCTCTTCACACTGACTTCTACTCGTCTCTACTTCATTGAATTACGAGATATCTCTTCTGTCTTCTTGGGACTCAAGATTTCGTGAATCTCTTCGGTATGAGGTTGAAACGCTAAGTGGTCTATCAAGACTCTTCAGTGCAACGCTACAGTTGCTTATTCCTCTTTCGAAGATTTTCTACTTTTTCATTTTCTCATTGTCAACCATGTTAGCGATGACCATGAACCAGTTGTCCTTTGGTGATAAAGAATATCAATATCAACCTGCAGATTTTCTCCTCCACTGCTTGCTGTTGTCACTGAGGACGTCATCGTGTACAAAGAACGTCGCCAAATTGGAGCTGCCCATGCAAGAAGAAATTCGCTCTTCCACGTCTATGGTTGAGTCGGCGAATCTGGCAGATCGATAGTATGGCGGGCCGTCAGAGGAGGGTAAAATTAGCTCATCTCCGTAGACGTTCGACTCCGCCAGCCACATCACGCTCATCAGCCACAGCATCCTCATCAACATTCCGCTTTTGCACACCTTCAATGAGCTGAGTTAGGCAAAAGTCGGTCGAGCAAATGAGGATCGGGTGTTCATCATTTTGTACAAGGAATACTCGAAACTAAACGCGAATTTCTATCAGTCTTTTTCTATTCTATCAGTCTTGAAGAGTTGAACAACTCTCCCATCGCTCACCGAAAAGAAGAAAGCCGCATTTATATAACACGCGAATTTAAGGAACCCGCGCTTGTGGAACTTCAAAGTTCAATCGGCATTAAAAGTGATTTTCAAAAACTTTTCGGTGAAAACTGAAGAAACCGATAAATTTGAAAAGTTTTTCAGCGTTCATTTTCAAATGGTTCATAGATATTTTCAAAACTTCTGGGCTTTTTCAATGTCTTCTAATAAACACTCCATATCTCTTCCAAAGCACGAATTTGAGAAGAAACTAGCTGAGGCAATCAGATAGTCAGATTTCATGAGAGAAATGTCCTTGACTTTTACATTGCCCTTCACTACATCTGTCTCTTCCTCATTTTTGTCAAGTTAAAAGTGGGAAAAATTTTAAACGGGAAAACTATGTAGTTTTTCAATCCACTGATTTTCACCTATATAATGAAACAATTAAAGGTTCCGTCAAGAACATGTTTCATTGATTGAACGACCACACTGAAAAAAAGATCTTCCACGAGGTTGAATGAATTCTCTATCCGAGAAGACATCAATACTCTACCGAAGACATCGAGCTCCTCCACGCGAGATATAAGAAATAATTAGATGATTTACCATTGACAATACATTCTCACATTCTCTCGATGCAGTCAAGGTATATAAACAAAAGGATGCCTAGCTTTAGCTTTTACTTCTTTTACGACAGTCGATAAACAAAAACCGACCAAAACAGAAAACAAAAAAACGATTCATACAATCGACATATAATCGATGTTTTTAGAAGATTTGTAAGAAGAAATGAGAAGGGGAATTAGTTTACCCTTTGCCCTCTTTCTCTGCCTTCTGTCTTTCTCTCCCTTCCCTCTCATTCTCTTTCGCTTCATTTCTTAGTTTTCTTTCTCTTTTTCTATCTCTATGTATTTCTCTCTCCCTTTCTTTATCTCTCTTTCTTTATATTTTTCCCTCTCTTTCACTCTGTGAGGTTGAAAAATTAACAAGGCCTGTGCACTCACGTATATAAAGGCCTGTGCACTCACGTATATACACTTCCCTGGGTGAACAAGGCCTGTGCACTCACGTATATACACTTCCCTGGGTGAACAAACTCACAAATGCACTCAAAAGCAGGATTCCTCAATTCGAACGGCTTTTTTGGAGTAACGAAGAAATATAAACACACTCATTTACATGAAGGTCTCTTTGTCGTTGACTCAAGAGGAAAGTAGAGAAAGTTGCAGAAAGTGATCGGGTTGAGTAACACTACTTCACTCTGTAACTACCCATACATCTTCACCTCTAACTTACACAGCTCAGGGGCAGAAATGGAACACCTTTCTAGAGAAGAAGAGAAGAAAGAGGATAAAAGAAAAGAATAGTTAAGAAGAGATTAAGGGATTGGAAGAAAGACAAGCAAAAAAGTAGAAAGCGAAAGAGGAAGAGAAGATTAAAATGAGACATAGAAAGATAGATTACAAGGAAGACATGTAGAATAGAAAAAAAACTGTTTGTAAGGCAAACGAGACGAAAGAGAAAAACACTAAAAGATAGAAATATGTAGACCAAGGAAGAAGGAAATCTGGGAAAAACTATAACAAGATCTTGAATATCGAGGTAAGCCCGATTGGCTGGTAGATGAGAGATCGAAAGAGAAAGACATGAGATGAACTCAGAAGTACATGAGAGACACAAAAGAGATGTAGGAATTAGGTAAAAGCGGGTGTGAAATAGTAACATGTTCATGAAAACAGAAAGGTCAAACATACAGCTCATCACGAACGGGTAGGGGTGGGAAGCAATAATTGGGTCAGAACATCAGAGGGCGTGAAAGACCATGCATGATATCTTTTATAGATAAAAAGAGAGAAAGAGATCGAAAGAAAGAGAGAGAGAGAAATCTTCATAGAGAGAGAATCAAAGAAAAGAAAAGAGATTGCAACAGAGAGTGTTGAAGAGTAGGGGAGAGAGTAACAAAGAAAGAGAACGAGAGAGAGAGAGAGAGAGAGAGAGAGAGAGAGAGAGAGAGAGAGAGAGAGAGAGAGAGAGAGAGAGATAGAGAGAGATAGAGACGAAGTGAGAAAAGATATAAAAATGGAAGAGAAAAGCAAATGCGTCAAGAACAAAGTGTGAGAGTCGAGAGCACAGCAGCTTTTGGAGAAAAAAATTGAAAAACAAATACAGCCACGAGATTAGAAAAAAAAACGAGGTGAGTAAGCAAAAGCCGAAATTGAAACCCAGCTATTAAAGTTGAATATAAAATACGCCAGAGTCAAATTTCCGATAGACATGTATTAAATAAGGAAGTTGTGGGGCATGATCTTTTGTATTCTTTCATCTTCATTTAATACTCTATTAGCGTTTATAGTTTCGTTAGCAAAAGGTAACCATTTAAAATAGTTCATAGGTAACTTGTAATTGCTTGAATTCACAACTTGTTCTGTTCTTCAAGGCGACGCTAAAACTGGTCAGCCTCAATGAGGTGGAAAAAACGACAGTTATGTAATGGAGAACCAGAGTGCACAGAAATTTCAGGAACCATCTCAGATAGCTCCTTGAAAAAGGTCTTGTCAGCTATTGGCTACTAAATTGGAATGCTCTGGGCAAGCGAGAGCCTTGAATGATGTAAATGTGAAATCAATCATATAGTTCACGAGATGGGATCGATCCCAGTCATTTCTCTATCTCTGACCGAGAAGGCGAGCGCATATTTACTTACACCATAGAGCATTGTCATTCCACATGAGCTCCATGTGAAGATCTTGAGAAAAAACTTTATCTCTGTACTTTGATGTCTAGTAGTAATGTATATTTTATTAAATGAATTTGTCATAATTGTCATAATTTGTCAAAATCAAATGATGTATGCCAACCCCAGGAGCGTCGTTAGGTCACCAGCAGGAAATTCTGAGCCATTCCAAATTTCTGTCGGAGTTTATCAAGGATCCACACTCTCGCCTTTGCTGTTCGTCTTAGTCATGGACACAATAACCAGAGACCTCCAGCGAGACCCACCGGAGACACCCCTGTACGCCGACGACATCGTCTTATGCTCGGAGACAAGAGAAGATCTCGAACGTCAAGTGGTAAAATGGAATGATCGCTGTGCGGAGTACAGACTACGACTCAATGCATTGAAGACCGAGTATCTTGAAGCTGGAACATCGAGTACAATCCAAGACCCAAGCTCCATAAAAGTACACAACACTGAGCTACGGAAAGTCGAGCACTTCAAGTATTTGGGTTCTCAAATATCCACAGACGGTGACCCAACAGCCGCTTTCATTGCCAGAATCAACACAGCTTGGCTCAAATGGAGGGAATCGACTGGTATCCTATGGGACAGACGCATGTCTGATCGACTGAAAAGTAAGATCTATAAATCAGTCGTACGACCAGTTGCTCTATATGTACTCGAATGCACTCCTTCAACAGCAAAGACCCAGCAGATGCTCCATGTAATGGAAATGAAGATGTTGAGATGGAGCCTCGGAGTCACCCGGAAAGACATGATTCGCAACGAAACGATAAGAGCTCGTTTAGGAGTTGCCCCATTGCCCGAAAAACTCAGAGAGTCCAGGCTTAGGTGGTACGGACATGCTGAGATCCAATCCTGACTCCGTTCCCAAATCTGCTTGGAAAATAGAAATCCAGGGTAGAAGACCAAGAGGTAGACCGAAGCTTAGATAAGAGACACCATAGAACAAGACATGACGGCTATCGGGCTGATAGCCGAAGACGCCTCGAATCGTATGATGTGGCGAAGTGCTATCTACAAAGCGGACCCCGCTCTTCAGCGGGAATAACGCTAGGAAGAAGAAGAAGAAGAAGAAGAAGAAGAAGAAGAAGAAGAAGAAGAAGAAGAAGAAGAAGAAGTTTGTCATAATTATATACATGTACTTACACTTGAAGATTCGTTCTCACACATTAAGAGTCATTCACGGCATGTCCAGACAAATTTTCGGGAACATTTTTATGATGCTCTCATGGAATTACCCCAAGTACTGGGGTTTATATCACTGCATCCTTCCATCTTTCTCCTTTGTTTCTCCTTACAATCAAATTCATGGTTAGAACAGCTTGGATCGTGAGAGAGAGGAACAAACAGAAAAATGGCTATTCAATTCTTTGAGCGGTTGAAGTGAACAAGTGCCAGGAGCCCCACCGTCTCACTTAGAAAAAGAAGAAAATGCGCCGTGATCAATTCCATCTTCTTTTCGCTTAGACTGCAATTGGAAAGCTGCTCAGAAAATTTTTTTCTACTATTTGCAGATGAGAAGAAATGATGTCGATAAATTGAAAATAGGACTAATTAGTTTTTCTGATGAAATATTGTGCATATATATATACCTTAAAAAATTTCTAATATCATCTGAGGCTTTGAACCAATCGCCACTCTGAATTACGCGAGTAAACACTTTAACAATACAGTGCTACTTCAGTACTTGGAAGACATAGGTTCGACTTTCTCACAAAAAGCCCTTTCTTATCTCCGTCAAAACTTCACTATCAATAATGCCACACTTCTAAATAGTCTGCTTTCGAGAACGAGTCATGCTTCAAAAGCCACTCATGACTAACATAAAATCAGTTGCGCATTGGAAGCTGCAATTCTCAAAAAAACAGATAGTCTGAAAAACCTATCGTGACCATATAACAGTGATGAGTTTTTTCGAAGCTAACGTCGATTCCTATCGAGTCTGGTGCAAAATAAGAGGTGAAGTCTGGGTGCAAAATACGAGGTGAAGTCTGTCTCATCGCATACCTATCTTTGAATTGTTAAGACTTCGCAACCTCTTAGAGAACGTTCGAATTCGATAAACATTTAACAATCCATTACTGCGAAGAAAATACTAATTAACAAGTAAATCTGTCATCCATCGAACATTAACTGTATTTCTTGTGACTATCTCTATTTATTGATGAATATAAAACTTATTATTGTCAAATTATCAAATTATATATATTTCAAAATGGTATATTATTACAGCAACAAAAAATCTTTATTAATGTCGGCGTGTTCCACTTCTCAGTAAACATACTTTGTTCTACATATTTGAGTCATCCTCTCAGTTTCTCAACCAGTTGTATATCTAGAGTGAAACAGATTTGGCATTTTCTCTCCTGTTTCTCTCAGGGTCGCAATAACCGGTATTTGTAGATACGAGAGTATGCTGAAATAGAAGACAGCAGACTGCTTACGAGAGAAGAGTTCGAAGGACGAACCTGTAAAAGAAGCCAAGCAAATCACAGAAGTATAAAAAGAAGACCAGAGTATCAAAAACTTATCATCACTCGTTATTGGTTGTTTCTAAGTATCTGCTAAATAGGTCAAAAGAAATACCAGTCGAAAACCAAGTCCTGCATTCGAGAAAACTATGGGACTTCCTCAAAAGCTTCTGATTCTCTCTCTTTTCGCCTGTTATTCGGCGGGACAGCCGATATCGTTCGGACGCAATGAAGGTTGGTGAATTTTTTCAAGTTATTCGTTAAAAACTATTAAAACTTTTTCACAGTTTCGGTTTTTAGTTTGCATTGACTTAGCTGATCTACCACTCTGCCACAAATGTCTTGACTACTCTAATATCTAAAATAATGTTTGCTTCCAGCCATTTAAAAGCTCAATTATATATTTTTAAAAAATTGTTTTTTTACAAAGCAAACAGTTCATTTGTTACAAAAAAAAAGCGCTAAAATTTCGTGAATAGTCGAGAGTCGATTGTGAACCTAAAACTTATTCCGGTTGTCGATTGCAGAGTGTACCACATTTTTCCAAATAAGAATGTTCTATTTGTTTTATGCAATGTCTCCTCCATTCCCCGTTTGCCCTCTAGAGAACAGTCAATCGTCAAAGAAATCGCCCGCAAGTATTACATCAATCGGAATGTTCTCCAGGTTTGCAATCCCTTTTTATCTAAACGAGATTACATATAATTGAAGTTTTAAAAAATTTATGATGGCAAAAATTTTCTCAGCTAGCAAAGGTTAAGGTATAAATCATTGAATTATCGCACAGAAAAAAGCTAGCCACCAGGCGGGATCGAAATCAGTTGTCATCTTAACCAGGCCTCACTGCCTTTAAACTGTGTAACTTAGCATTTGAAGGTTGAGGTATACTTTTCGGATAAGAAAATTCTCTAGATTAATCTAGCAGAGCGTTAAAAAAATTGAAAAGAAAATCGTTGAGGTCACAAAGCTGCATTTTTTCTTTCTGCAAGTAAAAAACTTGAATAGTTTTATCGAACAACACATGTTCTCCATAGGCCTGTGATAAGAGATCTTTTTGTCACTTTGCGAGTTTTATTCAAAATTGATGCGCTGTATTAACGACTTCATGCAACATAAAGAGCCTTTGATTGAAGAGATTCCGCTTATGAACTCCCCGTTTCTGATAAAAGGTTCAAGAATGGTAAATATCTTGAACGGAAATCGTGGTCCTCCCATAACGAACATCACGAACTATATCCCCATAAATTATATCAAATTTCGCATATAAATATCTGCTTTCTACTGGAATGTCGATGCTGCAATATATGCAAGACTGTCGTTTGATAAAACTATCACACGTAAACGAGCTAGCACGCATTACGGAAATAAACCACACCATCTCTAATATTCATTTACGCGGTGCAAACGGCTTTTCAGTTAGATCATTGTCATTTGAGAGTAAAGTGGGATTGTTCTGCAGCTGATGTCAGGGGTGAGAGCAGCCTCGCCGACCATCCATCACATCATCTACCTTGCGAATGACCGCATACACCAACACAAGGAGAAGGATCTCCGCGCTGCTACTCAATCATTTGAGAAGGTATCAATTTAGACATCGATTAATTGTTTTAGAACGGAATGCTCCGTAAATTAAAAAAAAACACTGGTTTATTTGAGAATCGATCTGCCTTTGGCATGCTCGGACCAAACCGTTTGTGAAGTCGATTGCTAGGGTAAGAAAAGATGAAGCGCTTCTCAGTGCAATCGCACAGTTGAATCACTAGCCAATTCTCTGAGATGTCCAAAAACTTATTATCTGGTTAAGGAAAATAACCTCAGTTAGTTCGATCAGTTATTAAAATATTCGCGTATTCAAATAATTTTTTAGATTTTGAGAAAAGGTCGTGGAAGAGAAAAGGAGCGTCTGAGTGAGTATGCGGAGTATCTACAAGGAGGCGCCAGAGATATCGATTTTTTCGTGCAGAAACAAATAGCTGAGAATGCCATTCAGGTCTGCTTCCTGTTTGAAACTTCCAGTTCTTTCCAACAAAACAATTTCTTAGCAAGCTTGACAAAAAAACAATTTTATTAGGGCTTTTACATAGGTTTACCGCATACATTAGGAATGCGTCCTTGAAAGTTTAGCGCTAACGCGCTCACACTCTTGGCGAGAGAGAGAGATGACTGGGTTCGATTCCGCCCCGTGGACTAACTTTTGTACGCGCTGTAGTTTAATCTGATGAGGTTGACTCTACTTTCAAGAAAAAATATGATCACTACATGTGCCCTACTCAAAATTCTACATAAGCATCTTTTGATTTGGTATTGGAACGTTAAATAAGGTAAAGGAAATTGAAGACGCAGATTTGTGATCCGATAACCATAATACTATACAATGATTTTGAACTTTTATGCCAGATATTTTATCAAAAGGAAAAAGAGTATCAGCATTCCGAAAAAATTCAATCTCTTTCTTTTGTATGAATATTGGGGAAAACAGTTTTCTTAAAATGGATAGAAACTTCAAAAGCAATTTTGCTACTAAATTGATCTGCTTGCAGAGGTTTAAAAGTTTTTCAGAAGAAATAATTGTTTGAGTTTGTCGTGAATATCCCCAAAGAAGAAGAAATGGCCATCCGTGAGGTCATCTCAGACAAATGGAGCAACAACACGCAACTCAAGGTAACTGTTCACATTGCGAACTACATATAAGTATTCGCCCAACTGAGATACATCTTGTGTGACAACGACCCTATTCACTTGGGAGAGAAGGGAGGAGATAGAGAGAGCGAGAGAGAGAGAGAGAGAGAGAGAGAGAGAGAGAGAGAGAGAGAGAGAGAAGAGAGAAGTAAAAACTAGAGAATTACAGAAGGTAAATAAAAAAGGAAGAGAAAAAGATAGATGTAGATAAAGGGTATCATTCACTTGTTGAACCCTAAGCACGGGGCGAACTGTTCTGATCACATATTATATTTCACTGTTCACACTAGTTATGAAAAAATGAACCGGCAAAGAAAACATTTTATCAAATAACACACATTTTTTGACATGTTCTTTTTCTATCCCTGCATAGCTTTTTGATGCAATGGTTTTTGAAATCAAGCTATTATAAAATGTTTCATTGCGCCTCATCACTATATCCCGTATATTTCTGTGTTGTTACCAGAAAACTAACTTGGAGCTATTAGATAGGTTGCGCAATTGCAATTTATATAGTGAATAGCTACATAAATTGCAAATGCACAACCTATGACTAGGTAAGTGCACAGGTCACCTAGCTTGACAAGGTACGTGCACCGGTCACCTAGCTTGACTAGGTACGTGCACCGGTCACCTAGCTTGACTAGGTACGTGCACCGGTCACCTAGCTTGACTAGGTACGTGCACCGGTCACCTAGCTTGACTAGGTACGTGCACCGGTCACCTAGCTTCAAAAGAGATCAAACGCTTGTACTATAAACTTTTATCTTTAAAAAGGGCTCTTTTTTACAAATGGATAACCGCATTTTTCTTGGGGAAGGAGTAGCCGTTTAACAGGTGTTTTTCGGCCTATGGTAATGCTAAAGTAGAGTGACGAGGCAGTACGGCCTAAAACAAGACCGATTGAAACATTTAGTAACGTTTTCGTTGTTTGGACATCTAATGTACTGTAATTGACTTAAGCTGTCGATTTTCAAAAAAGAAAACTTAACCCCCACCCCCTCCCCTCCCCTTCGGTGTTAAAAAGAGATATTCGGTCAGAAAATTTGCCCTAAAAATATGAAACCAAAGTAAAAGTCGTTAACCTTCATGATCTCACTTATTACATAGAGAGGAAAACTTGAACGAATCAACTGCAGTGCGCTAATCCAAAACGATGTTCTTTGATTTTTCAAACATTTTTTGTTGTCAAACAAATTTTGGACTATTAGGTTTTATGAAAAAAACCGGACTTGATTTGAGGAGGTCTTACGTATATTTGCAGTGAATTTCGAGCCAGTAATTTTTCAATGGTGTCTGAAGCCGAAAAAAAATGAAAAGAGTTTTAATTAAACTCATCAAGAATTAGGTGAACAATTTTTTTTCAAATGAATAATTTTCTTTAGTATTATACGATGTCAATATAATTTTTATCTGCAATGAGTTATGCGAAGGCCTTGTTATTATATTATTGATCATGAAAAACAAATCGTAGGTTGTGAATGTGGGAATTAACTGATAACGTTTAAAAAAATTGTTTGTTGTTAGGAAAAAAACTTGTTATCGTTTCAAAGCTACATTACAAACGAGAAAGTGTACCATTCCTTCCTCTTCAATTCATAGTTGAATATGATTGAAAATCACAATATTTTTGAGCGACAAGAGATTACGGCTTTATGATCATGAGTCAATAATCTATACACATCTTTCGTAATCTTTCGTAATTAAAGAACTCAGGGAGGTTTAGTTTGATAAAGCTCCATAGTTAAACAGTTTTTCAAAAAAATCCTGAGGATAACTTCAGATTATCATATAAATAATTATAGACAAAAACTGTAGCAATAATTATAACAACAATAACTTATGAAAATGAATAATGATAACAATAATAACTGTTAAATATAATTTCAGAAGCTGCTGGAAGAAGTTGACTCCATCTCGCCTTCTCTAATGAAACGACTCTCGGAAATCGCAGCTTTCACTCAGCAGCAATTCGACGATTTTATCGTTGAGGCGAAAAGAAAGAATGAGTTGGTGAGCAATTTATTTCATACAAACTCTTCTCACGCGAAATAACTGTTTGTACTCTCTTGAACAAAAAAAGTTCCGAAGTAACTGTTTTGAAAACTAGAGTAGAAAGATCTGCAATCATCACTTTTTGAAAAAAAAATTTAAAATGACAGTTGTTGGCATGTAAAAACTTTAAAAAGTATCCGTTGATCTACCCACAAACAACTAATGAAGCATCACGGAGTGTATTAGAATGGTTTCAGATGCGAGTTCAACTCGAAAGCAACAAATATTCCAGCATAATTTCCAGATGCTGCAAAAAGCTCCCAAGAAATGCGGTTCTTTAAGTCGGAAGTTGAAAGGCAAACTGAGTACCATTTACAATATGCCTCAGGAGCAACGCGGGGAGGAAGAGATGCAAATAACAGCTCAGGTCAGCTTACCGAAAAGCTTTTTGCTTTTTAGCTTCTAACCAAAGGAACCCTACATTTTAGCTTCTAACCAAAGGAACCCTACATTTTAGCTTCTAACCAAAGGAACCCTACATTTTAGCTTCTAACCAAAGGAACCCTACATTTTAGCTTCTAACCAAAGGAACCCTACATTTTAGCTTCTAACCAAAGGAACCCTACATTTTAGCTTCTAACCAAAGGAACCCTACATTTTAGCTTCTAACCAAAGGAACCCTACAGAAAATAACTGAGTCAATTCAACAAAATTACTGAACAATCTATGTTCTTCACTGAAGGACATTCATTAGAAAACCATATTTTTTGTCTAAGAGTTCAATTTCAATTTTAAACGGAATGTTATCGATGTCATGGAACATCAAGTGCCGCTCATACGAGAGAATCAGCTTTTGATCGAACCTTTGGTTTTTAAAAGTTCGAGAGCGTTTATTATCGCATATATTTAATCTTGGATGTCGACCTTCAAGTATTGTCTTTTTTTAGCTTTCTGTTTTGTTCGATTGTTTTTTTTTGCTGGTAAACCATATTTACTTGAGTTGTTTTTAGAATTATACTACTCAAAGCCTCGGCTTTACCCTGCTTCATCGAACAGTTTTGCATTTATGTGTAAAAGCTTAGATATTTATGTCACATGACAGGAAGACCAAGTTTTTTTCGATGATTACATGGTAAATGTGTATTGGTGATGCGCTCGCTCCCGGTGAGAGACAGAAAGAGACGGCTGGCTCGGACCCTCCCTCTTGAGCTAGAATTATTTGTTTCAATGCACTTGTTTTTATTATATCTCATGATACATCCATTAACGGTCTGCAGATTCTGCAATCAGCCGCGGGGATGAAATGGGATGACATAGAGAAGTCTTCTACTCTCTCTTCTTCGTCGCAGGAAGAGGTTTAAGCCTATAAAACCAACAAGTAGCACATGGGTTTTTTGCAATCACTCATATTCGATGCCATAAACATGGTGTACCACAATTCATACCATCAAACACCGCTAATTTCTTAGTCATGTTCCTAAAAAGTACGAGAGGGAACATCGAAGGTAAACAGAAAAAACAGAACATCGTTAGGACGCTACGGTCTCACAATGTTCGAGTTTTGCTGAAGACAAAAATAAGATAAATTTATTTTATTTATTCATACATCAATACTGATGTGACAAAACATAAGATAACTCATACAATAGTGAGCGTTGTTCTTGACAAATAACATCTGAACAATGATTTTCTAGAATAAGAAAGGAGAGAGAAAGCAAAAAAGGGAACAATTCAGAGATTAGGTAAGTGCAGATCGAGAATTTCAAGAACATTTAGCATCTTGAGCCTCTTTTTGAACACATTAGAGTTAGGAGAAGTCATAACTTGAGCAGGTAAACTAATAAAGAAGAAGATAATGCTGTTGATGGAAATGAAAACTGCTTGGTAGAAAGAGGAGATGGAAGAAGTACCAGCACTGGAGAAGAAGATGAAGGATGCGAACGACAAGTTGTTGGATGCTCTTTCCAAGAGAATAATTCGGATTCATGATCTACTTCATGAGGTATTCAGACTGATTAAACGTTTAATTCATCATAAACTCGAGAATGAGCTAGAGATAGACAGATAAAAAGCTATAATAGATACAAAGAAGCAAAAAAGATGAAGAGTAAGAGATCCTCTAACTCATATAGCAAAACTAGACAAGAAAACTGTTAAATGTTGTAAAACAAAACTTGCTAAAGGAAAAAACAAGTATATAGTACTTGGAAATGGTCAAGTTTTTCTGTGCTCATTATCTGAACTGCTAAAACCAAATGTATTCAGAGCATCAGTGAATGTGGAAATATACAACAAAAAAACGAATCAGTTGCGTTTTGCTTTCTAAGCGAGAACTTTTCTCCGTTACGGCAGATGCTGCTGTACTTTCTTGTTACCATAACGCTGCACGCGCTTTTTTTGGTGTTGGTGCAGATTCTGTGATGGTAAAAACTGGAAAGAAGGAACCTTTGGAGAACTTACGTTGCTTTTTGTTAATAATACCAAAAAAGCTCTGAGCTAAGGAACCAGAAGTTCCTTAAAAGTAGAAATGGCTTCACATCTTAACATCAAACTCATTGGAATGTATCCCGGAAAAAACTTTGTTGTTGTGTTTTCATACCATATTATTCATACCAGGAAACAGAGGAAATCGGGGAAAAAACGGAAGATCGTCAAGAAATGGATTGCGTATACGAGATGGACCAGTTGCTCGATCGATTCATTGATTCCACAGAAGCGGAGGTTTCTTTGAAAGGATTCCGATATGAGATTGTGTCGAGTCTCGAAAGAGATTGTGTCGAGTCTCGAAAGAGATTGTGTCGAGTCTCGAAAGAGATTGTGTCGAGTCTCGAAAGAATCCTTCTTGTAGTTCTTTATTACCATAGGATAGCTTGTAAGGCCATCTTCTAATAGAAACAAAAAAATCACAGCTCAGTCTCTCACATTTTAAAATAATGAGACAACATTCTAAAGGAATATTTATTTGCTAAATTAGGAGTCAATTCATATTACAGGTTCCTTGAACCGAATGATAAATTACAATACGATTAGACAGTACAGTCTTATTTTACAAATGACTCATTGAATATTAAGATAATTCACTGTGCGGCTTTATACCTGTGATTGGCATCTTTCCAAGTTCTAGAAAAGAAATGATAGAGGAAGAATTACAACAACAACAAAAAAACGAGAAGCTTTGCTTGACTAATTTGATGTGGGTTATTCCGTCACCCTCAATTCAGGCATCGTATATCTCCAAGTGATTTTTTATAGAACTAATCTTATCAAAATTTGTTCAGACGGAGTCTTTGATGACCATCGAAAGCCATCAACGGGCCCTGGAAGCCCTTGGACGTCTGAAGAGCTCAGAGGCTTCCCGAATCAGAAAACTTCTGTCGGAAAACGATGGACTCAAGTTTGGAAATCGGGTAATACTCGTACCAGCTGAGTTTTAAAGTAACATCAAATAAATATGAGCTCTCATAGACTACGTGATTTTTCAAATTTTTTCAAATTAAACGATTTATCAAGATCAGCAAGCCACATTGGTAATATAACATCATCGATTATGGGATCTGTTGCGACATGTGACGACTCCACTCCTCAGCGTTCTCTGCCTTCCTTAGGAATTGGGGACTAACGGCTTTGACAAAGTAGTCCTTCCATCTCATTCTTCTGTCGCTCATGATGGCGCTACGATCCCGGAGCGCCAAATCTTCTCGGGAAAGGACTCTCACAGACGAGGGAAGAGAAGGTGCGAGGAGCAACCGTGCACGGAGGGAGACGAATGAGAGAATGATTTATATTTATTTGATTTTGTTTATTTCAAAATTACTTTCTCTCTTTATAAAAAAGAGAGATAATAGAGAGCAAGAAAGAGAGACGGATAGAGAGCGTTAGATATTCGAAGGCAATGTAACTCAAAAAGGTTCACAATTGACTCTTGTGAAACTCGCAACTTTTATTCTGTATTCCAACTCGTACATCAAATGCAATTGGTCGATGGAAGTGTAAATTTTGCATGAATCCGCTCAGAACGTAAAAAAGAGAAATTTGAGGAGATAGAGGAAGACGTGAAGGAGATCGCGCCTACGATTCACGTTCACTACATGAACGTCGTCGACTCCGTCAGAATGAAGATATCAGAGGTGGACGGCGCCGCATCCGAGAGACTCCAACAGGTTAGCACTCGCAAGTGGAGATTCTTGAGCTGAGGTTTCTCTAAAAGCTTGGCAGGGGAAGGTCTTCACAAAGATCAAAGACTTTAAGATACGTTTAAAGAAGCTTCACAAAACATGCCTCATCTTGTTCATCAAAACTATTAGAGATCAACAATAAGGGGAAATTTTATCAAGAAGCAAGAATAACGACGCAATATGAAAACGAGTGCTCTGTGTTTAGTGCTTTGAGACGTCCAAGATCAAATCCATTATTTATTCGTGGTGGTTTCTAGTTTCAAACATGTATAGTTCATCTACTTTTTTTCGAATGAAAGCGAAATGTTTTTCCAATATTTTAATTTGAGTTTTTTTTACATCTGATACTGTAGATGCATATAAAGTATTTTAGAGAAAACGGCTGTTTAGGATGTCATATACAATTATACGTTCGTTGACCTCATGAGGATTCAGGTAACCTCTTTCACACACACTTCAGCAACAGTTGTTTGCTTTTTTTCTAGATGACATCTGAAGTAAGCAGTTCTTCATCTAGATGACATCTGAATGATGACATTTCTAGATGACATCTGAAGTAAGCAGTTCTTCATCTCTGATGGCATCCGGGCAACAAATGCTAACGATATTCTCGTCGATGAATGCTAGAACTGAGAAAGATCTGTCTGAGTTTCTCCCACGAGTGGCCATCAAGGTTTATTGTTGGTTTAAAAAAAGGTTTAAAAAGGTTTAAAGGTTTTAAAAAATTTAAAATTAACATATTCAAATTCAAACGATCCATTATCGTTATCAAAATTCGTGAAAAGTAATTAATTCGAACGATCCCAAATCCGATTCTCGGGTTGCAAAATAATGTAGAGTGCAGACTAAAGAGGGTTTGTGGTTTAACAAAAGAGACATCGAATCAGAAAATCAGGAATCTTCCATCAAACGGTATAAATCAGCGAACGAGAATTAATTTTTTGAGAGAAGTTCAAGGAATGGGTCATTTCTAACCCTTTATTATAAATGTTTTAGAGCCTGAGCTTCAAGCGCCCTTATTTCGAACGATGCGAGTAGCGGTTTTCGATTTGATGTTTCAACGAGAAAGAGAAAACGTTCACCAGCTCATAAAATACCAAAAAAGTCATGAGAAAAAAGTCATGAGGTAAAAACAAGTCATGAGAAAAAAGTCATGAGGTAAAAACAAGTCATGAGAAAAAATTCAATTTTCCAGAAAAAAAATCATTCGTAATATTCAATCGTACTAAGTAAGCCTTGTTACAGAAAAAAGTCAACTGTGATCATGGAAACTAGTTTGAGCATAGATAAACGTGTGTGTACTTCGCAATACATTATTTACATCTTCTTCTTCTTTCTTCTTCTTAGCGTTGTCCCGCTCCGGCCGAGGTCGGAGCGGACCCCGCTGTACGGCAATACAGTATTTACATCGTAGGGCTATTTATCGCTTGTATTATCAACAAAAGAACCTCGACCACTTAGACAAGTGCAAACCGCTCATTCCTTCTCCTCGAACGCGGAGGACAAAATTTGTTTCGTTTCAAACCCTAGTTTCGCCGCAGAAATACGAAGAGAATTAAGTAGCGCATGCATTATTTTCATCGTTTTTATAAATTTGAAAGACCATGACTGGTATGTATGTCAACGAGATCAAATTAAGATGCTGTATGATCAGCCCTACAGCGAGAAGGAATCTTTGAGACAATTGATGTTCCGATGGCTCACTAATGACTACCAAATGGTTAATAAACATACTCAATTTTTCATTATCATCTGTTTCATTTTCCAGAATTATTTTACAGAAATAAGTTGTGTCGGTGAAAATATATGTAGGATGATCTTTGTTGTATGGGCCTTAAAATGTGCATTATCATGTGTGCGTGTGTAGCTCAATGGGGAGAGGATTCGCCCGGAATGCGAAAGGTCACGGGTTCGGTTCCCGTGACACCACACGATTTTTGCACAAGTTTCTACGAACAATCCGCTTCTCTGCTCGGTATAAAAATCTGTTGCTTGAGATCTACGAGGAGTAGGGAATACTCTAATTTACATCTTTCATCTCTATAAATTAGATCTAAATTAGAAGCAAATTTTAGAAAAAAATTGTTCTAGCGTATTGAATGTTTTAATTACCTGTAATTATCTCAAGCAATAGGACAAGAAAAAATTTAAATTGTAAAACCATGGCACAATTTTTTAGAAATCAAAGTTCAAGGTAAGAAATTAACTTAAAATTGACTTTCGTGTAGAGAAACAGTCTTTTAAAGATTAATTAAGCCTACTTGGCAGTTGATGATACCTTAAACTTCTGAAAAGTCGAACACATTTATGTCTTTGAGTTTTCCCTCAAGTTTTCATTCAATTCTTTAAAAAAAAAACGCAAGGATCCGGTCTAAAATAGGTCATATTTTTCCATATTCAAATCACCGAAATTCGAAAAAACAAATGCGATGAGCCTCAAGCAATGATTCAAAAAGTGGAAGAGAGTAATTATTGACATTTCTACAGATACTGGATGAAATATCCGAAGGCGCACCAGAACTTTACAAAATTGTGGGTCCTTTCGAGAAACTGGTCAAGGACAAGAAGGGACTGCTAGCTGGTGATGCCGCCAGGCTTTTTCATGAGGTAGTTCAGACCTGTGTAAATCACAGGCTTGTTTACGGCCTGGTTACTGATTTCTCCTTAAGATTATAAGAAAACTTGTGATTTATTAAGAAAAAGTTTTTCATAATTAGTTGTTTATTTTGAAAAATAAAAGAAAGTAAAAGAAAAAAGGCTGAATGTTCATTTTTGAACCTTCTACAGACTGCGGCGGAGTCTCTCCGCAAGCTTGTGCTGGACATCGCGGGTGAACCGAGGCTCTCGGACTTCTTCACGGTAAAGGAGTCTCTGAGGGCATTGGCTCCCATGGCTCGGCAGGAGATGATCAGGATGGTGAAAGGCCTCAGCAGGGAGGAGAAGGCGATCTTCACCTTCTCTTATTGACATCAGCAGACACTTCTGACCGTGTCCATCATTACAAATCATACGAACACGTAGACATTAACTTATTACATGTATTGAATATTTTCAGATTGTAATCATGAGTTTCCATATCACATTCTACCATCAAATTTAGAATAAGTTACTCCATTTCGCTTTATTTCTAAGCCCTTGTTCGTAAGTTTGCTCATTCCATATCACTAACAATGTCGAATAATATTCAGGTTATTCCCCTTTTCACACTTATTTCCTTTGCTTTCCTCAAGTGTATGTAATAGTATTATCAAGTTCATATTTATCATGGCACACTGATGCTCATTGGATTTTAAGAATTGTGATTGATTATATAGTAATTTTATATAGTAATTTCTCTTAACTTAATAATATTATTTCCGACTTCAATTTTTAGCAGAGCTTATTGATAAGATGTTGATGTTTTTCAAAGAAAAAGTTCATGTCATCGGAATAACAAGGAGCGACCTTTTGTTGGAAGTAAAGGAAGTTTAGAATTCGTCTTTTAAACTTGAACATATGGATGGGTTGCAAAGAAAGTCGCTTGGGAATGCGGCAGATTCCACTGGGCGGAGCTTGGCAGAAAAGCTACTCCTGAGAGAGCCCACACTACTTACTTCTCTTTACAGACACCGTTTCCATCGCAACGGCATATGGAATATGAGAGAGAGAAAAGAAAAAGAAAAAAGAGAAATTGAAATATAGAGGAATACAAGTGCTACAGATCGAGAGAGATAACAGAGAGGAAGAGAAAGGGAAAAAAGAGAAGAAGAGAGAGAGAAAGAGAAAGCGAGAGATAGCAAAAGGCTAAGCAGATCAGGAATTGAGATTTAAAAACAGAATTTAAAGAGAGGCGGAATGAATGAGAAAAAACGTGAGAAACAGAGATTGGCATCGAAAGAAGACATGAAGGGGGGAATAGGGCAAAGAAGAGAAAGGGAAAAGAGTAAAGTGGAAAGATAAGGGGATATCGACAAAGCGGAAGGCACTCCACTGCCCTTTCTCACCTCCACTCATCTTCTCCTGACTCGAATCTTTCCGCTTCTTCGTCGCTACTTTAAATCACTCAACTATATTGACATAATTCTTGTTCTTTTCATCTCTATCTCTATAAATTCATCTGTTCTCTGTTCCTCTTGACATTTTCTCACAGTTGTTAACCGGTATCACAGTCTAATGCCAACATTTCTCCTCGATTGTTCGTATACTTTTTTTCTGATCACGATCTTTGCCTTTCAGTTCTGCCATAGATAGGTCTAAAGTTCATTCGCCTGTAATCCATTCGGAAGATTCAGTGATTTCCGAGATGAAAGACAACCGCTTTGCCTCAATAATAGCGAAATTATCTACTTTGTGGAGAGGTGAAATTGGAGAAGAGAGGAGAAGGTAAATGGGAACGATCACGGTTGGGGAAAGAGAAAAAAAGGGGGGGTTGACCAACACTTTACCTCATATACATGAGGCAGGTGAGCATCTACTCTCCTATTGTAAGCCTGCACTGCAATTATTCCCCCTTTATCCTTCCCTTAGGCCCTCGGTTTCCAACTCTCTCTCTCTCTCTCTCTCTCTCTCTCTCATCTCTCTCTCTCTCTCTCTCTCTTTCTCTCTCTCTCTCTCCCTCCTTAACTCTTGCTCTCCCCCTCTCTTTAAACTCCCTATATCTATCTCTCTTTCTCTCTCTTTCTCACTCTCTCCCTCTTTTCTAAACTCACCGCTTCACCTCTTAAGAGGGAGACCTCCCGTTCTCTTTCCCATTACCAGCGCCTAAGGGCTCCTAGCTGACCCCCAGTGACCCTCCCACTAGCCTCAGTCCGCCTTCTTGCTCCCTCCCCCTCCCTCTCACGTTCATTGGTGTTTCCCATCTCGAGATTTAGTCTACACGGGGCTGTTGAAGAAGTCTCCTTTAAAATGGACTCTTCGAGCGACAGCTTCATCTTTCTCTCATATTCTCCACCGTCCATTCCTTCATCACATTCCTTCAGCAGGGTAAGGTTTTCTGAATGTTCCCCTCTCCTCTTTTCCTCTCCATCATGGCCTTCAGAATCCTCGGTGCCCAATCGATATCCAGCTTCTGGTTCTTCACAATGACTCAGCGGAAGTTGTTAGAAAGGAGAGAAGTAGAGTGAATATGGATGGAGCCCTTCTTGTATGCGGTAAAAAGGGTAACTACAATCTAGAACATTTTTTCTTCTCTCTTTTTCTCCCTTTCTCCAACTGAACAAGCGAGTGGTTCGGTTTAGCTGCATATTGATGAGAGTTCAAAAACGAAAAATACAAGGAGCGAGATTAACTTCAAAAAAGAGAGAAAAACAGAATGAGAGAAAGCGGTAGACGGGGAGAGAGATGCGAGACAAAGACCGAGTGAAATAGCAACGGTCAGCCTGCTGTATTTTCGCTTCCGTTAAAAAAGTTTTACTTTTTTTCGTATTACATCTCATTTTCGGAAAATTTGACTCAAAAAGTATATTACGTTGTTATTTACTACCTGTTCTGAAATACAGAAAATATAGTGCCATAAACGGACAGAGTTCTACCCTATTCTCTAAGACTCAAATGGAGTGCAAGAGTTCACTTATCTATGTCTATATTTTATGGTTGAGAATAAGAATTTAAGAAAATAATTTATATAAAAGCGTTACTTTTTCTCGTTTGTTTCACTAGTTCGGAATTTTCAGATGGTTCGTTCTAAGAAAAATAAAGGAGAAGAAGACCTGGATGAGAGGGTCCTCGAGAGAGATGAGATGGGGATGGAAGAAAGCACCGTTCTCGAAGAGGACTTCGTCGAGGTTGTCGTTGAAGAAGGCGGAATCGAAGACGGAGGCGGAATCGAAGACGGCGTTTCCAAGTCCGATGATGGCCACGAAAAGGTGCTCTCCTCCAAACCAATTACTACGTGTATCGTTAGAGCAAATCGTTGCTAATTTTCAAGTAAACGCTTTTTCTGAGCGGGAAGAAAAGCGGGAAACTGTGTAATATACCTATCTTTTAAACTCTTAACTCGCGAAAAAAAAAAACCATATTCCAAGGCAAAAATGATAAAAGGCTTTCTTGAGAATGAAAGATGCTCTCACAACGAGACTAGGGCAGGGCGAGTAGGTCGAGATTCCTCAAAAGACGAGACTAGGGCAGGGCGAGTAGGTCAAGATTCCTCAAAAGCAGGCAATGAAGATTGAAAGGACGAGAGTAGAGCAAGCGTCCGCCTTTGGGGGACTACTCTCCCCCTTCTTTTTCCATCACTTGGTTACCAAGTCGACTGACTACACACTGTGCCCAAGGAAACCAACTTACGAGAGAGAGAGAGAGAGAGAGAGAGAGAGAGAGAGAGAGAGAGAGAGAGAGAGAGAGAGAGAGAGAGATAGATAGATAGAGAGGAGAGAAATAAAGAGAGAGGTGTAGAGAGTATTGAGGAAGAAACAAAAAAGAGGGAGATTGTTTATTCAAAGGTGACTGTACTCGTGACATTCCAGAGGTACATCTTACTTCCAAAGAGCGACAGTCTTCTACTGGGAGATCGAATTCTATTCTCAAAGAACAACGGTACTTCAGTCCTCTTTCCTTCATATCAGTTTTAGACTTACGACGGTACACTAGCAGAAGTTAATCAATCTATATTTCTGACTCATCCCTTCGACTCATTAGCTCTTTCATATGTCTCGATTGCTCCATGAAATCTCTTCTCATGTTGATAACCAGGAAGGAGGAGGCGAGTAGCTACCGTAGTCTGCAGGCGAGAAAGGCTAGAGTCACCCTTCCGAAGCTTACACCTACCCCTACTCTCCGTCTCTAACCTCGAACTCATCATTCTCTCTCTCAATCTCTCCCATCTCTCGGCTCTTTTTCCTTTCATTTATTTTCCAACTCATTTTATACATGTTCTCACTTTCTGTTCTTCTCTCTTTTATTCTCTAAATCTTTCTCTCTCTCGCTCTCTTTCACTTTTACCAACTCATCTGTTTTCCCTCTAATTTTCTATAAATCTCTTTTTCTCTTGCTATCTCTCTCCTTATTTATCATGCAAACGGAAGAACAAAAAGTCCGAGAGGCGGTGCCTATTGTGTCGGCACAGAAGAGGTCCAGAATGTAAGAAGCTTCTTCTGCTTTTGGTAGAAAATAAAGAAAAAATTAGGGTTGAAAGAGACACAAATCAGAGGAGCATGGGAAGTATCGTATTTAGAAGGGATAGGGGAAAACGAGAGAAAAAGAGAGTGCTCAACTGGAGGGCGATTAGTGAGGCTTCTAATGAGGAGGCATCAGAGAGTCTTCCTTCTCGAAAAAGAAAGAAATGGGTCTCTTTCACCTTTTTGAAATGAGAAAAAGGGCTCATGATGGGAAGGATGGGGGGAGGGGGAGAAGAAGGAGAAATTTAGAGAGGGCAGAGAGAAGCAGAGTGGAGGGAAAAGAGAGACAATGCATCCGAGACGAGACTGGAATCAGAGTTGACTCCTGTTGGTGGATGGCTCAAGGAAGAAGCTGCTGACTTCATCTTTCTCTCATGGACATGGACCTATATACTTCTTCCTCTTTGTTGGAATTCACAGCAGCTGCGGCCGCGTCTAGAACGCAGCTATACATTCAAAGTGGTGCGCCCCTGCAGACAGGTCGGTTGGCATCGGGGACGCTTTGACGGAACGAATGGCATCTGATTCTAATCTCATGCTGGTGGAACCTTCACGCGCATTTCTCTAAATTGTGTTACAAACGTTATGAGCTCCTTGAATCTTCAAACACAAGGTTTTCTTCTCTTTTCTAATGACTTTTCATCCTGCACTTTGTACGTATAAAGTAGCGAGCGTTAGGTGACCAAGAAATAAATGGATTCTGCCAGCTGAACCAGTCTCTGCCTATGCGAAGCTAACACGCAATGTGCGGGACTCGGCAGCAGATTAATAGCCTGTGCCAATTCAAGGGGAATGGCTATAGGCCAGAGGAGATTGTCGCATAATCATACCTTTCCGTTGGGGAGCACGCGGGTAGAGAGTGTGTATACAATATGCCAGCGGGAAGAAGAGAAGAATCCTGGGGACACAGACCGACTCCGAAACCGACTAAGCAACAGTGAGAGTGAGAGGAATCGAGGGAAGACCGAGAGGGAGGATCTTCTTTTTCTTATTGCCTGTGTTGGTCGTCTTGGTAAGAGATGTTCCATGCCAATTAGATGGTTTCGTTTCCTCTGGCGGAAATCTCCTTGGGAGTTTCTCTGTCTCCACGCTCTCCAAGCGTAAGCCGGTCACTATTCACTACGGTTTCTCATGGATTTCATGATTAGTAGTAAAGTTGTTCTTTTCTGGTAGAGAAATTTCTGGCCACAGGGCGAATTTTCCACGGAAATACAGACAATTCGATTCGTTTCGCCCTATACAAACTCCTCCCTCTTATTTTCTTGTGACTCTTCGAGTCGGCTTGGGAAGAATGCAAGCTGGCAATTATAACAATGAACTTGGTAAAGGGTGCTTCTTCAACAAGTGGGGAGAAAGGGCTCCCGTCATATCTCATTTTGCCATTCTTTCCACCATTTGTTCCACCGTAATTCCTCAGCTTCTCACTTTCTTCAACATCTTTTGCCTCATTTCTACGCTGATTCTCTCTTGTTCTATTGTTTCCTCTCTTTATTCCGTGTACCTCTACAAGATGCTCAGTTATTCAAAGCTAAAGTATTACAAAAGCATACGCTCTCCTCACACCATACACACAAGAGATTGGTGAGTTTGTGATATACAACATGATGGATACAACTCAATTCCTCACTCAATCTCCCATTACAGACTATAACACGGCGATGCGTCTGCGGTCTTCCCTCTCAATGGGTTCGTTGCTTCCTCAATGGAAATCATCGGAAGTTGTAAACAATGCAGAAGTTGATTTGAAATGTTCAACTCACTCATACATTAGTAACATTCTAACATAGATTATCAGTATTTGCAGTACCCATAGTGGTGATAAGCTTTTAGATGTGTACATAAAAACGTTTATTATTGCTCTTTGCTTTTCTGGAAGCACTTGAGTTTTGCTATTGGCAAGGGGGAACAATACGTGATCTATTAACCTGATAGTTGATAAAGATGTAGAAAAGTCATTTGAGAAGTCATGAAGCATATGTAGTAGAGAAAACGATTGCTTGGAATAGGTTCTTTTCAACATCGCTTTTTGTTGTGATACAGGAGTAGAAGAGAGCGCTCTGCTGGAAGGGGTTCCCTCCTCCACCCTTTCTACCGCCTACTCCATACCCAGTAGTGCAACATATGCCGCAGCCGACTTCACTACTATGGATGGCTATGGAATCAGTGGACAGCTTCCAACGTCAGAGCTTTTTTGCTGAACAATTATATTTTATTTGAAGTGCTAATTCCTCCTTGGCTCCCTCTTTTATTCTCTTCTTTCTCTCTAACAAAAAAATTACTACTTTCCCTTTCAAGTTCTCTCTCATTTATTATTCTGGTTCCGTAAACCAATGACTTAATTTTTCTCATACCTTTTTTAGCTGATCATCTTTGCCATTTTTTCTACAATTTTGAAACGATGGAAATTTGGATAAATTAGAAAAAAAATTCAAAAAGTAAAACAAAAATATAGAGAAGAGAAGAACAGGAACAATCAAGAAAGCATCATAAAAGATGAAAAAGGAAAGCTGAAAGTTGGAAAGAAAGGAACCAAATGGGAGTTTTGGTATCCATGGCCACAGAATTCACTCTCTCTCTTCCTACACGGGGAAAACCATCTTCTCTTCTTTCACTAAATGGCACAGATGAAAAGCCCTTCTCAATTTCGGTGCTTCACTCTTATGAAAACACTCACATTCAGTGAAAAATTGCTAGAAAAGTCAGGCTTTTTCAGACATTTAGAACTGAAATAGAGGCTATTGCTTATCAATGGTGATCTTGGAAAGGTCTTTGTTATTTTTTTAAAAAAGCAAAAGGGGAGAGTAAGGGGGCTTTTTTAAGCATGGCTTAAGGGGGAGGAAGATTTGATCTACCTAAGCAAAGGGGGGGGATTAGAGACTTTCTTTGAGCGGAAATCAAAAAGGCGAACAACAAAGTTATGCTGAGAACAAATGTATTTCAGCTTTGAAATCAACTTGATGAATTTTCATGATAGAGCTTCAAAGAAATACAATCAGTTATAGAAATGTAATGAGGAATATTACACTAACTCAACTAGTGATATCCTGATTAGGCCACTCAATAAACTCGCAACTGGTGAGGATAAACATTCATGAAGCAGTGAAGTTCCTCTCGATTCACCGAGCTGGTTCCCCTTAGCAATGTTTTTTCTCCCTTATAATTTACGTTTCGTTCTTCTTTCTAGCTCTTTATTTCTGTTCGAATCACTATAATTTGCAAATCTCTCATCCGCTTGTTTTCTCTATATCTCTTTATCTCTGCCTGAAAAATATCTACTAAATCGTTCACACCCTTCTGTATCAAACATCTTTGGTGTCCCCAAGGCAACCGTTAATTCAGATCTCTAATATCAACTAAAACCAAACCCAGCGAATAGAAACGCGTTGATGATACAGTTTCTATAACCAGTGAGAATTTTCTTTCGTTCGTCATTTCTTGAACTTGCCTCTCTCTTTTTATCTCTTTCTCTTCTCTCTCTATCTTACTGCCTCTCTATCTTTTCTCTCTCTCTGCCCTTTTCTTTATCTCTGTGCCCTCCTCGTTCTCTCTATTTCTCTTTCTCTGTCTTTCTCTCTGTGTGCTCCTCTTTCTCTTTCTCTCTATACTTCTCTTCTTCTCTCTTTTTCTTTCTCTCTCTTCTTCACTTTCTCTCTCTGTTCTTCTCTTTCTTTTCTCTTTCTCTCTATGTCCTTCTCTTTCTCTTTCTTTCTGTCCTTCTCCTGTTGCATGCATAGTAATCTATTTCTTCCCTTTTCTTTGCCTTTGCCTCGTTGTATTATAATCATTTGCCATGTCAATCGGGAAAAGCTTAACAATTGTGCATTTTAAGGGTTGCGAGTTTGTTCTCTCTAGACCGGTTCGCTTTTAAGGGTTGCGAGTTTGTTCTCTCTAGACCGGTTCGCTTTTAAGGGTTGCGAGTTTGTTCTCTCTAGACCGGTTCGCTTTTAAGGGTTGCGAGTTTGTTCTCTCTAGACCGGTTCGCTTTTAAGGGTTGCGAGTTTGTTCTCTCTAGACCGGTTCGCTTTTAAGGGTTGCGAGTTTGTTCTCTCTAGACCGGTTCGCTTTTAAGGGTTGCGAGTTTGTTCTCTCTAGACCGGTTCGCTTTTAAGGGTTGCGAGTTTGTTCTCTCTAGACCGGTTCGCTTTTAAGGGTTGCGAGTTTGTTCTCTCTAGACCGGTTCGCCGTACGAACATTCAACCACATAGAGAATAGTTCGTCTTCACTATTGTTCACGTGAAATGTTTGGTATGAGGCCGGCTTCCGGCATCTTCACTTAAAACACCGGAGAACTCTCTTTGAATACCATTAAAACAATCAACATGTACGAAAAACACTAACAAAAAACAGGATTAGTTTGAAATTGAGTTCGAGCGGGAAAATGCAGATTATAAAGCATATCTAGCTGAGCAGATGGGAGATTTGGTAATTGGCGGTGAGAGTGGGGAACAGAGTAAGAAAAACCTAGCACAAGGTCCGTTTTCCTTCTTTGTCTTCTATCTATTCTTTTTCTTAATGTTTAAGGAAAGACAGAAAGAGATAGAGAGAGAGAAAGAGAGAAAGAGAGGAAGAGAGAGAAGAAGATAAAGAGAAAAAATCTTTCTTTTCTTCTCTATGCTCTTTTCTGCCAACCGATTCGATTGTTTGCCTGTAGAGGATTTCCCTCCGCTCAGAATGGTGCATTTCAGGACGTACGTTTACGACACAAGCAACAATCATTACGCCTACTACCAGGTGAGAAACATTCTGAAGTTGATCTCTTGTCTCAATCGGAAAGCATTGCTCTCTAAGTCTTCTTCCTGATAGGGATAATGTAGTTTAAAGCAAAAAAAAGTATTTTCCATATCACAGAAAACGGATTTGTGGTAAGTTAATGATAACAATTGGTATATTATAATAAAATTGAGTTGAAGGAGTATTAATATATCACCACGCGTTAAATGGTTACTGGACCAGCTATGTGGGCGCATACAAGTTCTACATTCTATTCTCCTTCCGTTCTATTTTACTTTTCCTCTAATTCTCTTTCGACTCTTTTCGATTCATCCTTTCACTTTTTCAACTCGCTCGGCGCGTACAAACAAGCCTTAGACCGGTCTCATTTAACGCGTGTATATCACTGAACTCAAACTTAAATAAATATTTTTTTAAAATTTGTTTCGTTAATAGTCGCCACCTTGAAGACGGATACGATGCGAGATACATATCTCTATTCCAATAGAACCAGTGCATCTTTTTTTGAATACTGCTTGTGTTTGTAGTGGAGCTAGGCAGAGAAAGAGTGAATGTATATTTTTAATATGATTTTTTCTTTACTTTATTGTTAGTTAAAAATGAGAAAACCGCCTTTTTAAGAGAGTGAGGGTAAAAGGTGGTAAAATAGCAGAAGAGTCACGCAAACTACAGCTGTGCACCATCCTTTATCCGTAATATTCATACAATCGTTGAATGCTTTCCTCTTGCTACTGATTTCTTGAGAGCAAAAAGATAGAAAAGAGCTAGAAATTGATAATCATCTGGATAAAGGATTGTTTGTTCGTTTGGTCTATGGTCTATTTTCCACTGAGAACACGTGTTTCGCGCGTTACTCGGTATGAGGGTTTTTTTCACGCAGTAAATTTTTTTTAAATAAAGACTTGCACAAAGTTAATTTGGGATGAAGGGCTTTGTCAATGACAAAAACCCCTTTCAAATTCAGAAACAAAGATCAGCGAACAAAAATTGAGTGCGTGATAGTCTGCAATCAATTACCTATTCTACATGCATCTTCTTTACGGTTAAAAGGCTATTTTAATGTTAATTGATTAATTGAATGATTAAGATAGTTGAAAAACTAGTTGGAAACTCATAACTCCTTTTACATCGCAAGGGCAAAGTTCCATTTCAGACGTACCACCCCAGTATTCCCTCACCCAATCCGAACAATTACCTCCTGCATCCGCAGCAGGCGCCCGCTTCCCCTTCTTCCATCGACGATGGAACGGCCGTTTCATCTGCAGCTCAACATGCCGCCAGAGCATCTCCGGCTACCGTAAGAGCATTTTCAGATGTTCACCAGCAAGTTTAGGCTAAACCATTGTAGCAAAGCTTAAAACTCGGCCTCTGCTAGCATATTTTGATAAAAGTGAAAATAAAAGTGATAAACTATCCTCTTATATAATCACTATTGATTGCTCTCAAACTACTCAAACATAGCAAAAGCTTTATCGATGAAAAACGGTTACAGTATAAACAACATTCATATAATAAGCTCATCATCCTTCCAATCTGGTCCCTTACAATACTGTATATATATATATATATATATATATAACTAAAGTACTGTATATAAAATTCTAGTCCATGTTCCAAAAAAATGTACGCAGAAGGTTATTATGTTCATTACAGACTACTAGTCTCGGTTGAAGAATATGAGAATGGAAGAATATTGAGAACCTCTCAAACATGCAATCGCATGGCAAACCATCGTTGAACCCACTTGATTTATAAAGAAAAAAAGCGATATATTTCAATCAGTTGTCGAAAATTTGGCTTTTTTCTTTCCAGAAGTTGATGATTGTATCAATGTCATCTGAGATGCCAACTTTATACGTTTTTTTTCTTCCAGAACTTTTCTCTGAATAGCCTGTACTCTGTTCATTTCTATCATTTCTCTCTTTCTCTCTTCTTATCGAACCATCTTCCTACCATTCTCTTACTACATCGTACATGGTCTCCCATTCTCCATGTTGCTCAAAATTTTCTCTTTCATCTCTTTCATAATTCTATGCTCTACTGTGTATATTTTCCTCCTCCTTCCTTCTCCCTCTTTTTTCATTGAAACCTCGCTCTCTATCCATTTCTGACGGAGTGTCAAACTTTCTCGCAGTACTCCTAGCTGTTAGCAGATGTTTAATGCTTACTCTATAGAGGAGAAGGAGAAGAACAAGGGGCATAGCAGGTATTCATCAGAGGAAAAGAGCCTCTTCTTAGGAAACCTTTCTTCTTCTAATGACCGAGAGATTTTCACATGCACCTGGCTCCTGAAAACCTCATCCGCTTGTCGCGTAAGTCCGGCGTAGATTAACCTTTGGTAAAGAGCAAGAAAGAGAGAGGGAAGGAGAGAGATGTAGAAAGAGAGGAAGAGTAATAGGGAGAGAGAAAAAGAAAAAAAGAGGGAGAGAAAGCCAGAGACAGCGAGAGACGGAAATGATGAGGGAGAGGCAGAGAAATCATTAGAGAACTAATAAGGATATAGAATAAGCAAAACGAGGTAAAGGAAAAACATTCATCAACTTCTCTCTTTCTCTTCATCTCTCTTTCTATCTCTTTATTTCTCTGTCTTTACCTTTTTGAATACTCGTCCAGTTATCTAATTATAAATGAAAACCTGCAGTTTATGAACACAGATTTGATCTATTCACACCTTGAGGTGAAATTTATTGTCACGAAACCTCGGGATGACCAAAGTCGTTAGCGAAGAAATTATGATAACTTTCCCAACTCAAAATCACTTATTGCGTATCTGGGTATTATGAGTCTTTTTTTATTAGTAGAAATCACTAAACAGACGAGAACCGCGGAAAGAGAGAGGGAGAGAGAGAGGGACAGAGAGAGCGAGAGAGATAGAAAGAGGGAGGGAGAGATAGAAGTAGAGAGAGAGGAAGAGAGAATGAGAGAGGTAGAGAGAGAGGGAGAGAGAGAGGGAGAGGGAGAGAGAGGGAGGGGGAGAGAAATTGGTTCTAATATGGCGCTCTAGAGCCGCAAGATTAGGTAGTGCTGCAGTGATATATGACGCTGAGTGCTTATGTAAATGTGTCTACTTTTTATTCTGATTAGGAGAAAGCAATATTAATAAATTCACGCGTTAGAATTGTTTCATTCAACCGCTCACATCGCCCTATTCTAAAATGTGTAAGACTCATATATCAAATAAGTAAAAGAAGCAGAGATTGGAGAGAGATGTAAGAGGAAGTCGTAAAAGTAGTTTTGTAGAGAAAGAAAAAGACCAATATAGTAAAAAGGAGAAAGAATGAAAGAGTGAGAAACAGGTAGAGACAATGTCTCGGAAAAAAGCATCGTAACATATCTGAAGAAACCGACAAAAAAGCAGGTGTTGCTTGGAGGTAATTATCGGAATATTGCAGTAAAACTCGATGAATGTGAGGGAGAAAAGAGATATGAAGAAAGAGAGAAAGAAATTTAAAAATAGAGGAAGAGACAGAGTAACAAGATAGAGGGAAAGAAGCAAAGATATAATCCGATCAAATAGACTGCGGAAAAATATAGTAGATAATGACCACAAAAAAGGAGAAAGTTCAAAGATTTTTAAATCCACAATTTGAGAACGAAAACTAAGGGAGAGGGCGAGGAAAAAGTCGAATAAGAAGTACAGAGAATAGAAACAATTAGATAGGTGAGAAAAAATAAGAAAGAAAAACGAAAAATATGAGAAAAAAGATATAAAACAGCGAAACTTTGATGAAAAGGAGACATAACGCTTGAGTTTTTTTAATATCGATAGAAGTTGATTGCAAGTATGTGATATCTCAAAAAATCAGCAAAAAGGCAGTGATGGAAGGCTCTAAATGATAAGTGAGAGAGAAGCAAAGTTGGGCCCAGGAGTGAGCACTTTGTGCTGCCCCTTTTTTCTTCTCTTTCATATACTCTTAACATCGTCTTCGTTTCCCGAGCAACGACGTCTTCCGAAGAAGGGGGGGACCATTTTCGGGAGTTACGGCCCCTTTTCCATTCTTTCCCTCTTTCTCTATTCATCTCTTCAACTTCTTTTTATCTCTTTCGTCCCTTCTCTCTTATGCATAACTGCATTCCTCCACACTTTTCGATTCGATATAAACTGAGAGTTGGGAGATCGTGAGTCGTTCATCAGTCCTCACAGGCCTTGTGTAACCTCTTCCTCTTGCCTGTCTCGTAGTTTCATAACCTGCTTTCCCTTTTTACCATGACCATCGTCTCGCCAACAACTTCTTCCGTCCGCGTTGACAACTACGACACCCATGTATGCTGCTGTAAAAACGCTTCTTCTTCACTGTGTTTCATCATATTCAAATGTGTTGCCTTTCAGATCCGCTGGCTGCAGGCCAATTATGAAAAGTCACCGACGGACTCTTTGCCACGCTGCGCACTATACGAACACTACAAACGGTATCTACTACAATTTCTTCGAATGCTCTAATGATGCCGAGAAGCTTATTTAGTCACAGCGACGCGCTCTATGTATGCTGATTCTGATAGAAACAGCGAAATGATGCGAAAAATTTTCCGATTATTTTGCGATGAAACTGTTCAGTTAATTTTTGACTCAATCATAATATTATTTATCTTATAAAATATTCTCGTGAACTTCTGCGCAAAAATGATTTGAGGCTTTACGAAAAAATTCATAAATTCATATTTATTGAGGAGAGCTATTTTCTAACTCTTTCTCTCTTCGAATTCGTTTATCGAGTCTTATGTACAAGCTTTCAAAATTTTGACATGATAGTCATCTGAAAGCAGGATTCCTCAACTAACTTCGAGAAAAAAATTTCAGATCGAATGAAGCACATAGTTTCACGGATAAATCGTGAGATATAGAGATCGAGAGATTGAGATGAAGAGAGAGAAAAACAGATATTAATAGAGAGGGTTGAATAAAAAGCGGGAGAGCGACGAAGATTGTGCATCTCCCTGGGAGACCCTTGGAGACTCCCTCCTGACGGATACCCTGGTAACGGTTCCCTGGGGACGCGCCCCTCGTCTTTTCCTTATGCGAACCAAAACTCCTATTCAAAAACCAGATATCAGTGAGTCCCACAACGTGTTCCTAACCAAGAGGCCTTTTTTAATTTTGATTTTCAAGTTGAGCTCTGATTCAGACCTTCTTCTTTCAGTTTTAGCTATGCTAGCAGAGTTAAGTTCACAAGTTACTATTTGCTAAACGCTCATCTAAACTGATATCGACTTTTCCTGGAACAGAAAAGTCGATGTTTGTTGCATGAGATTATCAATGCTTTGCAGTCATTGCCGTCAGAATCTGATAGACCCCGTGAACGCTGCTTCTTTCGGGAAGCTGATACGATCCGTCTTCGATGGCTTGAAGACCCGACGGCTAGGGACTAGAGGCAACTCCAAGTTCGTGCTTTCAAACTGGACTTTCCTTCATACACTGGATAAGCTACTATTCAACTTCCAGGTATCACTACTACGGCATCCGCCTCCGAGCAACGTCTTCCCTAAACCACATTCCAGAATCCCCTGAGTACGACAGTGAACCAGTGCCTCCACGATCCAGCAGCTCTAGACCGTGTGTTTTCTTTCTGCTGTTTTTTCTCGAGTGCTTAAATATTTCTCAGATTACAGTATATTGGACTATAATTAAAATAAAAAGGTTCTTGCAAAATCTAAGGCGATGAAAAAAACTAGAATTCATATGTATTGAAAAAAATGAATTTTGTAAAAATGGAGATACTGAGAGAAAGAGTTAGAGAGAAGGGAATGAGAGAGAAAAGGAGCAAAAGTATTTTATTTGAAGCTCTCGTCGAGCGAGCAACTCGACGACTTCTGGACTGACGAATACGACGAGTGCGATGCGAGTCTCCACCAACAGGTCACCATAGCAACCACATCTCTTTCTCAAACATAACTACACGAGATGAAAGAAGTACACAGAGACTTTTCCATACAGCTTTAATTCTTACAAGAAAACTAATTGCTCTTCACAATTTCAGCCCGACTCCGGCTGCGTACTCCTCTCCCCCGGACGGAAGTCAAGAACCGACTGCTCATGCTGCCTGCTTCCAGTCCCTGCCCCAACATTCCTTCCAAGAGGCTCCGCACGCTACTGGTTCTTTCATCTAACTATCCATCCATCTCTATCTATCTAACTTTCCATTCATCTCTATCTATCTATCTATCTATCTATCTATCTATCTATCTATCTATCTATCTATCTATCTATCTATCTATCTATCTATCTATCTATCTATCTATCTATCTATCTATCTATCTATCTATCTATCTATCTATCTATCTATCTATCTATCTATCTATCTATCTATCTATCTATCTATCTATCTATCTATCTATCTATCTATCTATCTATCTATCTATCTATCTATCTATCTATCTATCTATCTATCTATCTATCTATCTATCTATCTATCTATCTATCTATCTATCTATCTATCTATCTATCTATCTATCTATCTATCTATCTATCTATCTATCTATCTATCTATCTATCTATCTATCTATCTATCTATCTATCTATCTATCTATCTATCTATCTATCTATCTATCTATCTATCTATCTATCTATCTATCTATCTATCTATCTATCTATCTATCTATCTATCTATCTATCTATCTATCTATCTATCTATCTATCTATCTATCTATCTATCTATCTATCTATCTATCTATCTATCTATCTATCTATCTATCTATCTATCTATCTATCTATCTATCTATCTATCTATCTATCTATCTATCTATCTATCTATCTATCTATCTATCTATCTATCTATCTATCTATCTATCTATCTATCTATCTATCTATCTATCTATCTATCTATCTATCTATCTATCTATCTATCTATCTATCTATCTATCTATCTATCTATCTATCTATCTATCTATCTATCTATCTATCTATCTATCTATCTATCTATCTATCTATCTATCTATCTATCTATCTATCTATCTATCTATCTATCTATCTATCTATCTATCTATCTCGAAAAGTTTAGAAGTGTCGTCATCAATACGAAAGCGTCTATTGCAGCAGACGAGCTGAATCTGATCGGATCGGGGGAGGTCCCTCGATACAGCATCGTCGACTCTCCAGAACTAGGAGTTTTGGTCAGGGAAGTAGGACTCACAACTCAACACGTTGGGAAACTGGTCGAGAGCTACACCATCAACTGCCAGGTAATTCAATTCAATTCAAACGCTTTATTCTCGATGTCATGGGACATGAAGCGCCATTGATTCGAACGACTCCAGTTTCATATCAGTTTCTTGATGTTTAGAACGAGAACGTATAATGTAGACTGTCGTTTGATGTCGTTGGTTTGGAAGATACTGCCTCAAGGTGTCCGATTCCTGGTAGAGACCTTCATTTTGATATAAATGGAGAGCGAGAAGTGAGTCGACCGCTCTTAGCCACGACGAATTGAATGTAATGTGCTTAATTTTTGTCTCTTCCTTTAGGCTTTTTGCTCACCAACCGTTTTTAACCGTAAAATTTAACCTTATGTGAGCGAATTTATAACTGTATGTGAGCAAATTAGTTTTACTTTTTTACGCTTAAAAACGGTTGGTGAGCAAAACAGTGCGCAGCCTTACGTAGCGTCCTTCTTCTCTTTTTTCTCTATTTCTCTTTTTTTCACTACTTATATCACTATTTTTAGAACGCATTTAATGCAATTAAACAATTGATCAGAAATAAAAACTAAAAAAATGACTGAGCTTCATATTCATGTCTCTTACAAAACTTAATTTTGTGCTCCTTGCACGATTGAGTTTTTAGAATGAAAAGCAGCAAGGAGTCCTTATTCAGGATGTCCTGTACTGCATTAAGCAGCTGAATTTTGACTCAGTCGAAGAGTGCTGGGTGAACTTCTGGCAGCCTGAAGAAGATGCCGACGATGAAAGGTTTTTGCTGGCTCTCTTAATATTCTCTTTTCAGAAATACATACTAATTAGAAAAAGGAAAACTTAAATACATAGTAATAGTTTTCAAGTAGAACATGCATTACTTACTAGTTTTTAGGTGAAGTGTGTGAGTGTGATTCGCAAAATCGATAAGAAACTATAAATTTCACAATTAAGTGCCGTTAATCTTTGTAATTAAAATTCTGTCGATCAAATGTGCACCAGAGAACTTTCACAAAAATAAACCGATCGCTCCAGACATTTCGAACTAAAAAAATTTCTGAAACAGTATCATTCAAAAAATGTTTCTCTGATTGCAGCCGAGCTGAGCGACTGAGTCAACAGCAGATCTTCGTTCTCTGCAGGATACCTCACGTGCAGAAATTCATCGAGACCGTCGACTACCACTTCTACCAAGTCATCTGTGATGTCCTTATCCCCGATATACTCGCTACCAAGAACAAACGTATGACATCTTTATCAGACAATAATTATCACCTCTTTCTTCTCTTGACAATTCAAACATTAAAACAAGCTTGAATTCTTTATATAAGATGGACCTTTCTTCTCTTCATGTAACCAGCAATAAAAGCCTGATTTTCTTCATTTTTGGCTTGTTAAAACAACACGAATTAGCCCTTTGAATTTGAACACATTGGTATTTTTTCTGATTCAACTTTGTTTCAATCGAGTCCTGTTCAAGTCCTCAAGTCCTGCTTATGATTTGACCTACCTCTGTACTGTTTCCTTGTTGTTTCAAATAACATTCTGGTATCCGCAAATGTTTTTTTAAACGAGAATTCCTGATTTATTGGAGCACATGAAGTTTCTTCAATCAATTCTAAAGAATTTAAAGCCTCAAACGATTTTTTGACTACACAAAGTTTTTAAAGTAGTAATTAATTGCAGCTACGGAATCGCTTAACATTCGGATGCGTAACTTCGCTCGTTCCGTCGAGGCATCTCTGCGGAAAGCCCTTCACGGGGCACCAGAGGAGATGATGGAGAAGAAGATCAGGGCGGGCAGGAGACTCAGCTACACACTCAAGAAGTCATTCTCACATCATTAGATTACTAGGAACTGAATTCGAGTAAGTCTTGGTAGTGTTAGGGATACATGCTTGCATTACCGGTAAGAGTAAGAGACGGCTGGGTTAAATCTCGCCCCATAGACTAGTTTTTTTCTGGACGATAGTTTATTTATAGTTCTTTTTGCCTTTGCTTTGTGTATTTGAGCAATTGGTGAACTCATATCTTAACTTCTGTCTTTTTGAGACTAACAGAAAAATTGGCGATGATAGACAAGTAATTATTTAGAAGCAAGCCAATCTAGGTCTAACTTTCAGAAATGTTAACTGTTTTGAAAAAACCCGCATCTAAACTGTTATCTGATAACGCTAACGGTTAAAAAAACTCCTCGAAACAAAATAAAGCGTCATTTGGAAATTGAATCATTATTGTTTTTCAAGCAATCACTTCCGTGTTTGGAAGAGAAAAGTTTAGAAATGGGCAAATTGAATAAAACAAAATAAAACTCAGTCTTGCTCTGAATATTCTTGGTCGGCTGCAATTATACTTCAAATTATACTTCAAAAACTGTGATAGAATGAATCCCTTTTTCCATATTACTCCATATCAATTTTCATAATATTAGGGTTTGAAGATGGCTTTTTAAAAAAGAGACGACATTTCTTAGCCTTAGGAGTGAACGTTTCTGATGTTCAAAATTGATGAAGAGGTCATTGTTTCAGATACACTTCATTAGCGCATCTATCGAACACAGCTCGAGTCGTGGTTGAGAGCGAGAGCACAACAAAGCACATGCTAGAGGACTTGAATAGGTTTTTTAAAAACTAGATTTCTCATTCTTTACCGTGTCATACACTGGCCGAGGTCGGAGCAGAAACGGCGGTGCTTAAAAAATTGAAGCCATAATTTACAACAAGGGTATTTACGCCATCGGCGTGTTAAGTGGATGGTCAATTAAACGTCGTTGTTGCAGAACGTGGTTATCGGGTATTCCTGCTATTCCTTGGTTGTGAGAAAATCTGGAGATTTAGCAATTGCATTGATGCTGAAAAGTAGAGAGCAGGAAAGCAACTTCAAAAGAGAGCCGCTCTTTGCCATGAGAACCCAACATGCGACTTGAGAACGACCAGTTCGATAGTCTAGTGATCGACCAATTGAGCCATCATCATTTTTACCTGTGTCTAAACTTTTCCTGTTCCCAGAATTGACATAACAAATGTGGAAGAGCACATGGACTGGGTGACCAGATGTGACTCGGTTCTGGTGAGACAACTTGCTGAGTCCTTTAAAGAGAACCTTGTCAAGAGGAAGACTCTCAACGAGTGGGGCGAGTGGATGGAGGCGGTCGTCGATCAGGTTAGAACTATTTTAGATCGGGTTAGGGCGTCGACCACTATCGCACGGGTTAGCGATGTGTCCTCAATAGTGGAATGGTAACGTGCTTGTGAGATTCTATTCCATTTTAGGTGCTTGCCAAGTATCACAGCCACTTTGTCGAGATGGCTTCGGCAGCCAAGAAGCTTGTTCTTCACTGGAACTTTTACAGGTTACCAGACTTGAGATAAGAAAGAGAACAAGTTGTTCAAGTACTTGAAGAAATTAGAAAAAAGTAGGAAAACTCAATGAGAATAACAAATTTTTCGAGAGAGAGAGAGAGAGAAAGAGAGAGAGAGAGAAAAAGAGAGAGAGAGAGAAAGAGAGAGAGAGAGAAAGAGAGAGAGAGAGAGAGAGAGAGAGAGAGAGAAAGAGAGTTTTTTGAAGCACAAGAAAGAAAGCAGCGTCACAAAAACAAAAAAATATTTCCGAGATACTAAGAAAGAAGAAGAAATGTGAAATGAATGTTTAACAATTTAAAAAGGAATTAAGCTAAGAAATGTCTCGTTATCTAATTTTGAATAGCATTGAGGTATGATTAACCTACATACATATATAGTCATCGCTCAAGTTCGCATTGCTTTTGAGCGAAATGGAAAACTCGCTTCAGCTCGATGGTCATGCGAGATGTGACGCTGCGTTCTGCATTCTCTTTCGGACACTTCCATCTGATTCGTCTTTTCTTCGACGAGTACCTAATGCACGTAGTGGAGACTCGTCTGGCGAAAGCCAGCGGACGGCCTATTCTCAACATTATGGCCGTCACTGTCAGCGAACTCTTGTTCAAACCAAATAGCTCGCTAAAATGTTAATCGCTAACATAGCGAACCACATTCATGATGTACTGAAACACAAAGACAGTATAAATAATTACTGTTACATGATGTTTAACTTTGAAATGGGATTATTAGTCACCATGTTCCAAATCTTTTCTCGTTTTTCACTCATTTGAAGAGGTCCACCGAGCGAATCTACTAAGCTTTCAATTTAGCAATATCGCACTCATTATCAAGTGTGCTAGTGTAGGGTAAGATGTTCGCTCCGGGTTAAACAGATACGGCTGGGTTCGATCCCACCTCGAACTCTCTTCGGTTGTAGCGATAGTCTAATCAAAACTCGATAAAAAATGAGCTTCAGGTATTCAGCATTTAAAAGGCAAGAAAATCAAATTGAGCATTGACATGTTTTCAGGACGACGCTGAGTTGATGGCGGACTATTCATGCGTGATGCGAGTGGATGAGGAGGGAATATACGAGGAGAGCTGCACCATCTCATATGGCCATCCCGAGGGATACTCTGTCGGGCCTGCTCACGAAGAAGCCGCTCCACTGTCTTCGATCCCTTCCGTACAGGATATTGTGATGCAGCCTCATATACAGTAGTTCATGTATATATTCTGAAACTGTAACCTCATATGAAGCAGAAAATATATTCACTAGCAACAAAATACCCCTATGATTGAAGAACTTTAAATCAAACCTTTTTTAAATAAATTTCCAAATCAGCGCAGCTAAAAAAAATTTATTTGGCGAAAAATTGTTCTAATGTACATATTCAAGCATATGCGTGCAAAAACTTTTTGTAAGTTGATAATTCAACTAATCTTTCTAGTGTAAGTTTATAACACGTTACGGAACCCTATATATTATAACTCTAAGCTTTACGCGTAGTACAAATAAATTGTCTGAAAACACCAAAGAAATGACTCGGATTTAGCTCAACTGAGTTATTGGAGTCCAACAGCTATGTTACTTTTATTGAAAAATATTACTTAGAAGAACTTGAAAAGCCCCAGTACACCTATGTATTTGGTTGTTATAGAAGCTTGCCACTTATAACCCGTGATTAGTGGTTTGTGTTTGTCATTATGTACTAATAGCATGTGCTCGTAAAGTAGCATTGCGAAATTATTCCAAAAACCTAAATGTTTGTATCACAAGATTGAGCGCAATTAGTCCCTTTTGATTCATGAGCCGCTCGAGGCTGTCTCTTCTATGTAAAACCAAGAAAGCCGCTCAAGGCTGTCTCTTCTATGTAAAACCAAGAAAGAATAACAACGAAATCGATTTGTTGAATAGAATACAAATTACAGACCTTGTGGTTACATATATGTAGTATTCTCCTTTTTAAATTCTCGGTTTTGCGGTCAGCCGTTTCGAGTAGCATGATATGTGAGTCGTCTTGGTTGGCAAGGCTCTTGACGCGATATCCGGCGGATAGTTGAAAAGCGTCTTGCCAATCCATCAATTATTCCTGGCTCAATTTTCGCCGAATATTATGTGATCTCTCACCTTCGCTTTCTCCTATTAGGTGATCTCTCTCTCGCTCTCGTATTATGATATCTCTTTCTATTTTTCTCTCAAATTTCGTGATCTCTGTCTCTCTCTCTAAAATGAAATGATCTCTATCCTTTTTTTCTTGTTGTTGTTGCCGGATGTAACCGTTTCTTCTTCGTCTCTTCGTTTCGTCTCTTCTTCCTCTATTGTTCTCATTCATTTAGTCTCTTGCTCTCACCTACTCCGACCTTCTTTCGATGCAATTCTAATCAACATGTTACAAGTACAGTTATTCTTTGAACATAATATAATATTTATTAACTTTAATATTATTAACATCTATGTGTTGTTTAACGTATTCTGTCGCATGTTGTGATAAGTTCATAGAACATTAGCATTTCTCCACTTTATTCAATCGTTGGGATTGTTTCTATTATAAGAAAACTTCGAATTCAGCAAAACCAAACACTTTTATAATTGTGATATTTGCCTTTTTCACCGGATAAAATAACTTAGTTTATAATAAGAATTGAAAACACATACTATGGAAGAAATTAAACTTGAGGGTAACTTATTCTGATTACCATTCTACAAAAATGATCAAAGCCAGACATTCATCAAATTTCCATCAGGTGAAAATCACCCCAAAACTCCCTGACTACTAATAGAGAAGCTATGGTGGGTTTTACTAATAGAGAAGCTATGGTGGCTTTTTTAAACAACACAAAGTCATGAATTTTTTGCGCGTCCGAAAAAGAAATACCCACCGTCCGAAAAAGAAATACCCACCGTCCGAAAAAGAAATACCCACCGAACGCAACTTATACTGGAACAGATAAACACTGATTGCATAGAGAATTAGCAAAACGAAAAATATCAATTTAGGGTCTCCTTATAATTCAAAAACAAAAACAGGGCTTGTCGACGGTCGAAGAGAACGGCCTCGCTAGTTGAACATGAGTTTATCACCCCTTTCTCGAGTTCTGGTTTACTCAGAGAAGAAGCATCGCTGCCTTGTGTTTCTCCGCAGTCTCTTCATTGATGAGCAACTGCACTAGTTTGAGAGCAAATTCAAACGCAGTTCCAGGGCCTCGGCTAGTTACCAACTTATCATCGACCACCACGCGATCCTCCGAATAGTTGTACCCTGGAAAAAGGTCTTTTTGAGACTTTTTACACGTAGAAGAGCTTTGATTACTTGCAAAACAGATACGATACGGTAAGGAACCAAACTCGCGATCTTCTGCTTGACCTGCTAGCGCTTTCTTCTCTCCCCTTAACCGTCCATTCCTCCTGAAAACGTGCAAGAGAACTCACCAGCTTGTACAAGCTTCTCCTTGACTCCGGGATAACTGGTGAGAGTGGCGCCTGGCTTGACATTGTGAGCAGCGATGGCAATAGGAGCGGCGCAGATTGCTGCCAGCCAACCTCCCGATGACAACTGATGCTTCATCGCTTCTCCAACTGATGCGGTCTGCAGAGAGAAAAAGAGAGAAAGAAATAAAGAGAGAGAGAGATAGAGAAGAGAGAGAGAGAGAGAGAGAGAGAGAGAGAGAGAGAGAGAGAGAGAGAGAGAGAGATGTGACATTGTCGCAGGAAATATATTCTAAAAATACGACGAATGCCACAAACCAATAGTTTGAAAATGATAGATATTCCAAATGCACGAGTGTTTTTCGTTGAAAATTAGCGACATAGAGTTACGCTATCAATCATATTTGAGATCAAGAAGTCTAGGAGTTTCTCGAACTCCAGCTCCCATGCACTCATCTCTTTATGGGTAAATAAAAATCTAAAAATACTTTACTACACTTATTAAAGGCATTAAGGCCTGGTTTAAATTACGATTGATCAAACTGTCACACGATAAAGCTATACCTCTGGGCGGGATCGAACCCAGTCTTCTCTGAATTCTCAGAACTCGTGTGCGAGCGGTGCACACATGAAAGGTTCAAGGTCTTGTTATCTTAGTCACACATGCAAATTGTGTCAATGGAACATAACTCCACAACTATAATAATCTTTATCATGCTTGTTCTCGTCTCGAGGCAGAGTAAGCGCTCTCCTGACATGCGGGACAGGCCTATCCTAGTATAACCAGTGTTTGCCCGCTGTGTCAATGCTGGTGTGTTTAGCGGAATTGGTGAGAGTCAGATTCGGGTGGAATCCCTACAAAAATCTCTTACCCCCTCGGTTCGTATCACGACACTTTGTACCGCGTCACTTTGTATACGACACTTTGTACCCGACACTTTGTACCCCGTCACTTTGTACAGCGTCACTTTGTACAGCGTCACTTTGTACCGCGACACTTTGTACCGCGACTTGAGTGAGGCCGCGCGTTTTATTTTTACATTAAAACATATTTTTACATTAAAAAACGCTTAGGCTTAGTAAAAGTTTACGATAACGAGGCCGTACGGCTTAGCTAACGAGGCCGTACGGCTTAGCTAACGAGGCCGTACGCGGTACAAAGTGTCGCGGTACAAAGTGACGGGGTACAAAGTGTCGGGTACAAAGTGTCGTATACAAAGTGACGCGGTACAAAGTGTCGGTAATTCCCCTCGGTTAGGGTGTATCTGTCTGTGGTGGGGTCGAACTTGAGACCCTCCGCACAATAGCCACACACTACCATTATGCCACGCCCATCCCATAACTCCACAACTGATAACCTTTGCGAGCGTCTCGCTACCACCCAGCCCTCCAGGAAGAATGAGGACATCATGGATCTCCTTGGAGGCCTCTTCGAAGGAAGCGTCCGGAGTTATAACCGTCTCCCTCGCGCATTTGACCGACTCGTTTCCCAGTAAACCGGCCAGTGTCACCTCAAAACAGTCATCCTAATCTCGTGTTCTAGGAAACAGTGAACCGATTTGAGATCGCATCTATTCCAGATTATTACTAAAACGAGGTTTGATAGTACCTTTCAGGTTGTTGTGCCTTCTCCTAGCCTTTGTCCCTCTGGAAAGCATGGTCAGTTTTTGTAGATCACGTAACAAAAATAATTTTTAAAAGTTTATTCTAAAAGTGACACTAGTAATTCCGAAAGCGTAGTGAATGCCTTTTTCTCTCATGAGTTTTTCGTGTACAAAAAAAAAATCTATTTTATTGCCGCATGTGGAAATGTGTTTTCGCAGGCTTGATTTTACATTTTTCTCATGTCAAAAACATCTTTTGGAGGCCTACTTCCAGTGGACCGCTTGAGAATGTGTATCAAGACTTACCAGAGAAATTGTTTTCGGGGCAGACAGATAATTCAAGCCTAATCTCTGGTTGATCAAACGATATTCAATACTGCGTTTTCTTTACCCGATGAGGTCGTCTAATTAGGATTGGGAAAAGATGCCTTGACGTTGGCTCTTCTGAGGACGTCGGCTACGATGACGACTTCCATCTCTTCTGCGCCCTCTGCGAGGATGATCAAAGCACGACGAACTGTCATTCTTCCTAGAATAAGAATTCGCCTTATAAGCCAAAGCACATGAGAGTCATCTATTTATCGGTTTCGGAAAACGGAAGCATTCCAGAACAGATAGTCACCGTTGGCTGAATGAACCATTATTTCATGAGAGAGGTTCTCATGAAAGGTCCCGCTTTGAAGAAGACAGAATTTACCCTCAAAGGTATTAAACAAAGAAATTTTTTTTAAACTCAAACATTCAAATTATGAAGCTCAACTTGCCTGCATGTATAATTTTCGCGAAATTATAAATGATCAGCTCTAGCCTCAAAATTTGAAAAAATACTTTTCTTTTTATTTTTCGAGCTCTTTTCGAAGTTCAACACGTTGAGAAAAGGTCAATTTACTCATTGTGCCTCGAACATAGCAAGAAATCGCATGGGACATTGTGTGCTCGGTCTGTGTATTGGTAACGCTCTACAAGCCCCGGTTAGGCAGCGGAGGTTCGGTCCCGACCGAGTGCCATTTTTGCCCGTGTGATGGATTTCTTTCATTCAACAGGTTGTTTATATCAAACGGATTGTGTGCGAATCTTTGCACTCAATAACAAAGATATTGATTAAAACTTTTTGTCAATAGTTTCCTTTTTCATTCTACGCAATCGCTCTTTTCACGAGGCACTTTTAACTCCAGTTCTCTCTTTTCCACAATATACCACTTTTCTATGTCAAGAAACAGTTCCATGGTCGAAATACGTCGTGAAAGTCTTTTAAAAAAACCTTTTTTCAATTCCCAAAGAGCACACTGTTGTGTTTTCCTTTATCATTCCAAAATACAAAAGCTTCCTTTGCCTTTTTTCTCTCACTCAGGCAATTAACGAAGCCATTGATCTTATTGTTAGTTGAATTAATAAAAATAGAAGATTATAATTTGTTAGACAAGATGAAGGGTCGTACGGTTTTCACTTTGTGCCAACATTAATACGAGGGAAGGTTCATGAAGAATGAACTATTGGTGTATTCATTTAAGACTTCGATTGTTCCACTTACAAACTTCTGACTACGTTTTTTCCTCTTTATTATTCATCTCAGAAAACTTTTCTCACCGAATTATACAAGGTTGAAAACCTCGAAAATAATTTTGTTTCAATGAGACTTTTAGCTGTGAATCTCTTTATTAGCAAATCGATCTTTACAATGATCTTCTAGAGTGAGATTACGAATTCATTTTATCGTGATTCTTCTCTGTTATCTGCACTGGCAACTGCTCCATATTTGCCTTCTTTGAAAGACCTTCTCACAGTATCTCCGTAGACAAGGTCGAATAGTGTATCAGGTGTCATCTTCGGAGGAGGCCACCTGGACGATACACAATTAAAAGAGGAATTCCACTTACTTATTACCTCTCATTCTATTAATTACTCTATTATTATACTCTCAAGATAGAGAAAACTATAAAGTCCAACCTTCAGAAATTTAAAGTGTTTCTTTTTAAATTACAGCTTCCTTCATTTTTTGAAAATTAAAGTTTTGCAAAAACAGCAAATTATATTTGTTAATGTGAAGAAGAAAAAAACTTGGCAGATGAGAAAGAACCTCTCATCCTCTAGTGTGTACATGTCGGCAATCTCCTGAGATCCCTTCTCTCTCACTTTGACTGCGTAGGCCTTTGTTCTTTTCTCTATCTCTACATCCGTTCGATAAGACACGTACGGACGGAGTCTGAAACCACATGATTGAACTATCGCACAGCAAAAAGATAGTCCACCGGGCGGGATCGAACCCAACCATATCAACTCAAACCGGGAGTGCATGTTACCATTACACCACGGGGACACATTGCTATTCCGTGTAATAGTGTTATATGAAAAGCTCATATGTATTGTTCTCTTAGTCACGCATGCTTATTGAGAGATTGCGTCCTGAATTGAGCTTTACTCCAGAATACACGATTAAGACAGAAGATGGATGAAAAATCTTCAATTTCTAAGTTACACCGTTTAAAGGCAGTGAAGCTTGGTTAAGATGACAAACAGGGGTTTTTTTAGTGTAAAAGAAAAAGGGAGAGACGCCCGCTGAAGGCGGGAAATTTTTTTCACATAAGGGTCCCCCTTACGATTTTTCAAACAGAGACCGGCCGAAATTATTTTTCACATAACCCCGTTACGATTTGGAAAAACAGAGGCCTGCCGAAGGCGGAAAAAATTTTTTCACATAAGGGTCCCCCTTAAGGGTGAAATTTTTTTCTTCTTTTTTTTTCTCACATAAGGGTCCTTCTTACGCTTTTTTTCACATAAGGGTCCCCCTTACGCTTTTTTTCACATAAGGGTCCCCTCTTATGATTTGGAAAACAGAGGCCCGCCGACAGAAGATCTGTCATGACTATTTAACCCCTGATGACGAATGATTGAACTATCGCACAAAAAACACATCATATAATGAACAAGTTTCTACGTGCCAATGGGTTTTTGTTGTTTTCTTTTTTAACTGAAATTTCCTACTTTAAACAGAGTGCTTTTAAAAAACACCATGGAAGGTATCAGTTTGAGAATGAAACCATTCGCAAAAACAACCCAATTCTTTCTGTGACCAACTTGAAGGCGGTCAAATCCGGGCTGACAATCTCATTCTGCATTTCTTTGACAAGTACGAACTTGCCAGACTCTTCATCGTCAAAGCCTTCAGGAGGAACTCCCGTGTAGCTTCAACATACAGTGTGACCATAAATTACCTGGACAAATTTTTAACGCGCTCTATTGCACGACACAATTGACCGATCTTTGTTTTCATTTTTCCATGATAATGCTCCGAGACTGGTTGTTTCTTGTTTCAAGTTTCACGACTCTAGCTTCATTTTTACAGGTACGGTGAAAGCAAGTCCTCTCCGAACTGCGATCATTGCACTCACCCTGTACATTGTATCAGCTGGCTATTTAGCAAATTTATAGTTAAGAAGTGTTACACTCTTTCATTCGTTTCCCTCCGTAAGCGGTTGCTCCTGCACCGTCTCTTCCCTCGTCTGTGAGAGTCCTTTCCCGAGAAGATTTGGCGCTCCGGGATCGTAGCGCCATCATGAGCGACAGAAGAAGAAGAGTAACACTTCGACCGCTACTGCTCGCCTCGCTCAACCTCCAGTCGTTAACGACCGACGCAAGATTGGACGAATTGGAGGAGGCACTCGACAGAAGGCCAATCGATGTACTGGCAGTGCAAGAAGTACGAAGAAGGCAGAGAACGCTGAGGAGTGGAGTCGTCTCATGTCGCTACAGATCCCATAATCGATGATGTTATATCCCCGATGTGGCTTGTTGATCTTGATAAAGCGTTTAAATTGAAAAAAATTGAATTGAATAGTTAAGAAGAAAAAGAAACAAAACGAGGGTGTGAACTGCATTGCAGTCATTTACCATAGTTTGAAGGCAACAACTAAAAATAGTTTTTCCTTCTTCAAATAGCTTTACTTTAAAACACAAACTTATCTTTCTCAGATACAAAACCTATGAATTAATTTTTGAAATGTAATAAACTTTCTTGCTAGATTTTCATGAGAAAAAATTGAATCAGGTTTTTACCATTGTGTTCAACAATTACTCTGCCTCTTTTTTGATTTTAACACTCAAATTTGTAACTTTACAAGTCTACTATGTAGACTTGTAGAAGTCTTAGGGCTCCAGCACTGCTGAAAATTATAGAGAACGATAGGTCTTTAAGCAGGGTAATCAGGAATGATGAGAAGCTCTCACTTCTCTGCCCTCGACCACGAGCTCGTCTGTCATTTCTCTGCCCTCGACCACGAGCTCGTCTGTCATTTCTCTGCCCTCGACTACGAGCTCGTCTGTCATTTCTCTGCCCTCGACCACGAGCTCGTCTGTCCTTTCTCTGCCCTCGACCACGAGCTCGTCTGTCATTTCTCTGCCCTCGACCACGAGCTCGTCTGTCATTTCTCTGCCCTCGACCACGAGCTCGTCTGTCATTTTTCCAGAGCATCCGCTCGAAAATCGTTCGCTTTTTCGTCTTTATTTTTCCAAAAATTGCAAATGTTTTTTGCTAAGCAATGTTCGAAACCAACCGATGAAGGTCAGCTGGATTCTCTTTGTTCCATTTAGGTGACAATTCAGGGAACTCCCGGTCTGGACCTGGCCATTTGTTCTTTTCGATTCGGTACGGGCCGATCTTGCGCTGACCAAATGCACCTTAACGAACACGAAATGATCATTTGATTGAGAACAATCTGCTGAAGAATGAGCCTCGAAATCCTATCAGCTCTGAGCTCTAACGCTCGAACAGACTCTATTCATAGAGTCGGCTAAAAGAACCAGACCACTAGTTTTTTTCGTAAGAAGAGAAGCAGTGTTTTTAGAACCTGAACATATGCCTACCAACTATTAACATATCTCGCCTTCGATGGTGCTACATCCCACGAGTTCACACCATCGCAAGGGACCGGTTCAACCTCACCGATATCGAGCGCGTATATGTGGTGGATAGAGAGATGTCTCTCTGCACAACTCTATTGGAGATAGTGGGCTTGCCCGTCACGGACCAAAATTGGATAGTACAGGGTGCGGCAAAAGTCCAGGTGGACAACTTTGTCACTTTGCATCTTTTTTGTTTGGTGTAGCGGTCGTGTGATTTTTCATGTGTATTTTATTAATGATGTTGCTTACATAACCTGAAAAAATCAGAATGATAACTCTTTTCGTTTTCCAGTATTGCTCTCTGATATGGAACGAGGCTACATTCTGCGCTTGAGCCAGTCCGGTCACACTCAAAAGCACATCGCCATAACCACTGGATTCTCCCGCAGGACCATTGAAAACACAATACGTCGCTTTCGTGAGATTGGTACGACGAATGACCGTCCCAGGAGCGGCAGACCAGTGACCGCGACCACTTCCTTCAACGTGAGAAGCATCCGAGACAAGGTTCGTTATAACCCCAAGCGGAGTCTCAGAAAAGTAGCAAAGGAGCTGAATATCTCGGATAGATCTGTTCGTAGGATCGTCAAATCTCGCATGGGACTTCGCCCCATCAAGCTGCAAAAGACTCACGCATTAACGGACCAGATGAAGGCGACCCGTCTTCGGAGATGTCGTGAACTTTCAAAGCGGTTCAAGCCGGTGGACTGTTTGGATATTCTCTTCACCGATGAGAAGTTGTTCAATATTGAGCAGTCCTTCAACCACCAGAACGATAGGATTTGGTCGAAATCGGTCAGAGATGCCAATAAGAGTGGCCGTTACGTCTCGAGAAAGGGCCATCCTGCTTCTGTCATGGTCTGGGCCGGGATTTGCGCGACTGGCAAGACTCCACTCGTTTTCGTCGAGCAGGGAGTCAAAGTGAATGCCAATAACTACCTGAACGACATTCTCATGAAGGAAGTACTTCCCTGGAGCCAGGCTCACTTCGCGGGACGCAAATGGACGTTCCAGCAGGACTCTGCGCCCGCCCACAAGGCTAAAGTGGTGCAAGAGCAATTTCCCCTCCATGATCACATCCGCCGAATGGCCTCCGTACTCACCTGATTTGAATCCTCTGGACTTCTCTGTGTGGTCGGTCCTTGAGAGCAAGGCCTGTGCTTCCCCACACAAGAATTTGGAAAGTTTGAAGCGCGCCCTACAGAAGGCGTGGGAAGATCTTGACGTCGCTTACCTGTCCACCACGATGGGTGCCTTCCACAAGCGACTCCGCGTCTGTGTCAAGGAGAAAGGAGGGCTGTTTGAAATTTGAAAAAGCAGTTATATCCCAAACTATTTGAATAAACTTTGATGAAAATTTTGTTTTATTTGCTCAATCCGTTAAGTTTTATCGGAAAAAATACTATCCACCTGGACTTTTGCCGCACCCTGTATAGTTCGTCAAGAGGGCGATGCCGGACTGGCCTTGGCATGTCAACGAATAAAACATTTGCCGATACTCCCATATATTTTGTAATGGTGAGTCGAAGCGCCAGTAAAATAGCCTCTTGCCCTTCTCCGGTTAACGAATGGGTCTCGCGAAGAGGATCGCCGACTGCGTTGCGAGTGTAGACGGAGAAAATTTCTCCGGACTCAAAAGGATCCTCAACAAACTATCCCAAAGGACTCTCTTCGACTGGACCTAAGGGCAAACAACAACAATAAGATATAACACTTAGTGTTAGTTTGACCTAACCTCACCCAAAAATTACTTTTCATAATTAATTTTTCAAAAATATTTCCAATACTTTCACTTGGTTGACCATTATTAAACCTCGCAGTATCCAGATATTAGTAAGTACTCTCCCATACCCTCACCACATACTGCGAGTCAAGCCTATACGATCAACTAACGACTAAGAAGAAGAAATCTTTTTATTATTAAAAAGTTTCCTTTTTTCTCATCGTGCTCGTTCGTTTTCTCTGCAAAACGTGCGGATCCCTCATCTCCAATCTTTAAACATTGAACAGCCTGTCACTAACCTTTCTTCACAAACGGCCACGGGGCTCGGAAATGCGCTTGATTCAAAGAGCGAACTCCTCTAGCTGGTAGAACCACTAAGGCTGAGTTCATCTTAATATTGTCCAATTTCACTCAAGCCTTGCCAAACTCACTCGTCGCTGTGATATTTTCACCGTAAGTCAACGCAAAAATTGTTGATAAAAAAGGGTTGTGGAAGTTCTTTTATCAATAAATCGACCTGGGTTATCTCACCTATCATTATATCACATAACAATTAATCTCATTACTAATGTAACCAAAAGAAATGGGAACAACTCGAGCAAGACTGCCTCGAATCATATTCTTTTAGAAACTTCTCTTTGAAACAAAATAAAGTCTAAAATCGAACGACAAAAAGGTTGACTCTCACTCGATACAACTCCTCAGACAACATCAAAAGTTTTTGATGAAACGCCTTTCCTATTAAATACCCTATTTAATCGAAAACAACTGGGTTTGATATAAACTTAATTTTCTATCCTATTATATACCCTTCCTTTCGAGTACAACCGGGTTTGATATAACCTGAATACACTGTCCTACTCGCTAGGAGATTACTGTCAACAATACACTATACATTTAAAGAGCAGATTTGTTCTCGACGCCGAGCACATATTTGTAGTAAGCTCCATTCATCTGCTCCAAGAAGATGAATGTGATGACTGTGTGAGGCCCTATTCGCATATAGCACGGAGTGAAGCCTTTCCACAACGCAAACAGACCTTCGTTCTTGATCACCTTAACTACCAAACTTACAGTACCCTTTAAAAGTTGGAGAATTTGGCATCAACCATAGTTCTACAAGACATACATACAATTGTTGAAAATCAAAATAACAACCGTTTGTCGAGTGAGGGAATCTGGAATAATGAGAAGCGAGCTAGAGGTAAAGGGCAGAAAAGGGGAAGCTTCTCTTCATTCTAGACTCTCCACTCAGAGAACGATTAAAAAAATTTTTTTTCAACAATGCTGTTGACCTACCCTAACAAGCCGGAAAACTTACCTTTTTACGAGATTGTTCGAATAAATGTTTTAAAAAAGTAAAATTTTTGGGCAAGTCAAGTTTTGTATTTTTAGGAGCAGATATAATCTGTTTTTGTTGCAACTGTAATTTAAAATTTTCCGCACACAAAAAGTATTCAGGGTTCCGCACAAATAAAGTTTCAATAACATTTTATACGCTATATTAATTCATAGTGATTTTGGATCTTAAGAGTTAATAATATGTATTGATTTTAGTTGTACCTTGTCATCCTCTCTAAAAACGAACTGAATTACTACAGAGAAATATTTCCTCTCTATCCCACCTATAAAAGCACACGGAAACATGCAATCAAAGACACCTCTGCCTGTGTCCATTACAGTTTGAATGACTATTAAGTTAACCTTCGCGATGACATCGAATCCATTCTTGTATTCTGGCTTACCATCTATAACTCGCATCGATTGTATCCTGATGTTGGTACAGTATTCAGTAAACATTACACGTCGAAATTTTATATGACTGTTTTGTTAGAGTCTCACGTCCTCTGAGTTCAAAATTCGAGTCATCAGTGTGAGTTATCAAGTCACACACTTATCGCCTTAGTCTTGTAATTCAGATTGGGAATATAAAATTATTGTTTTCTGATAATGAGACTCAGATTAGTATTGTAACCATAGCTCAAAAAAAACTATCAGCTTTGAAAATAAAAACGACCACTTTGTGAGAGGAAAAGGTATGATGAGAAGCGAGCTAGAGGTAAATGACAGAGAAAAAGAGCTTCTCATCATTCCAGTTTCCAGCGCTTGAAGAAAAATTGGTTTTCGAAATTCTCAACAGTGCACTAGGCCTATGATTGTAACCCAGATTAGCTGGAAAATATTTCCGTAAAGCTACGAATCTATTCTGACGTCAAAACCTGGTTTTCGCAATATCGACGGGCATACTGGCAAAGGCAGTGTTGAATCCACTTATCATAGACGCGACGAAGTGCAGCAGAATTCCTTGGCTAAAGTATCCAGTCGACAGTAGCCCTTCCTTCGCCTCAAAACTTCTCCATTCATTCATTGCTATATCTCAACAAAGGTTGATCTAAAGTGTTTGTAGTGTGTACAGGGTGCGGGAAAAGATCATGTGGACGACTTTCTCCTTTTGTATCTTTTTTTGTTTATTGTAGCGGTCGTGTGATTTTTTGCTTGTATCTTAGTCAAAACGTTAAGAACACACCCTAAAAAATCATAAATATGTCTCTTTTCGTTCTTAGGTAATGGTCTCTGACATTGATCGAGACTGTATTCTGCGCTTGAGCCAGTCCGGGCAAACTCAGAAGCACATCGCCAGAATCACCGGACTTTCCGGCAGGATCATTGAGGACACCATACGTCATTTTCGTGAGACTGGTACGACGAATGACCGTCCCAGGAGCGGTAGACCAGTGGCCGCGACCACTTCCTTCAACGTGAGAATCATCCGAGACAAGATTCAATACAACCCCAAGCGGAGTCTCAGAAAAGTCGCAAAGGAGCTGAATATCTCGAATAGTTCTGTGCATAATATAGTCAAATCTCGCACATGACTTCGGCCCATCAAGCTGCAGAAGACTCACGCATTGACGGACCAGATGAAGGCGACACGTCTTCGGAGATGTCGTGAACTCTCAAAGCGGTTCAAGCCGGTGGACTGTTTGAATATTATCTTTACCGATGAGAAGGTATTTTAATATTGAGCAGTCCTTCAACCACCAGAACGATAGGATTTGGTCGAAATCGGTCAACGAGGCCAGTAAGAGTGGTCGCAACGTCTCGAGAAAGGGCCATTCCGCTAGATGTACCAATGTAACTTGGTTACCGTAACATTTTCACTTTTAAGGTGTAAAAAAAACAATATTTTCTTTTCAACCTTAGCATTTGAAAATGCCCAATTTTATTCGAAAAATACCTGTTGATTTTGAATGAGCGCAAGATCGCTTTTATGCTATCTGGGATAAATGTGAAAACACTTTATAAAAATTTTATAGCTCATAATTCAACAAGAGTGATGTGTTAACCCTTAAGTTATTCTTCATTAAAAAAAACAATGTTTCTAGAGAAAAATGTATTTCATACAGTGAACGAATATAGAAAAAAAAGAAAATTTAAAGCAAAACCTGTGAATATGATGCCAATTGAGCCGCGTTCACTACCATAGCCCGAGCTACTGTAGGAACGCATCCCTGCAAACATCATCATTTCACATGATCAAACTTGAACTGATTCCACCTGGAATATTTAACCAAAATTCTCTTATACAAAATCCCCTCAAGGAGTTGAATTCCATCTCCAACCATCTGTTCATAGGGCTCTGTTTCAAATTTTGGCGGGTCTCAGTTTCTACTCTTTTAGCGAAACTTAACGTTGAACTCTATTCTCTATTCTTGAAACTAAATTCCATTGCCCCTCAAGGACTCCTGTTTAGACTGATTATTTCTTCGGCGAGTTTCTGTGTCCTTTTTGGTTGCATCATTGAAAACATGATACCGTCGCTTTTTTATCCACTAAGCTGCACTAAAATATGAGCTCTCTCTGATTGATTATTCGAAAAGAAAGAATGTCTAAGGTTGAAAGAGAGTACGGCAACCAGTTAACTTCAGACCAACACATTTGCGCAGCCCAGATGGTCGGGTCGGACTTAAATATTCAACTCTAAACAGAAGTGAACTGTCGCAAAAGTTAACTGTGACTCGTTATAAACATTTTACACCCAAATTTATAAAAATTCCATCGGTTTCTCTCCCGATGCCGAGAAATTTTCTTATCAATTGTGAAGAAAATATGACAGAAAATGATTTTTTGTTCTAAAAAACCAATTTTGTCTCCTAAAAACCAAACTAAGTGAACAAAATGTCGAATTTTTACAATAGGCCACGGCTACGCTTGCTTAAATATCAATTGACTCGGGAAATCAGACAGAAATTTCTGTTGAATTCCACCTCTACTTCCCCTCTTCAGTAACCAAACATCTCCCGGAAATTATTTTTAGCACGTCCTGGTGAGCTATGGTTATGAATATGTTTAAAAGCGCCACCAATTTTTAAAGAGATGGGGAAGGCTAAAAATCACAAAGAATGGAATTAGAAGTGAAAGAAAAAAGGAAGAAGAGGTAGATCACTTCCTATAACATATCTGGTCCGGATAGTGTGTAACCGGTGGACTGACCCTCCAGAGAGTCGTGACCCCTTCCTCCTTGGCGATGCGCAGCAAGGCGTCCACTACACTCTTGTAGTTTCTCCTCTGTTCTGGCGGCAAACGACCATCTCCCGTCATTCTGATGAGGGCTACTTCGGCAGGAGTTCCTCAACACCAAAATTCAATAAAGGTCACTAGCAAGTGCTGAATTTTTTTAAAGGATTAGCTCTCTTCAAGCGAAAGTCTGGAACTATGAGAAGCGATGTTAAGAGCAGAGAAGACTCCTCCGCACAAAGATCGCTCGTTTTTCGAAATTTTAAGAAGCGATGGGAAGAACATAAAAGAATGAAAGATTGGGTGATGGTAAAGATGAAAACTGTGAAGAATCCCTTGCTTCTCATTGTTTTAATCTTCCCCTCCAATCACAGAGCTTCTGTTTTTGAATTCTCATAAAAGAAGGCTTACCTATTACCATAGCAATTGACTCGAAACACACTGGCAACAGTGTCCATTCGTGACTCTACAGCCTTAAGAGCCTGTCACGGATGGAGCCGGATCATCCAGTCCAGAATCGAGCGCGACCTAAGGTGGCGGATAGAGGGACGCCTCCCTACGAAGAATTCGTGCTGGGAGGTAGCGGGAGAAATCCCGCCGCGGACCAAAACTGGGTAGTATAGCTCGTCAAAGGAGGGCGATGCCGGACCGGCCTGGGCATGTTACCGAACAAAACATCAGCCGATACTCCGCTATACTTTTCAATGGCGAGTCGAGGCGCCAGTCAAATAGCCTCTTGCCTGTCTACGGTCAACGGCAGGCGACACGTCTCTACTCCCACCCAAAACGATGCTAGGCCGGATTGACCACCCACTCACAAGGCCTATAGCATGAACAGGTTGCTACAACGATGTCCGCCTTCACAAGGTGCAGCATGACAGTCTCAGGACTGCAAAGGACATCAAAACCCCTTCTCCGGACGCATCTTGTCCGAAGAACACGAGAACTTCTCTCATTAAAGAGAGTGTTCATAACCAAGTCTTCGATGCGGGATGCTTGCCGGCAACAACAACAACAACCATAGCAGTTGAAATACGGAGGTACTTTTGAAGTTGGAACACAGACAGACGGTAAAACATGATGATTCAACCCCGCATGGTATATGGTGTTTACATGCCGACATCACCTTTTGGAGCCGCTAATAATAATAATAATCTTCGCCTCGCGGCAGGGTACGCGCTCCCCGAGATGCAGGACAGACTGTCTGCTGGATCACGGCTAGTGTGAATAGCAACAGTGGAAGAAGTCAGGTTCGTACATGAGCACTACCAACATTTCTTTACCATCTTTCCGGGGTGGGAGTTGAACTAGGGACTCTTCGCACAAGAGTCGAACACACTACCATTATGCTACGCCCGGAGCAGCTACGAATAGTGTCAACTGATCGATGTATCTAGGTGCCAGTGGTTTCCTCGCTCTCATCCGGAATTTGGACTATCAAGAGGTAATCCATATCTCGGAGCCTTGTCATTGATATCAACTTATTTGCTTATATCGCCTTATGAGCGTATCGTTTTCTGTTGAATCCCCAAATTCTAACTTCTTTCTATTCTTTCTCTCTCTCTCGTTCAACTTCTCATCATTTAAGGCCCCGTCTGCATTGACAGTTGCATTGAGAAAAATCCTGACCAGGATGTTTCTCTGATCCACACTGCGGGTAGAAATAAATCTATGCGCTCTTAAAAAACCCAGAAAAAACATTGAAATCTATGCGCTCGGAAAAAATTTTCTCGGATTTTCGGAGGGAAAGTCCAAATCATTGGAAAAAATTGAATGTTGAACACTGAAATTTTAATAATCTATGCGCTCGAAAAGAGTTGTGCGGGTGCTGCAGGGGTTAAATGGAGCCGCCCAATTTGGGGTTACATGTATCCGCCGCTCAAAGTTTTGAGGAAATAAGAAGAGGGGATGAAGGAAAAGGTTAAGGAAAGAGAGGGAGTTTTTTCTTCAATAGTGTGTGTACATGTATCCGCCGACGGGACCGATCCGGTCACTATTTAACCCCTGGTGCTAAGACACACCCTGATGATGGAAAGAACGAGACCATAAGTAGGAAACCGAACCTACAAATGAACCGACACCCCCCGCAGCCATGCCGAGAGAAGCCTTCATCGCGAACGAAGGCGCTGCTTTATCTCTGAAAATTGAGGCTAATTTAGAAAAAATAATGTTTACTCTCTTCTTTTGAGGCTGATTCAGAAAATTTTTTAAACATTTATCTCTTCATAAAAAAATTATTTAATCAATTTCAAAGACGTGCAACGACTTAACATGTGCGATTCCGAAAATTATATCAAAACTTTTTTTTCTGATGAAAGAGTTCATTGAGACACAAGCATAGTTCACCAAAGGTGTACTATAACTGTTGAAACTTTGAAGGGAACGACCGCTCTTCGAGTGGAAGAGTCAAGAATAATGAGAAGCGAGCTTAAGATAGAGCCGAGAAGAGATATCTAGTCATTATTCTGGACTCCGTCACATAAAGAGCGGTAGTTTTTCGGAATCCTCAACAGTGCTGGAGACCTAAGGGCACAAGTACGCAAAAACTTGGAAAAAAATAGACGGTCTTACTTTGAGAACTTCTCGAAGAGCCATGTGTAGATGCCAAGCCGAGCCGTCGTGTAGGTTGCTTGTCTAAGTAGACCCGCACTTAGTCCATTGTACAAAGCGAATACTCCTTCGCTTCTGAGGATACTTGTGAGTGCGTGGAAACTCGATCGATACTCTCTTTTGCCCGAAGTTCCTGATAGGAATCTTTTTCAACTTTTTATTACGTGACGTTTACATATCACATGGGCGTAATCGAGTTTTTAGAGAGAAGACAGAAGTAAGGAGCAGAGGACAGGGGAGTTGGTCGAAATATCTTCTTTGTAGTCATTCCTGGATGTCAAGAGACAAATTCATGAGATTTTTTGAGTTTTTCTCTCAGGTATTGTAGTGAATATTGGGAGAAGGGTTGAAGTATAGAGACACGAGGGAAGAAGCGACCATGTCGCAGCGAGTGAAGGGGAAGAGTGATTTTCGAGTGAAAGGGAAGAATGATCTGCATTCAATTCGAGAACTTCACTGCAAGTTTGGCCTCAATTAATGAGAGGTCTAAGGCATTTGAACGGAAACAGATACAAACTTTTATTTCACATCAATTATCTTGTTTCCGGAATCTTCGACAAAAAAGAGGCCGATATATTTGACCATCAAACCCATAGTGTTTCGCCAATACTCCCTGCATGTTAAATCTGTACGCTGCCTAGAAGAGCTGGTTATACGAATTGTGTTTTTTTTAACATTCTTTATTTTGTATCGCACTCTGTCTCTCTTTAAAACCTGGCGTTATTCAACTTATAGTGTTTTTCTTCTATACATATGCTTCATTTACAGTTTATACGCATAAACCTGATTGAATCACTGTCTCGCTTATACTGGTTTAGAATATGAATCATGGTTTGAGACTAAAATAATGGGAAAGAAACCTGACAACTGCATTCGATTTTTTACAAGATCGAGCGGCTGAACGAAGAGAGTTGCGCCCATTCTGGAAGAGATTCACAAATCGTAATGGGACTTGAGAAAACTAACAAAGCCAAAATTTACGAAACCGTAACGTTTAAAGTCAATTTAGTATTTCAATGTCTGCAAGACAAGACGCAGGGTATGCCCCCTACAGGGAATAAGAGCCTGAAAACCTTCAAAACAATGTTTTTATCGCTAAAAGTTTTCTTTATTTCATTTTTAAAACAAACTGACCCCGACAAACCACCGAAGAGGAACTTGACTCCATTTGGTATCGTTGTCTTTTCCTGCGCCATCTAAGGAAAAAGGTGTTTCCAAAAATTCAAACGGTTTGATAAAGAAATTAGTCACACCGACAGATTTTATGGATTTAAACTTGAGTACAAAGAGGCAATTTAAAAATTATCGAAAGTCGTGATTGGAGATCTCGTCATATAACCCATCATGATTCGACTATTCTCATTGACAACCATGCTCTCGATTGTCTCATTTTTCACTCAACTTAACCTAAATCCCTTCTTCACCATTGCACCTTTTTCTGTGATTTACTAACCAAGGTGGTAGGTTTCAAGGCAATTACCGAAAGGAGGCAAGAGGGAGGCAAGAAACCGGGAGGCATGAGGGAGGACGCCTCGTTAGCTAAGCCGTACGGCCTCGTTAGCTAAGCCGTACGGCCTCGTTAGCTAAGCCGTACGGCCTCGTTAGCTAAGCCGTACGGCCTCGTTAGCTAAGCCGTACGGCCTCGTTAGCTAAGCCGTACGGCCTCGTTATCGTAAACTTTACTAAGCCTAAGCGTTTTTTATGTAAAAATATATTTTAATATAAAAATTAAACGCGCGTCCTCCCTCATGCCTCCTTTCGGTGATTGCCAGGTTTCAATTCAGGGTGGCAGGAAAATTACTAAATCACAGAAAGTTGTTACTTTCGGTGCTTTTATAGAGAGGGGAAATTTCAGAAATGGGGATTAACTTGTTAAAAGCCTTCAGAATGGTTTGTTGAGTCCATAATACTCTTTGCAGTTACTATGTTTATCTTACGCGCTGCTGTAATAGTGCAGCGCTCTATGCATTGATTATAGCGGTGCGGGTCGGTTGAGGGAGAAAGAGAGGAGAGAAGAGAAGTAGTGCAGAGAGGGCTATTGCCCTTGGAGACGTCGCTTAGCTATGTCGGTCCAAGAGGCCAACTACATTGAAATGATGAAGAGCTGCTCCAAGTTCAACTCTAGAATCATCAACGAGCGGAAGACCCGCTATCACATCTATGACCCGCAGACGCGCACGGTTCACCGGCCTTCGCCGTACGCCATCCGTAAGCCTGAGCAGCGGCATCCAACGCACAACACGGACTATGTGTGCGAGTACCCAGCTATTTCATGGCGGAAGTCCACTTTCGCCGTTCCTTGCGATGCGTTAGAGATGAAGATGTTCATGCACTCCAATCCTACTTTAAGTGACGCACTCAACAATGCTAGCAATCCCCAAGCAGCTCCGCCACCCGGTTTGATTTTTTTTATTTTACGATTTCCTGATTTCTGCTATCTTCCATTTGAGTGAGCACGGCCAGCCTATCAAATTCAGTAAACTTATTTTAACTTTCAAATTTATCTCTGTACGAACGCTTGATTTGTAAATAGTTGGCATCGTAAAAAATTCCAGTAATGAAAGATCCTGGAATTTTAAAGAAAACGGTCTCTACCACCTAAACGGGGCACTTCTTGCGGTTAACCATCCAGAGGTTCAATGGAAAAACACGGACTATGTGTGCGAGTACCCAGCTATTTCATGGCGGAAGTCCACTTTCGCCGTTCCTTGCGATGCGTTAGAGATGAAGATGTTCATGCACTCCAATCCTAGATGAGAGTGGCATTTTTTTGATACGGTTTAGTTAGCCTAAGCCGTACGGCCTCTTTAGCGTAAACCTTTTCTAAGCCTAAGCGTTTTTTAATGTGAAAAATTTTTCAATGTAAAAATTAATGTAAAAATAATTTTTTGTAAATGTACATAAGTAAGACGTATGACCCATTGAACATCTGGTAAGGGGGGTGGTTAAACGCAACAAGTGCCCTAAACGGTGTCTACCAAAAATTTAATAAAAACTGTCTCTACCACCCAATTTACTTAGGCTCAGGTAAACGTTTACACTAACTAGACCGTTTCGGCTCAGGTGTTAGAGACCGTTTTCTTCAAATTTCCAGGATATTTTATTACTGGAAAGTTTCTAGCCTTAGCTGTCGGTTAGATTTTTGTCTACAGTTATTGTGCTGTAGTTTAAAAAAACCAAAAAAAATTCAACAAAAGATTTTTTTAAAGAGTTTTTTGTTTCCAAAAACATGAAAAAACTAAAACCTCCGTCGCTTCCTTTCTAAGATATACAGCAGGATGTTCTCTGACCCTCACTACGAATAAAAATTATGCGCTCTCCAAAAACCCCGAGAAAATATTGAAATCTATGCGCTTGGAAAAATTTTTTCTCGGATTTTTCGTAGGGAAAGTTCAAATGATTGGAAAAATTAAATTTTGAACTCAAATTAAAAAAAAATCTATGCGCTCGAAAAAAGTTGTGCTGGTGCTAAGAAACACCCTGATATACAGGCCCAAAATTGAAAAGGTAGTTTTTTCTGTTGCAGATTATATGACGGCACATTCAAATGAGAACTCCCAAGACGCATACGACAGAAGAGTTCTAATGCTCAAAAGCACATTTGTCAGTTTTTTTCGCATGCTTCTTTAGAATAGTAAGAACACTTGTTTCGTTCAATGCGGGACTTCATTTTTGCATCAAAGGTGTCCAGAAAAATCAATTCGCTAAAAAAAATGATGTAGAGCATGAAACTTTTTATCTTGGATGAAGTCACTGCACAAAACCGTATGTCACCAAAAGGGTTGAATTCGCTCCGGTGTTCCCATCGCCCTCTTAGGAAATTTAAAAGATGATTGTTATTGATGGATCTCCCAGCTTCAGGCATAGGTCACAGCAATGTTGAGAAAATGGATAAAAACTACCTTTTTCGAGCAAAGTAGTCTAGGAAAAAAAAGAAAATCTTCTATAGCCTGTAGCTCTTGCTCACTTTTTCTCATTCCAGACTCTTCTGCTGGAGAAAGGGTCTTTAAAAAATAATTATCAACAATTGCGATAGATCTTTCTTGGGGTGAAGTGTGCTCTTAGCTTCAGAAAATTTATCGCATCCCCAAATGATTACTCTTTCCAGGATGAGTTCGAAGATGAATTCGATTTCGCTGCATCTGATGACGGCGGTTCAGAGGAAGAAGACTGGGGAAGTAAGAAGAAGCGGAAGAGTGGGCGGGCAGTCGCACAAGAAGGTCCCACAAAGACCCCCAAAACCACCAAGAAGACCCCTGCACCCAAAGGGGACGACAAGAAGGACATTAAGGACCCCGAAGAGAAGCGACACGCCTGCAACAGTCAGTTGTTAATTCCCCCGAAAGTTTGAATCACTTACACTTTTTAAACATAAAAAAGTAAAAAACGGTCTTTCATTTGAGCAAGAAGCCTATAATAAAGGACGACTAATGTAAGAGGTGAAAAGCAGCAAAAAAAAATATTGGCAGCATGACGTTTCTTACTACCCGCAAAATTTTTTTCGAGCGCTTAGATTTCCGAAAAATTGAACCTTTTTACGCAATGACTCAAAATTTTCACCCATTTTATAAGCGGGAAATTTTTTTCCGAGTGCGTAGATTTGCACCGATTTTTTCGGGGAGCGCATAGAATTTATTTCACCCGCACTGCGGGTGAGAGAAATTACTGATTGACAGATACAAAAATTCAAGTCTTTCTGCATAGGGCACTCACTCTCTGGGCACTCACTGATGAGCCCCATCCAGAGAGCACAGAAATCTGTCTGAGCTGGGGCGAAACACATTTCTATGAATAGCGTAGAAACAGTGAATTTGTATTTTTTGCTGAAATTCTTTTATATCCTACTCTACAATAACAATAATAGAGCGTTTGTCCAAAGAAAGCTCACGAGAATTTGTCAAAAAAATTTTTTTAAAAAGACCTTTCATCCGAGCGGGGGCTTGAATTAATGAATCTCTCATTTCACTGCCCTTCAACTCCCGCTTTCTTCTCATCATTCTAGGCCCCCGCTCGGCTGACTAGCAGAATGTTTCTCTGACCCGCACTGCGAGTTAAAAAAATCTATGCGCTTTTCAAAAACCCTGAAAAACATTGAAATTTATGCGCTTGGAGAACTTTTTTTTGGATTTTTGTAGGAAAAGTACAAATCATTGGAAAAATTAAATGTTAAACTCTGAAATTTTAAAAACCTATGCGCTCGAAAAAAGTTTTGCGGGTGCTAAGAAACACCCTGGACGAGAATGAAGATCATTTTCGGCGCGAAAATGTATTCGCCAACATGAATGGTGCTTTAACTATTGAACCCCTGCTTCGTGATAACTCCAAAAAACGAAAATTAAAAAAAAAAACATTTTTGTTCAGTTTAAAGCTATTTTGGTTCAAGTTAAAGCTATAAAAAATTTTTTTGAAAAAACTAAGCGTTTGTCAGTGAACAAAATTTCGACTATTCCAGCCCGTGTTACGCGAATCTAAAAATTAATTAACTCCGAAAAACATGACGAAAATTTTGTTCGTTTCTCCCCCCCCCCCCCCCACCCTTTCCGGTCGCCCGGTCAACCGCCCAAAAAAAGAAAATTTCCACACATCCTGGTGAGCTATGGCCCCGCTTACATAGCTCAGCAAAATTCACTCGCAATCGTTGAAAGATTTCAAAACGAAGATCTACTATTTTTTTCGTGACCTCTGCTCGAAATGCAATCGATCAAAAAATTTCAACAGCGGTGGTGACCTAAATTTACTTCCCTATATTTTGCTTCTCGAATAAGAATTCAATTTCTTATCTTGTGATTCTAGGCGCCGCGCCTGTAATGGCGATTCACTCTGAAAACTAGAAAAGTGTTTATCCATGTTTGTGAGAATAGGTAATTAAATAGAAGTTAATTTAAGATATTATTATTTTGTGTAATATCAACAGAAAGAAGTTATTTTATTTCAGTTGGTTTGTTCGTTTCTCCAAGTATCGAACCACTTGACCATCTAACCTATTCATAACTTTCTAATCTTCTGCTATTCATTCCTTCATTTGTTCATTCCCAACCCCCCCCCTCTGCGTTTCTTATTGATGGTAAATTTTTTGGTATATCGACGGCTCATGAGCCGTCGATATACCTAAAAATATTTAGCAGGCTCATGACTCTTGTTCAGAATGCGGAGCGCGGTACAAGAGTCGGCCAGGCCTGAGCTATCACAAGGCACACGTACACGGGGACGGAGTTGTGGCGGCTGCAGGCTCCGCTTCATCCTCTGCAGCAACAGCTCCAGCCGCCCCGTCATCGGCGGCTCCGCCTTCCTCCTCCGGCAGTACCTCTCCCAGCAAAAGTAAGTCCCTTGTTTGGGCGGGGAACGGTTCCTGCTAATCGGGGAGCCCAGGTTGACTGAGCTTTCAGTCGCAGCCAGGGCGGCGTTGCCAGCAACGGCAGCTGCTCTGTTAACGGCGGCGACGGTGGCCCTCCCTCCGCCCGTCATCTTCTCGCCTTCCGTAGAAATCTCGAACTACTGTGATCTTTGCCTGGGCAACCGAGATGAGAACAGGAAAACGAAGCAGCCCGAGGAACTGGTCTCCTGCCACGACTGTGGAAGATCTGGTTGGTCTATTCGATGGGTTACGGTAGTTGTGGATGAAAATAGAAGTTACGATGGATCGAATTTCCACGTACGGTCAAATGCTCAATTCCGACCTTCTGTTGCTGTGAAGGGCTGGGGTGACTTCTGCGGTACTCTGTTCACAATTCAAAAACATATCCTACGTAAAAGCCCTTATTTTTCAACAAAATCACTTTCCATTGCCATCCATGGACTTTGCCTGAGTAATTTTGAGCTTCATCGAGCCTCTGTCGGACGAACTATGAAACTTGTGACAACAACCGAAAAAGCTTTTAACTGGAAGAATAATAATTGAAGCGATAAAAGACACTGTATACTTTGTATAATGTATATTTTCGTTGCAGGACACCCTTCTTGCCTTAAATTCACGGAGAACATGAAGATTTGCACAGGGAAGTTTGGCTGGCAGTGTATTGAATGCAAGAGTTGTGCCATATGTGGAACATCGGATAACGACGTCAGAAGGATTTTAAATAGAAATTTGTTATGAGCTAGGTGTTCCAGTCACTCGCACTGCGGGTACCTGCCTTCTCTAAAGTAGTTAATCTTAAGCAGTGCCCTTCTCAACCACTTTAGCAGTGAACCAGGAAGAGTTGACAAGGTCTACCAAGTTAGGTTTGCTTCTGAAATCAGGGAAGCACGAGGCGGGTTTCAGACCAAGGAAACCTGTTTTGGATCCTGCAGTGTTTTCAAAGTGTGGAGGGAATGTGTTCATAGGTCACCAGCACTGGGAGGATTTCAAAAGGAACATTATTCAAGCGGAGGAGTCTCGACTCTTACCCGCTAGAAGAGCGATCGTTTTTGGGAGTTTTAACAATTGCAAGTGACCTTTGTTGAGATAAAAACGAATGTGTTGAAGGACAAGCTATTATTCTGTGACGACTGCGACCGGGGCTTCCACCTATACTGCCTGAGTCCGCCCCTGGCAGATGCCCCAGAAGACCTATGGTCATGTCATCTCTGCCAGATGGCATTCGGTCACAATGCATCCGCCCCCATCAAGGGCTCAAGTGACATCTAGAAGATGACTCCCATTCGCACGCATATTCACTCGCATTTCAACAATTGTGATATAACGTATTTTACAGAACGATAACTTGAAAATAAATTGGCAATTAAGTTGAGATATGCAAGATTGTTTTTGGTTATTCTTCTTTGGTTGCTTATCTCAGTATTTGCCCGTTTGGAGAATCGTCAATGCGAAAAAAAGAAAGCATTCTAATATCACTTGAAAATAGAAAAAGTATGCCTTTAAAGCTGAATTATTACCTATCAAATTTGGCCAATCTGAATGAAAACCTTAATTGGATAGCTAATTTGAAGTCGAAATGTAACCAAACGATAATGTGCTAGTGGTGTGTTCTGGTCCCGTGATCTCTTACCGTGTGTCCTCATATCTACAGTTGGTCAAAAACCTCTCTTTCTCTTTCCAGATCAGCCTTTGGGTAGCCTCGAGTATCAGAGGAATGAAACTGGTAAGAGAGAGGGAGGGAAAGGAGACCGTTCCTCGCTCTGCTTGTTCCTCTTCTCAAGCAATGTAAATAAAGCTGCCCTCTCAATCATTCATTGTGTTTCCTGATCAGAAGTAGTGCTGTTCATTGAATTATTATATGCATTCAGTATTACATAGCTTGACAAAAACCATTCTGCGAAGCTATAAATTCCTAGATACATTTCATTCGTTCCAAATCATTCGAGTACATTGTATTACCAGAAAGGGTGTTTTTATTGATGCTATTAAACAACTCTATACGAGCTCATTGTTTTTGCAAATTGTATTAAATAATTGTGAGTCCTTGATATTTATAAACAGAGAAAACCCACAAAATAACTAGCAGAGCGAAGAATAAACAGCTGTTTGACTGACTAAACATCTGAACCTTTCACATCAAAACCGGGAATGACCGCTCTGAACAATAAAATATCTTGATGAAGAGGATCTCTGGGTGAAGAATACTATGAAAGACATGCAAAAGGAGAATCCGGGTTGACGACATTTTCTTCCTTTCAGCCTTTTTCAAGGCTGCATCATGATAAGTAACGAACTCCTCGAAAAAAACTACGGACTACAGTATCCAGAGGTTAACACTTACAGTACAGTTCACTTATCTAGCAGGTTTTTCTTTCTGAGAAACTCGCATAAACTAGTCAATGATTTTTGTATGATTTATCATTGGCAAATGCCAAAGGGAGGACGAAGGAAGAAGTCGAAAGGCCGAGAGGCCGTTTGTTATTTGTACCAAACAAGCAATACATTGATAACAGTTATTTTCAAAATAGCTGTCATTGACACTGAAAGGGTTTTCCGTAGTGTGAAACAGTAGGAGTGTGTTATTAGTGTGTTGCTTGTTTGGTACAAATAACAAAGGGCTTTTCGGCTTCTTTCTTTGTCTTTTATTTGATAGTTGCCTTATTATCTATGAAATTTTCGGATGTTGCGGGGACGAAGAATATTTTCCAAGGTAACATTAACTCATTCTTCACTTTTTCTCTTTGAGTTTGTTAGCATCGCTGTACTGAAGCAATTAGGGTGGTTTTTGCTTTCCTTATTTTTGAATGTGCTCAGAAGAAATCAAAATATTTTCCAAGGTAACCTCTTTATTGGAAAAAAAGCTTTTTATTTTTCCGGTAAAGCACGTTAGCATTCTTTTTTTCAGGAAATGTAGTCATCTTTACATCTAGATAGCTGAGAGCTCACTTGTTTTGAACTAATGGGGAGTTTTATGCTCGAAGTTAAGATTCAGTAAATCCATCTTAGTAAATTTCTCACACAGGCTCGAGCAGGGGATCGCTCACACGTTATGTAAATTTTAAAAAAATACAGTTGTCGATTCGATTCTCAAAGCGTTCCTCAAAAAAGCGATTCTGAAAGAATCACCCGAAAGGTCGATATAATTTGAGGAGTTGGATGGCACTCTGGACATTCAAATGGCGAATGCCAACTGCTGCCGGTTCAACCGATGGGGGACACTCGTTGCAGTTGGTGCGACTGATGGGAGAGTTTTCATCATTGACTTCATTACGAAAGGAGTCGTCAAGGTAGTCATCAGTTGCTAAAGTAATTAACGACTTGTGCGGAAAGTAGTTGCAATAGTCATCCTCTTGTGATTATCATTCACGTTTGCCTTAAAATGGTGACTTCATTTTTGAAATTTTCGCGGCGCGTTTGATTGGAACCCAGGTGACGATGCAAACACTGAATTTCAAATCAATTTTGTTCTTGTAGAAGCTCGTCGAACATTGAATGGTTTTCGTCCTCTCAAGCCGTTATCAACAGTTCAAGTTGAAAAATTTGTTCCTATATTATGAAATTAACCTATAGATATCTACACGATTCAATAATAGGAACTCCAAGCACCTTAGTACGCGCTATGTTTGTTTGATAGCTGTTAGCTTTGCTTGACGACTTAGATTCTTGCTTACGCTGCAGAACTGGGCAGCGCATCTGCTGCCAGTGACGTGTCTGTCGTGGTCAAGAAACGGGCGCCTCTTGTTGACTGCATCGGCGGACACGAGTGTAGTCATCTGGGAGCTGCTTTCTGGCAATCCCACCCTCAAACTGAAATACTCCCAAGGCATCATCAGTGCTCTCTTCAATCCAAGGTCTATCAAGTCCATGAAAACTGTTCCGAAAATGGGATCGAAAGCATCATAGTCAGGCCTTAAATGAGACCGGTCTAAGACATGTTTGTACGCGCCGAGAGAAATGGAAAAGGGATGGGGAAAGGCAAAAAGAGTGAGAAGAGAAGTAGAGAAAAAGTAAAATAGAATGGAAGGAAAAGAGAATGTAGATCATTTTCGGCGCGAACATGTTTGCGCCAACATAGCTGGTCAGGTAGCTATTTAACTCCTGATCATAGCTAAGAAAAGAATATGTGCGACTGTTGAAAAGTACCATTCTCAAAGTTATAAAGCGAGTTATGGGCCAAAAACAGAGGAGCGAGGGTTGTCATTATTCCAGGTTTACCCGCTTAGAACGGTAGTTTTTAAAAAAAAAGAAAAGAATTTTCAAAAGTAAGGCAGTTATCATCAGGGGTTTGCAATTTCACCTTGAAGGACCCAGAGGCATAGGCCACCTGAAATCTCAAAAAGCTGAAGAAGGTAAGCGTTATACCCAACTGTGGGTTATACGTTATTCCTTATCACATAAGGAATAATGATTAGGAATAATGCGATAATGCGAATGAACATGTGATAAGGAATAAAGAATGAATGAATACCCAGCAAAGCTCGCCTGCCCTTGTTGATCAAGAAACGACCGTTCATCCCAGCGGGGGCCGGAAATAATCAATATTTTCGTTTTCTGCCCGTCCACCTCTCGCTTGCTTTATAGTTTTCTATGTCTTCGGCCCGAATACTTGGTCTTTTTCCACTTTCTATCACAATTGCAAATGAGCTATGATTCAACAGAATACAGCACTGCTTTGCTTACCTACATATTTCTCGTCATAGAAGAAAACGAAGTTTTAGGGATGACACGCAAATCCTGGTCCTCTCTGCTGGTTATCCGCCATCGCTAGAGAGTACGAATGTGTCCAAGTCAGTCGGCCAACTATAATTGTCTCTTGAGATGACAGTGCGAGGGCACTGGTGTTTTAATTCAAAAAAGGATGTAAATTTGGGCCCGTAATCCCATGCCTGAGGTAAACAAACGGCCCGTAATCCCATGCCTGAGGTAAACAAACGGCCCGTAATCCCATGGCTGAGGTAAACAAACGGCCCGTAATCCCATGGCTGAGGTAAACAAACGGCCCGTAATCCCATGCCTGAGGTAAACAAACGGCCCGTAATCCCATGCCTGAGGTAAACAAACGGCCCGTAATCCCATGCCTGAGGTAAACAAACGGCCCGTAATCCCATGCCTGAGGTAAACAAACGGCCCGTAATCCCATGGCTGAGGTAAACAAACGGCCCGTAATCCCATGCCTGAGGTAAACAAACGGCCCGTAATCCCATGCCTGAGGTAAACAAACGGCCCGTAATCCCATGGCTGAGGTAAACAAACGGCCCGTAATCCCATGCCTGAGGTAAACAAACGGCCCGTAATCCCATGGCTGAGGTAAACAAACGGCCCGTAATCCCATGGCTGAGGTAAACAAACGGCCCGTAATCCCATGGCTGAGGTAAACAAACGGCCCGTAATCCCATGCCTGAGGTAAACAAACGGCCCGTAATCCCATGCCTGAGGTAAACAAACGGCCCGTAATCCCATGCCTGATGTAAGCAAACGGCCCGTAATCCCATGCCTGAGGTAAACAAACGGCCCGTAATCCCATGCCTGAGGTAAACAAACGGCCCGTAATCCCATGCCTGAGGTAAACAAACGGCCCGTAATCCCATGCCTGAGGTAAACAAACGGCCCGTAATCCCATGCCTGAGGTAAACAAACGGCCCGTAATCCCATGTCTGAGGTAAACAAACGGCCCGTAATCCCATGGCTGAGGTAAACAAACGGCCCGTAATCCCATGCCTGAGGTAAACAAACGGCCCGTAATCCCATGCCTGAGGTAAACAAACGGCCCGTAATCCCATGCCTGAGGTAAACAAACGGCCCGTAATCCCATGCCTGAGGTAAACAAACGGCCCGTAATCCCATGCCTGAGGTAAACAAACGGCCCGTAATCCCATGCCTGAGGTAAACAAACGGCCCGTAATCCCATGCCTGAGGTAAACAAACGGCCCGTAATCCCATGCCTGAGGTAAACGGTAAATCTTCGTTTTATACAACAGGGACTTGCAGAAAAGTAAAAAAAATTCTATGCAATGTTTTTTTTGGGGATACTTTTGAGTAAAAAAAAACTCAACCGTTTTTTATAAGTTGGCGAGAATCATCCGTTGATCGGAGTAAAACAATGAGATTGAAGTATGAAGGCATATCAGCTTATGTAGCTGATAGTAAGAAGTCAGCAAAAAATTTGTTATGTGTTCCGAAGTCGGGAAAAATTAAGTGTTCCTTATTTTTCGTAGCCGGGGCCGGAGTTTAACATTTGAAATTTGTTAAACTTACGAAAGAATTTTCTCCATTAAAGACCAACGTTTTTTATTAGATGCGCAAGAAATTTCATAACGTTTTTTTTCGGAAAAAAAGTTAATTCAAATTTCAAAAGCCTAAGTGTGAGTACCAATAAACGATGTATAATATCCAATTCATTATCAGAGACCTGTCAGCTCATATACAAATCATGGATGTCCTTCATGTTAGAAAACCAATGAGGAAGTGTTAAAGTAGTGCTCCACCCAGTTTGGACCTCTTCTTCAATCTCACAAGTTTTCACCCTCACTTGATTTTGTATTGATCCGGATGGATGGTTATCCGATAGAGCCAAGTTGGATGAACACGCTAAGTGAGACTTGATTTCGTAGCCCAGCCCTGAAAATTTTCCTACAGTTTTAATCGCGATCTGTTGCCGGTCCTTCTCATGCAGGAAGCGATTTCGAGTCCTGAGCTAATGTCTCGTTCACTCGATCGAGTTTGTTACATTAGACATCATGAATGATGATGGTGGTGTTAAATACAAACCAGGAGCTCTCAGTAAACGGTGCCACAAAAGTTACACTAAACTGAAAGCAAGACCTCAACTGAAGAAGTCCTGCATTGAGCGTCTGCTCTGGCTGCTCGTTTTTTTCGAGCCATTGATGCCCCCAGTTAACATAAGCTTCGTTCACCAATTTATGTTGTTGTTTTTGTTGTTTGCCCATAGGTCCTGTCCAGGGGAGTCCTTTGGGATAGGTTGGTGAGGATCCTTTTGAGTCCGAAGAAATTTCCTCCGTCTACACTCGCACCGCAGTAGGCGACCCTCTTCGCGAGACCCATTTGTTAACCGGAGAAGGGCAAGAGGTTATTTTACTGGCGCCTCGACTCGCCATTACAAAGTATAGGGGAGTATCGGCTGATGTTTTATCCGGTGGCATGCCCAGGCCAGTCCGGCATCGCCTTCCTTTGACGAACTATACTATCCAATTTTGGTCCGCGACGAGCAAGCCCGCTATCTCCAATGCAATTGTGCAGATACATCCCTCTATCCGCCACCTGAGGACGCGCTCGATACCTGATGTACATTGTTTTCTCTACGTTGACGATGTAAAGATTTTCTCCAAAGACCCCTATCTTCTCCAATTAGCCATAGATTACATTGCCGATTATGCTGTGAAATGGGCCTTAACCATCTCTGTTCCCAAATGTCTTGTTATACATTGTGGTTTAAACAATCCTAGAAAGATATTCCTCCTGAACAACAGTGTTCTTCCTAGCGAACATGAAGCTCGCGATCTGGGTATTCATTTTACATCCTCACTCACTTTTTCTATTCATATTAACATTACCGTTTCCAAAGCGTACAAATGTATGAACATCATCTTCCGCTCTCTCAGAACCTCCTCCATTCCTGTTCTACTCCGTGCATATAAAACGTATATTCTTCCACTTCTCGAATACGGTTCCGAAATCTGGTGCCCTACCTCGGTCGGACAAATCAATGACATAGAGCGTTTACAAAGAAATTTCACTAGAAGAGTACTTGTTAGAGCTGGTCTCTGCAAGCTTGAATATTCCGCTAGGTTAAAGCTTCTATCTCTAGATTCTCTTGATTATAGACGTGCTATAATTGACCTATGTTTTCTCCACAAAGCGATTTATAGCCATTTCCATTTTGATCACTCATCTCTGTTCCAGTTTCTTCCCTCACCATATAGCAACCGAAAGTGTCATTCGTTTAGAATTATTCTCCCATTCAGACTTACCGCTTCCTATAGCACATGTGCTTCCCGCTGTATTGATTCTTGGAACTCTTTAGCTTCTCACATTGTTTCAATATCATCCACTAAACTATTCAAAGAAGCTCTCTTTAAACTTCCCCCTACTGCAATTATTGCCTGCTCGAAACTTCGCCTGTGATTATGATTAACTTTGTTTACCCTAATCTCTATAATTTAACATTTCGTATGCCTCATTTTCATTGTGAATTTTTACTTACTTACACTGAACTCGCGCCCGCGACAGGTCTCCTATGTGTGTGATTTCATCTTAATTTTATACGTAAGGAATAAAGAATGAATGAATACCGGTGAGGATGAACCGGTCCCTTGCGATGGTGTGAACTTGTGGGCTGTAGTACCATCGAAGGCGAGTTCACCCATTTATCATCCTCAGTGAAGAAAGTGTCTAGTCAATTCCCTTTGCGTTTTCGTGAGAGAAGTTGTGCAGCAGCTTCCCTTTGTTATTTTCGATTATCAGAGAATTTTTTGTTAAAATTTAAATTGCAAGCTTACCACCTCGCCCATCGGATCAAATATAGTATCAGTGGTGGTGTGAGAGACATCAAAGTGCTCTGCCTTTTCGTAGGTATTGAGCTTCGGATTCCTTTCAACGAGCTGCTGAAGATCAGGAAGATTCAGCTCGACTGGGCGTTGAGGAAGAAGACTATTCTCTTTCTCTTTAAAACGTCTGAACCTAACTCTTCTGTCGCTATCACAGATAATATCTTCATCGAACGCCTGTCATAATTTACGATGTGACGCTGCTGTATGGGCTTTAAAGTGTGCATTATCATGTGCTTGTGTAGTGTAGTGAAGTTTCTCACTACCTTTTGTCTCTCACTACATGTAGTTCAGTGAGAAGAGCATTCGCCCGGAATGCGAAAGGTAACGGGTTCGGTTCGGAGAAAACTTGAGGGAGCTGTCCTTCATAAACTTGATTGAAAAGATTCAGCTCAAGAAAGTTTTTGAATGTTGAAAAAATCGATACGAACTTTCTTGCGCACCTAATATATTTTCCTCATAAGTAAAAAAATTTCTGGGGGTTGTGCGGGCGACGGGGAGAAATTTCACAAGCTTGGTGAGTTATGAGTTCGTGTGAGGTGCGTTCTTGTCCAATGAGAGAACATGGCATTCAAAGCGTACACGCGAATAAGCTTGCAAGACAGGATATATAATGAATTGATTTATGAACAATAAATAAGTTGGGTAAGTAATTTTTCATTTAGACTTATTAGAGCTGTGATTTTTTTGAAACTGAGAGGTGCAGTTCACATAGCATATATATTTATTCTGGCCTTGCTTTTTTGGAAGACGCAATCAAGCGGCAAACGTTTTTTTAGAAGCCACCAACGCGTGATCGCAGTAACTGATCCATTGGCGGCAGATGATACGGTGTCTGCGGTCGCATTCGACCGCCGAGGCAATTACGTCATCACCGGAACAACGAAAGTAAGTTGAATTCAATTCAATTCTTTATTCCAGTTGTACATGTAGAAGTTATGACAATGGATGACTGCCACGGATGTGGGATCAGTGTTTAAAAAAGAAAAAGTTTAGTACAATAGTCAGCGAAAAAAAAACATAAAAATAAGAAAACATTCACAGAAAAGAGTAAATCTGTTAACTTGATGCTATATTTGCAGAACTGATCTGGGAACGACAATTTCCGCAGGCAAACTTGAAATAGCTTTTTTGAACGTGTTAGATGAAGTTAACGTTACAATGTTAACAGGCAAATTATTCCAAATTTCAATTACTCGAGAGGCGCACGTGGAGTTAGAATGCTTTGAGTTGAAAGGAAGAATAATTCTCAAAGAGTGTGAAGATCGACTCAGATAGGGAGATGGACGAACAATGAACAGGGAAGAGTAATCAATATCAATGTTACGATGAATGCATTTATGAATAAAACATAGGTCAGCGATTGATCTCCTGTATTCTAATGTGGAAAGGTTGAGTATAGCAAGCCGATTAGTATAGCTCAAGTTACCTAGACCGGATCTCATTAGTAAGCGACGTGTGAAAGCTCTCTGAACCCGTTCAAGGGCATTAACGAGGCCAATGGAGACAGGAGACCATATTTCACATCCATATTCTAACAGGGGTAGAATATACGACTTGTAAGCTCTTAATAAAACTGAGAATGAGCAAGTTTTGAAAGCTCGCAGAATAAGATTCATGCAATTCGTAGATTTCTTGATGGTTAATTTAATGTGATTAGAGAAATTGAGGTTCTGGTTAAATAATATGCCTAGATCTTTGACGATGTTGGATGATGGTAGTATGAAGTCATTAATAAAGTAAGTAGAATTGTTGTTAAGAGGTCCACAATTAGTGACAAAGCATTTAGTAACGGAGATAGTGAGCGAACAATTGAGAGCATAGTCAGCGATTGCGTTAATAGCACTTTGCAGTAGAAGAGGACATTCTGAGAATAACTTGACATCGTCAGCATAAAGAAAACAATGGACGCCTATGGGTATTACATCTACAATATCGTTAATGAACATCGAGAAGAACAAAGGCCCTAGGGAACTTCCTTGGGGAACACCGCAGGGGTAGGACCTACTTTCAGATAAAGAAGAGCCGACTCGTACTCGAGATGTTCTGTTAGTGAGAAACGATACGATTAATCTGAGAAAGGAGGAGTTAATACCTAGTGTAGCTAGTTTGTGCATCAGAAATCTATGGTTAATAAAATCAAAGGCTTTTGAGAAGTCTATCAGACATATGTCAAATGGCTTCTTTCGTGCTATGAGTGTAAGGTATAGACTGTGAGCTTGTACTAGAGAGGTCACTGTAGAACGTTTTCGTCTGAACCCTGATTGGCAACAATTTAACAGCTTATTGTCTTCCAAATAATTGTAAATGATGTCATGAATAAATTTTTCAAATAATTTGGACATTGAGCAAACCAGAGTTATGGGCCTAAAATTGTCAACATTAGAGCTACTACCTTTCTTATGAATGGGTATAATGATCCCTTCTTTCCATTTCGAGGGATAGTGTCCAGTGTTAATGCAATTAGTAAAAATTATTGATAGTGGAATGGTTAGGGAATCTTGACAGTATTTAACGAAAATGTTAGGAATACAATCAGGCGAATTGTTGATTTTAGGCTGCATCTTGCGTATTATGTTGTGAATATCTAATGGGGTTACAAGGTAAGTACAATCAAGAACATGCGAGGGGTTTGAAAAAGGTAGTGGAGATTGAATGGGCGTAGTTTTAATGGAGTTGAAGAAGTCAGAAAAGGCATTGGCCTGGTCAGTAGGGTCAGTTACAGTCTTGCTCTGAACACTCAAGGCAGATGGGGTTGTTTTGGTTTTGATTCGATTCGAGATAGTACGGAAAAACAACTTATAGTTCTTGGGCATCGCGAGAGATTCTTCTCTTTTGCATTCAAACTTGAGTATTTCTCTATGTAACTTTTTACAATAACGAGTTGTTAAACTTGAAGTAGAGGAGCGATTTTTTACTCTTTGTAAATAACTATAGAGAACACGAACTTTCCGCGGATAAAGCAAATGGGGTTTCTTAGGTCTTTTAAGGGGTACATGAAGTGAGATGAGGTTAGTAAGTTCAGCAGTTAATCTATCTACACATTCATCCACAGTCATAGAAGAAAATATGGTTGTCCAGTCAACATTATAAATGTGAGAGTTGATGGATCCCCAGTCAGCTTTATTCCAAACGGGGCGAGAAAATTGCGGTTTGCCTGTCTTGAGAAGAGTGTTGGTAACAGAGAAAGATATACATGCATGGTCGCTAGTAGAGAAAGGAGAGGAGGTTAAGCAGTCTTTGATTATAACCTGGTTACAAAACACATAATCTAGTATGTTGTTATTTCTAGTCGGCGTTACAACATATTGATTCATATGATTATCACATGCAAGTTGCAAGAAAGATTGAGAAATACTGCAGTTTGTAGGTGCTGTTAGTGAGGGCCAGTTGATATGAGGGAGATTAAGATCGCCACATAATATTGTTGGATATGGGAATGAGCAATGAGGAGATAGGAAGTTAATGAAGCTATCAACAGAGTTAAGAGTAGTATGGGGAGAACGGTAAGATGAGATAAGTCGGACGGCGGGAAAAGGAAGACGCAGGTTGGCATTGGGATAGATATCAATGATTACACATTCAATAAAATCAAGCGAATATTGATCTACTAGTACAGCTGTGATCGAGTTATGCACAATTATAGCAGTGCCGCCCCCGCAGTCACTATCGCGGTCAGATCTATATACATTGAAAGGTAAGTTATCTGTCAGAATAGAGTTAGGATCAGTTAATGATAACCAAGTCTCTGATAAAAACATGATGCAAGCTTCTGAATTGCGTAATACATGATGTAAATCGTACAACTTATTTCTTACGGACCTACAATTAAATACTAAACATTTCAAACACTTTAAACCCACATCCTGCCCGTCCTATGGTGAGTATCGCTTCGGTTGGACGTTCCTTCTGCGGCTCCCTCTGGGGTTGAACTGTTGAGAAGAGGAAGGCTGAGGCATGGTGTTATGATGAGCGGGGTTAGATGTTGAGAGTAGTATTGAGTGGGTTGGTAGATCTGTTAGGGACTATGTTATCATGCAGAGACGGAGATGTTGAAGAGGCGAGATCAGTCGAATATCTAGGGTGGGGAAGGTAAGACTGCTTGATGACATTTTTTGAAGAGGGGAGAGAGGTTTTCGGGAGGGAGGGGGAAGAGCGAGAGGTCGAGGACGGCGGTTCTTGTTGAATAGACGAAGTCGGTTTTGAAATTTTAGAGCTATAAGAATGACGGTAGTAGGAGTGCTTCTGGGTATAAGTTGGTAGCGGAATCAGATGAGCGTCAACTACTTTGAAACGGGGGAAGGATGGATCCATTGCAATTCGGTGACAGTCTTTTTCGGCTTGCAATTCAGTAGGTGAGAGATCCGATCTTGCGTAACAACCAGCGGGCAGAGCTCGACGGCTTCTTCTGTAGAGCTGAAGGAAGAGATTACGTCTTTCTGACGAATTAAACTCGATCTTCAAAGGGCGACCGAAAGCAGATGAGGGACGAGGCTGATCCACAGGATGACGGTGAAGTGTAATCCTTCTTTCCTTGTAATCGTCGAGTAGCTCTTTTGAACCAAGCTTACCGAGTAGACCAGAAAGAGTATTCAAGTCATTTGCTGAAGTCTCAACCTCTGTTTTACCTTCGGGTAGTTTGAGAATAACCGCTCTCTTTGATTTGTTCTCTAGCATTGTTCTGTCACGAACTGTAGATTCGACCACAGCCGAGTAAAGATGAGGCCAGAGATTCTCAGGAGAGACTGATTTTCTTAGCTGGGCAGTTTCCATCCGTAGTTGTTGAATAACTTCATTTTGTGAGGCGATGAGAGAATGAAGAGGGGAAACGGCTTCTTGGACGATTTCTCTCAGAAGAGAACAGATGAAAGACAGAGGAACTTGAGGGATAGAAATATTCATCAGAGATGTGATGTTGGGAGGAATAGGATTGATCGCAGCAATTTTTGGGTCACTGCTCATGGTGAGATCAGAGCGAGTGCTATGAGATCAGAGCGAGTGCTATGTGATCAGAGCGAGTGCTATGAGATCAGAGCGAGTGCTATGAGATCAGAGCGAGTGCTATGAGATCAGAGCGAGTGCTATGAGATCAGAGCGAGTGCTATGAGATCAGAGCGAGTGCTATGAGATCAGAGCGAGTGCTATTGAGATCGTAATTGTTTCTGAAAAATAGATTCGGACAGGGCTCAAAGACGCTTTTCTACAGGGTGGTCCATAAATAGTGTTATAAATTGGAATTGTTATACCTTTTTTCAAAACATAGAACATGATCTCAAATTAACATATTTTATCAACAACATAAATGACAACATTCACGCGAAAGTTCAGCTCAAACGATCCCCTTTTGCTCGAACTACAGCTCGAAGTCTCTTTGGGAACGCCTCCACCACTGTACGGTGGTATTCGACTCTGATGTTGTCCCATTCTGCCTGAAGGGCATTCTTCAGGGAATCAATATTTGGGTGGGAGCGAGACCTTGGACTCCAAGTAGGCCCAAACGGAATATTCCAGCGAGTTCAGGTCGGGTGATGAGGCCGGCCATTTTGATGTTGTGATAAAGCCGGGAAAATTTCCATTGCACCACGTTTGGACTTTTTTTTGCTTTGGGGGCTGGTGCTGAGTCTTGTTGAAAGGTCCATGTCCTCTGATTGAGATGCGATTGAGACCATGGTTTGAGCACGTCTTGTAGAACATGTTTCAGGTAGTATTCCGTGTCGATCTTGACGCCTTTCTCGACGAAAACAAGCGTTGTTTTTCCTGTGGCGCAGATCCCCGACCAGACCATGACTTGAGTTGGATGTGCACTGCGTTGGACCGTTCTACCCTTGTTATCGGCTTGCTCTGCGTCCTTCGCAAGCACTCTGATGTTTTGGGAGTTGTGGACTTCTTCCACGGTGAACAGCTTTTCGTCAGAGAACACCATATTGAAATGATCGCCTTGCTGCGTACGACGAAGAAGGTCGCGACATCTTTTGACTCTTTCCGGCTTGTTCCGAGCCGTCAGAAAAGCGGCCTTCCATGTACGATACGACCTGAGTCCCCGCTCTTCCGTGACTATTCGTTTCAATGAATTTCGGCCCATTGGGAGCTGCTGCGCCATCTGTCTGATGCTTCGTCGTGCATTTCGGTTGATCCGACTCCGAACGGTTTCGATGAGTGGTGTCGTGCGAACAGTGCGAGGACGACCTCGCCTTGGACGGTCCAAAGATGTGTCAAGCTCCTCGAATCGTTTGATCGCTCGATACACTGTCATGCAAGGCAGGCGAAGCGTTTCAGCAATGCGAGCAGGGGCTTGGCCAAGAGTGTGTAGGCGAATGATCGCAGTTCGCAAGCGTTTCTACGCTGTCATTAACCTAAACATCGATGGATTCAATCGCAACTCACTTGACACGTTTAAAAAATGACGGGGATTCGGAAAAACGAGATAAGTGACCGCTACGTGCGGTCACTTCCACAGGAAATGTTCTCGAACATTTGTAACATTATTTATGGACCACCCTGTAGAGAGTGAGCTCATTTTCGCATCTAGCCCAGTAGGTCACCTTGAATGCCTATAAATTCCGTATAGTTATTTCAAGTCCTGCACAACGCAGCTTGTTGTTTCTTTTAGTTATGTCTTCTTCGAATTAGTTCAAAGTCTACGGGTAAGTGTAAATTCATGACCTATTGTGTCTTACAGTATGGTCAGGATTCATAAGTTACTTCAAAAAAGGTCCGACTGATGCTTTTTTTTCTCAAAGAAGAGTGGCATGATAAACAGGGTCATGGCAGCCGCAATTTACAAAGTTTTCGAAAGCTGGATTTCAGGGTCGTATTCTGATCTTCGATGCGAAAACATTGAAACATATGTGCTTTGTGCGACAAGGAAGCAGTCAGCAAATACGGCAGATTGTTGTGGCACGGAAAGGGTCTTTCATTCTGACAAACTCGCAGGATAGAGTCATCAGAAGGTTGGACTCCCAGAAGGATTTCAATTACGAGTTGACATAGTCATCATAAAGAAACGCTGGCAGAGTCATTAGGCTGAAGAATTAACGGAATCATTAGAATGTTGGATTGACGAGTCATTATACTATTTCATTGACAATGACATTAAAATGTTTGATTCAAAGGGTCATTAGAAAGTTTTACTGACATATTCTTTGAAAAATTGTCATCTGCCGTCTTCAGAACGTCTCATTGACAGAGTAATCATAATCATTTATCGACATTGAAATAGTAATTATAAATAGGGATGGACAAATCCATCAGGGAGTTCCGGACGATCTTGCCTTCAGGTTTCTACGCTCAGAATTAGGCTGAGGGCCAGTTGCATAAATGTTATGTTTTAGGTACGATTTGGATGAACTACTTCGAACTCCTCGGGGTACAGTCGTTGAACCGATTCAAAAGCTGAGCGACATGGTCAATAGGGTAAGTTTGGTTTAAGTTGGCCAGGAAAGCCAATGAATAGAAGATATTAATAAGTAGAAGATATGAATAAGAGATTGACCAAGTAGACGGAAAACGTGCAAATTTCATAAAGAGAGGAAACCGTGTTATAGGCAGCGTGGAAGTCGGTTTGTACGTCATGGGACGGAGAATACATTTGTGGCGCTAATTCAAAGCAGCATTCTTTAGTCGTGTGGGAGAGGAACTCGGGCTCACTCATCAAAATTCTTCACGGAGCAAAGGTCAGTTCTTTCGCATATGAAAATGATTATAAGTTTTATACCATGCCGCTGTTGTTTTTGTTTTCCGAGACGGACCGGGCCGTCTATGGGAGTCTTTCGAACCCCTTCGTTAATGATACAGACCGAGACTTGACTCCACACCATCGAAAGGGACCGCTTAACATTATCCGGTATCGAGCGCGTCTTCGGGTGGTGGTTAGGTGGATGTCTCCATACACGTGAGCATCAAAGGTAGCGGGCTTGCCCGTCGCGGACCAAAAATGGGTAGTATAGCTCGTCAAAAGATTGTGATGCCGAATTAAGCTGAGCAAGCTACAGGATTATATATTATCAATAATCCTCTATACTTTCTAACGGCAAATCGATGCGACAATAAACTAACCTCTTGCCTTTCTTCGGTCGGAAAAGACTAGAGCCCTCGTCTCCCAAGCGTAACGATGCTAGGCTGGATCGACCACCCATACAAAGCCTATCTTATGAACACGTTGCTACAACAATGTCCGTCTTCACAAGGTGCATCATGACAGTCCCAGGACTGCGAAGGACATCAACAACCTTCTCCGGAACCATTTCGTTCAGAAGAATCTATCTTCGGTGCAAGCTGCATAGCTGCATACCAAAATCAACGACAGGAGTCCTTCGAGATAGTTCCGTGAGGATCCTTCTGAGTCCGGAGAAGTTTCTAGGTCTACCTACAGTCGCACCGCGATCTTTGCGAGCCCGATTAGTACACCTGACGAAAGACGTCACAAAGTGAGGGAGTATCGGCTGACGTTTCATCCAACTTCATTTTCACGCCGGTGAGGAATCGCTCTGCTTTGTAGAACTATACTGCTTATTCTGGTCCGCGACTGGCAAACAGGCTAGCTGCATAACGCAGGGACATGAAGACATTCCTCAATCCGCCACCCGAGTACACGCTCGAAACCGGATATGATAAACCGATCCCTTGTAATGGTGTTGAGTCGTGGACTGTAGCACTATAAAAAGTGAGCTTAATTTACGAGATTGAACTTTTTGACTCTCATTAGATCAAAAGTTTTTCTCTATTGAGTACAGTGAGATGAATAATAAATGTTGGTGATGATCAGGGAGAGTCGCTACATGATGTCCAATGGCATCCAAATAGAGCTGTCATCCTCTCGGTCGCCAATGGAGTAGTCTCTATCTGGACGCAGGTTTGTTACCGTATATTTATCGAATTCAACATCCCGAATGTTGATATACCACTCAGCGCAAAGTGATAGCGAATAAGATGGAATCTGTTTTACAATAACCTTTCTCGCGCTTGTTCCTGTCTCGTTGTGGGGTATTCGTTCTTTAGAGATGTGGGCAGACCTATCTTGTTGAAACCAATGACTACCCGCTGGGTCACTGGGCACTTTTTTACTTGGTCTGGTACCTCGCGTCGCGGTCGCGTCGCAGCCCCCTTCGCGTCGCTTAAACCGGATTGAACCGTGGAATTAAAATTGTTTTTACATTAAAAAAACGCTTAGGCTTAGGAAAAGTTTACGCTAACGAGGCCGAAAGGCTTAGCTAACGAGGCCGAGGGCCGCGACGCGAGGTACCCGACCAAGTAAAAAAGTACCGGTCACGGCTAATGTTTGTATTAACAGTGCGAAGAGTCCGATCCAGGATGTTTCTCTGACCCTCACTTCGGGTATAAACAATCTATGCGCCCTCCAAAACACCGGAAAACATTAAAATCTATGCACTTGGAAAAATGTTTTTCTCGGATTTTCCGTAGTAAAATTCCAAATCATTGGAAAAATTGAACGTTGAACTCTGTAATTTTGAGAATCTATGCGCTCTAAAAAAGTTGTGCGGGTGCTAAGAAACACCCTGGTCCGATCCATCCAAGGACTGCCGGCATTTCTTAGATCTCTCGGTTCAATCGCGCAAACTCATTATGTCACGCCCATATAGAATCAATTTCTTCATTATTATTATTACTGTTATTATTTTTTATTTTGTTATGTTAGTGGTTCTAGCTTTGTTAGGAAAAAAGAAAGATTCGTTTAATGCAGGCTCATGTGGAAAACTGGAGCGCATTTGCACCGGAGTTCCAAGAGTTAGAAGAAAATGCCAAGTATCACGAAACGGAGGGTGAATTCGATCAGGAAGACGAGGACAAGGAGGAGGAGGTCAAGCATGACAGCAAGGTATTCATTATATCCCACTCTCTGTCCCCGAAACGGTTGCTTCTTCTTTGATGTCTTAAGCGAACTACTCATCAGCATTTTACTATTCTTTCTTCTTCCTGTCCTCAAAATGGTTACTGTTTTCCTCGTGCCCAGCGAATCAACCTCGACTTTTTTTTAAAGAGCTGACATGAAATTTTTTCTCCCGTGGAATGGCTTCGCTTACAGGGTAAGCGAACCTCAACAATGTTTCCTTTCTCTTTCTCGATATTTTCTCACAATGTAAAGTATGTCTCGTAAAAGTCTCGTAAAAAGTATGTCTCGTAAAAAGCTCAAAGTAATACGCCTCGAACATCTTCATGGAATGTTTAAACGCGTCATCTTATTTGATCTCAGCTCATCGCTTTGGTTCGTTACGAACAACATAAACGGAGTAATTTTCGGTAAAATTTTTAGGGCTTTCCCCAGGCAAGTTTTTACTAACAACTCAACGGGACAAATATGCTTGTTTTATCGCACGTTTAGAAGATAGTCTACAGGGCAAAGTCGTCTCACATACAATCAACGAAGAGATTTCGAGAAAGTGTTCATTGACTTACAATTCCATGTTCATACACATGTACATGGAAATAAAGAATGAATTGACTTCTTTTTCGGTAATTTCCTTTACCATAAGGATGTTCCTCTACCCAGCTTTGCGAGTCAACTCTGTGTGTTCTCCAATAAATCAAGTAGTACTTGATATCTGTTAGGCATTCTCTGTTCTTCGCACTTTCAATCTCTATCCAAAAAAAGTACCGTTCCCAAGTGTTAAATTGTCAGGTCCTACCTAATGTTAGCGGGGCTGCCATTCGGGCACCTGTTCCAATATAAAGGGTGAATCCATACGTCCCAACCCTTTTTTCTCGGTTTAATTTTCCATATTGGTACCGGCGGGTCTCTTAAGGTATTTTCTGACACTTTGGCAAGCCTCTGTGTATTCCTGGGAGAGCTTACCTTTTTTTTGGCAAATCGATTTCTGCATAGGGCTTTTTGATCTGAACAATTTTATTTGGATTGAAAGAAGCTTTTCACCATGTGCAGGAGTTGGACCAGGAAGAGCTGGATGTCGTGAATGTGCAAGCGAGTGACATGCAGTGCTCCTCGGATGAGGAGGGCGACTTGCTGGCAGCGGTGCTGCCCACTCCGCAGGGAAGAGATCCTCTCTGGTTCCTACCTGTCGCTCCCGACGTAGAGAACCCTGATGTCAAACTGGAACCCCAAAGCCTGATTGGTTAGGCTTTCTAGCCATTGAGACATCAGCGATCATAATAAGGAATACGGATCAGTTCACGCTTTTCCCCGCCCGTGGCAGGGTACGCGCTGGCTGGAATAAGTTACAGACATTACATGATAGAACCAGTGGCAGATCCCTGGGTCACTGCGAGTTTGTTAGTAGAAGCAAGGGGAGAGGAAAAGTTGGGCGCGTCAATTTGATTTAAAACTGGCTCTATCAGGGAGAGGAGGCAGCCAAACTTGTGAGTCTTCGCACAATAGCGCTCGAAACTTGATATGGAAATTTTTTTTAAGTTGTATTGCTCAGAAATTTTGTTCACGGTTGCTATATGTTTCAGATTACCCGCAAGCTTCCCGTTCCTGCACCAAAACTGAGCCGATAGATGATCCGATCGACCGTTTGTTTTTTTCTTCATTAAAAAGTTTTGTTTTACCCAGAGTCTCAGAATTCGAGTTTACTAACAAATCGAGGATGAAATTGTTGAGCGGAAATCATGAGGGATAATGACTACTCTTTGATCAAAAGGGCACTCCTCTGATCGTGCTTCTTTCATAATGACTACTCTTTGATCAAAAGGGCACTCCTCTGATCGTGCTTCTTTCATCACAAAGTAGATCAAAAGGGCACTCCTCTGATCGTGCTTCTTTCATCACAAAGTAGAGAAATATAAATTTCACAATTTTTTCTCAATGAAGGTGAACGAAGCCTATGAAAAAGAAAAAAAAAGACTTCCTATTTGCCCCATTTGAAGTCATATTGTGATGAAGTATTATTATTATTATTATTATTATTATTATTATTATTATTATTATTATTATTATTGTTATTATTAATCAATGAATGGCTTGCTTTCAGTGCGTCGGAGATCGCTGAGTAACTCTGCCGCCATGAATAAACCAGCTGTGAAGGCGAGGAGAATGGCCAAGTAGAAGCTTATTTCGAGTGATCTGCACTCAATAAAAATAGCCGAACATGGGCCTGGAATGATGATAAGGGGCGACCGTCTGCAGTCTGGAGCTTTTGTTTTACCTAATCTCTTCCCATTTCTCTTCTTGCACTTGCTAGCTTCTAAGTAATTTTAGCCTCGTTGGAATAAGCGGAAGCTTTTTCATTTGGAGTTATCAGCCCTCGTTAACTGTTCAAGACGGATCCCATCTCGACACACACGTCAATGATCCACTTGTAACTTGTTCTGAGAATGCTACCGGGCCGAGAGGAAATTTTCTCTCGAGGCACCGAAGATTTCACAAATGTTCACAAAAAACATACATTTGAAACTTGATACAATTGCAAGGATGAGTTTATCAATATAGTTCTCATATGATTTGTTTGTACATTGGGGTGGTTTTGACTTGGTAAATAACCGAAATAATTTGCGCATCAACTGGAGTACTTTAAGTCCAGCGGCTGTGTATTGCTGTCTCTCAACTGTTTTTCGGCGAGAGCCTCTCGATTGGATGTTCCTTTGCAAGAACACGCCGATCAGGCGAATTTTCTAATATGGTTTATTCTAATTCGCGTATATCCTAATCCACACAATCTCTGCGTAAGCCAGTCGATCGTAATCGTGTTGTACACCCAGATTGTAATCGAACTCAAAAAGATTTCATCCCAAAACATTTACTTCATAACTCACTTTTTTAAAGTATTTCGGTATTCCGAGAAGCTTTCAAGTAACTAGACTAAGAATCCCTATTGGGTTTAGCAACTCGAATCCTTTTAATCATGCACTAATATGGCATAAATGACAATTTTTTCCGAAATCTGCACTATCACTCCATAATGGCAGAACAGAGGGTGAATCACGCAAGTGCAATAAAACGACTTTCACACTTTTAATAAGGCCGTGTTAAAATCGGGGGAAACCTAACCCGCGTTCAAAGCTAAAATCTAACTGGATAAAACGCCTTTCATTGCATGGAGATATAATCGACGGACATCACTTTCTTGCGGCATAAACTGAATAGCGAGAATGAGAGGACTGAGGTGCTATCACACAATGAAAGAATCTTCCACTGAAGCCATTTCAAAAAACTAGATGCGAATGGGAACGATGCGAAGCAGGCTTTCTCGAAAAAAAATTGAAGGAAAAAAAGTCGGAAATTTTTTGAGCAAAAAAGTCGAAAAACTTTTTTTCGAAAAAACCGGAAAAATGTGCAACCCTGATGCGAAGCTTTCGATGCCAGCTGATGCGAAAAACTTCGCTGAAAGTGAACGTTGCGAGGCATGGGCGGAAAAGTAACTGTTTCAAGGACGAAGGGAAAAAGCGAGAAGCGGATTAAAGTTGGTGCTTTTCTATAGGTTTTCTGCCGAGTTGGTCACATGGGTCTCAGCCTCGTTCAATGGTTTAATAGTGTTTCTTTAGTTAACATGGAACTTCGCAAAAGCCCGGATATTCAAACACAAAGGTCTTTGGGTAACCAGAGGCGATATGCAAGACTTTTGTTATCCACTTCGAAAAAACGTTTGTATGGTCAAAGACTTGTACGAACAAATGTGTTTTCCAGTATGCAAGAACAAACTTTTATTGGTAAAACGCTTCCATTACTTTTGTTTTCCAGTAAAATGCTGACGCACTTTTGTGCGAATATCGAATTTCATCATTTATTGCAATACTTTATTGTTTTTAGAGTTTTCACTGCTTGTTATCACTAACAAAATCTAATTACAGGGAAATATGAGTGATTTTTAATAAAATAAACTTTATGAGTTGTTATGTACCTTGCCTTGTAGTCCAAAGATTCCAGAGATGATAAATATATAGTCCGAGTAGTGTAGAGTCCAAATATAAATATAGTTCAATCCAGCCAATCCAATTCTTAGTCTCGCTCTCTTACGCGATACGCAGCGCGCGCGAGAGGCAGATCATTCTTGCACACAACACCTCCCCCTTGAGATAAATATCATTATCTCAAAAGATAGGCATATCATAGCCCACCTTCACTTGGGAAGTAAAAAAAATCTTCAAATTTCTCTCGTAACCATGAAGAGAAAACAACAAGTCAAAGCATAAACCATATTGCTATCACCTTACAATATTAGAGCAATATAGTTTGCATTAGAAACTAAAACAAACAAACATGGCAACATTTTATCAATTCTATATACATATGTTGCCTAGACTCGATGCTCGAATCTAATAAAACTTCTTGTGAGGATTGACCTCCAGTCGCACCGGCGCCTTTATAGCCCTTTTTGGTCGACTGTGTGAACTGGCACCAGGTTGTGCTTCGTTCGTTTGGGTTGAGACAGGGTCTCTGACAATTCTCGGGAAAGAGGGTTCATCACTTCTGTGGTTTGGCTCCGCTCTTTCTGTTTCTGACTCATTATCTTTTTCTGTAACCAACCCAAAGGCTTCACTCAGTATGTGCAGAGGCAAGCATGATTTCTTGATTTCCTCTGTCACATTTCCCATACTTAGGGTGAGCTGATTACTATGAGCTTTGATTTTTCTGCCTTGATCTAGCAATACCCAATAAGCAACCTTGCCTTGTTTTGCAACTATTTCTCCAGTTTGCCAGTATACGTCGTTCTTAGGCACGCCGATTTTGTATTTCACTCGATCTCCAACGGAGAACTTTTTCGGCTTCACTCCGTGATGCTTATCGAACTGTGCTTTCATTTTCTGGTCAACTTCCTGAGAATTTTGACAAGGCTTCAGCAAATCAACTCTTCCTCTTATCTGTCTTCCGATGAACAGCTGCGCAGGGCTTTTCCCTTCCTCGCATTGGCCATTCGGGTTCTTTCTGTAGTGAAACAAGAAAGAGTGCAAGATTTCCGCTGTGGGCATTTCTCTTTTCATCTTGATCAAACTTCTTTTGAATGTATCTACGAACCTTTCTGCTTGTCCGTTCGACTGTGGATGATACGGTGGGCTTGTAATATGTCTGACACCATTTCTCACACAATAGTTTTTGAACAACGCCGATGTGAATTGCGTTCCATTGTCTGTCACGACTACTTCAGGAAGCCCATACCGAGCAACACAAGATTCCAACGCGCGTACCGTAGCGGTAGCCGTCATGCTGTTCGTTGATAGAATTTCTGGCCATTTGCTGAAAGCATCTACCATTATGAGATAACTTTCTCCATCGATTGGTCCTGCATAATCCAGATGGACTCTTTGCCAGGATCTGGTTGCCTTTGGCCAAGGTTCCAATGGAACTTTAACGGGATTCTTCGAGCTGTTCGCGCATCTTTCGCAACTTTTCACAACTCCCTCAATATCACTGTCGATACCATTCCAATAACAAATGCTTCTTGCCATTGCTTTCATTCTCACCATTCCTGGATGTCCTGCATGCAGCTCTTTCAAAACCAGTTTTTGAAGTGTGACTGGTATCACAACCCTTTCAGCCGACATCAGGCACTCTCCCACTATTGAAAAAGTGTCTCTTCTTCTGTAGAGAGGTAAAATGTCCTTGGGAACTTTCTTGGGCCATGCGTCTTTCTTGTGCCATGTCATGACCTTTGTCAGGGTAATATCCTTCTGAGTTTCTCGACGTACATCTTCAGCTGTCAATGGTAGGGCTCTTATGTCACGCTTGAACAAGCTCATGACGTCTTCATCGACCTGAATGCTCGCGATGACTACGTCTTCATCTGGGGACGGACAATTTGCGATCAATCTCGAAAGCGCATCCGCGTATCCAAAACTGTTCGTGCTCACATACTCAATCCGAAAGTGAACACTCCGGTTCTCCAATGTCCTTCCACCTCAGGGTAGCTACATCTGTAGGTGCGGGCATCAATCGAATCGCATCGATTTTGTTCGGATCCGGTTTCCTGCCATCTTTATCCACAATGAACCCGAGATACTTGATGCTTGTACTGCCGAACTTGCACTTCTCCAGCTTCAGCTTGAATCCGAAATTAGAGATCCGACTTAATACTCCCCTCAAGTTATCATCGTGTTCTTTCTTTGTCTTCCCCATTATTATGAGGTCGTCCAAATAGGCCACGGCACCTTCACTTCCTGCCAACATTGTATCCATCACTTGTTGGAAGATTCCTGGGGCCGACTTCACTCCGAATGGTAACCTTTCGTACCGGTAAAGTCCTTTGTGCGTGTTGATACCGCACATTTCCTTTGCTTTTTCATCAAGCTCAACTTGCAGGTAAGCATCGGCAAAGTCAATCTGACTAAAAAGTTTGCCACCGTTCAGCCCAGCGAATATCGTCTCCGGCAGAGGTAGTGGATGAGCATGAAGCTCTATCGCCTCGTTCAACCCGGTGGAAAAATCGGCACAGAGCCTTGTGCTTCCATTCGCTTTCTCCACCACTATAATGGGGGCAGCCCATTTGGCTGTGTCGACCTTCCTGATGACATTCAATTTTTCTAGCCTGTCCAGTTCCTTTTCCACTTTAGTTATGCTTGCGAGGGGTACCGGTCTTTTATTCCTGAAGACTGGCTGAGCTCCTTCTTTGAGCTTTAACGTTGCCTTTACCTTTGTGCAAAGGCCCAGTCCTTCTTCAACTATTCCCGGATATTCCTTCTTTATCCACTCTTCATACTCTTTAGTAGACTGCGGCTCCTTATTCATGACTTTCCATACATTCGAAGTTGCGTCTCTAGTCCAATTCATCTTCAGAACTTCCAGTTGTGAAATGAAGTCCTTTCCGAGGAGTCTGAGTGGCGCTGTGGTAACGTGAACGTACCCTTGTGCGCATTTTCCATTGACTTCCAAGTTTGCCTTGAACTTTCCTACAATCATTAGTGGCGTTCCATTTGCGCAAATTGGTTTGCAATCCGAAAGTGAACACTCCGGTTCTCCAATGTCCTTCCAGATTTCCTTCGAGATGAATGTCAGATCTGCTCCCGTATCAACCTGTAGTCTAACGGCTTTCCCATTCATCTGCATTTCTATCTCAAAATCTTCTGACTTCACTTTCATCACTCTGATTGAATTCATTGACTTCTTGCTTCTTTTCTCTTTTGGCTTATTCTTGCACATCGTGCTCTTGTGGCCCTTTTTTCCACAAGCCAAACATTCCTTGTTTAGGAAGAAACATTCATTGCTGTGTGATACTCCACATCGATTGCATTTCTCTTTCCGTTGCTCATCGAACTGTTTCTTCCTTCCTTTCTCCGATGGATTCCGTTGTTGGTTCTTTTTCACATAATTGAGTTGAGATGTTCTACCTTGCGTTTGGACTGCCATTGACTCTTGATGTAATGAATGCAATCGATCACATTCATCCAGCAGTGTTTCCATACTTGTCTCTTCGTTCTTTCTCAAAACACTCAACAGGTGGAAACGCGTTTCTTCAAATTGAGGTAGATCAATAGAAGTAAGGAACATCATTGTCTTGAATTGTTCCACTTTAATGTCTTTCACTTGTGCACTTTCCACTGCTCTGTTTATTGTGCTTGCCATCACTCTCAGATCATCAGTATGTGATTTACTCATTCTCATGTTCAGCATCTTCAATCTTTTCTCAAAGATTGTGCTTTTGTCTCCGAACATTTTCTTGAGTTTCTCAACCGTCTCTTTCAGAGTATAGTTGCTTGCCTTGTGTGGAGCGATTGTATCCAGGTATCGATTTTCCACAGCGAAATTCACATGCCTCAGCAACATTCTTACTTTGGCATCTTCTTCCAAAGCTTCAGCATCCTTTTCAAACAGATCTTCATATCTGCTGTACCACTTCTCGAAGGTTGCACCTTCTTCTGGCTCATATGCGAAGTCTGTGATGCGTTTCTCAAGCGCATCAATCGATGGTCCTGCAGGTTTAGCCTGACTGCTACCTTCTCTCATTGCAAGTCTTTCTAGCAGGGCATTGACGAGGGCGCTCTGCTCCTGTTGTTGCTTCGCATGTTGCTCTTGTTGCATTTGCATTGCCAGCAAAATCTGTTGGACACCTTTGTCCTCCATTTCTTTACTTTATTGCTCTTTCTCTGGCCTCTTGAGTTCGACTTGTACGATTACAAGTAGAAGAACTTCGAACGAGGAACTGACCACAAAGCAACCTTTAGCTTTGCGCGTTTGCCTCTTTCAATGAGGAAGTGACCACAGAGCAACCTTTAGCTCTGCGCGTTTGCCTCTCTTACAACGAGGGACTGACCACAAAGCAACTTTTAGCTTTGCGCGTTTGCCTCTCTCAATGAGGAACTGACCACAGAGCAACCTTTAGCTCTGCGCGTTTGCCTCTCTTTCAAATTTGAAGTCCTCCTCCAAATCCTCTTCGAAGTCCTCCTTCCAGAATCCTGATCGCCACTGTTATGTACCTTGCCTTGTAGTCCAAAGATTCCAGAGATGATAAATATATAGTCCGAGTAGTGTAGAGTCCAAATATAAATATAGTTCAATCCAGCCAATCCAATTCTTAGTCTCGCTCTCTTACGCGATACGCAGCGCGCGCGAGAGGCAGATCATTCTTGCACACAACATGAGTACTTTGTAAAACTTTTTTTAAAATTTAAAATTATAAATTTTAAAAAATTTTAAATATTGTTTTTTAGAGTTTAAATTTTAAAAGAGAGTTCTTTGTTATGAAAAGTTTTATAAATTATATATGAAAATAAGCTTAAAATTTACTTTTATAAAAACATTTTGAGAAAAAGATGTCATGAATTTTCATTAAAAAGTTTATTTAGAAATTTAACATACTTTACTCATCTATTTTGAGTAAGAATAAATTTGCCAAAAAACTTTTTATAAAATTTAAACTTTATGAAGACTTGAAAATCTTTTTCAAAAATTTTTTTAAATTTTAAATTTTTAAACTATATAATTTTTTATTGAATATTAAATAATTTTGAATACTTCGGAAGGTTTTTTTGAAATAAATTATACAAGTTTTGTCTAAATATCTTGTAAATCTTTTGTACTTTTTTGATATAAAGTATAAAATTCGGTTCCATGACATCTTGCAGAGCGAGCGACACCTTGCAGAGCGACTTTCTTGACCTTTACAAAGTGTCCACCCTACGGCCTGGCTTTAACAAAGTGTACACCCTACGGCCTGGCTTTAACAAAGTGTACACCCTACGACCTGGCTCAATTAATTAGTATTATTTTTTCTTTCTCTTTTTGTTTTTTTCTTTTCTTTTTTCTTACTTGTTCTCTTTCTTTCTTTCTTCTCTCTCTTTTTTCTTTCTCTTTCTTTTCTTTTCCTTTTTACAAAAAATATCTTTATAAATTTTGGGGAAAGGAAAGGGGGGAAGGGGAGGGGGTTTACCTAAGCAGGGAAGGGAGGGGGCACTAAAGGGGGGAGGAAGAGGGCCCTACCTAAGCAAAGGGGGGTAGGGGCCCTAGGGGGGGAGGGGGAAGGGGGCCCTAAAGGGGGGAAGGGAGGCCCTAAGGAGAAAGGGGGGGGGTTTTCATGAATAAAATTTCTTCCTGATAAAAAATCTTTGAACGGCTAAAGTAGATTAAAGCCAATTTTTTACTAAGCCTAAGCGTTTTTTAATGTAAAAATAATTTTCTGATGTAAAAATAAAATTTTATAAAGATAATTTTTTTAAAAAAGGAAAAGAACAGTAAGAAAAAGAAAGAAAGAGAACAAGTAAGAAAAAAAGAGAAAAAAATAAAAAAGAGAAAGAAAAAGGAATACTAATTAATTGAGCCAGGCCGTAGGGTGTACACTTTGTTAAAGGCCAAGAAAGTCGCTCTGCAAGGTGTCGCTCAGCAAAGTGTCCGGTGCAAGGTGTCGCTCTGCAAAGTGACCGGTGCAAGGTGTCTCTCTGCAAGGTGTCTTTTTACCATAAAATTCTCCTCTGATATTTAGCAAAATATTTGCACAAAAAAAACAAAAAAGTATTATTTTTCAGTTTATATCAACATATTTTTTATTAAATACAAAAGGGGGAACACTTTGTCTCAGAAAAGTATAAATTCTATTTTCGATTAAAATTAAATTTTCAAATTGTTGAAAATACTAATAATAGAATCTTTCATTTTGTTATTATTTATAGGGTTATTTTTATAATTTCAAAATAAAAACAAAGAAAAAGGAGAAAAATTTTGAAATTATAAAAATAGCAAATAACAGGAGACTGTCTTTTTAAGTTATATGTACTATAACCTTTTAATATTTTGAAAAAACCTCTAACATATTAAAGTAGCTAGCTTCTCTTGAGAAATGTATCTATATTTTTATATTAGTAAATGTTTTTACGTAGTAAAAATATTCACATAAAAATACACATACACATAAGGTAATAAGATGAGTTATAACAAATACATGTTAAACTCCGCTTGGAAAATGGAAACTCGTGAAGCGTGTTAGAGTTGAGTCCGCAGCTGAGGCGGTATGCAAGAACATCTTTTGTACGAACAAAAGTGTTATACTGTAGTTTTAAACGCATTTGCACTCCGTTTGGAAAATAATAGTATTCATTCAGCTTCTCCATTTAGCTTCTTTCATGAAAACTTGAAGATGTTTGTATTTCGAGTTGATAACTTCTTAGATTTTTGAACGAGTTTGGTCTATTCAACATTCGGTCTTTGGTCTATTCAACAGTTTGGTCTATTCAACAACAATATTCAACTATTCAAAAAAGCGTTTTTATTCCTCGAGGATGAGAAATGAGAATATATTTCGTTATCTTTAATAGTAGCTCCATATCTCATTGACTGAACACGGTTTGATTAGTGGATTTTTGAATGTTCTGTTTTGTTACGCTTCATGAATTCAGTCAATGTCCTTTGCAATCACCGGGAGACTTTAGCCAACACGGCCTACAATCAGGAAGTGGACGGTGGGCGACCGAAGCTGCGATGGCAAGAAACCATCAATGCGGACTTGAAAGCCAGTCATTTAAGCCCTAGAGATGTCCTCGATCGGGACAAGTGGAGAAAGAAGATCCACAAAGCGGACCCGCCATCGCGGGACAACTCTGAGAAGAAGAGTCAATGTCCTTTGCAATAGCATTCTTTGCTCCCCAAAAATTCTTCCAAAATAAAATAAGATATTACATTCAACCTTTGACAAGAAATAAGAGCAAAAGAAGAAAATTCATGTTGTAGTCATTAGAACTGTAATTTTTTAAGGTAATGATTCAATCCGGCTCGTTTAAAGACGTAATCTGAACACATTTGGAGCGGGATGTCTTAGCAAGCGCCACATATTCAATCAAGAAACCAGTCTTATAACACTTTTCAAGTCCAATTCGACTTCTCAAAGGCTTACCTAATACTCGCACTACCATTTTCAGTGCGACTTTTTTATAATTCAGGACGACGCAAGAGTCCTCTGACATTGTTAGAGTACAAATTTTCGACTTTCTGAAGACTTACCAACCGTTTACGGTGTAATGTTTGACATTGAAGGTGAATTATGCTGCACTAGTACGAATACAACTGTGTGAGGATAGTTTACGGTTCAAATAACCAAGTCTGAGGTAAAGTTAAGATCCGTTTCGATCGAAGACTTGGCCTGATCGTTTAACTTTGTAACGGCGTTGCTCGAAAAGCGCCACATAATCTATCTGAGAGGAAAGAAACCAATGACATTTTTTCAATTGCCATTTATCGAAAAAGAGGGCCTTTTTCCTACTGGAAGAACCATATCCAATAAAATGTTTCTAATAATAGCCTCAGCAGTAATCGCCTTGAGGTTCGGGAAGGAAGGTTACATTTTCTTGTTCTTATCTGCTCATCTCCCTTTTCGCCATTGTGCGATATACATAAATGTGTATCTTATTTTACAGTTCCAGTATTTCTTTATCATCCAACTTGTTTATATTTAACCCTGAATGACTATTTTACTATGGTGGTTATTCTTACTACAAACATAAAGCAAACATACCGGTCACAATTAGAATCACTCGAAAAAATTTTTTTTACAAATTTACAGACTGCGTAGTGAAAAATCTGCGTATTCACCAAGCTTTCCAAAAATGCACAAATCGAGAAAAAAAAAACTAACATGACATTGTTAATCGATAAATCGAATTGGTAAATTTATTGGAAAAAGTGGCTACAGGCCTTTCCCTTAGGGAAAGATGCAGAGGAGAACATCCACAGCCCGTCAACCCCCCCCTCCCTTCACTTCTTTCTCCTTGACAAATCAAGTTACACCTTCTAATTAGTCTTGAATGATTGCGTTGATATTCTCTTTCTATTCGACCTTTTTCTCTCAATCACCAAAACCTTCGAAGAATTATGGCAATTCAAAGTAATCAATGAAGAATTTGTACTGAGTTTAAACGCATTGAATTGAGAATGCAGTAGACTATACACTTTTATCTGTGTCTTGCCCTCTTGATGCTTTGTTAAGAAGAATGAGACTTCGAACGTTTCGCTTTATAAAATCATCGTCAGCTAATGGAATCACCTAAACCAGGCGTGAAATCAGACCGGTCTAAGACTGTTTGTACGCGCCGAGCGAGTTGAAAAAGGAATGGGGAAAACAAAAAGAGTGAAAAGAGAAGTAGAGAAAAAGTAGAATAGTACGGAAGGAGAAGAGAATGTAGATCATTTTCGGCGAGAACATGTATGCGCCAACATCGCTGGTTCGGTAACCATTTAACCCCTGACGTAAACACACGCTTTTATAAAGCGAAACGTTCGAAGTCTCATTTTTCTTAACAACGCATCATCAAGGCAAGACACAGATCAAAGTCAATCAATTAAGAGATTTTGAAAGAATTTTCGCCAGAAAAAGGTTACAATTGGAAAATAATTTGATTAATAAAAACTCAGGTAACTGCAATTTATAGTCAATCATAGACTCATCCCTAGAAAAAGTTATTAAAATTTCTAAAAATCTCTCTCATTCGCTAGGAAAAGTAGCGCCTGCGCCGCGTAGTCGACTAATTTAGCCATGAAGAGTGTGTCTTCCCGTCGCTCAGCAAATATATTGTAGATGAAGGCGGATGAAGATCCGAGGTGCAGAGCTGCGCCCGCCAGTCGAATGTAGCTCGACTCAATCAATATCAACTTATAACTCGCTCCGAAAAGACACACAAACCAGAAGTTTCTCCAACCCACACTGCGGGTAGATTCTTTGCGCAAATCTATGCACTATAAAAAAACTTTTTTCTTTTTCCACACGCTCTCGGTTTATCTCCTTATACTGTCGTTCTCTCATAATTAGACTTTTTGATCTACACGCTTCTTTGGCGGGGGTAAAAAAAAACAATGTCATTTCGCAGGTCATTGTCACAAAGCTGGAAAAAGTGCAAGGAAGATAATCATAACCTTACATTGAAATAGCTCATTCCGTCGTTTTAAATTCTTCAGTAAAAAGGTTGATATAGCGGATATTCACCCCAACCTTTTATTAGCAGTGAAATGCTTGTGAGAAGCACACTGATTGAGAATCTCTCTACGCCCACCCCCAAAAAAAACTAGATGGATGATATATATGAAGAAAACGAACTGATAAGGTCACTTCCAAAAGTAAGACAGCGAGTTTGAATGACGAGGAGACAATGTTAGAAGGAACCAAGATTTTTATCAGTAGACTTTTTTGCTCTATTTTTTTGTTGCTCGATTCGACTTTTTTGCTCTATTTTTTTCAAAAGTCCGATTCGAGACAGACCTGCTTGGCAACGTCCTCGTCCGTGCTCCCGTGCTGACAGAGAGAGCCTGCCGAGAGCAGAACGAAAGCTCCAGAAGCGAGCCAGAGCAGCAGACAACAAACCATCGTCGGGATGGAGACGAACAAGTCAGAGAAGCAGAGGGAGAAGAAGAGCAACAAGTAAACGCCTGCAATCAGTCAGCACTGCTTCCGGCCACTCTGCAGGATCCCCCGGGAACCCATTCCACTTGAGATGACGTTACCATAAATACGGACTTACCATAATTAAGTGGTAGATACATTTCAAAACCAAATTTTCTGGAATTTTCCGGCATTAAAAATTTGCATCTAGCAATCAATGCAGAGGGTTTCTAGCAGTGACGGCTGAGCCGTCTAATTTCTCTTCATTTCCTGTTCAATTTAAATCCCATCCGACACTCAGAAGAAATAGTGAATGCTTTTTTGTGAAAGATAAGAATTATTCTAGGCCTTCGAGTAGTCTTCTTTGGAGAAGCTCACGACGTATAAATAAATAGTCCATATAGCTGTGAATAGTGTCAAAGGCGAGCTGACCAACGAGCACGGCAATGGGAACGGACCATTCCCGAATGAGAATGTAAAAGGAGAGGAAGTACAGCATGTTGGACACCGTCCAAACAAGAGCGGACAGTGGAAGAGAACCCCACGCAGATGTTTGCAAATAGACGGCAACGCCTCAATTACTTTTTCAACGCTCCATTATTAAATTTTGTAAAAAAAATTCAAACGAAACGTATTTTATAATAAACATAATCATTAAATGAACAAGTGAAATTATTTGTGACCATAACTCGCTCAACTCAATTTGTATTTGTGACCATAACTCGCTCAACTCAATTTGTATTTGTGACCATAACTCGCTCAACTCAATTTGTATTTGTGACCATAACTCGCTCAACTCAATTTGTATTTGTGACCATAACTCGCTCAACTCAATTTGTATTTGTGACCATAACTCGCTCAACTCAATTTGTATTTGTGACCATAACTCGCTCAACTCAATTTGTAAAGCACGAGACTCTTATTCGACCACCTGTTCTTTCCGATTTTATCGAAACAACAAGCAAAAACATGTTTCATTGTTTGCGCCCGTAAACCGTCAGCAGATTTTCAGAAAGATTTTAACGTCATACCCCCTGCTTAGGCCGTATGCATGGAAAACAGATTATAACAATCTGGATTATTCAAATCCAAGGATTACAAAATCCAAAAAAGTTTTAAAAAAATTTGTCGGATTATCTCTAATCCAAAAGTATTATAGCTTCCATGCATACCGGATTAGTGAAATGTATTTGGATAACTGCTAATCCAAGCTCATAATCCTTTTGGATTGCTCCATGCATACGGCCTCTTAAGTCACATTAAACATTATGGTACGCATGCATTTGAAATCCAAGCTCGGCCCTTTTATTTAACAGGCACGCCAGAACGAATCGATAAATTACACTACTTCACTGACTTTTTTGATTAAATTCTCGGCTATGTTCACGCTTACGAAATGAATACTGCTTTGAGAACAGATAATCCTTAATTTAAAAGAAATTTTGCTGATTAGGGTAGTTAAAAACTTGGGCATCAAGACGTGATCGAAAATCGATACACGAAATCTGAAACGCGAATCCAATACGAGGATTTCTCTATTCCAAAGAACATTTCCCACGAAGCACTTCGACAGAAAATAGGTAAGCAAACTGACCCCCGACCAGGAAAGAACCTGTCATAAAGGCTTTCGCTTGCATGTTCATGCTCAGTGCCAAGGTGAAGGTCGCCAGAGCCAGTAGAGGCAAAGATGCCAGGAAAGGAGCGTCTTCAAAAACTTTTTGTCATAGTTTTCAAAGAAACACAGTCCTGAATAGTCAAATATTTTAATTTAAAAAAGCATAAATACTTGTTCATGTGCAATTCACATGCACTCAATCTTGAGGATCCGGGGAATAGTTTCATGAGTAAGATGAAGCACATATGTCCCATACTGTTTCAAATGCATTATAACAGACTATAATAGGTTCCGTGCCTTCTTTCTTTCTCTTTTTCGTTGTTTGGTTCGAAAACTAAATAGACTCAAGAGTAACTTCGACTGAATCCGGCAGTTTCAACATAGACGAGGAATGAGATGCCACCGTAGGCAGCGAGCAGGCGCACCGGACCAGCGCCGCTCATCCTCAACTGATACGAGAGGGTGGTCACTCATTACTGCCGCCGTCGCAGAGAATCACTTCTTCCCAGACTTTTTAAAGGTTTTTTAAGGCCAAAAGATAGGTATCAAGTTAGAAGATTGAAAATGCAACTTAAACAATATTCAATGATGAAAATTTGAGCAGTGAAAGCTGTCAAAGTTTTTCTAATGCATTAAAGTTTTATTTTTCAAGAAAATATTAATACTCAATCAAAGCTATGAACAATTTTTTAAATGGAACAATAAAATGGGAAGTTAGTTATAACAAAGAGGAAGCTGCTATTCAGACTCAACTGAAGTAAAAAGTGAGCTTGAGTGATGCTATCACTATTGAAAAACACTTAAAATAATCCTCTTCTAACAATAATATTGTTGACAAGATTTTGTACAAGAATCTATGCTTTGAAAATAAAGTTTAATAGGTCACATCTTGGGTCAGAAAAGTATATTTTGTTAAAATAATTTTTTTTGCCAGACTTTTAGCATGATTTTCAAAACCTAAAAAAATAAAATTTTGCTCTTAACCTCGAATCGGCACTTTTTGCGTTTATGGACCCCCCAACCAGAGGTTCCATGTGTCATACTTCTGACTTATTTACATTTACAAAAATTATATTTACAATTACTTTTACACTAAAAAAAATTTTTACACTGAAAAACGCTTAGGCCGTATGCATGGAGCAATCCAAAAGGATTAAGAGCTTGGATTAGAAGTTATCCAAATACATTTCACTAATCCGGTATGCATGGAAGCTATAAGACTTTTGGATTTGAGATAATCCGACAAATTCGTAACCCTACTCCGGAGGTGGGTTAGCGAGCAATCCGAAAGGATTCTCGGCTCAATTTGACCCATTCCGTTCATGTTGCTCTTTTTGAAGTGTGTATTGAAAGTAAAACGGAACGGAATTTTACATATTTTTTTGCATGTTCTCTTGTTTAGTGCTTCTTTTATGTTTATTTCATGGTAACATGTATTAATTACAGAGGAACGTATATATACGCGTATAGCGCATACAAATAAAGGGCACTTCTGCACTATAGGCCCCCTCCCAGAGGTTCCATGGGTCATACTACTGACTCATTTACATTTTCGAAAGTTATTTTTACATTAAAAAAAGTTATTTTTACATCAGAAAGCGCTTAGGCTTAGTAAAAGTTTACGCTAACGAGGCCGTATCAAGAACATGATCCAATTGAACTGACCCATGGAACCTCTGGGAGGGGGGGGAGAGGGGGCTAAAGTGCAGAAGTCCCAAATAGAGTACAACGATTACTAAAAATCACCTTTCATCTAACAGATTGATTTAAAACAGGTTGAAAATGTTTATATTAATATTTTATATACCAATTCCATCAAATTTTACATTCAACATTCAACTCGGCTTTAAACAAACAAACAATGAAAACATAACAACAACAAAAACAACGAAATTAATTGAAAAAATGTTGTAATTATATAACAAAACTAATATTCGACAATTATAATAGTGTTTAGAGTGCATTTAGTTATCGACAATTACAGTTTTTAGAGTGCATTTTTATGCATTTTAGTGCTTACGCTTGTCTTTCCGCGTCCTTTTTGACAATAATCCAAGTTTAAGAAATCTGACATCCATGCATACCGATTTTCCTAATCCTAAATTTTTTAACTTTTTTGGATTTTTCAATCCTTGGATTTGACTAATCCAGATTGTTATAATCTGTTTTCCATGCATACGGCCTCTTATGCTTAGAAAAAGTTTACGCTAACAAGGCTGTACGGCTTAGGCTAACGAGACAGTATTAAAAAGAATGCCACTCTCATCTGACCCATGGAACCTCTGGTAGGGGGGGATAAACGCAAACAGTGCCGTCGATTCAGAAGCCAAAAAATCCTCGTTGAATTTAAAAGTTTTTCCAAAAAATTGTTGCGTACTTTGACGGTGTGTAGAAGAGCCTCAACTGCTTCTTGAACAGGCTTCGTAGTCGGCATGGCAATGAAGTTTCTGCAGGGTTTTACTGATAGAGAAGAGTAAGCTCTTTCAACTTAAAAGAGGACGCACTTCACTTTGGGGAACAGACTTTTTGCACGGTTATTTTTCGTTCAGGCTCGAGTGGAGTTCACGCTATCAAGGCCGTACGGCGTAGAATCGAGACAATACCGCTTAAGAACGTGGCCGTAGAACATCTCAGAGCTAAAACATATCAGCCATGCTTAGCTACTGTTAACTAGAATATGGTCGCTGCAATCTAAACACGCTTATTTTGAGTATTAACTATAGATTAGCGCATGTTTCACGTTGAATTATTGTCTCTGCAAAGCACTTTAAACTGGTTCCCAGACTTTTAAGGGTAATCCGGCAGATATTATCTCGTAGAAGTCACTGAATATAGTAAGATACTTGTTTTCAATCCCTTTCAGAATTTCACCCTTTGCCTTCAGTGAAAAAACTGATGAAAAAACGAACGAGAACTGCTTCGACTACATGTTTGTATCAGCTAGAGAAGCTATAGAATATCAACAAAAAAAAACCCGGGTTTTGGGCAGAGATACTTGAATACTTGAAGGTAATTTACTTGACCACAATCGAGGTTGAATGAATCTTAGTCGCCCTTTATTTGGTTTTAATGAAGTTGAAAGGGACTGTGTTCCTTAATGAACATTTGTTCGATCAATGCTCGCTCATCTACTGGGTTGATACGAAGAAGAGCGATTTGCCTGTCTGATGAGAACTCTCTACGCTGTCATTGTCCATCGCTAATTCGTGTTACATCATAGAGCTCAATGAATGGAGAATTGAGGACAGAAAGGAATTAAAAAATGCAGAAATAAAGATAGAGCGAGGGAGAAAAAGAGTGAGAGAGAAAGAGAGAGAGAGAGAGATCTGTAAAAAGTAATATAAAGGAAAGATGAAAGTCAGCGAAAAAGAGGGAAAGATATGGAGAGACAAAAAGGAAAAGAGAGAAAGTTTGAAAAGAGAAACATCTTGAAAAGAGAAACATCTTGAAAAGAGAAACATCTTGAAAAGAGAAACATCTTGAAAAGAGAAACAAAACGAGCTGAAAAAGTAGAGAGAGGTAAATAATGAAACATAGAAAAAAAAAACCATCCAAAACAATTTTTATAGAGAAAAGATGTAAAAATCAGAAAGAAGTGGATATATAAAAACAGAAATAAGAAAAAAAGGAAAAATTGCTGTTATTCTTTAGCATCTACTTCTATCCTCTAGTACTCCAATTTTTTAAAACTGTTCACCTTATCAAAAATCAAATAGAAACAGTGCACAGTTTTCAATAGAATGTGATGTGTTTAAAACGCTTTGAACATTATTACAGTAGTCTGTTTCGCCACATACTCAGACAGATCCCTGTGCTCTCTGGGTGTGGCTCGTCACTGAGTGCTGGGAACATGTTGTATACACACAGAAAAAAAGATCACCAATAATAAGGTTCAATGCATATTGATCACATTTTGATAATTTTTGGTTGCCCTGAGAGCGCAGGAACTGAACAATATGGCTCGTTTAAAAACGCGGCTCGTTTCCACTCTTTCACTCTTAGAGTTTCACGTATGTTCGCTCAATTACCTAGAGAAGTTTTGCTGAATACATCTTTCGCTGCCTTTAGAAGTTTTCTGGAGAAATCATCATTTTTAGAAAGTATGGCTGAGTTATTCAATATTCATATTGTTGATTAAAAGAAAATGTTCTTTCTTTTGAGAACTTCATTCTCCGCTGTTTACATGATGTTCATCATGTCACGCTTTATGAGTTGTTAATTAATTCTCTGGAAACTGTTTTTGCATTGAAAAATGTAGATAAAATAAATAAATAAAATATATATTTATCAGTATGTTTTACCTAAGCCGTATTTTAATTTCAACAAGGAAGATTGCGTATTTTCGCACCAAAAAAGTTTCATTACTGCCTTTTTAAGCATTTTTGTGAAACCTTCGCAAACTTCTATGTATACACAAACTTTTGAACTATAAATTTTAGACATGCTGCTTCCTTGCATATTTCCCAACTGTGAAGATAGCTTCTCGTCTACCACTTTGCTTCTCTATCATTTTCACTCAGCTCATCGAGGAGAAAAGGAAATAATCTGTCGCATATGCGCGACATTTCCAATCTTCCGTAACATTAGGAATTGGAAAATACACGCTCAACGCCACCATGGAGTCGACTGTTCGTTTTTTTATTATGTATTTGAAGTGTTTTAACATTTGTTTCCGATACGAAAGGATATTGAAGTTTGTTGATTTGAAGTGTCATCGCATCATGCTTAATTTTTTTTAACCAGTGTAATAGAATTTTTCTAAACCAGTCTAACTAGTGAAAATAATAGACCTTGAATTTTTTCAAATTCTACTTTGAATCTTTTGTTTGTATGCTTGTTGGAAAAAAAGTTTGTTGATTTGAAGTGTTCATTACATTCCAGAGAAACACGAAATTTTTGTTTTAATTTGGAAGAAAAAAAAGAAAAAGAAAAAACTCAAGAAAAAGAAAAAAAGAAGAAAATCTCGCAATTTATGGGCGAGGTTTAATACAGCACACTTTTTTCCAAGTGAACAATATTATTGACCACAAGTGAACAGTTTCGCAGTTCGCGAATTAGCGCTAGGTGGGGCGAGTTTTACTACAGACTGAACAATATAAAAGGCACTAACCACATCGTCCCCTTTATATTGTTCAGAAAATGTATCAAAACTGATCAATTTTTCTCTGTGTGTAGGACATGATATAAACTTACTAATGGAGTGTTAGAATTCAACTTTTCACTTTGCTAAGTGATTTTCTGCTCGGCATTTTTTGAACGCTCCTATGTCTCACCACGAATTACCTTGAGTAGAAAAATGGACTACGGTATTACTTTTATAATAACCTTAACTGTTGGACGTAATCCAAGAATTTAACAGAAAAATCGTCGCTTTATCTTAGAATTGGTGTTTGAATACGGGCCTTAGGGACGATAGAAGCGGAGCGGTCGCGTGCGGTTGCACGCGAGAGGTGTTCCAGGAAGGGAGGATATTCAGTCTACGTTTTGTTGTGCCTAAGGAAGGTGTGTTTAGATTGAGTGTAATGTGAACAGCGCGTGTGTAAATGTTATTGGTTTGCATTAACGATTGTGTGCGCATTTGTTTATCGAGAGTCGTACTCTCAAGAGAGTTGTAGAGTTAGTACTAATTGCAAGTTAAGGTGTTCAGCGCCATTAGATCGCAAGGAGGAACGGGTGTTGGCGAGAAGGCGCTACGGGTGAGATTAGCGCCTGCAGCTTGGCTTGAGGTGTTAACCGAGTATTGGAGAGGCCTCGACTTGAAATTTTTTCCGAGTATTGGAGAGGCCTCGACTTGAAAAAGTATTTTCCGAGTATTGGAGAGGCCTCGACTTGAAAAAGTATCAAGATAATAGCTGAAAGGGGTCGAGGAGGTCTGGAATGATGAGAAGGTCAGAGGAGTGATAGATTGAGGAATACGGAAAGAGCAAGCCGTTAAATAAAAAAAAAATAAAAAAAAAATAAAAAAAAAAAAATTTTTTTATTAGCTTCAACTCAGCCCAAACAGGCCTAATCGGGCGATCGACCTATTTCAATTTTTTCTCGTGGCAGGGGTGAGGTGAGGGCAAAGGGAGGTATTTGACTGCTTCATTTGGCGTTTTATGGTCCATGGCACACGGTTTGAGAAACGGTCACATATGACCGCCAATGTCGGAGGTATGGAGAAAGTTTGTAAAGAGGACAGAAGTTGACAGTGGTGATGACAGGGGAAAAATCGAGATTGATCCACGAGTTGAGAAGTGTTAATGAGCTTTTATTACATCGTTCTGGTACGAGGATTCGGAAACAAGTTGGTACGCTCTGCTGGTGAATAGGTTCATGACCACTCTTGAATTAAAACAGGGTAATATCATGTGGCAGTTTCGAAAGAGGACAGAAGTTGGTTAGATTTCATAAGATTTAAAAAAAAAGGGTAAGAGTTTAGATTTACTGTGATGCCGTTCGGTTTGAGCGCAGCCCAGTATGTTTTCACAAAAGTGTTCCAGTTTTGGTGAGGAAGTGTAGAGCGGAAGGCATTACTGATTGTATGTACTTGGATGATAAAAGAGCATGGAGAAGAACTTGAAATGAATGCCACAGGGCAGTGGAGGTGGTGAGAGAAGACCTGGAGCTAGCAGGCGCGAATGTGGAGAGCAAGTCCAAATGGAAGCCCAACCCAGCGGGGGTTAGGGCTCGGGTATCAAATTGATCTGGGAAGAGGCGTAGTATGCCTTCAGAATGAAAAATGCAGAAGGCATTATTGTTGTGTGTACTTAAATGATGAACTCGTATGAAGAACTGGGAATTAATGCGACAAGGCAGGAGAGGTGAGAGAAGACCTGGTTCTAGCAGGCGCAAACGTAAAGAACAAGTCCAAATGGAAGTCCAACCCAGCGGGGGTTAGGGCTAGAGTATCAAATTGATCTGGGAAGAGGCGTAGTATGCCTTCAGAATGAAAAATGCAGAAGGCATTGTTGTTGTATGTACTTGAATGATGGACTCGTATGAAGAACTGTGAATGAATTCCATAGGACAGGTGAGGTATGGAGAGAGGACCTGGAGCTAACAGGCGCAAACGTGGAAGAGAACAAGTCTGAATAGAAGCAGAACCCAGCGGGGGTAAGATTGATAAGGGAAGAGGCTTAGTTATGGCGTTGGAAACACTATACCTTATCTGAAAATGCTTCAGAGACCAGCCTCGAACCGTATAATTATCGTTCAATAAGGCATAATCGCGTATTTTGGATGAAGATAGTCACGCCAAACTGTGCGCGCTAGGAGATACACAGACCCGGAATGAGGGAGTTGGACATGAGCATTCAACTTCTGGTCAGAAAGGAGAATGTTGGAAGCATTATAGCGATTGGAGAACATTGCGGTAAATGTGTGGACGACGATAAAAGAAAGGGAGAAGTATTTGACACAATTCATGAGCTGTTGAGCTAGGCGGGGAAACATGTTTACGCAAGAGACATGTGGGAGCGGTAATAGCCGAAGCTAGAAGAACAGGACATGACAGGATTAATACCTAATTGGGAGATCAAGAAAGAAGTGAGATAAAGTATTGGATAGAGAGGTTCGAGTAAAAACTACGAGCAGCTTGGTGCAGAGAGTGGTTGGTGGACATGAAGATTGAGTGCGATGAATCAAAACGGTTTGGTTCGTAATTAAAGTGGTAGATAAAGAGTTCGAGAGATGCCCGGTGAGTTACTGTCAGACAATCAAGCGGTGGTTGCTATAATTTAGAAAGGAAGTAGGATTTGCATGAGATTGCTATTGAAAATCAAAGATTGAAAATGAACGCGATGTGCCTCACTACTTTTGTTACAAGAGAGACGTACACGGAAACAGATTTACAAAGTCGAGTTGTAGACTATGATGACTGGGGGATTCGGAAGAATATAAGCAGATTTTGCGTAGCGAAATGGCGAGAGCCAGCGGCAGACATGTTTGCACACGAAAGGAATGCCAAGTGCAAAAAAGTTATTCTCCAGGAGGGAGGTCCCAGGAACAGACGGAGTCCACGCATTCGTGCAACAGGAAGGAAAGAAGTCAGGTCTTCTTCTGGGGTTGGTTCAGCCGACTTCATTAAATCGTGAAAAGTAGACGTATGGCAAGAGAGTGTAAATCTATTTAGTGTGATTGTTGGGCTACATCTGTAGCAAGGCAGTGCGTGGTACAGTAGGTTGAGAAGAGGTCCAACATGGAACCCTACGTGCTAAACTTACTTCGTCACGGTAAGGGAGCAAGTATAATACCAGGAACTAATACTGTGAGACCGTTCAATGGGGGTAAGAGCGATATCGGAGTGCGTATTCTGTCTCTGTGGTTCATAAAAGACTTTTAAAGCACGGTCTCTACCTTGGTCTATGCTCATGGTTTATTCACTGCAGTAAGGGTTAAACATCCCTAAGGCGTATGTATTCAAACAGAGGTTATATAAGACGACGGATGGAGTTTACGACAGTAGGAGTCAATATAATTGGTGTTTGAATACGGGCCTTAGGGACGATAGAAGCGGAGCGGTCGCGTGCGGTTGCACGCGAGAGGTGTTCCAGGAAGGGAGGATATTCAGTCTACGTTTTGTTGTGCCTAAGGAAGGTGTGTTTAGATTGAGTGTAATACCCACCCACCCGCCCTGAGAGGTGTCTTGAGTTTGGGTGCAGGATAAAGAGAAGTGAGAGTAGGACGAGCAAAGAACTACCAAAGTGGGGGTGGTGGTGCTCCTTTCGTAGGGCTCGCGACGGAGTACGACGAAAGACAGGTGTGGGAAAAGTACACACAGGCTATCCCAAGCGGAAAGTACTCGCGTTTGGTCGCATTATTTTATACAAAAAGCCCAATATCTACAGATCACTTGTGAAAAGAGGTGATGATATCCTGCGAAGAAGCGTCCGTAGAAAGGCTCATGCCGCATCGGTTGAGAGAGGAAACACTTCGTCAGCATTGGAGGAAGGTGCGTCAAAGGAGGAAGTACGGTTTCAAAGAGGGTGGCAGTCCAGAGAAGGAAATGCGTCATACAGTAAGGATGCGATTAAGGCGGAAGGAGGAGTATCATCTATGTAAATACAATAAGAATACTTGAGAGACGTAGTGGTACTAATTGTAAGCTACAATGTTGAAATGTTTCAACAGCATCGGGGATTTTTGCTGAGTGGGATCGGGAGATCATATTGTGTATTGATGATTAAGATGAATACTGACAAGCAAGAACGGGTTAACAGAAGCGTTGTTAATGGCATGTGTTTGGCATCGGTGAAGTTTATTTATGTGTGATTCTCCGACACCTTATCTGTGTCAGTGTTCAATACGAAGTTTCTTAGTTCAAACCTGATGGTTAAGTCTTTGTATATATAAGTTGGTCACGACACCTGTATGGCATTAGTGTTTTCAGCTACGTCTTATCCATGTGGGATCTGCAATAGAACATTAACTGCATCACTGTATAATACGATGTGTTTATTCAATGGCATGGTTTAGCCACCGCATAACTGGCAAGTAATGAAAACGTCTCATGAAATCATGTGTGATCGTTGTTTTATCTAGGTTTTATCGATGTGTAGCGACAATTTGACCTTATCGTGTATCGTTGTACAATACAAGTTTTGTAAACCTCATGGTTTATTCACTGCATATACAGTTGGCACGAATAAAGCGTATCCATCCCTCATGGTTTATTCACTGCAGTAAGGGTTAAACATCCCTAAGGCGTATGTATTCAAACAGAGGTTATATAAGACGACGGATGGAGTTTACGACAGTAGGAGTCAATATAATGCATATTTTCGTTTTTCTATCTGTCATTTCTCTTGCTTTCGAAGGTTTAACGTCGCTCGCGAAGGGTTATATAGGGATGATAAGTTTTTGAATTACAAACTTAACTCGTAATTGCAAACTACACAAACTTAACTCGTAGTTTTTTGATGTAAAAATATTTTTTTAACGTAAAAATAATATTTTTACTAATTTTACAACAAAAAATTTTTTTCAAGAATGCTCAAAATGATCAGCTAAGAAAAAATTTCTCGAAACCGTAGCGTTTATATATTTATATATAGACAATTTGGTACTTGTCCAGATCGACGTATACTCCACTACTTTTCTCCTTCGGGGGGCGGAGTCACGGATTTATGACTAATTTTTTAATACGGTCTTGTTAGCGTAAACTATTACTAAGCCTAAGCGTATTTTAATGTAAAAATAATGGAGAGGGATTAGAAAGAGAGGAAAATAGGAAAGAACGGGAGCAACATCCTGCAGAAAATTCTTGGATTATGTCCAACAGTTAAGGTTATTATAAAAGTAATACCATATTCCATTTTTCTACTCAAGGTAATTCGTGGTGAGACATAGGACCGTTCAAAAAAAATGCCGAGCAGAAAATCACTTAGCAAAGTGAAAAGTTGAATTCTAACACTCCATAAGTCAAAATAAAGCATTATACCTCACTGCTCATATTCATCAAGATAGCTATGCACCCTGTGCGCACTAGCATGTTCTACACTTTTTTATCGAAGTAGATCACGTCTGGAAGGAAGACAAAATGTGTAGTTTTGTCCACGTGATTTTCCATTCGATGAAAGATCAGGTCTCGGCAAGAGTCTTTCTCTTCCCCGAGACGGAAGAGTATTATCTCGTCTTTTCAAACTGCGCGAGATGTCACTCGTCCAGGGGTATATAAGGGGGGCTCAGACCCTTTGATATCAGTTGCAATCCTGTAGACGCTCGTGGCAGAAGAAGAAGAAAAAGGGTGAGATTCCTCGGAAAAGAATCTCGGTACCTTCTCCCCCAACTTTTCCCTAACACTTGCATGGTGCTCCGACTTGCTTGGAGGGACCAGCGGTAGTGGTCAGGTTGAAGAGTTGAGTACCTTCTCCCCCAACTTTTCCCTAACACTTGCATGGTGCTCCGACTTGCTTGGAGGGACCAGCGGTAGTGGTCAGGTTGAAGAGTTGAAGGGAAAGAACAAAGTTGACTCTCCGAAGTCGGCACTTCGTTTCATGGCTTTAACTATTATGGAAGCCAATGATGATTCAATTGAATCAATACCAATTCCCGAACATTTTCCTGTTGCTTGCTGAGACTTCCGACTTGTTCGGAGGGTCAGGCGGTAGTAATCAGGTCAAAATGTTTGAGAAAAAATAAAACAAAGATGATTCCTTGAAATCGGTGCTTTGTTTTATGGCTTAAACTAAGCCAGGTTTGATTCATTTGGATCAGTACCCTATATCATTTTGAAAAGTAAACGATATAAAAAAATAACGGTTTTTGTTTTAGAAAACTGTTGACTCGTGCTGAACTTTATTGTAAAAAAGTTGAAAGTTCCAGAAGTCAGTGCTTTTCTTTCAGTGTAATGGAAGAAGAGCCGATTAGCGAGTCACCGTCTTCCCCACAAAGTTCCCCTCAGAGAGGAGGACAGGCTCTGAAGAGAAAGAGAAGACAGCAGAGACAGCGCGGAAAGAAGAGGAGAAGGACTATGACATCATCTTCCTCAAGCGCGTCCTCTCGTTCGGAGGAAGATTCTACAGATCATCGGGAGATCGATGATCTGGACGAGGACCTGCGCAGACGGACTCGAGAAGACTCTCCCATGTCCAGGCAGTCACAGCTATCTGTGAAGAAGCGCTCACAATTTTCGACTGCCAGCGAAGAAGTTCCTCCCCCCCCCCGAAGCCAGTCATCCGAGCCGCTCGTACGAGGACACGGCTGAGGGACGATATATTGGCACTATTTGAAACCAGTGCACGAGGAGTGTTCTGGACCGCTGCTGAGAGAGAGGCCTTCTTGGAAGCAATGCCTCTCCCTGCGTCAGTCTACGCCTTGTCGCCGAATGTCGACGAAGAAATCTCTCAAGAAAGAGGAACCGTAGGCCGAATATATGATACGCAGGTAAAGATACTGCCATTGGGAACATACTAGAAAATAAACTCAAAACATACTAGAAATAAAATTCTAGTTATTTGCAGTTGTTCTCGATCGACTCCGGTATCATGGCAGACATGTCAGCTCTCGCAATGGCTATACAAAGCCACACCGAAGAAAGCGAGGATGGCAAGCTCAAAATGATGAACTACATCAAAACAGGGATCAACGTCATGGGATACCTTCATCAAGAGATCAATGCGCTCCGACGAGAAATCATTATGAGGTCCCATTCATGACTAATGTATAGAATAAACTAATTAGCTCGTTTCTGGCTCGTTGAATAACAAAGATGTTAAGGTCCATGAAGATCGACCCTCGGCGAGCCATGCCCTCCTTCAAAACGGCGCCCCTCTCAGAAGAAACCCTCATTCGAGGGGGCGAAGTCTTGCCAAAACTCTTTGGTAAGAGTCTACTCGAGGAAGCGCAGAAACGAGCCGGCTCCAACGACATCACCAAGTCCTTGAAGAAGCTGAAGAACACGCCAAGAGTCCACGCAAAACGGACAGAACGACAAAAGTCAGACGATTCTCCTTGCAAAAAAGAACTGCAAAACAAAACCATTGCGACAACCTTAGTTCCCCAGTACGAAATACAAGCTGGTAAGATGAGATATCGTGCCACAGAGTGGTTGAAACTATCAAGGGACCCATGGGTTAAACAATGCGTTTATGGGTATTGCCTAGACTTCCATACTCTCCCTCCACTTTCAAGAGGTAAAATTAGAAAAAGTAGACCGACAATGAACGAACCGATCATTGCGATGGAAGTCAGGAATCTGTTATCAAAAGAAGCTATAGTAGAAATACCACCTCAGCAACACGTTTGGGTTTCTAGCATCTTTTGTGTGAAGAAAAAAGAAGGCGGTTTAAGACCAGTTATAAACTTGAAGGGTTTAAACGGTTACTTGAACATGAAGCATTTCAAGATGGAACAATTTTCCATGATCCGTTGTCTAATAAATGAAGGCAATTTGATGGTTAAAATTGATCTAAAAGACGCCTATTTCGCAATACCCATCCACAAAGACCATCAAAAGTATCTAGCTTTCGAATTTAAGGGAAAAATGTACAAGTTCACGGTTCTTCCCTTTGGTCTAGCATCTGCTCCATATGTATATTCTCGCCTCATGAAGTCTTGTATCAATCACACCATCTACAAGAGTCGAATTCTTGGCTTTCATTGTGGATAGTAAGAAAGGAACACTGGAAGTACCACCCGAAAAGATAACGAAGGTAAAACAATTAGCCGTAGAGATACTTGGGAAAGAACGAGTAAAATTAAGCAGAATAGCTACGTTCTTAGGAAAAGCAACCTCATTTCTACCCGTATCTGGTTATCTTAAATTTCATTTGCGTAGCATCCAACGTTGGTTAACAAGCAAAACCAACCCCAACCAGCCCGAATCTTTCAACAAATGTGAGACAATTCCCCTTCTAGTCAGAAGTGAGTTGAACTGGTGGTCTAACCAATCCTCATCGGAACATTTCACAGATACCATATGGAAACCGGTAATAACCGAAACAGTGACTTCTGATGCATCCGAAAGAGGTTGGGGGGCAGTTTGGAATAGGATTACCACAGGCGGTAGATGGTCGGGAATCGAAAAATCCTTGCACATAAATGTGAAGGAGGCCTTGGCGTCACTTTTCGCCCTTAGCTCCTTCCTGAATGATGCTAGAGATATCTCCATCCGACTAGAACTGGATAATACCTCAGCAGTATACTATATAAATAAGTTTGGCGGATCAAAGAGTGCAAAGCTAAATAAAATAGCGCATAAGATCTGGGACTGTGCCAGAGAGAGAAGGGTGCATCTGATTGCAACCTACAAACCTGGTACAGAAAATACTGTAGCAGACTTCGAATCTCGCAACTTCATAGAAAAAGAAGAATTCATCCTGCATCCGAGGATAACAGATCTGATTTTCAAAACATTCGGAAAACCAGATTGGGACTTATTTGCATCTAGATTGAATTTTAAATGCGAAAATTTCATTTCTTACCGCCCAGATCCCTTAGCAGCAGCGACAAATGCCTTCGCTCAGAATTGGTCGGGGATCTCAAGTTACGCATTTCCACCCTTCGCACTAGTCGGAAGGGTTGTACAGAAGGCAGTTCAAGAGAACGCGAACCTTTTGTTGGTGACCCCAGATTGGCCAGGTCAATGGTGGTATCCACTAGTACTGAAATACTCGCAGGGAAGGATGTTGCATCTCCCAGATCGACCAGACATTCTGACAGATCAAGAGGGAGAACCTCATCCCAAGACTATTGTCGGGAACTTGCGCCTGATAGCATGGAAGATATCAGGGACTACCTTAGAAAGGCGAGTTTCAACGAAACCGCCATAGAAGCAGTAATGAACAACTGGGCCCCAGGGACTCGCAACCAGTACAATTCTGCTCTAAGGAAGTGGGCTAATTACTGTAAAGATAATCAGATCGATAAAAGATGCCCTACTACCCCGAACATAGTCAACTTTCTCGCTCATTTGCATGTAAAAGGTCTAAGCTATTCAAGCTTAGTAACGCACAAAAGTGCAATTTTAACACTAGCGCAAATTGTGCAAAAGAGCAAGAAAGAAGCTATTGACGAAGACCTCATAAACAAAGCTCTAAAAGGGTTCTTCAGAAAGAGACCATCGGTTCCCAAATATGCGCAAATTTGGAATGTTAGACAGGTATTAGATTACCTGAAGTCAATGGGAGATAACAAAAAACTATCGCTAAAACAAGTTACTCAAAAAATGGTTATGCTTTTAGCCCTTTGCTCCCCCAACCGAGTCTCCGAAATAGCAAAGTTTTCTCTAGATTCAGTTCGAAAGAATGATGATAAATGGTTATTTACCATAGATCACATGAATAAAAATCGAAAAGTTGGGTCAAAACCACACATAGCCTTATTTGAATGCTTCACAACAGATCCCAACATTTGTCCTAGAAACCTTAAGGACTACATAGAGAGAACGAAAACCTACCGAAAACATGAGGGTACTCTAGTCAGAGCTACAATAGAGCCACATGGAAAAGTAAGTAGCTCAACCATAGCAAGGTGGTTGAGAACAGTTCTATCCGCTGCGGGTATAGATAGTGAATATGGTGCCCACTCCACCAGAGCGGCCTCTACTTCGGCAGGCAGCCGAGGAGACCTCACTAGCAAAGCCATCATGGCTGCGGCGAACTGGGCACCTGGTGGTTCTACCTTTGAGAGGTTTTACCACAAAGAATTCCACGATTCTTATCAGGAAGTCATACTGAATGAGAGGTGTGTTGAATTAGCTATCTTGATGAATATGAGCAGTGAGGTATAATGTTATGTTTTGCAAGACAAACACAGTTTGTTGAAGTAAAACATTTATTATTACTCACTGCGAATATTCATCACAAATACTTACCCAAACTCTCGTTATTCCCATCCCAAAGACCTCTAATTTCAGACAGACGAAGGCTGAGCAGAGAGGGAAGAACTTCTCTAAAGGAAGAAAAGAATGGAAGAAGAAGAACACGAACAAATGAATTTGATCAATGTTTTGTTAATAAAGTGTTAACTGTTGACGAGCGTATACAGGATTGCAACTGATTTCAAAGGGTATGAGCCCCCTTATATACCCCTGGACGAGTGACATCTCGCGCAGTTTGAAAAGACGAGATAATACTCTTCCGTCTCGGGGAAGAGAAAGACTCTTGCCGAGACCTGATCTTTCATCGAATGGAAAATCACCTGGACAAAAAACTACACATTTTGTCTTCCTTCCAGGCGTGATCTACTTCGATAAAAAAGTGTAGAACATGCTAGTGCGCACAGGGTGCATAGCTATCTTGATGAATATTCGCAGTGAGTAATAATAAATGTTTTACTTCAACAAACTGTGTTTGTCTTGCAAAACATAACATTAGGATAAGAGTTTTAGTGAATGAAAAAATATGAAAAATGTCATTGGCATGAGGTGCCATAAATCATATAATCCCAAATTATACTACATATTGGTCAAGTTTCGATGAAGTAGACGCGAGAACGTTAGAAACACGAACGTATGATATGATTGGGATGAAAAGGACTCAAGGTGTTCAAATCTTGCCACAGACCGAGCTCAACCACGCTGGGCAGTAGAACAAGTAGATTACCCGAATATGTATGCGTTTATTACACTCCGAGTGTTGTCACATTTTGATAAATGTATTCAATAAAAAATAAAAAAACAGTGGAGTTAACCGCACTTTTGCCGGTCAGTAGGGGAGCCGAACTCGCAACTTTAGAGCTCGTGGGCTGATACTATAACGATCTAAAGACTACGCCTTAGCAACTATCGCACACATTTAGGCACCTATTTTGTTCTTCTTATATAACCGTATCACCTTTACAGCCCGTTATTTCGTTCAAGATCTAAGTTACTATTTTTGTGGAATGCTTACCACTCAACTCCTTATCAAGTTCTAGGGAACTTGTCAAAATTAAGATTTTTGAAGAATTTAAGATTCTTTTTAACAAAAAGTTGTGTGGGATACCTTTCAGAATGCTCTCTATGATGATCAAACATTCGCCTAAGAGAACAAGTAGTTCGAAGACTAAAAAAAAACCTTCGGCACCAATTTACTAAAATACTCGTTGGGGAAGGCCGATAAACAATTTTTCAGTAACTTACCAGTTGATATATTTTTTAATGAACTCTAAATTCTATGTTAAGGAGTTCAAAGACATGTTAATTTATACATCCTCTCTCTCTATTTAAAAAAAAATTTATTCACACATCTTTACACTAAGAAAGCGACCCTCTGCGAGACAAAGACGAACGAAAGGCCCGAAAATCGCACTAGTTTTTCCCAACATTCAGAAGTTGGGTCTCGTGACGGAGAAAATGAAATCGACTGGCTAAAATAGAAGTACTGAACAATGTGTTGACCATGTATGTATGTCGAAGCTCTTTATTCTAACGCTAGATCGCATAAATTGCTAGAGCGTTAGGTTAGAGCTTTTCACCATAGTGTGCACATTTTTCTGTAACTTCTCTTTAATATGCTGAGGAATCAACAGAAATACGTAAGAAACAAATTTATACTGCAGTATTACAAAAAAACGAGGTAGGTTTTCAAAATTGTATTTACAGCTTGATGATAGTAAATCCGTAGATTAAAGACAACATATACATGTATTGAAAAATGCTTCGAATATGCGAAAACTTCTCTTAGTCTAAATTTATACTCAATGGCTGTACACTATATACAGTACACAAAAACCCTGCAGTCACATTCATCAGCTTTATTGATCCATTTTAAAAAGTCAGACGGTTTACCATTGCTTCATCACTACTTTCAAGAGATTCTTCCTAATATCTGGATGAGATTCTAGAACAGAAAATTCGTCCATCACAAATTATAAATCATTTTTGAAGAAACGAAAACATGTTAAATTACTCTAAAATTGTATGGAATATGATACAGCGGAGACCTAACAAGTAATCTTTTCTGATCAGTTTAGCGAATCTAAGGCACAAAAACTCGTATTTCAAATGGTTAGCAGCACACAACTCGGGCTAAAAAAGCTTCATTCATGACTAGTAATTCGAGAAAACAGGGCGTCTCATGTTGCTGTTCTCGAAGTTCTGGAAAGCCTCCGAGGTCTAGAAGCTTTTAAATGTGCAACTTAGTGGTGGAACTAGTTACTACTTTTGAGTAGAATAGGGTCTTTCTTGATACATGGCTCCCTCCTCCTTAAATTCAAATGCCTCGCTGATTATGGCAGCCTGAACAATGAGATACTGCGCTGCATAGTAGGTAGCCAGCACAAACACCTGCAACGATCGGAACATTCAACTCTTATACACCTGCATGCACGTATACACCTGCATGCATACACGGCCGTATGCATGTACCATTCTTGGTGGGAAATGATGAAGAAAATAGTCTTAAGTGTTCTAAGATAACACTGTTTTATTCATCATTTCCCACCAAAAATGGTACGTGCATACTGTACACTTCGGAAAGGGGAAAAAATACTTCTCATTCGAGGAGGGGGCTAGAGCTGTGGAAGCAAACGAGATGTAGAGTGAGAGATAGAGCAATATCAAAGGTTCAGCAATGAAAACTAGCAGTTATTATTTTAGACCTTTGCATGAATAGGAGGTTGTTTTTAAACTTTTTCGACGAGTGCTGGTAGACATGTAAACATCTCACAATAGAATAACCTTTTTGTTTAAAAAAATTCTAAACATAGTCGGAATAACTCGTGAAGAAGTCATATTTTGTAAGGCATATCGATTGGTTTTTCAACTTGTGCCCCCTCCTACTCCAATCAGATTTCTTCTACCAATCTTCTACCTTCTACCAATCAAGCTCGCAAGTTTGACCCTATACAGAATCAGCTTTTCAGCCCTCTTTAATCGACTGATATCACTATTACTCTCGTCTTAAACGGGCATCTCCCCCATCAACTAGTCCACAGATCACTGATTTAAATTTCAAAAACTACCTTTCTTCGAGCGGAAAAAGTTTAGATCAATGAAAAGTTCTCCCTTCTCTACCCTTCATTCCTAGCTCACTTCTCATCATTTAAGAGACCCCGCTTTGAAATCGGTCGTTTTTTCATCAGTTGCTGATGGCCTTTTTTGAGCTATGCTTAGTAATAACCTCAGAATGTCTGAAGAGATATCCTGTATGCGTAAAGATCAGCATGGCATCAGATACATAAAAAAGCGCGAAGGCCAGCAGACGCCATTGGAGATTCTGAACTTTTTAAAGCAAGTTAAAAAGACATTTGGTCTGAGTCAGAGTTACAAACGGTTAGCAATTCCAAAAAAATCGTTCCGAATGATAAGTTTTCGAGGAAAAAACCCGAGAGCAAAGAATTTCGGGAGAGTAGGTGGCTGAATGGCTGAACATTCAATCACTTTCACATAGGAAATGTATCAGAAACACCAAATGAAAGAATGAAAATAGTAGAGCTCAGTACCATCCTTTACTCGAGTCATTCGTTCACTAGTTACACTTTTCCGGGCCATCCCAGCAGTCAACTGACAGTAGTCACTCGTTCACTAGTTACACTTTTCCGGGCCATCCCAGCAGTCAACTGACAGTAGTCACTCGTTCACTAGTTACACTTTTCCGGGCCATCCCAGCAGTCAACTGACAGTAGTCACTCGTTCACTAGTTACACTTTTCCGGACCATCCCAGCAGTCAACTGACAGTAGTCACTCGTTCACTAGTTACACTTTTCCGGGCCATCCCAGCAGTCAACTGACAGTAGTCACTCGTTCACTAGTTACACTTTTCCGGGCTATCCCAGCAGTCAACTGACAGTAGTCACTCGTTCACTAGTTACATTTTTCCGGGCCATCCCAGCAGTCAACTGACAGTAGTCACTCGTTCACTAGTTACACTTTTCCGGGCCATCCCAGCAGTCAACTGACAGTAGTCACTCGTTCACTAGTTACACTTTTCCGGGCCATCCCAGCAGTCAACTGACAGTAGTCACTCGTTTACTAGTTACACTTTTCCGGGCCATCCCAGCAGTCAACTGACAGTAGCGAAAGGCAGATGCTTTTTGGTACCATAGTAACACTGCGAGGCCGCGAAGAGCAAAGTCGCAGTCAGTATCAAACTGTAGAATATTAGTAACAGGACCTGTAAGTCGGAGTGAATAATTCATCAAGTTTTATACACTGAGTCAAAAATACGGCATTTTATGATACAGGTGAAAACCATTAATCAAGGTATGAGTTATATTTGATCCTGCGATCCTTCACCGGTGTCATGTGACACGAGTTCTTTTTTATCTCTTCACAAGAATAATTACCTAGTGACTTTTGATTGTCAAAATAAGTGTAATAAATACAGAAGAGAACACTGATGAATGCCATATACTCAAGAACAGTAATGCAAGATTCACTGGAATGGGAGCAGAGTTCATCATGGGTAGGAGGCACAAATGAGAAACAATCCCTCCACTCGCAAAGAGAATCAGAGCCAGTGGCCAAAGAACTTGCGGCCCATCTGGCACAAATGTTCCCTGTAACCAATTCTTGTAAAAAAAGATCAAACTCGTGAAAAAATTGAGCAAAAGTTCTGCGTCAAGCTAGAACCGAACTCATGGCCCTTTTCCAGACGATTCCAGACGCAGATAGTCCCTTGAAATGCGCTTCAGCTGACCATAGCTCATTTGCGCTTGTCAAAAATGTTTCAAAAGACATTTTCATAGATACTTTGAGGTGGCTCTAGAATGATGCGAAGGAGGAATAGAAGGAGAGATATCCGACAGTAAAAGAGGAAATAACAGTGAATACTTGTTCACTCCTCAATATTCTAGCTTCCCTCCTCCGCTCCGATAGTAGTTGTTTTTTTACAGTTAAGGTGACCTATAACAGTTTGGTTCTTCCGCTGCCATCATCCATACAGTTTTATGGAGAATAATTTTCTCATATCTACAGGGTAGCCCATGTATTCAGCAAAGTGTTTACAAACGTGTATCTCATTGCATAAGTGATCAAGAGTGTTAGCTCACATTAATAAAAACATTGGGTCAAATGTCAAATCATTCGATTCGCTCTCCTTTGGTACGAACGACAGCCCGGAGTTGCGCTGGGAACGCTTCGATCACTGGACGAAGGTAATCGTCGTTGATTTTCGACCACTCCTCCTGCATGGATTTTTTAGAGACTCCATCTTCAAGTGGGGATGAGCATCGACTTTGCTCTACAGCTAGGACCACAGGGGATAGTCCAGCGGATTAAGGTCGGGCATTGAGGAGGGCCATTCTGCGCTGAAGATGAAGTCGTGAAAATGAGCCTTGCACCAGGCCTGTGTCCCGATAGCCTTGTGAGCAGGCGCTAAAGCTTGCTGGAAGACACAAGATGTTTTACGGTAATGGGAAGCAGACCAAGAAAGCAATACTTTTTGAAGAATTTGCTGGCGGTAGTATTCCTAGTCAATTTTGACTCCTGGTTCGACAAAAACAGGAGGAGTTTTGCCGATGGCGGACACTCCGGTCCAAACCATGACTTGTGCAAGATGGGAAGCTCTATGAACGAACAACTTCATTGGCTGCCTGTGAGTCTCGAGCAAGCACTCGCACATTTTTAGGGTTGTAGGCCTCCTCCACATTGAACAGTTTCTCCTCCGAGAAGACTGTCCTAGGCGAGAATCGTCGCGCGTCCGGAGGATTAGGGCGCAACACCTTTTGAGTCTTTCCTCCTTGTTCTTCAGAGTTCAGATGGCAGCCTTTTTAGTACGATATGGGGTGAACCTCAAAACTTCTTCAACGATTCTTTAAAGAGTCATGCGTGATAAGTTTATCTCGGAGGCCATTTTGTTCATGCTACGCCTAACATTTTGACCGACTCGCTTCCACACGGCCTCGATCTGGTTAGGGGTGCGCACTAATTAAGAATAACCTCTTCGGGGCAAGTCAGCAAGTGTACCCATCTGTTCAAACCGTTTGATTGTTTTCCAGACAAGATTGCGAGAGACGTTGAGATCCTAAGCAATGCGCGTATTTGATCGACCAAGTTTGTGCAAGTCCACAATGATAGAGCGTGTTCTATGAGCAGCCTCCATTCTTTTGATAATTGATCAAATGAGACGAAAATTCAACCATGTGATGAAAACACATGTGAGAAAAACATATGTGAAAATTGGAGCTCAGCGTGCACTATAAATTTAATTATAAACGCCGAAAGATTGGTTGCCGAATACATGGGCTACCCTGCATAGAAAGGGCTAATTTTGAAGATGACCTCCCAACAACGTCAGCCAAATCCACTCATGAAATTTCCATTCAGATTTTTTCGTACTTTATTGTGAAAACATTGACTTTTTCAAAACACGGACCATGTAGAAGAAATGGCCAATTCCAAACGCGATCGCGCCGGTGACGATGCCTTCTGGCGAAAGGCCGATGAGAAAGTCACCGATGGCCCCACTCATCAGGGCTAGGACGAGCAGAACCCGCGTCCTCAGTGATATCCCTGCGCCGTCGATGCCGACGAAAGTAATGAGTATGAAGATTGGCACTATTTTCCTTAAAGATAGAAGCACTTCATCACTTTGAAAGACGTCTGTCTTTCGTGTAATCATCCTTTTTTCCGTTCGTTCATACTTCTACACAGGGTTCGCGCTGCTGAGATGAGATAGAGACCCAACTTGGTATTAGAACAAATGACTGCTTTCTCGGTAACTGCTAACCTGAAGCCGTATGCATGTACCATTTTTGGTGGTAAATGATGAAGAAAAGTGTTATCCTAGAACACTTAACACTATTTCTTTATCATTTACCACAAAAAGTGGTACGTGCATACGACCCCTGGAGTAAACGTGGAGTAAAACTGAAAAGAAGACAAAGTGAGAAGTAATTAGAGCAAAAACTGTTGGTAACTAACCAGAAGGCGTAGAGCTGGTTATGAGACTTAGTGAAGCCGTGCGACTGGTGATAAAAGTTGAGAATGGATAGGAAGTAGGCACAGAAGACAGCCGGCGAAGAACTCATGACGCTAGCTGCCTCTTGTATTGACGAAGAGAGCGCTGGTTATTTGACGGCGCCGATGAAGACCAAGATTGGTACCAAGGTTGTATGAAGCTTTTTTAGTTGAAAAAAAAAGGATGTCTGCTTGTACAATGGGCTGTTTTGAAGCTCAACGAGAACAATATGCCCAAAAAATGAGGGATATAATTATGGAGGGAAAGCAGAGATAGGAAGAAGATTAGAAAGTTGGCTGGATAGAAGAGAGAAGATGTGGATGTTGGAGGAAGAAAGATAAAGCGAAGTTATTGGCGGTGAGGAGAGGTTGAGCCGGCCCTGCTACACTACACGGTTGACACGAGGGAGACCCTTGAACTCAGGATACACGGGAGAGTGCAGACCTGCAAGAAAAAACAATACCTATTTTTCATGGCATGTAAGAGAGAGAGTAAAGGAACGAATATACCGATGGAAATGAATAGGACTGACAGAGTGAAGAAGAAACAAAGGTAGAAGAGAAAGAAGAAGAGATAAAGATAGAAACAGGGAGCAAACTCATTTTCAAGATTAAGAGAACGGCCAGACGAGCAGAGATGAGACTACACACGCAAGACTAAATTGTAGTTCTTCACTCATTAACGTTGTCTTTCTCTGGACAAAAAAAAACATTGTATTATAAATTCAATACTTTGGTGTAGTTATTTTAAAATCATATAAAATTAGAGATCATTTCGAAAAAATACTTGGAAGTTGGAAAGCGATGAGAAGATCATAGTTGTATATTTAAGCAGCCTGCTACACTATGCCGTGATCATTTTCCCAAGTCTTGCTCAAGACTTCCTATCTTTTCCCTTATCCTATTTTTTCGTTCCTTTTCTGTTCTCTATGTTATCCCCCTCCCAGTCATGTTCAACGCCCCTTTCCCCTATCATTCTTAACGCCCCTTTCCCCTATCATTCTTACAACGTCTCTCCTTCCCACCGTCTCGGCCAATGCCTATATCGCCCGCGTAATTCCTCTCGGGTCGCTCAACATTTCTCATTCTCTTCTCAACTCCAGTCTCGCTAAACATTCGTATCTCTTCTCATGAACACACACAAATGGCACGCCTCTATCTTGTCACCGCTATTGACAAAGTTCACCCACGTGCTTAAAAAAACTTTTGAATGTAACTTCTCTGAAATACTTCCGTTTCCTTCATCAACTTAACGGACTTCTCAATGACTTCTTTACACAATCTGAGAAACAAGTGAGTAGTAATCAACCAGTTGAAGCGATGGAAACGTTGAAAATGAAGGTTTTCAAACTTTTTCTCTTCTGAGCTCTGTTTAATCGACCGTTATTTTGTTGCTTTTGCCGGCGGCGTTCAGAGTCCGTATGTAAGAAGGAAGTATTTACTGAGAAGAACAATGGAGAAAACTGTTTTTTTTTGTTGAAAATGTTTACGATAGGTATGCAGGTACCACTCTGTTTTCTAGAAAAAAACATTGAAGTCTTCATATGAGAAATCACCTACCCAAGTAGGTAGAAAACTGTATTTTTTCAAACTGGTCATTAAAAAAAATGTTTCCTGTGTACGGCCTTTGAATAGAAAATAAAAGTTTCCTCCGAAAACAAAAACTGATTTGCATCTTTTTGCCTCATCGCTTGTTACATAATTTAAAAGTTTTTTGCTGAATGTACTCTAAGTTGCTCTAAGTGATTTCTCTATGTTTCTTTTGCCCTTCTTCATTGTGAAAATTTTTTCCAGCGGAGATTGAAAGTTAAAACAATAAAAATGATTCAAATATCAGACGTACAAGAGCTATTCCTCAGGAAAAAATCGAACCCAGCCATCTCTTACTTTTCGCGTTACCAATTACAGTACCGAGCACATATATATATATACTTTATCGCAATGGGTTGAGTTTGGGTGTAAGGGGATATTGGATCCAGGTTGAAGGTGTTGACCCGAGCGTGTCACTTTGATAACTAAAGTGAGAAAAATAAAACGAAGCACAGTCGCGGAAGTAGGAGGCTTTTGAAACTGCGACAGCTCTTTTGGCGGCTTTCTTGGCTGAGCTGTATGCAGCGCGGTCGTCAGCCTCATTTGACGTCCTCCATCTCTTGTAGGCATTCTTTTTCGCCTTGATCGCATCCTGAACTTCGGAGGTGAAAAACCAGGTGTCTTTCTCGATTCTTGGCTTTCCGGGTTTCGTCTTTCCGAGGATGCTTGCGGCGGGTGCTCTGATGCTGTCTTCAAGAAGCTTCCAGTGTTCATTTATGTCCTCTGGAAACTGCTTGTAGAGTGCAGGAGGGAGTAGATTGCGATGGATGATGTGCATGAGAGAGAGACGTTCTGCTTTCCCAGTCGAGCGCCACCATTTAACACACACATGGAATGGAATGACGATAGTTTGTAAGAATATGGAGTTTTAGATAGAATCAAATGTTTTATAAGCCTTAAAATTCGTATTATACTGTGTGCGTACGCAGCTTAGTCGGTGAGAGCATTGCACGGAAAGCAAAGGACGCGGTTTCAGATCCCGTCCATTACATGATTTTTGCACATGTTTCTTTGAACAGTCCTTACATCCGTTCATTTTAAAAACCATTGCTTAAAAACAAAAAGGAGTAGTGTGGGTTTTCGAATATACAGAAGTTTCTCGCATTCAGGCTCTTTCAGCAGGGCCCCAACAATCTGCTCTGAATGAGTGTTCATTCAAAAACACAATCATTCGCGGAACTCCGGTATCTTAGGGAGACATGGCTTGGAGGCCCGCGTCGGTCTGTCAAGATCTTTTGTTTCACGGACTGATACCCCCTCCCCTTCGGATCACTCGCTCGTTGATCTACTTCGTCAACAATGGCAAATCACCACAATAATAATAATAATAATAATACTTTATCGCAAGGGTGATTTCGGAAGGGGCAGGTAGGGGATCAAATAGAGGAGTGATTCGTATCAACACCAAGGCGTGACACTTTTCAAAGTGAGAAAAAGAGGTAAGTCGAGGAAAAAGAGGTAAGTGGGTCTGGAATCGAGAATATGAGGATCGTGTTATAGCTTAACGATAGCTGTTTTAAATGATTTGACTGTATTAATCGAAAATACAGTATTAAATATCGAAATAATAAAATATAACTATACTATATTTGCTTTCGATTTTGCCAGAGCACAAAGTGATAGTTTATATCCTCACTATTCTTGAAAATTACCCAAAATGTGGAATTTCATGATTGACAGAATACAGACTGAACTCTTCCCTCGAATGTTCGTGTCAGGAGCCATTCTACGAAGAAAGCTATCGCAACTATTATTATGAGAAATTTTGGAAAGCACGAAATAGCTAAATTGTTGCTCTATTGCCGAAACCAACGCTAAGAAAAACTACCGTAATTTAATAAAATAAAGCGTTTTCCATACCCTTATAACACGTGAAGCACAAAAAACTATATTAAATTGAACAAAAATCTTAACTTTTTCTAACCTTCTCGTTTGAATACCGCAAATAGCTTTTGAATACACGCATAACGTGTAGACCAACAAAAAAATTTGTTATGTATTCCAGATGTGGACACTCTCCACACCTCCCAAGACTCTTACACAGCAATGTCACCCTTTTTTTCTTGCTGATTCAATTTGAAAGTTACAACGGCGATGATCAAATCAAGTGAAGTGATACAGAAGAAAACGCGAAGGATTAGTGCGTATCTGTGGTAACCTTGGTTTCTGGCAGGGAAAACCAAGTGATCGGAAGCAGCTCTTACAAGAACTTCTTTCAGAGTCAACCACGTCGATGAACTGGAAATGAACGTTTGCTAAAAAATAAAGTACAGCAAAACAAAAAATTGGTTTCCTTTCTTGCTAGACAAACTAAAAGTTATTTGAAAAATTGTTCGGACGGAAAACCTATGTAAAATGATAGATGACATGTATTATTTGAAGAAAAAACCGAACGATAGGAACAGCTATTTCGCAGTTACAAAAAATCAATAACAACAGTTGACTGGCATTAGCATAGCTACTTTTTTATGTCAAAAACTAGAAGTCAATCGGTAAGTAAATAGGGTAGGGATTCATCAGAAGGTAGTTGTAAATGAATCCACAGAGAAAGGTCAGACAGTTTGAAATAAGAAGAGGATGAGAAAGTGAAAAGACAGATATCGTGAAAGGCGAGAAAAGATCGAAAAGAGGCCAATTAAAAATTTTGTAAACTTTAATGACTCCGTTTGCTTCATCGTAGGATGAATATCTATACTTAAAGTGTTCCGCCGTGAGTTTCTTCCCAGTTCTTTCACCACTACAAATGAGCCTAGAGCTGAACAAAACACGACAACCCTTCAGTTTGAATCAGCATTCTTATAGTGGTTACAGTGGTTCGCTTACTACGTGTTTAACGCTTGGTTTTGCCTAAAACAATAGAAGTTGTTGAAAGTTTTAAACGTCCTTCTTAATTCCAGTGTTTCATGAACGAACCTCTTTCCCAGGTTGCTTCCATTCTCAGTCTTCTGCCAAACATCAAGCGCCGCTCCCGCAACAATCTGAGAGTTTCACCTAATGCCAGCCATACAAGTTTCAAGAGCTTTATACTTCGGAAAACAACGCCGCTACACTTCCATTGGTATTCAAAAACAAAGACACGAATAAACTCAGAAAAAGAAGATCGAGAAAAGCGTGATGTACAGCTTTATTTGATATGAACAGATGCAGTTATGAAAACTGGCAGGAACTGAGAGGGAAAAAACAAGAAAAAGAGAGAGTTGTTGTTGTCTTGCCCAACGGGTAGATCTTCCTTCGCGAGACACTGGAGGAAGTCGTTGAAGCTCTCGACCCTCCAGCGTTATAAGCCCACACTCTCTTTCCTCTCTCTCTTATTTTTTTTTTTACTCTCTTTTTTTTTCTTTTCTTCTCTTCTCTCTTTCACTTTTTTTTGGAGAGATTTAATTGAACAAGAAATCAACAACCGAGTGCGGCCTATTCCAAAGGTCGATAGGGCTAAGTGAAGTGGGGTTACAGCGACACGAAAAAATATGTCTCGAAGTATGCGGCTCTATCCTCCACAGTGGGCAGAGGGGAGATTCATTGGCCCCTATTCGGTGGAGGTAACTGTTAAGGAAACTAGAGTGGCCGCTTCGCAATTGAGACAGAGTTATCTGATTTTCTATGGATAGTTGGGACGTGGACTTATGTATTCTAGGAGGTTTAGTTCCCAGAACTGGGTTGGGTCGACTATTTCTAAGAAAATCTCTGACTGTCTCCGTGTGTATTTTTCTGAGGGCCACTTTATAGTCCGTGTCACCTAATACTATGTCTATGTCTTTGGCGTGCTTTCTGACTGCCCTAGGAGGTTTTGCTTAAGTGCAGATGCGGTGAGATGGATGGTTGGGCTGAAGCCTGGCCTTGGCGGTGAATTGTTTGCTGAGCATGAGGTTGTGTTCTTTGACTGGAAGAAGTTTGCTCTCGTATGCCAGGTGCTGAGTGTCCGCAATTGCAAGGTTTCCAGTTGCGATTCGAATGGCTTTGTTTTGTGCTGCTTGCAAGGAAGTCCAATGTGATTCGGCAAGTTGGGGCGAGTAGATGGGTGCTGCGTAAGACAAGACTGCTCTTGTGGTTGCTTTGTAGGTGTTCAGCATTGTTTCGGTCTTCTGTCCCCATTTTCTTCCTGCGATTGCTCGGAGGACATTCAATCTTTTTGCTGCCCTTGTCTTTAGTCCTTCGGCGTGTTGACGGTAGGTTCCCATCTGGTCCAAGGTGACACCAAGGATTTTGGGGGTTCTACTTGGAGGAAGTGGCTCACCGTTGACCACAACTTCTGGTACTTCACGACATTCCTTTGTGTTGGTGGTGAAGAGCGTTACACTGGATTTAGCTGCCGAGATGTCCATCTTTAGTTCCCCAAGATGGCTGGTGAGGGCTGGCAGGTAGGTGTTCAGTCTGTCAGCTCCAACTCTCCAGTCAAGGTGAGAGGCCAGTATTGTCAGATCATCCGCATACCCGACCAGTTTGATCGTCTCGGGAGGTTTCGGCAGCCCATTCAAGTATATGTTGAACAAGGAAGGGCTGAGTACTCCCCCCTGAGGAACTCCTGCGTAGCAGGTTTGCTGGCGGCTGAGGCAGTTTCTGAAGTCCACACGGATTGCTCTCCCTCGTAGATAGCTGGAGAGCCATCTAACGAGGCCTCTGGAGATGGACGTTTCGGCGAGAGTGTGACACAGGCGAGAAATGTTGACCAGATCATATGCCGAGGTGAGGTCGAGCGCAACCATCACTGTGCGATGTGGAGGGAGCCGTTGGTTGATACCATTGGTTATGTGGCCCGTTATCTCCATCAAGGCTGTCGTGGTCGAGCGTCCTTTTCTGAAGCCATGTTGCCAGTTTTCCAACTCAACTTCTTCTGTGATGTGGAGGAGGATGATTCTCTCGAGGAGTTTGACCACAGGGGACAGAATTGAGATCGGTCTGTAGCCTTTAACCGACGTGAGGTCCTTCCCTGGCTTCGGAATCGTGATAACTCTGGCCGTCTTCCAGGCCGAAGGTATGATGCCGGTGCTGAGTGAGCAATTAAAGAATATTGCAAAGCATCTTGCACACTGTTCGCCAGCCTTTTTAACCATAAGAGGACAGATTTCGTCGAGATTCATGGCCTTGGAGCTTCTCATTTTCTTCATTGCTGTCTTCACTTCGTCAACTGTGACGACTGGGACGTCGGAACGCTCAAGGTTCGAGGTCCAGCGGTGCGTTCTCCTGTTAGATCGATCAGGGGTCTTGACGGCTTGTTTGGCGAGTTGTTTGGCGAAAAGGTTGGTAGCTTCCAGGCTGGATAGAGGTGAACCCTTATGGACAATAGCGGCGTGGGAGGGTTTGTGTGCTCGACCATCAAGTGATTTGATTGTGTTCCACAAACGATTTGTGGGTTCGTTGGGTCTGAGGTTGTTTACGAAATCTTCCCATGCAATGCGCTTATCGTCATTGATCTTATAGGAAATCCTTGTCATCAGTTCAGGGAGGCATGGGTCTGCCGGGTTTGCTCTACGCATCTGATCTCTTTTTCGGATGAGTACTTTGGCTTCTTCGCTCAGGCGGGGTATGAAGTCTGGGCATCTTCCTTGTGGTATATGTTTTCTTGCCGCCTCTCTGAGAGTTTCAACCAGGAAGGAATGCATGTTGTGAGGGCTTCCTTCGTACGGAAATTCGCTGAGTCTCTTGTTCACTTCTATTTCGTATTCGTGCCATTTCGCTTTTCTGAAGTTCATGTAGCATCTTCGTTTCCCAATCGTTGGGATTCTCAGTTCTATCTCGAGTAGGACTGGTAGGTGGTCAGAATTCAGCTTTCCGAGAGTTCTCCAGGAACAGTTGGTCGCAATGTCGTTTGTGACTGACGTAATGTCCGGAGAGGCTTCCTTACGTGTGTGTTGCTGAGGAGAGTTCAAGACTATGTAATTGCTCTGCTCGATAGCTTCACAGAGTGCAGTTCCTCTGACATCTTCGGTACCAGTACTCCAGAGCTCAATGTGGGCGTTCACGTCACCAGCCACAACGCATGTCTTTGTATGTTTGAGGAAGTGGGCAAAGTCTGTGTTATAACCCGGTGGACATGAGGAGCGTGGAGGGATATAGAGATTAGTTATTCTCAGATTACCGAGTGTAGAGGGGATCTCGATAGTCATTGTCTTTATTGTCTTATCACCGTGAGTTGAGTCTGCTAGCACATATTGGATGTCCTCTCTTATGATCATTGCGAGGCCACCTCCTGATCTGGTTCGGTCCTGTCTTATTAGTGAGTACCCTTTAATCGATGGCGATACGGCTGTGGCATCTAGTTTGGTCTCCTGGATTAAAGCTATGTGGATATTTTCCTCCTGGAGTAAGTCCTCAAGCTCTACGATTCTGCCCCGAATTCCATTAGCATTCCAATGGATGATTTTGAGGGTATCTATCTTAGTTTGTGAACTTCTTGGGGGAGGTCTGACACAGCTATGACATCTCCAGGATGGGTTCCAGGCATTGAAGGAGGAGAGACCAGAACATTTAAGATGTGTCCATTTCTGACATTTCTGACAGCGAACGCTATTTCTGGAAGCACTTTTGTGACATACGGTACACGGCCATCGCAAAGGACCCGGGTTGCTTTCTATTCCAGCAATTAAGAGGAGGACGAGGATCAGAGCCGCTGGAAGGCCCTGATCCTTAATAGAAAAAAACGAGAGGATTGGACAGCTGGGGGGAGAGCTGTTCGATGTGTCCCTTGCGGGAGAAAAACCACTTTGGGATAGGTATAGTTTGGAGTCCTTTGCGTCCAGAACGTCCGGGACGTCTGTCGACACTCGCACCATCGTGTAGGCGACTCCGTTGGCGAGCAAAAAGAGAGAGAAACAGAGAGAGAAAGAGAGAGAGAGAGAGAGAGAGAGAGGAGAGAGAGAGAGAGAGAGAGAGAGAGAGAGAGAGAGAGAGAGAGAGAGAGAGAGAAGAGCGTGGAATACCAACTTACCTTATGAAAAAGGAACATCTGAAAAGTTCCTTCAGCATCCTCGTAGATAATCAAAGAGAGTGGATTGCTTCGCCAATGCTGCAATGGAGAGAAGACATTTACTTTACTTCCTACCACGTATTCAATAAGTTCTCGAAGACAAGTCCATAAACACTCTGCACTTGTCAACAACGTAGTCGATCGACAAAATTAAAGGATTATCAGAAAAAAAGGATTTGATTGTGAATGGCGAAAGGTAAATAAAGGTAACACGAGATGGTAAAAAAAAGAGAAATCGTTGCCTGCTAGTGAGTGACCTAAATAGCTAAACTTTATGAAGATTTGATAAGAAAAAAAGGCCGCACTTCCGAACGGGAGAAGCAATCGAAATGGTAAGAGCAGAGAAAATGTTTCCGCTTGAATAAACGGCCGTTTTCAAAGTTTTTAACAAGTACTAGAGAGATATGAGGAGCTATAAATTTGCCTCTTGGCATTCTCAGTTCAACGAATGGGTCTTGCTAAGAAAATCGAAGACTGCGAGTGAAAAGTTTCGCTCTTAAAAGTTTTTTTAAACAAAATATTTTTAAAAATTGAGTTTTCGACGAGAATACAAAGAAAACAACAATAACAACAACCTTAGAATCTGATGAAAACGAGCTGATGCTCGAATGTAGAGAACTCGGCTTTGCAGAAGCTCTACGTCTACAATAAGATTTGACTGGAGCGGAATCTGATTTTTACCATGAAAAGTAGCGGAAGGTCTTCAAAGGCTTTTGGGCGCATCTCTTCCGTCACAAGCACAATCAACTCTTCTGGCATCTGCAGAAGACGCTGGAGAAATTTTCTCGGGCGTCGTGAATCCGGATGAGACCAGAACTCTGTCGCCAGTCCAACGGCGGATCCAAAAACTGCATCAAGAACGCTGATCTTTGCCTGTTCACGAAAGAATCACCCATCAGTGTTCTAACATACCTCTTGCAAATTACTTGTGCTTTCTCGCTCTTATTCCTCCACCTCCTTTTCAAACTCCTCCCCCGTACTCTCATGAAATGCGGAACAGAAGACATATCCTGGTCAAACCAATGTTGTTGTTGTTGTCACGCTATGCGTCGTCCGTTGGCGGTTGCTCCGGTTGAGGCCGGATAGGGAGACCTAGAAACTCCGCGGCCTCGATGGGTTAGTGCCAGAAGGCGGAAAGATCGAGGGATGTTGGAGACACCGAACAATCTAACAGATGACATGTGTCGTGGCCAGGCTTTCCGCAGTCTGGGCACTTGTCTTGGGTTGTGGGGTCCAGGCGGTTCCGATAGGACATCAGAAGGTGACAGTGGCCTGATCTGAGCTGGCATAAGGTGCGGTGAGTGGATCGGGGTCGGGAAACTTCGTCCTTCGGGATCCTCGGTGGACGGTCGTTAATGATCTTGTTGAGGGTGGCACTGCTGATGGCACGTGCGACGTGGGCTGTATGGATCGAAGTCAGCAGGGACCTCCTCTGGCAGGGCGGGTTGGAACTTCATGAGGTGCGTTCGGTGACTTCAGCGAGGAGGGGGAGACTAGGACGGATCTTGCGTCTTTGCTCGGGTTGAGGGAGGATAGTGTGGTTGGGGTGAGATGAATCGCAGAGGGCTGAGGCGAGAAATTGACATGACAGCAGCCTCTGATGGTCTTCCACACAGAGTAGTTCCGTCTCGGTGTTGTTGTTGTTGTTGTTGCCGGATGTAGCCGGCTTCGAAGAACGTCTGTGTTCTTCGTTTCTTGTTCTTCTTTTTTTTTTTTTTTTTCTTATATCTTCAAGAACGCTGCGACATCCAGCGGCTTGGTCCAGAGGTCGATTGGAGACAGCGCGGTCGGGTGGCATGGGCAGTTGAAGAGATGCGCAACGTCGTGAGGTCCGGAAGAGCAATCGGGACACACGTCGGGGATGGATTCGTCAATGCGGTGGAGGTAGTTGTTGATGAATCTGCTGAATCCCGAGCGGAGCTGGCTGAGCGTGCATCTAGTCTTGCGGGGTAACTCCTTTTCTTCTTCCTGGATAAGGGGCGGAGGTCTGCCTCCCAGGATGACGGCACCCTTCAACGATTGGAGCTCGTTCGTGACCATCATCGAGTGTACGGTGTTTGCGACTGATTTCCCATTGTTCGGATCCTTTGAAATCTGTTTCGCGGCTTCGACAGTCTTCTTGCAGCCCAACACGAGGTTGTTCTTCATTGCGCGAGGGGGCGCCGGGCAGTCGAGGAGGCCGTGGTGGATGTGTTCTGGGTCCAACGATCTCGCGAGGTACTGCGCGGCGAGCATGTTCAGATGGGATTTGGTGCGCATGACCTTTGATTCGCGATGAATATGGTCAGTGTCGGCCATTTGATGATTCCCTGTCACGACGCGGAGTCCGGAGTTCTGAGAACGTTGGATTTTGGCGTGAGCGGAGTCCGAGAGGAAGGTGGACCAGGCGGGTGCGGCGTAGTTGCAGATCGCTTGCGAGATGGCTTTGAACGTGAGGCGGAGGGTTTCTTTTTGGTTGCCCCAGGTGCTTCCGGCTAAAGCTTTAAGAACGTTATTGCGCTGCGACATCCGTCTCGCGATGTCTTTGGCATGATGGCTGAATGTGAACATCGAGTCGTACGTGACGCCGAGTAGCTTGGCCTGGTTCCGTCCCATCTCGGTGTGTAGGTGGTGGATAGGGGAGGAGCGGGTCGAGCCCGTGGCAATACGGATGGCCTTGTTCTGGACTGTCTGAAGCTTTCCCAGGCTGGAATTCGAAGCCGTGGGGGGTCCATACTGGAGCGGCGTATAAGATGATGGAGCGGGCTGTGGCCTTGCGGTAAAGAAGGAGGGCCTCTTTGCTCTAGCCAAGCGTGGTTCCCGCAAGGGCCTTGAGGGCATTGACACGGGATGGCCTTTTTCTTGGTTGCGGCGGCTTGGAGGTGGAAGCGCAGTGTTTGGTCTATGGTCACACCCAGGATCTTAACCGATTGGACTGTCGGGATGGGGTCAGATCCCCACTTGATGTCCAGCTTTTGCTGCCGATCTACCGCAGGTGGTACACGGCCAGCGTGGACGTGGGGGAGGGGGGCCTGGGTTTTGTTCGATGTCTCCAGCGATTAGGAGTAGTAGGCTCATGAGACCAGGTGGGTCACAAGCCTCAATCAAAAAAACGGTTTATGCATGAGCAGGGGGGTTGAATGCTGTTGGTCGGGTCGGTGTTGTTGTCCGGGGTGGCTCCGCGACTGAGACGTTGCATCTGTAGAAGCCATAAAAAAGGTCAAACCAATGACTGCGTCTTGCTTCACTGCTAGAGCTTCTAGTGGAATTGAGATACTCAGATTCTTGCAAACACCACAAACATAACCTAATACCCTGGGTTAAGTGAATTGTATATGTACGGGGTTGAAACCTGTATATGTATGGGGTTGAACTTCAGACCCTTCACACAATAGCCAGGCACATTACCATTATTTCCCACCCAGACGGACACTACTTTGATGAAAAATTTGTAAATATTATCCGAATAAAATGTGATCTAATACCGTTAATTCGAATATCCTTGCCAGAATGAAAGCAGCCAGAGTACTGCAGACCACGTACCTTGTGAGCGTACGCGCACGATCCGGGTTATCTCCAAGTTCTCTGCAACATTCGACAATCTCTGGTGCAACTCATCCTCCGCATCCCTAGTCCCTTCCTGCTCCTCTCCATCATCGAAGATCACCACGAGGAAGGGCGTGGTTTCACCCGCTAACCATGTCATATCAACATGCTCTTCCATCTGAATATACTTGCATCCCATTTCAAATAGTAAAGAGTTATATGAATAGCACAAAAAAGAAATGCTAAGAAGAAAAACGTTAAGAAGAAAAACGGAAAAAGAAAATCACAATATAGAAAAGGAGTTATACAGAAATAGAGCGAGAGAGAGAGAGAGAGAGGAAAAGGAGGAGAGAGGAAGAGAGAGAGAGAGAGGGAGAATAAGATAAAGAGAGAAAGATGGAGATAGTGAGATAGCGGAAAAAAGTCAGATAAAGAGAGCAAAAGAGACAAAGTGAAGATTTGAAAAAGGAAACTCCAAGTTTGTTCCAGTGCTCGTAAGTTCTTGCGCGATGATGCAAGATGCGGCTTTCGACGATCTCTAGAGCTGTCATCGTTATCTGAAAAAGAAAATACTTACAGAGAGTTAAATGTTCCTGCCCTACCGTATGCTGGAAGAATTCTGATTCCAACTTTGACATGAATCTATTTCCATTGCATAGCTCACCAGCAATTGTATTCTTAACCCCATTGGTTTGGGTGAGTGTGTGGGGTTTGGGAGTCGAACTCAGGACTCTTCGCACAATAGTCGAACACACCACCATTATGCCACGCCCAGACGCATGTTATCAGTTTTCTTCAAAGATGGTCGTTTCTCCTGCCTAAAGTTAAGCTCCAAAAATAATGAGTCTTGGCGCCATGGAGTCCGTCTGGACGACTCATCTCATACTTGGGTGTTTCTTGTTCTAAACGACAAATACCGAAGAAATGCTTGATAGTGTTATTTATTATTTAACAATATCGTGCTGTGAAACACCCCATGTTAGCAGATGAGTCTTAACAATTTACTTTGAAAGAGTTTCTACTAATCATGAAACATCCAAACTCTTTACTAAAACCTGAGAGTGAACTTACTATTGAGCGGCATCACAAAGAAGAAATTCCAACCTTTGCCATATCCGCCATATATTCCTCATACATCTCAAATCCGATTTTTCTCATTTTCTCCACTCTATCGTTTTCCATCGATTGATGCCCATCTTTCCAATTCACAGAGAACTTCCGCAGAATGGAGGGGACCATAGCCACATTGAACAGAGAGAATGAGAACCTGCACAAGGTAACGATGTTTTGGGAGTGGAAGACTAGAAATGAAATTGTCTAATAGGTAAAATCTTTCAGACTGATTAAACTTCAAAATTACAGTAACAGTACAAAGGCAAAGACATCAGTTCAATGTGGCAATTGGTGAGAGATGGTTGGGTTTAATTCCATCCGGTGGAGTAGCTTTTGCCCGTGAGATACTTTAATCAATGGCCATAATTCAACTTCTAAGATACAATTACTCTGAGAAGATTCATCGAATAATTAAATCGATTAGATAAATGATATAGGTAAGGATATTGTTTTCTGAGCCAAAACCAAGAAGACCTCGTCTACTCAACCGGAGACCTTCAACGGGCAAACCACAACAATAATTAAATCTTTCACATCGATTCGTGTGTACCACACTTTCGAAAAACATTTTTTAAAAAAACATTCTACAAAAATTATTTGCCTGACCTCACTGGATTAGACTGTTTTCCAACTACACGAGTATTAAAGTTTTATTATCCTTCAAACTTGTCATGTATAGAAAGCCTCCTGGCACCAAACCCCGAATGTGCCATTTTTTAATGTCTGTTGTTGTATGGGTCTTGAAATGTGCATTATCATGTGTGCGTGTGTAGCTCAGTGGGTAAGAGTATCGCCCGGGAAGCGAAGGTCGCGGGTTCGGTTCCCGTCACACCACACAATTTTTGCACAAGTTTCTCCGACCAATCCGCTCACTCTGCTCGACAGGGGTTAAATAGTCATGTGAGACCTTCTGTCGGCGGGCCTCTGTTTATCCAAATCATGGGGGGGGACCCAATAAGTCACAACAAAAAATTTTTTCGCGGGCATTTGTTTTTTTTTCTTAAGGGGGGACCCTTATGTGAAAAAAGTTTTTTCCGCCTCCGGCGGGCGTCTGTACCTTTTTCTTGCGCACTAAAAAACCCCTGCTGCTCGGTATAAAAACCCGTTGCTTGAAATCGACGAGGAGTAGGGAATACTCTTATTAACACTGTCAAAAGACTCTTATTAACACTCGCCTTCGATAGTACTACATCACACAAGTTCACACCATCGCAAAGGACCGGTTCATCCTCACCGGTATTGAGCGCGTCCTCAGGTGGCGGATAGAGGGATGTCTTTTGCACAAGTGCATTGGAGATAGCGGGCTTGCCCGTCGCGGACCAAAATTTGATAGTATAGTTCGTCAAAGGAGGGCGATGCTGGACTGGCCTGGGCATGCCACCGGATGAAACATCAGCCGATACTCCCCTATACTTAGTAATGGCGAGTCGAGGCGCCAGTAAAATAGCCTCTTGCGCTTCTTCGGTTAACAAATGGGTCTCGCGAAGAGGATCGCCGACTGCGGTGCGAGTGTAGACGGAGAAAATTTCTCCGGACTCAAAAGGATCCTCACCAACCTATCCCAAAGGACTTCCCTCGACAGGACCTATGAGCAAACAACAACAACAAGAACACTGTCAAACATAAGTAAGTCGACACTCTTCATTGACCTGCTCCAATCCAATTTCTCTTCGAACGGCAGAATATAAGTAGGTGCGACAATGATGGGAACAGCATTGCAGGCAAGTGAGTCATAAAGAACACTCTCGAAGCCACTCAGACGATCGTATATCAGAGCGAATGAAGAGTACTGTAAAAATTATTTTAGTGTACTGTTTAAACAAATAATAACTGTAAAGAGAAACAACAACAACAAAAACGAGCGCTCTTCGAGCGAGCTAGAGCTATACGGCAGAGAAGGAAGAGCTTGTCATAATCCTAGACCCCACCCATAAAACGGACGATTTGGAAAATTCTTAACAGTGCTGTGACCCGTGAAAAGAACTCTGCTCATATCGAATACTTACTCCGTTTTCATTAACAATAATTGTCATAAAGCCCTCTGATAATAAAGCGAAGCAAGTGTTGATAAGCGTACTTTCAACACATCAGGGTACGCTCTGGTCTCTCCAGTTTGGTCGCAATACCCACGGGCTCCGCAGTCTTGAAGTATCAAGACTCCTTCCTTCTTCAAGAAAATTTCCTTGATTTCATCCTGAAAACCTCTTAATTTCTTCTAGATAAATAAGTTCTTACCGATTTCGTATCACAGATTATCTCAATCAACTTCGTATTGAAAGAGGAGCGATTTTAATGTTAAAATTTCGGTAGAAGAATATTGAGAACGAATGGATAAAGAATGGAAACGAACCCTTTATTTCACGCGAAACCAACTGAATTTTGCACAAGCACTACATGCTAAAGATCTTGAACCATCTTCTCCCAATTTTATTGGTCCGGTGTTTTCGTAGGCTAATCGTAGAACTTTTACTGACCTGTGTATCCTTGCTGACATTGGTCATGAGTATCAAGAGCGCGTGCTGTCTCCTAGCAAGGCCTTGGGCTTCACTCGACTTCTTACTATATTCCATCCCACGCCACAGAGGCAGCGAGAGGTCAAATTCATGTCGGAACTGCCATGTCACTGGCTGAGCACTGCGAGAGAAACATTTATTCTACCCGATTTCAGAATAACGCTACGTCTTGTTCTCTTATGACTCCCAACTCTCTCTCTCTCTCTCTCTCTCTCTCTCTCTCTCTCTCTCTCTCTTTGGTCACTTGTCACTTTGATTTTAGTATATTTCTTATCATCTAGGCCCTTGTCTCAACTGAGCGGTTTTTTTTATAGTAAAAGATGTTTTTTAATAGTTCGGGAGAAGTTTGCCTTATATCGAAGATTGAAACTCAAAGATGTGTAGATACATCAACTCTAAAACATTTTTAATTTCAAAAGAAAAAAAAATCACTGATTTGAAATATAAATTGAATGTATCAACGTTGACATAAAAAAGAAGTTATTTTATATTTCATACATATTATCAACACCCATACCTCATTTTGAAATCAACTTGTGAACGCGAATTTTAATGGGAAAATTCAAACACGTTTGGTTAACTTTCATATTACAAAAATAACCTCATCAAGAGAGTACTGTATTGAGGAAGACTCCGACCATAGAACGAGAAGAGCAGGAGACGTGCATGGAACCTTAAACTCGAAACACACTGGCAACAGTGACCATTCGTGACTCTACAGCCTTAAGAGCCTGTCACGGATGGAGCCGGATCATCCATTCCAGAATCGAGCGCGACCTCAGGTGGCGGATAGAGGGACGCCTCCCTACGAAGAATTCGTGCTGGGAGGTAGCGGGAGAAATCCCGCCGCCGACCAAAACTGAGTAGTATAGCTCGTCAAAGGAGGGCGATGCCGGACCGGCCTGGGCATGCCACCGGACAAAACATCAGCCGATACTCCGCTATACTTTCAATGGCGAGTCGAGGCGCCAGTGAAATAACCTCTTGCCCTTCTCCGGTTAACGAATGGGTCTCACCAAGAGGATCGCCGACTGCGGTGCGAGTGTAGACGGAGAAAATCTCTCCGGACTCAAAAGGATCCTCACCAACCTATTCCAAAAGGACTCCTCTCGACAGGACCTATGGGCAAAACAACAACAAATGGAACCTTAAAAGAGCATACCTAAAAAAGAAAATCAAGAAGCGATTGAGTGAAATGACTTGTTCCCGGCAGAGTAGGAGCTCCCCTGAGACTAGGTACAAATATAACCTGCTCCCCTAGACTAGGTACAAATCTAACCTGCTCCCCTAGACTAGGTACAAATCTAACCTGCTCCCCTAGACTAGGTACAAATCTAACCTGCTCCCTGAGACTAGGTACAAATCTAACCTGTTATAGCCGATGGCTGCTCTCTCCATAAGTGCTACAGCAGTATAGGAACATTACTAGGCGAGTGATTCTTGAGCAAGCAATACAAATATTAATTTACCACCCAAGTTTCAGTTGGTTTCTACGGGTGTGGCTCGAACTTGTGATCTTTCGCAAAATAGGCAGCACAAGAATACTGCTAAGTCGTTCGTGTTTTTGCTCTACAATTTTATTGTGCGTGGTACTTGGTTGATATCAAGGCATAGGCATGCCAACTTGACTCATCAATTTTTTGTTGGATTTCTCTTTAAAAATTTGAATTTTCGTTTCGAGAAGACTTATTTTGATAAAAAGACCTTTCTTCCAGAAGTTGTAGGATTCCTTGCAACGCATCTTCTCCGAAACGCCTCTAAAATCCGATATGTGAGCTTAAAATGATTTTTATCTTCATTATTATTTATCATTCCCATATTTTCTCGCCTGCGTAGAGTTGAGAAACAATGCTCGTTTAGATTGGGTACGTCTGCAAATTCCATAAGACACTCAGAGGCTCAAACCATTCCAAGACTAGAAAACTGCGCGAATAGAGTAATTAATGACTCAATTTCCCACCTGGTTGAAAAAGTCGACTCCTGGGAGTACTAGACATGCGCTGCTCTCATCGTCCGTGGCGTACTTGCTGTTCCTGATGATCTCTCGCAGTACGATGAACTCTCTCGACACCGGTGGAGAGAGCAACTCTCCTTCCTGATATCCACAGCTTTCAGAAGAATCATAAAAACACCGCAAAGAAGCTTCGCAGGAAAGTCGAACCCAGACTTTTAGCTTTAGCTAAAGAATGACCCTTTTTAAGTGAGCCGCTTGTTTACGCTTGCAATATTTTTTCTCCTTACGGTTAGTTATACTCTTTTGCACTATTGTTGGGAAACGTGGAGGACAGTGATAGTACACCTAATTTTCAAGCAAATTGGAGAATCTATTCATCAATAAGGGTTTTGTTTGACTAATCAGCTAATCCTAGGCCAGTCTTCTTCTAAGATTACCTTGGTCACTACGAAGTTCTGCAAACAAGGATAGGAATACTTTAATGCCCGTTTGAAGTGTAGGTTTTCAAAGCATGATATGCAGTCTCAGGTGCCACCTGCATTTAGTGAATTGACTAAAAATTCACATAGGTCGATTATATGTAGCTCCCAATTCACCCTATTTCTGATATTGATGAGAGGTTGGATGTACACGGAGATTCTGTCCAGTTCCACGAGGCACTGGAAGACGTTTGTGCATGTCGCCATAGTGCAATTGGAGCGCAGCTGCCCGGAAGAGACTGTTGATCTACGGGGAAAAGAATCATCCAGAAGCCATTCTTCTGCATCCTCACTTGAGAAAGATCTAGAATGCGTTCCAGACTCAAAACTTCTCCAACTGTAAAACGTTGAGATTCATACCGAAAATTCACCGCCCAAGCCACAAAGCCCAATTTCCTCACATGATCGACTAACTGAGCAATAATTGACCTTGGCACTCTATTAACTGCACTCGAGAATTCTTAGAACGTCATTCAAATTATAAAAATTCATTAAAAGTGTTGCTTTGATTTTTCCAAAAGAGACATACTTGTGTCAACACTTATCGGAAATCAGTATTATTCCGTTAATATAAACGGGAACTATAGATAGGAGAAGGACGAAGATACTTCTTTAAATAGAGGGTTGGGCGTTGTATTTGGAGTTCGAGTGAGCAGAGTCGGAAGTATGTTCTGTGAGAGAGACTGGAGAAGTGTGTCGCCCTTATTACATAGAACGTCTTCCCGTAATTGCTTAGAGACATAACTCACTGTTGATTATCGAAGAAGCGGAGAGTGTAAAAGATGACGCACACCATAAAGAATGTTGATAGAGCATATTTGAAGGAATCCGCTGAGGGACCCATTTAAACCTCTCTTCTTAATCAGAAGATAATTTCTGAAAACTCCCAAATGTTTGGGACTACTTTCATAATTGTAATTCAAATTTTGGGTGAAACAAGGTTAAAACAAAAGAAAAAGCAGTTTCATTCTTAACTCATTATTTAGTAAACCGATACGCCTCCTTCCAGATATGTCGACTTGCGATAAGCCAATTAAATACAAGGAAGCGACCCGTGTAGCTAGTATAAGCTTTATTCTTTTTCATGAACTATAATTATCAAAACTACAGCTCACAACTCCCGAGAAAAAGGTACGCCAGAGCAGAAGACTGCAGATGCGGTCGAACAAATGCACCATAAAAAAAAATATTTTATCCTTTCTTGAGCATGAATATTCGTACGACAACGGACTCGCCTAATGACTAAAGTCGTACGAGTCGTGTAATAGAGATTTTTAATAACTATATTTATTTGACTCGTCTATGATGCTTCCCTTACATACAGGTTAATTAACACCGCATTAGTTAACCTATATTGAAGCCATTTCCCGGGACTTTTCAGAAAATATATATTTTACCTTTCTATTAAAACAATTTTGAGTCTTCGGCTAAAAGTTAAGACCTTCTCTGTTTACTTTTCAAACACATGAAGTCTTTTTGAAAACTTTTATACTATGAGCTTGAACGCTTTTATATTAAAAGAAGTTTAAATGAAATTATGAGTGTGGCATAAGAAAAGATGCGTCGATAGGGACAGTGGAGAATGGAAACAAGAGTGACAAAGATAGAAAAAGGATAAGGAGGAAGATAAAATCTCTGTTTCAATGATGTTCCTAAGTTCACCGGAAGCTCTCAAAAAACACTTCTTCCTCTTCACCTACTATTTCTAAAGCTACAGAGAACATTCAAATATCAATCAATACAGTATGGAAAATGATTTCTCCCAACTTTCTCGGCGGAATCTGCGCCATCTAAAATTGCATCTATTCTACAAACAAAAACTCCTAATTTCCACTCAAGACCTGCTCGCGGTAATCAGTAACACATTTCTCGTAAATCTCCGCCAATGGCCGACATTTCAGCACCTTTCCTTGATTCTTTGACAAGCATTCCAGTATTTCCTGCAACGATTGATACAGTATTATCTCCATGTCATTCTACTGATAGAAAAACCAATTGAAAAACATTCTGCATAATATAATTCTTCATACTTGGTACTCACAAAGAAAATTTTTACTTCGGAAAAATTTAACGAGAACTTTACGACAGATTACTAGGAGGAAAGCCCCTTTTGTGCACAGATTACTAGGAGAAAAGCCCCTTTTGTGCACAGATTACCAGGAGGAAAGCCCCTTTTGTGCACAGATTACTAGGAGAAAAGCCCCTTTTGTGCACAGATTACCAGGAGGAAAGCCCCTTTTGTGCACAGATTACTAGGAGGAAAGCCCCTTTTGTGCACAGATTACTAGGAGGAAAGCCCCTTTTGTGCACAGATTACTAGGAGGAAAGCCCCTTTTGTGCACAGATTACTAGTAGGAAAGCCCCTTTTGTGCACAGATTACTAGGAGGAAAGCCCCTTTTGTGCACAGATTACTAGGAGGAAAGCCCCTTTTGTGCACAGATTACTAGGAGGAAAGCCCCTTTTGTGCACAGATTACTAGGAGGAAAGCCCCTTCTGTGCACAGATTACTAGGAGGAAAGCCCCTTTTGTGCACAGATTACTAGGAGGAAAGCCCCTTTTGTGCACAGATTACTAGGAGAAAAGCCCCTTTTGTGCACAGATTACTAGGAGAAAAGCCCCTTTTGTGCACAGATTACTAGGAAGAAAGCCCATTTTGTGCACAGATTACTAGGAGAAAATCCCCTTTTGTGCACAGATTACTAGGAGGAAAGCCCCTTTTGTGCACAGATTACTAGGAGGAAAGCCCCTTTTGTGCACAGATTACTAGGAGGAAAGCCCCTTTTGTGCACAGATTACTAGGAGGAAAGCCCCTTTTGTGCACAGATTACTAGGAGAAAGCCCCTTTTGTGCACAGATTACTAGGAGGAAAGCCCCTTTTGTGCACAGATTACTAGGAGAAAAGCCCCTTTTGTGCACAGATTACTAGGAGGAAAGCCCCTTTTGTGCACAGATTACTAGGAGAAAAGCCCCTTTTGTGCACAGATTACTAGGAGGAAAGCCCCTTTTGTGCACAGATTACTAGGAGGAAAGCCCCTTTTGTGCACAGATTACTAGGAGAAAAGCCCCTTTTGTGCACAGATTACTAGGAGGAAAGCCCCTTTTGTGCACAGATTACTTGGAGGAAAGCCCCTTTTGTGCACAGATTACTAGGAGAAAAGCCCCTTTTGTGCACAGATTACTAGGAGGAAAGCCCCTTTTGTACACAGATTACTAGGAGAAAAGCCCCTTTTGTGCACAGATTACTAGGAGGAAAGCCCCTTTTGTGCACAGATTACTAGGAGGAAAGCCCCTTTTGTGCACAGATTACTAGGAGGAAAGCCCCTTTTGTGCACAGATTACTAGGAGGAAAGCCCCTTTTGTGCACAGATTACTAGGAGGAAAGCCCCTTTTGTGCACAGATTACTAGGAGGAAAGCCCCTTTTGTGCACAGATTACTAGGAGGAAAGCCCCTTTTGTGCACAGATTACTAGGAGGAAAGCCCCTTTTGTGCACAGATTACTAGGAGGAAAGCCCCTTTTGTGCACAGATTACTAGGAGGAAAGCCCCTTTTGTGCACAGATTACTAGGAGGAAAGCCCCTTTTGTGCACAGATTACTAGGAGGAAAGCCCCTTTTGTGCACAGATTACTAGGAGGAAAGCCCCTTTTGTGCACAGATTACTAGGAGGAAAGCCCCTTTTGTGCACAGATTACTAGGAGAAAAGCCCCTTTTGTGCACAGATTACTAGGAGGAAAGCCCCTTTTGTGCACAGATTACTAGGAGAAAAGCCCCTTTTGTGCACAGATTACTAGGAGGAAAGCCCCTTTTGTGCACAGATTACTAGGAGAAAAGCCCCTTTTGTGCACAGATTACTTGGAGGAAAGCCCCTTTTGTGCACAGATTACTAGGAGAAAAGCCCCTTTTGTGCACAGATTACTAGGAGGAAAGCCCCTTTTGTGCACAGATTACTAGGAGGAAAGCCCCTTTTGTGCACAGATTACTAGGAGGAAAGCCCCTTTTGTGCACAGATTACTAGGAGGAAAGCCCCTTTTGTGCACAGATTACTAGGAGGAAAGCCCCTTTTGTGCACAGATTACTAGGAGGAAAGCCCCTTTTGTGCACAGATTACTAGGAGGAAAGCCCCTTTTGTGCACAGATTACTAGGAGGAAAGCCCCTTTTGTGCACAGATTACTAGGAGGAAAGCCCCTTTTGTGCACAGATTACTAGGAGAAAAGCCCCTTTTGTGCACAGATTACTAGGAGGAAAGCCCCTTTTGTGCACAGATTACTAGGAAGAAAGCCCCTTTTGTGCACAGATTACTACAGTGCTGGACATAATGATAAGACACACTTAAGACACTTGGGCTAAACTCGGCTGATATAGGTTGCTTTGATCATTTAAAGTATTGATAAACATGTGATGAATCATTTTGTAATCATGGGACGTGCACGAAGTCTTTCACTCCAGGAAAAAGCTCATATTGATGCCATGCGGAATCTCAACACCAGCATCAAGAAGATCGCGAGCAGTCTGGGCCGTTCGCGTACTGTCATTACCAACTACCTCGCCGACCCTCTCGGATATGGATCGAAAACCTCTGGAGGACGTCCACGCAAGCTCACGGAACGAGAAGAGCGGCAAATCGCCAGAAAAGCTTCGAACTCGACCGCCTCCGTAATGGACATTAAGGCAGAGCTCAACTTGAATGTCTCTCGCAGAACGGTTCAACGCGCTATTCGCCGTAATCCTCACATCACACGTCAGAAAATGACGAAAATTCCGAATCTCACCACTGCTCATCAACAGCGACGCACGGACTTCGCGAAAAACAACATGGCACGTGATTGGACAAAGGTAAACTTTTGCTCTTTTTTATAACTTAAGAAATAATTATTTAAAATAATTTAGACAATTCAGATCATTTTCTCGGATGAGAAGAAGTTCAATCTGGACGGTCCAGATGGCTCCCTCCAAGTGTTATTGGAGGGATCTCCGCAAAGAGCCCCGCTACTTCAGTCGGCGCAACTTTGGGGGCGGATCAGTCATGTGTTGGGGAGCTTTCTCATCGTTCGGAAAGCTGCCAATCTCCTTCCCGTCATCTAGGATGAACTCGGCAGAGTACCAGGCGGTGTTGGAAACAACTCTCATTCCATTCATGAGGAGTCACCAGAGTCGTCAGCTTGTCTACCAGCAACACAACGCTCCTATTCACGCCAACGCCTTCACCAAGTCATGGTTGTTGGCTAAGAACGTTTCTCTGCTACCTTGGCCGGCTCGTTCTCCAGACTTGAATTCGATGGAAAATCTCTGGGGACTCTTGGTTCGTCGGGTTTATAAAAATAACAAACAATACGCCACTACAGCCGAGCTTAAAGCTGCGATAACCAAGGAGTGGGATGGATTAGAGCCACGTGTAATTTCTGCGTTATATAGAAGCATGCCAAATCGGATTTCTGACATTCTTTTGAAGAAAGGTTGTGCATCAATTATTGAATCGTTTTTGTTGACAAGAAATATCAAATAAAGATTTATTGATAAAAAGCTGTTGAGTGTCTTATCATTATGTCCAGGTCAAAATCCTTAAAAAAATGTTTTTCTCGAGAACTAAGAAATTTTGTTTTTTTAAACTACGGCTACTATGGTTTTCGAAGGCGAAAAAAAAATGATAATCATAAATTTCCATTTACCTTTACCGTTCGGCTGATATCATCAAAAATCAGGGGTGTCTTATCATTATGTCCAGCACTGTAGGAGGAAAGCCCCTTTTGTGCACAGATTACTAGGAGGAAAGCCCCTTTTGTGCACAGATTACTAGGAGGAAAGCCCCTTTTGTGCACAGATTACTAGGAGGAAAGCCCCTTTTGTGCACAGATTACTAGGAGGAAAGCCCCTTTTGTGCACAGATTACTAGGAGGAAAGCCCCTTTTGTGCACAGATTACTAGGAGGAAAGCACCTTTTGTGCACAGATTACTAGGAGAAAAGCCCCTTTTGTGCACAGATTACTAGGAGGAAAGCCCCTTTTGTGCACAGATTACTAGGAGGAAAGCCCCTTTTGTGCACAGATTACTAGGAGAAAAGCCCCTTTTGTGCACAGATTACTAGGAGGAAAGCCCCTTTTGTGCAAAGATTACTAGGAGGAAAGCCCCTTTTGTGCACAGATTACTAGGAGGAAAGCCCCTTTTGTGCACAGATTACTAGGAGGAAAGCCCCTTTTGTGCACAGATTACTAGGAGAAAAGCCCCTTTTGTGCACAGATTACTAGGAGAAAAGCCCCTTTTGTGCACAGATCACTAGGAGGAAAGCCCCTTTTGTGCACAGATTACTAGGAGGAAAGCCCCTTTTGTGCACAGCTTAAACCGTCCCTTTTTTAATGACTCACCTAACCTTCACCGTAAAGTTATTTCCCACTCTATTGCTTCTGTTTAAGAATGAATTTCTCTCTTATTTTCTTTGCTCCCCTCTACTTCCCTCCTTCAACGCATTTACGGTTGCGTTTCAAATTGTGATTAATCAGAAACTACTCAGCTCCAAAATGATAACCTGCTCATTTTCTCTGCAAACATTCTCGCGCTGGTACGGGAAAAATTGTTTTTGGACCCTCTCAACTGTCTGAAAACTAGATTTTTTCGAAGTTCTGCTTACAATATTAATCAATTTGAGTTTCTGTCCACATAAATACTTTGATAAAGAATTTGAGTATATACTGATTTATATTTTAGTATTTGATTTGAAAATTATGATCAGAGTTAAACACCAACGGTCACTCAGATTTTCAGGAATAAAGTTGTTAACTTTTATCTCCAGAAATTAACATATTCACTCCGGACTTCTGCCCTAATTTTTCGATCTTTGCATAGTAGAAGTTTCATTCTCAATCTTTTGTCCCCTTACTTTTCACCCTCTCCTTTTACACGGTCTACACTGCATATTAGAGATTTTTGGATTACCTATAAGATGATTATAATAACCACTCGATATTATATGTCATGAAAGGTTGATAATTCGATATAAATAGACTATTGATTGAAAACAGAACCGCTGCAAGAACGAGCAGATCAAAAACCATTTTATGTTCCAAAAAAGCGATTCTAATACAGAAGAACACAATAATGAAACTCTACCAGTCTTTTTGCCTGTTAGTCTGAAGATTTGTCATCTTTCAAATTTGCATATGTGGAAACAAAAATTTCCTTAGAAATTCCAAAAATAGGTATAAAAAGGGTCTTCAGGATAAATCAGCAGGTATAAAAAGGGTCTTCAGGATAAATCAGCAGGATGGTTCTTTTACATGGAAAAAATTTGTTTCATTCACAATCATTCTGGAACATCGCTTGGCACTCGCTGCATTGCTACCAATTACCTTTCATCTATTTTTTGATCTAAGCTCTTTCGCATTTTGTTGCAAGAAAAAACTTTAGTCCCTTCAGTCATCTAACAATCCACCTCCTAATTTTTTATGTCTGATCCTTCGGTAAAGTAGCACAGCCCTTGTTCGTCATTTAACCCCATTAACTAATTTAGTCATCTCTGTCTTCGCTAAAAAGGTGAATATACTCAAAAGAATTTATGTGTGACATTTAAAACTGTCTTTCTGAGAACCGAAATATTTCATAATGTTGATTTGAATTCTTGAAATTAGAAAAAATTTCGATTCAAAAAGTTGCGTTCGGTCTCGTAAGAAGCGACCTCGTCAAATATTCTTTTTCTGTCCTCGAAGTCATTGGAGAGATCATCTCTTGATGACGAGGTCGGGGTGATGGGACGAGCCTGCAGTATTTAACATCATCAGCACAACTTTGAAATCAAAAAAGGAACAAATCTTCACAGGCTACACGTAATACGCGTATAGAGATATTAGAGAAAGAGGGTTGGTTTAATTAGAGAAAAGAGGGTAGGTTTAATTAGAGAAAAGAGGGTAGGTTTAATTAGAGAAAAGAGGGTAGGTTTAATTAGAGAAAAGAGGGTAGGTTTATTTAGAGAAAAGAGGGTAGGTTTAATTAGAGAAAAGAGGGTAGGTTTAATTAGAGAAAAGAGGGTTTGTTCAATTGGAGAAAAGAGGGCTTACTAATTAGGATTCGCTTTCGTGACGAAAACAGATGACTAGTGCATGAAAAAGAAGCAAAAGTCACTCGCACTTTTATTTAAAATGTTCTTTTTTGAGCTATGATAGGGAGCTAGATTGATGAAAACTATGTATTCAGGGTGTTTCTCTGACCCGCACAGCGAGTAAAAAAAATCTATGCGCTCTCCAAAAACATTGAAATCTATGCACTTGGAAAAATTTTCTCGGCTTTTTCGTAGGAAAAGTTCGAATCATTAGAAAAAAATTAATGTTGAACTCTGAAATTTAAAAAAAAATCTATGAGCTCTAAAAAGTTGTGCGGGTGCTAAGGAACACCCTGTATGTATTTAGCGAGGTAATTTGATCGAGCATTCAGAGAAAACTTTCAAGAGAATTTTTCTGCAGATAGATCAAACCTGTAGTTCTGATAGTTTTGCCATCTCCGCTCTGAGCCGCAACTTTTCTTCTCGTTCTCGTTCTAATTCCGTTCTTCAAAAAACTTTCATGTTTTGAAAGATTGTACAAAGTTGTTGAAAATATATGGAGGTGAAGGGAAGTGTATCACAATTATCAGCTTAGTATTTAGACATCATCGGTTTTAAAATGAGGCATCCCACTCTTTACGAAGGTTTTTTGAAGAATTTTTTTGTCGCATAGTCGATAAGTACCTAATAAGCAAATCTATAACTGTGAAAAATTACTTCAACTTAGCCGCTTCATCGGTGGGAGGAGATTGCAAGCTAGCGACCCTCTTGATTACGGCGCTGGAGACTCCGACCGTGCGGTATTCCTCGGGCACTTCATCCCTCTCGATCCGCACCACTCCAGGCTGCTCCTCGCCACTCTGAGTCTGTCCCATCGAGTCGTTGGTGCGAGACCACGACTTGAAGCAGAGGTGAACATTGTATACTCGACATGTAAATGCGCCATCCACTTACCCGAATTAGAATATCCATTGAATGTTGACGATATAACAAGACTCAGCAGTTTCTGATTTTTTTCCAGTTTTTTTACATTCTTTCAGACCTTCTGATATAGTACCCCTGCGTTTCATGACACTTTGTACCCGCGACATTTTGTTATTGTTCACTGTAGTTTTCTCGCTTAGGCTCAGGTCATTATTACGCTGACGATACCGTACGGTTCAGAAGCGAGAACGCATGAAAAAACTTCTCACAATAATATTTTTTTCCCAATTTGATCGTGGGTACAAAGTGTCAGGTACAAACTGTCGCTGTAAAGTGTCGCGGGTACAAAGTGTAGGGCACAAAGTGCCGCGGGTACCAAGTGTCGGTGATCTGTACCCCTGGCACGTTTCGAACGAGAGAAAACTCGTTCTACGTTTACGCTACAGAGATCGAATGAAACAACCAGTTGCAATATTATTGTTTGGGATCTTTGTTATTTAGGGGACCGTGCTTTACATAAGGGGGCGCACTTTACTTGGGGGTCAGGTTACTTTTCAATGACTTTTTCGCTTAAGCTTAGGTAATTCAATGACTGAATTTGTCAAAAAGTAAAAATTTTTGTAATAAATACAGTAGTTTGAACAAACTAAAAAAAAAAGCTCCCCGAAGTTAAGTACGCCCCCTAATGAAATTGTGCTTTAAAAAACCTACTTATTCATAACAGAAACCATAATTAAATTCCGCTACTTTTTCTGTGAAACATGACAAAAATTTTAAACTAGTTTAGTGAAAGAGCGGCGTCGAAAAAAAAAATTTCCCGATCTCTGAAATTTCTTTCCTTTTAAAAGCACCGAACGGGCAATTAACAAAGTGAGGCATGAGGACGCCTTGAGTGAGGCCGTTTGTTGTTTGTACCAACGAGCAACACACTTATAACACACTTTTACTTTTTAACACTACGGACTACACTTTCAGTATAAATGGTAGGTTTTACGTTTGAAAATTAGGTTTTAATTTTAGTTTTTGTTGATAGAAGTGAGTATCGAAGACTTTCACACGCGTTTTAGTAACATTTCACACGCGTTTTAGTAACCGGATTACAGAATGTCTGATCAAGCTCGAGAATTTTTTTGGAAGCAGATCTCAAAGGAGACGGATTCACGGACGTTGTTGAAGAAATCGTCCGATGGTGCGATGTTATTACTTGAGTGAGAGAGCACAAGCAACTGAACAAAAGACAAGTTTTCTTCTGAACTTGAAACACATTGAAAAATGTCTAGTAGCTCTACTTCAATCTCACTAAGAGTCTTTTACGATAAAAAAAATTGACGACTAATTTTTTTCAGTGAAGAAGGTGCGAATAACTCAACGAGTCAACGTAAATTGTCAGTATCGTGTTTTTTAAATATATTTATTTCCACGTCATATCATTTGTTTTGTGGCGTATTAGCTATTGCGTGCGTGTCTCACATAATTTTTCTCAGATTTTTTGTAGGGAAATTTCAAATCATTGAAATTTCAAATCATTGTAAAAATTCAATGTTGAACATTGAAGATTTTGAAAATCTCTGCTCTCGAAAAAAAGTTATGCGGGTGCTAAGAAATACCCTGTTCTCTGCTTGTTTTAAGACCGCGGAAAACATAGAATTTAATTATTTAGTGAAGAGGACTGGGTGAACGAGACTCCCCCTCCTCGTCCGCCATTGACTTATGAAGCTGGGACGTTTTCATACATCGTCAGAACAACTTCTAAAGATGTCACGAATTATGGTGCGGACAGTTGTTATAGTTAATTTTAGGGAAAGTTCCCTTTTGATTGATTGCCTGCCACGCGGAAGATAAAGGTTTTAATGCAAAACTCTTTATGATCGAAAGGCCACACAAATTAACAGTAACACGGAAAGAGAATATAATTAACTGAATTACTAACAAATATTAACACTTTAACAATAAATACTAACACAAACCCGCTCCTGCGACCTTCTGGCGAAGTGTCGTTTTGGACGGTGCTGGGCGGTGTAGAGAAGCCGATCACTCTACTCGATTATTCCCCTCCCCTTATCACACTATGAACATGCACGCTAACGCGTCGCGGCTGCGGCTTGATCAGGGAAGAGAGGGAATTTGAATTACATTAACAAACTACAAACTACTAAACAACAAAAGTTAAACAACGAGTTAACTAAGGTAGCGATAGCTACACTGGGGGCGGCGGCAAGCGAAATTCAGGCAGAGCTACCCCCTTTGAGCATAGGGTTAGCTCCACACAGGGCCCCATGGTGTGCCTGGGAACAAAATGGGCAGGAGCCTACTCTGCATGGCCTATGCGGATGTGCGAAGCAGAGGCATCTTTCGCATCTGCCCGCACCCTTAATAATCAGCCTTCGAGTTTGAATCAAGGGCACGGCATCGCAACCCATCGCGTGATGAACGACGCTCGCGCAGAAGAGGCATGGCTGCTTGGATCTCGATTGGTTCCAAGTTTCCGCCGGCCTTCCTCTCTTCGGGTTATGCGAGGTTTCGCCGGCGGCTCTTTTCTGGGGGAACGTGGGCTGTCTGCTGCGATGCGGAACGTCCATAGCAGGAGAGCGGTGCTTAGCGGCGGGTCGTTTCGATCCCGGGGGCGACTCTCGCAAGTCGGCGCTGGGGTGGTTTTCAGCGGAAGAAGATTGATTGAGGCTGCGCTGGATTTTGCTTAGCCCGATATCTATTTTGGCCTCAAGCATTCTAATTGAATGCTTTATTTCTTGGATCCATGTCTCCATTCGGGATGCGTGACTCTCGAAGAGGTCGGTCACTCTTTCCTCCAAGAAGGAGTACATTCTAGACTCCTCGTCGTTTGCGTTGGGGAAGAACTGTCCCTCTCGCGCCTGCAGAGAATGAAATATTTCCAACCTCTCTGTATAACACCCCCAAAAAGCAGACACTGAGTCCCCGAAATGGGACCAGGAACAGTATCGCTGAATAAGGGGTAGCAGGAACGATACGGGAGCTCAACCACTCTGCTACCGACAAGGAACGAACCCGAAAAGAAAGTGGGGGCCCACCTCGGTATGTTCTCCGAGCAGCTCTTCTTCTTCTTGCCGCGTGAGCGCATCAGGACGCTCTGAGTTAGGCTCATCTTGGTCGCTCATACTGCAGCAAAAAGAGCTTTTTGCCAATAAGATTAAAATATAAAACATACTCTGATACATGCGATTTTATGCACGTGAATAAGGTCACGTATGTGAGACTGGGGGGGGGCTTTACAAATTCGCCCGCCAAAATTCCTGATTCCGCCCTAATGACTTGCAATTTCTTATTGGACGCGCTTCTTGCCCTCCTCCTGGTTTATCCCCCGATTTCTCTGGCAAAGCTGCATTATGGAAATCCGCTTCGTGGGAACTTACTTCTAAGGGGACCAGCAGATTATAAGGTCTTTTCAGGATTCTGCCCGTGCCTGTAAACACAGAGGCGTGATGCTCTCCGACCTCGGTAATGTGCCCTAACGGCCAGGTTCCTCGCGGGGTGTCCTCATTAGCTATCAATACCACTTCACCAGTTTTGGGTTTTTTGTCAGGGACTCTCTGGTTCTTCACGGAAGCCCTCTCTCTGCTTCTGAGTGAATGCAAGTAGGATTCAACAAAAATATCCCAATATTTTTGCAGTATTCTTTCTGTTGACTCGTATTGCTTTTTTAGGTTTGCTGAACTGCTCAGGAAGCCAGGTCCATCATCTTCTTCTCCTGGAACGTTCCCCAGTTTCGTTCCCAGTGCTGCGCCCGGGGACAGGAAGTCTGATGGACGCAAGATTCTTTCCTGGTCTTTCAGGTCGTTGGACAAATGGATGAGGGGGCGGCTGTTCATCACCGCCTCGACTTCAGCCATTACTGTGGTGAACTCTTCCTTGAGAAGAGTTTTTCTCCCATAAGTGCGTTTCAGGCAATTTTTCATGATCGCGACTAGCCTCTCATATATTCCTCCTTGCCAAGGTGCGTGTGGAGCCGTGAATTTCCAGGAAATTCCATTCGTCGCGAGATATGAGGAGAACAGTTCGCTTCTGTTCTCGTTCTCTTTAGTGAAGAGGTTGACTGCATGAAATGCAGGCGCATTGTCTGAGATTACTTGCTTTGGAAAGCCTCTCCGTGCCGCGAACCTGCGGAAGGCTGCGAAGAACGAGTTTGAAGACAAACTCTCTGTCGTTTCAATGTGCACTGCACGTGTCGAGAGGCACGTGATTAAGAGAACGTACATTTTGTCGTATGAAGGAGGTGCCTTTCCATCTTTAGTGGTAAAGGGGCCCGCAAAGTCTATGCCAATGCTTTGGAAGGGTCTTATGCATCGCACTCGGTCTTCTGGAAGTTCGGGTGCGCTGGGGTAGACGTAGGGCTTCGCTAGTGATCTTCTACAGGGAACGCATGTTCGTAAAACTCTTTGAACTGCTCTGCGCGCCTTTGGTAGCCAGTATTTGGAGCGAAGTTTGTCTAACGTGTGGTTTTCGCCTGAATGCATTGCTTGGGCATGTGCGTGACGAATGATCATTTTAACCAGCGGGTCTTCGCTCTTTCCAGGCAAGAAAATAGGGAATTTCTCTCCATACGATAGGTTTGAATTGCTGAGGCGACAATGGCCGCATCTGTAGACTCCATTCTTGTCTTGGAAAAGCTCTAGCAATCGGTTTCCTCTGTCAGTCAACTGCCTGGTCATCGCAATCTGATGCAGTTTAGCGACACACATTTCAGCATCCATCACTTCTTTAGCTGTGAGAACTCCTTGCAGAGGTCCGTCTCCCGCTATTTTTTGAACAGCGGGTGAGTTTTTAAATGTCATTCGTAGATATCTCCGAACGTACGCCACAGTCCTTCTCAGTCTTTCTAGTTTGGAGAATCGAGCGATTTCCACAACTTGCTTCATCGAGTCTTTGACGACAGTAGTCAAGAGCTGATGACGACGGTCCTTTGAACTTGCTTCAATTCTTTCCGACTCCGGCATAGACTCGGGATTCCATATCTGTCTCATTTTGATTCCTTCTTCAGTCAACCAATCGGGGCCGCTCCACCAAATGTGGTCCTTGCTCCCAATCGCTTGGCTGGTGCATCCTCGGCTTGCTACATCAGCAGGATTCTCTTCCGAGCGGACGTGGTCGAAAGTGATGCACTTTCCTGGTTCAGCGCATTTCGGGTGTACTTCTTCGCAAATCTGCTTGCACAACGAAGTTATTTTTCGTGTTGTGTTGATCGCCACTCTGTTCGAGCCGTTGATCTGATTTGCAATCCAATATAGCGCAATCTCGCTGTCTGTGTGAACTCTGCATTGGTAAGTCGTATCGGCATAAGACTTCTTCATACTTTGAACTGTGAAGAGAAGCATTTGACAAGCGAGCAGAACGGCGCGCAATTCCAGTTTTGGAATCGTTTGCTTGTTCTTTATAGGGGCCAGCTGAGATCTCGCCAGTAACAGGTTCGATCGGTCCTCGTCTACCAAGTAGATGGCAGCGCCCATAGCCTTGCACGATGCGTCGGCAAACGTCATGAGATGTACATGAGATTTCTTGCGCCAGATCTGGCGTGGAAGGGTGATCGAAAACCTCTCTAGATCCTTCTCCAAACTGAGCCATTCGGACGAATCTTCGGGGGACATTTCCGTATCCCAACCATAGTCCTTTGTCCAAAGTCTTTGAACAAAAACTTTCGCGGGAAGTAAGAGGGGAGTGAGCCATCCCATGGGATCGAAGGGTGTTGCGAGTTTTTGGAGAACCTTTCTTTTAGTCAATCCTCCTTCTACTTCAGGAATTCTGACGTTCAAAGGAAAATTGTCCTTCACAGAGCACCACTGCAGTCCCAGAACTTTCTGCTTCCCAACTTTTCCTCGGTCGATTTCCGGGATGGCTTCCACGAATGAAGTGTCATTAGAGCTAAACTCTCTCAAGTTCATGCTTATTCCGGCAAAAACGTTTTTGGCTGCTCTGTATACATTCTCTTTGTTCACTGTACTGTCGCACTCAAACAAAACGTTATCCACGTAGAGATTTTGCAGGAGTTGTTTCAACACCCAACAGTAGTCCTGATTTGACTGCTGTTTTGAGAGCTCTAGCACGTGGTATCGAATCGCCGCTTCAAGGAGGAAGGGACTCTGCGCAACTCCGAATGGGGCAACTCGAAATCTACAATGCATGATGTTTGCGTCTGACACTGGCTTTTGCGGGTCTTTCAGCCACAGAAATCTGAGGAGGTCTCTCTGTTCTGGATGTATACCGACTTGCAGGAAGGCAGATTCAACGTCGCTGAGAATGATGCTGTGAGCCAAGCGGCTTCGTATTATCAAAGCTGGGATGCGTTCGAGGGTAATAGGACCGGTGTACATCGCTTCGTTCAAAGAGGTCTTGCCTCGCTCCTTAGCAGAAGCGTCGAAGACAATCCGGATTGGTTTCTGTGGTTTATCCAATCGATATACTGCGTGATGAGGAAGATACACGATGGGACCGCTTTTCTCGGGAGAGGATAGCGCGTTCTCCACATATCCCTTGGCCATGTATTCTCTTATGACGCTGTCGTAGTGATCAAGCTTCCCGTGACGTTTCAGGCTCAGAACGACATTTCGCAGTCGTGCTACTGAGCTTTTATCGTTGGCGGACAATTTGGTTTCCATTCCATCTTTGATGCAGTACTTTGCTTGTATGTGACCTCCCACCCTTTCAACGTTGCTGTTGAAAAATTTCATCACCTTTTCATCCTCTGCCTTCTCGCTGACCTCAATGGGATTTACAGAGTCTTCTAGAGCTAGAAATGACTGTATGGACAGGTTGAGGGTCCTTTGTTCATCCCTTCTTTCGGATAGATGGGCGACCAATAAGCTTCTGTGTACTGTCAGGTTGGTTTCTCCCGTCACCAGCCAGCCGAAAACCGATGGGATGAGTGCCAAACCACTTGGCAATGGAATGGGAGCCTTTTTCCATGATATGGCATGGGTGTAGTCTTTGCCACCGATGAGAATCCGCGGCTGCACGGGTATTGATCGTACGATTTCGTCCGCCATCGTCAGTCTTCTATTCTGGATCAATGCGACATCTTCGGCGGGTAAGGGAGAGCTTTCGAGGGATTCGATCAATGGCTCGTCGTATCCCATGGCCTTCACAATCATCTCTCTCCCATGGGTTCCTCTCAAGGATACGTGGAAGATAGGGTACAGCTTGACACCAGTTGAGCTCCCTCCGATGCCGGTAAGGGAACTTCTGACTTCTTCCACTTTCTTTAGTTGCATTTCCTTCGCCAGAGAATTCGAAATTAGACTCACGGAGGAGCCAGAGTCCAGAAGGAAATCCACTTTCCTGCTTCGGGAACCGTTCTGTATCATTAGTTGCCCGGTCTGGAGCTTGACAAATGAAGACGTGTTGGAAGCGTTCACAACTTGTTGTTCTTCTTGAAGAACTCCTACCACCCGCGGGCGTTCTTGAGCTCTTTCATTTCTCCTTTTAGGAAAGGGATGCGATTGTGGAGGAGGCCCTTTCTTCTTCGGGAAGGGCTGTCTGGCCTTCGCTTGGAACATTTCCATGAATTCTGCGCAGAGAGACAAGTGATGTTTTTCCATGCAGAAAGAACATGTAGGAGAGCATTGATGTGCAGTGCCCCCGGGTAGCAAACAGGCTGTGCAGAGACCCATATTTCTGACTTTCATTAGTCGATCTTTCAGGAGCGGGACAGTCCTACAAGCGTGGGATAGCTTGTGTTTTCCGCAGAAAACACAAATGTCTCTCTCACCAAATTTCGCTATCCTTTCCTCCCTCGCATGGTATTTGTCTCTCTCAAAACTACCGTCGCTATTCTCGTTCGCCACATTAACAGAGTGCCTTAGGATTGATTTCTGCATTTTGCTGGTATTCGAACCCATATTCATGAGAAATAGCTCTTCTTTTATCATGTTTTCCGCGTTGTCTAGAATGAGTCTGACGGTGGCCCGCTCAGCATTATAAACTTGGCGATAAAGCTTTTCTCTTATAAAATTGGGGAATTTTTTGAGAAGGAGTTGCTGCAAAACAATGTCCTCTTGGGCCTCAGTATGCATTCTACCCATCCTTGACATACAAGCTTTCAGTGAGAGGGTCATGTGCAGTAGATCTTGCCATCCATCACTAGAGGGGACTATGTTCTCTAATTCAGTCAGCACTGCTCTGTCGTCTCCTTTTTTGCTAGAAAAACAATCTTTCAAGAGAGCGATTGCATCGTCGTAAGCTGCGGAGGTGCATGGGAATTGATCAAGAGTGAGCTTAGCTGTTTCCCTTAGAGACTGTCTTAAGTAGGACATTTTTTCGATTCTAGAAATGTCGTCTCGATCATGTACCAACTCATTGTATTGTTCCCACCAAGCACCGAATTCTCCCGGTTTACCTGCGAATGCCGGCAGTGTTGGTGTGGGGAGTGCTGGGAGTCTCGGGCTCACGTGCGTCTCGGATCTGGAAAGTCGGACATCAGTGCTGATGTTTTCGACCTTTGGAACAGGGCTGTTCAACTCTTGCACACTTTCAATGAATGCTTCCAGTCTAGCTATGCATCTCTCAACTTTTCTCTCAACCCTAGCCGTATTTCTTTTCTCGGGGTCAGCTTTAGTCCAAATGCACCATTTCTCTTTATAGGCTCTTTTTTCTTCAGCTTTGTGCTTTTCAAGTTTTGGAATCGCTTCCAGCCATGAATCAATTGCATGTTTGAAATGCTTCAAATCAAGCTGGAGTAGTTTTATCTGCTCTCTAGCCAGTCGAACGACTGCATTTGTATCCGTTAAAGGCTTGTTAAGTACTTCATTAGCTTCATTCAGTGTATGCTCGAGGTCTTTAGCTAGAGCCTCGGCCGTCTCTTCTTCCATTAATGGGGCCAAAAATGGTTCTGTGCTAGTGGTGTCCATGTGGCCGATGCACCATATAGTTAATTTTAGGGAAAGTTCCCTTTTGATTGATTGCCTGCCACGCGGAAGATAAAGGTTTTAATGCAAAACTCTTTATGATCGAAAGGCCACACAAATTAACAGTAACACGGAAAGAGAATATAATTAACTGAATTACTAACAAATATTAACACTTTAACAATAAATACTAACACAAACCCGCTCCTGCGACCTTCTGGCGAAGTGTCGTTTTGGACGGTGCTGGGCGGTGTAGAGAAGCCGATCACTCTACTCGATTATTCCCCTCCCCTTATCACACTATGAACATGCACGCTAACGCGTCGCGGCTGCGGCTTGATCAGGGAAGAGAGGGAATTTGAATTACATTAACAAACTACAAACTACTAAACAACAAAAGTTAAACAACGAGTTAACTAAGGTAGCGATAGCTACAGTTGTTCTCCATCGACCAGCAAACGTGAGTATGCGGTTTTGTTTTTGCATTTTCGTTCAAACCTATGTTAACAGGAAGATTGATCAATTTTGGGGTCCCTGTCGTTTTTCCGGCGGAGAAACTATTTTCTTGAAAATTACTCCATTGATCGGGAGTGAGTATCGCTTGGGAGCTATTATCGTTGGTGTTTATTCAGAAAAATCATTTCAGAGTTTTCTTTCACCACGAAAAAAGAGGAAATGCAGTTACAAAGACGGAGCTTGGAAACTGGACAAAGCGGGTCTTTCGGATCATTATAGAAGGATACAAACAAAGCCTGGTCTTCCGCGGCTTCAAAAAACAGTGCGAACTATTTTAGAAGTTTGTCTTGAATGAGAATCATTTCTAAAAATTGTTATGTTTCTTTTTTGCATAAATTTTCTTTTTGCACATTTGCATAAATTTCATGATTAAACGTGTTTATTTCCATATAGTGATTTCTGTAAAAGAAATAGTTATATTCGATTGTCGAACTAGAAAATATGCTCTCGAATATTTTTTTTGGTTGATCTACTGGTTAAACAGATGTGGAACGGTTAATAAAGCAATCTTGCCGAGAAATTTCGGTTAAAATTGGTTCTAACGCAATAACTAAAACAACAAAAAAACTAGAAAAATACAATTTTCATCACAACAGCAAAGTATGAGTGTAACAGACGGTATAACGACATTTCGCAAGATGAAAGCTCAGACCTAGAATTTCACAATCGAAATACTTCCATCATGGAAAAAACTTGATTTGTACATTATGTTGTAAACTTTTAAAACATTACAGGATTGTCTTAGAATAAGTTTCATTCAATGACTTCTTTAAGTTGTCTGGTGACTGTTTTGCAGCAAACAAGTTTTTATTCAAATCATTTTATTCAATTCGTTTAGACTCAAAGAGGGGGAGAGAGAGAGAGAGAGAGAGAGATTAAAATAGGCTCCTCGTTCAATTCCTTCCTTAACACCCCAATCTCGAACTGTTCCGTAGAAGCAGGAGATCGGAAAGCGCAGGGCAATAGGAAAACAAGTAGAGTCAGCCAACAAGAGACAGAGGGAGGATAGAGAAAGAGAGGATCTCTAAAAACAACGCCCTCCTCGGAACTGCCTCTCGAGTTCTCTTCCTGGTTAAAACCTGCAATCATAAACCTCTTTAATTGAAAGACGTATCCTAACTCTTTTTTTCAGTCAGTGTGATTCTCTAAGAGAGGACTTGCCTTTTAAAAAAGAGATTTATGACTCTATTTCACTTTTTTTTAAACTTTTGGCATGAAAATTTTTTTATTATGAATTTTGCGCCAAAAATTTGAATTTTTTGATTTTGGCGCCAAAAATATCCGGAAATTTTTTTCGCGCGCATAAATTTAATTTTTTCGGAGTGCGCATAGATTTTCTTCTAATTCGCAGTGCGGGTCAGAGAAACACCCTGCTTCCATGTATTTCATGTTTTTAAAAATATTTTTAAGAAGGTATTACATAATTAATATCCATGCAAAAAACTTTTTAAATATTTTTTTCATTATAATTTGTGATTCGCATCTCGGTCCAAATTTGTTTTGAAAGTTGCGGCGAATGTGCACCGTGCAGCGGTGTCTAATAGTGAGACGTCCCAGATCATTCTGAGCATTTTTTCGATTCGAAAAAAAATTATTACCGTGGTTTATGGGTGTGCGACATTGGTTCTCACCGGTCGGATCAGAAAAAATGGCTACCTACAGACGCCCGCCCAAGATGGAAAAAATTTGTTTACATAAGGGTCTCCCCTTATAAAAAAAACAGAGGCCCGCGACAAATTTTTTTGTTGGTTCTACTTAAGGGTCCCCTTTATGCTTTGGAAAAACAGAGGCCCGCAGACAGAAGGTCTGACATGACTATTTAACCCCTGGTCTAGTGTATGAGTTGGAAATTGATAAGAACGACCGCTTGTTGAGCGGGTAAGTCTAGAATAATGAAAAGAAGCTGAAAGTCAAGAGCGGAGAAGGGAGAGCTAGTTATTATACCATACTCCACCGGTTGTTTTCAAGTGCGTAGATTTAAATGTTTTTCCGGGTTTTTGAAGAGCGCATAGATTTTTTTACCCACGGTGCGGGTCAGAGAAACACCCTGATGTTCACATAAAGACGACTTATGAATACTTCTCTACCAAATAACTTCTAAAAGCGGCCTGCTAATCTTTTAAATTCTTTTTTCGAGAACCTCTTCGTTTTTCTCGGAGCCCGGAATGGGATTCTCGAGTATCTGAACTCCAGCTTTCTCCAGACTCTGCGATGGATGGCTGGCGAGCACGGGAGATTATCAATAGATTGCCCACTTCTACAGTATTTTCCTCCGAATCCGCAGACCCTACAAATGCAATCCTTCTTCTTCTCGTTTTTGGCAAGAGTTTCCGTCGAGAGAAACGTAAAGAAATTTTTGGTGAGAATTCTTTTGTAGTACGGATAAACGTCTATATTCACGACTCAGTCTACCATACGCTTAAAACATCAACAAGGCGAAATTAGAAGTGAATTGGGTAAATGATGATGTAGACGCATACGTGAGTCATTTCGGGCGATCGTTCATGAAACGCGAAGGTCCCACGTATGACAAACCAACTGATATTTTTTTTACTAGAGTTACCGATCTACCGACCCCTTCGCCATAACCTTGAAACTCATTTTATGAAGTTTTTTTTTTAGCTACAAAGGGACAACTTTTTCTTTCTTGTGAAGAAAAGTTTTATAAGCATAAAATCGAGTACTCATTTATTGACCTTCTCTTGAACAAGTAACAAATGGGAATCAAGTTCAAAACTGATGAGCCCCATTTAGAAAACTGCTTTGGAATCAACTTTTATTATTCCAAAAGTACAACTCGCCTCCAGAGTCGTCCCAGTTGCCAGACATTTTTAGTTGAAGGAATTACCTGATCAAAGAAGAACCAATGATTAAAACAAGACAAATATTACGTAACAGCGTTTCATGTAATGAGCTCGATCCGGTAACGATAACTTTTTTCTGAAAAACCAAAAACTGTTTCTATCAAGGCAAAATGAAGCATATAAATTCATAATGAAACGCAAAGCCGCTTTTTCAGTTTAATCACAAAAAAACCAATTTTGTTTTTATTATTATCATTCAACTTTTGCTATGTAACAAATTATTCGATAATCACTCGCGAGACTTTTGTTGCGTATTTCTCTGAGAATCGTTGTACGATAAGACTTCAATACTCATTTCTATCAACAAAACTCAAATCGAGAAAAAAACAAAACATTTTTTAATCCGGATGTTACTAAAACGCGTGTGAAAGTCTTCGATACTCACTTCTATCAACAAAAACTAAAATTAAAACCAAATTTTCAAACGTAAAACCTGCCATTTATACTGAAAGTGTAGTCCGTAGTGTTAAAAAGTGAAAGTGTGTTATGAGTGTGTTGCTTGTTGGTACAAACAACAAACGGCCTCACTCAAGGCGTCCTCATGCCTCACTTTGTCAATTTCCCCATCGAAAGTAACCCTTTTCTGTGATTTACTAAATGTCCGGCCACCCTGAATCGAAAACCTACCACCTTTGTTAATAAATCACAAAAGTTTCGGTGTTTTTATAGGAAAAATAAATTTCAGAGTTCCCCTAACTCTGAAATGTTGATGGCCTGAAAAAAAGAACAACTTTTTGATGGCCTGAAATAAAGGCAAATGCCGAAAAAAATTGCATAACTTCTTACAGTACGTTGAAGTAAACTCAAGGTCAAATGTATTTCAGTATGTCAAAAACCATTTAAAATACTATTGTTTGAAATTTTTCTTACTCATTGAAGCTACTTGATAAAGCCACAAAAACCTGTAGGATAATCGAAACAATTGCATTATCTTCGTAGATATTCAACGTTTTCCGTTTATGTGTCAATTTTAGCTCATATCATATGAGTCATATGTTACGTGAAAAGGGAAAAGTGAAGCACTGAAAGTGTACGAATTCCGAATGTTACTCTATGTCCCCGAAGTTACTCCAAAGTGTACGAATTCCGAATGTTACTCTATGTCCCCGAAGTTACTCCAAAGTGTACGAATTCCGAATGTTACTCTATGTCCCCGAAGTTACTCCAAAGTGTACGAATTCCGAATGTTACTCTATGTCCCCGAAGTTACTCCAAAGTGTACGAATTCCGAATGTTACTCTATGTCCCCGAAGTTACTCCAAAGTAAATGATGAAGAAATGAAAACAAATTTCGATGCGTTGAAATTTTCATCGATATGTGTTGAAATTTTCATCGATATGTGTCCTAGAAAATTTGCGCTACAGATATTGAACAGTTCATTTTTTACACGAGTTGTATAATTTTTATATAATCTTCAGAGTGTTTCTTCAGATAATTTTTTATCAAGGCTGAAAAGTGAACACTTGATTCAAAACTTTGCTGGGTTTTTGCTTGGTGACCTTTCCTTGCTTTGACACCCTTTCAATAAAAAAATATCACACTACCTAAAAAAAAAAGCTAACATAAGGAATACAAGCTCCAGACCCTGGACTGTGTCATTTAGTGTTACACTTACAGCCAAAGCAATGGTTCCGCTTGCAGTGCCTTTGTTTTACAGGAATCGTCCAAGTCAGGAAAATGGAAGAGAATCGGAAAAGAAGTTGAGCAGAGTACGAAAGCTGATCAGAATATGTAGGGAAAAGGAGAGAAACGGAGAGAGGGACAGTAATAGACAGAGAAAGAGAGTGATGAGAACGATAGAAAGTGAGAGACAGAAAGAAAGCGATCAGAACGAGAGAGAGAGAGAGAGAGAGAGAGAGAGAGAGAGAGATAAAGAGAGAAAGAGGAACGGCAGAACAACAAAAATAAATATGCCACAAAACACAGATTGAAAAAGTTAATAAGTGTTAAGATGAGAGTTAATTGGAGAATTTATTGGAGCGAAAGTACTCCTCTTCAAAAAAAAGTACGATGACTTTTGAATATGAAATTAGAACATTTACTTTGGATTGATAGCTCCTAAAGGTTAGAATAGTACGTCTTAAACTGCTTGGAAAAGTTCAGTACTGAATAGATTCAGATATAACAGTACCTCATATGAAATTTAGCAATTACATATATTAATATAAAATTGTATAAAATGTATTACGACGCTTTATGAATTTGCAATAAACTTTCCATTCCCTTTTTATCAGTCTCCGCCCATTTTTTTCATTTTATAAAGTAATACAACTATAAATTTCACAGAATGGTTAAAATGTCACTTGAGTGCATTCAGTTGTAAACTTTTCCGCAACTTCGCTTTTGCACCCTTCATCCTGCCATTTGCCTTGTTCTGTCTCTTATTGTCTATCACTTCCCTATACTACACTATTCTCTTAGTTTTTGCCGTGCGTTAACCTTATACTTTAATTTCAGCATCCTTTATTTCGTCGTCAGCACTCGTTAACAGCGATTCTCGACCTCGATAATTACTAGCTTCTCCTACTCTCATGTTCCCATATTATTTTCTCTTTCTCTCTCTCTCTCTTTGTCTTTCTTTGTTCCTCTCTTCATTGCCTTTTTTTGGGAAAATGAGTTCTCTTGTTTCTTGTTTCGCTTTGACTTCTTCAAATGGTCTACTCTTCTGCTAATGTAACATTTATTCTTTGCCACTGTTTTTGATGTTATCATTAAGACGAAATTTCCAGAAGAACTTCGCTCTTGATTTAAAAAAATGTGGACAATGGTTTGACGTCAGATATGGGGCTAGATAAATCATTACATATAAGACGTATTTAGTTAACTCCTAGCATATATCTCAAACCCTGCTGAAAACTTTCGGTTCTCTGGCCATCTTTTTGTTCCAAACACTCACTTCATAGCAGTCTAATGTGTTCCAACAAAAGCTCTCGTTGAACTAAAAAGACTCTATCATTTATTTAAACATTAAAAAAACCAGCTGACTATTACATTAACGCATTGTGTCTCTAAAGTCTTCATTGGAATATCTGATATCTATTCCTAATAGCTAAGAAAAAGAAATAATCTTTAAAATATGTGTTTTTAAGGTTCTCATTGTATAGCGGGTATCCATTTACAATAGCTAAGATATAGAATTAGTTTGAAGAAGATTTTCTACTATTCGCAGACTAATTATAATGAATTTTCCCCGCTGAGAAAGGATTGAAATGTTTTTTATCGGGGAAAAAAGTGATTGGAGAGTGTTGGAAGAAACGAGAACTCTGGAACGAATAGGATCAAGGTTAACCAGCCAATCCAAGAAAAGAACTCAAGAAACAGCTAGCAGTTACGATGTGTATTATACATACCACTCCGATCATATCATTTTGCGTTTGCCCACGTCCGCGAGTTCCACTTCTCTAGATTTCTGCCTCTCCTCCCATTTAAGTTTAATAGGTCTTCAAATCACTGTCTTCCAATGAATCGAAAGAGTCAACCGCTAGAACTCTTTCTCTTTTCAGCTGCGTTCTGTTTATGATCAGGACTAAGATCATAGATGTAATCGGACTGTATGCTTGATAATTTAGCATCAATAATAATCAATAATAATAATAATAAAATTTCCCTATTTCAGTTGCTAAGTTACAAGTCTTGATGATATTGTAATCACAGAAGATGTGATAAAATCGTTGCTCCTTTCCGCGTGAAAGTTAGGTCAATATAATATTTAACGACTTTTGCTAGCTTGAATGATATTTCAGTTGCTAAGTTACAAGTCTTGATGATATTGTAATCACAGAAGATGTGATAAAATCTTACAACTTTCACTAAATCATACTGCCAATAGTTATAACCTCTATTGTAAACAATCTTCCCTCTATCCTTTTTTTTCCCTTTTATATAATGGTTCAATTGTCATACCTGCGGTCTACAATCAATTGGCGTAAACCGCTACTGATCTTTCAAATCCTTTTTGTCTAATTAACTGGAAGAATTTTTTTATCAGCAGAGATCATTACATCATTTTATGCACCATATTGGACTTCACTTCGGATCCAATTCACTTGAAATTCTTGAATGTTTCACTTTCGAAACTTTTTTGAATCATCATATATTCTGGTGTCAAGTCCAATAAAAACAAGAATTTCAAATGTTTTTTTTTGCGATTCATGATACTAATTTCGATTCTGTAGGTTTTTATAAAGTGAGTACTGTGTTATAAGAAGTATGTGTACAAAACTGATTGCTTAGTTGTTATCACAACAACGGTCAGTTGAAATCGTCAGGACATTTTAATTTTTCATGAGCTATTTTTCTTTTTATTTGAAAAAGGATCAAAAGAGGATTAAAAAACTTTTTCATTCGTTTCTAGAGAAAAAAAAGAAGACTTGAAGTGTCACCGTATTTAAAACTTTAATTTGGATGAAACATGATGTGAGACGTAATTCTCATGAGCTGAAGTATTGGATATCTATACTCGTGTTAAGTATTCAAGCATCAGAATGTCGTGCGAGAGTGAGCTGGAACGAGAAGCTGATCGACTACGTCGGGTTTCCATCGCAGGTGTCGCCATTGGGTGAGCGTTTAATCACGGTTTGAGTGAGATAATTTTGAATACTTGCATGTACACGTTTAAAAGTGTGTTTTAAAAAAAAACGTATTACAAGTTTTGTGCAAGTATGAATGAACAAGCATTGATGGTTTGGATAGTCATACTATAAATGTTTGAGTTTCTTGCATACCCGAACCAGATGTCTATACGACGAGAGGAACCTACGTATTACAAGTTTTGTGCAAGTATGAATGAACAAGCATTGATGGTTTGGATAGTCATACTATAAATGTTTGAGTTTCTTGCATACCCGAACCAATTTTACAGTTCTTCAAATTCTAAGTTACACTGTTTGAAGGCAGTGACGTCTGGTCAAGATGATAATTGATTGAACTAACGTACAGAAAAACCTTGTCCACCGGGCGGGATCGAACCTAGTCATCTCGTCTCAAACCGAGAGCACGCGCGTTTCCATTACACCACGGGGACGCATTGCTATTCCGTGCGATAGTGTTTTATGAAAGGGTAATATGCCTTCTACAATCATTCTAAAAAGGGAAGGACGGCAAGGTATATGCATTTATAATAAGAGAAAAAATTATTTTTGAGTATTTTATCAGCTTTATGATAAACTTTACAGAGACGAAGTTCCTTAATTTATATAAATCCTGCAAAATTTACAATAATGTGGGTTTCTGATGCTGGTCGAGCGAAAACGTGAAACTTAGTGACCCGGAATGTAACATATAAGACGTTGCTGGGAATAATTTTCGCCAAATTGCTTAAAATGTTGTTCCTTGGGCAGATTTAGCTTTTCCATGAAAAGAAACAGAAAAATGCGCCATGATAAATGGCAGCAAATAAAATGCGTTTTGACGGGCCTGCCGTCAAAAAAAACGTGCAAAAACAAGCTTTCTAATTTTTACTCGTTTTTTCACTGCTAAAGAAAGGACAAAATTTTAAACTGCTTTTATCACTGCCAAATACGATTTTTCTTGCTCGAAAAAAAGTCGTTTTTTAAACTCGGTTGGGGTACGTCGCTAGAAGTGGTTAATGTGTGGTCGTTGCAGATGTTGGTATCGTTTCTCTTTTGTACTGCCTTCAGAAAAAATTCTAATATAGAAATTAGCTTACGCTTATAATTCCTAGTCGGGCTTGGACTAAACAACCTGAAACTCAGTAAGCTGTGTTCAACGGACAAAAGGTGTCCAAAAAAAGAGTTGACTTTGGTAGTGCCAAAACATGTCACAAAGGAAACAATTGACCGTGATTTTTCAGAGACAAAACCTGGCCCAAGAGTAAATCATCAGTTAGCACTGCAAAATAGTGGCCGATTCTTCGTTCCTATTTTGGCAGTGAAAAAAGACTAATATCGGAATTTCCTTCTCCCAAGTTAGCATACTCGAAATCTTGGCAAAATAAGGTTTTTAGCTGAGGAACATTTTGGCGAAAATTATTCTCAGCATCGTCTTATATTGTTTGAACGATCTCGAAATGTTCTTGCTTGAAACTTGCTATGTTTTGATCCCCTCAACAAGTGAAAAAATGAAGAGCGAAAATTAAAAACTACCGCTTTTGTCTCGATCAGCATGGAATTTGAACTCCTAATCAAAACTGAAACCTAACAATAGTTTTTAGAATTCTCAAAAATTCAAAATTCGTTGAGTGAGATAATCGAACTCGCAGAACCTTCGCGACGATCTGCACGGTGTTGCTCGTTCCTCTCACCTACTTTCATCTCCAGGTGGTACGCACTCGCCTCGACGACGATCTCAGTCATTGCAGGTGAGAAACCGGCATGAAGATCACTCAGAGCAAGTCGGTTTAGCAATGTACTCGGTAAAAGTATTAGCAACGAGCTCGCCCCTTGTCATAGTTTTATTGGGTGACGATTGGGCTGTCTTCTGAAGCTTTTCCGCCTCGTACAATAGCTTTTGTCCGTATTTTACTCATTTCATGATAGAAGTTCGACATCCCCTTTTGGTGAATAAATAAGACCTGTGCAGAGGTCTTATTTATTCACTAAAAGAAAATCTGCGTAGTTTATGACAGGCAATGGCCGAAATACTTTTTTTGATCTCAAGGTTCTCAGAATCTGTTTAGAAAGTGTTTTTTGATATGCCATTGATCTTTTCAAAGTTTGATGGAAAGTTATGGGTGAATACATATAATGGACTTATTCGAAGAAGAAAAAAACAAATCTATGATTTAATTGCTTCTAGGCAGAACAGCGCTTTGTTATGGGAAGAGCTTACGTACGCCGAGGAGGTTAGATCTATGTAATCAGTCATTATGATTTTAAAACACTTTTTCTTTCAAAAAAGCTAGTTATCTGAAATCTGATAAAATTAACTGTCGAAATCGTTTTTTAATTGAAAATGAAATCAACAAATATTGATCAATATAATCATATTTAGTTACACTCGAACTTTTTACTTTTTACTAGCTCTTTGTATTTTTGGTATAACTGGGAAAAATTTTTTAGTGCTAATAGGAGTGAAACTTGAGGAGGTGGAAACTTGAGGAGGTGCCAACAGATTGTAGAGACCGTTCTTTTTGCCATGAAGACAGTAGGGTGAAGGTTTTTGATACTAGCAACAGCAAAAATTTACTTCGAAAACAATTTTATTGTAAGTACACCTGTTGTTCATAACGATGTTATTTTAACGTTTAAGGTAAGAAAACTACTTTTTTTCTCTTTTTTTAAAATTTTACGCAGTTCCGAGTTTTATTGAAAAGTTTAACTGTTTGCAGTTTCAATATTTCATCATTTTGGTTTTTCTTCTTCTCCTCTACTGTGCAAAATTTCATGCTTAGCTCAGAAGACTCTTCTAACACTTCAATAGGTATTCTTGTGGAAGCGACCAGTGTGATAAAGCCAAGACTTGCAGCTCTTCGGTCACTACACCATTCATGCTGGGGCCTCTCAACTGCGGCGTGCGTCCCCGAGAAGCAAACGAGCAATCGAAGTCTTTATTCTTTCTCCCACTTTCTCTCAGTTACTTTTCCCTTTTCTATACCACAATCCAGATGGAATTTTTATGCTTTCAGCTACATTTACTTGTTCATTCATTCATTATTCATTCCTGTTGTACATCATGAAAGAATTAGATAGGATGACTGTCACCGAAGTGATTTACATATGTAAGTGATGACAGAAATATGCAATAGTAATAAAACAATGTTCACAGGAGGGATAACACAGTGTACATACAAAATAGTGATAGAAGTTATGAAAATGTGTTTTAAAATCTAATGCGACATAGAGGAACGATCATAAATAGAGTAAGTGACGCGATCTCCAGTCTGAATGACATAGAAGATTTGATTGTGACTAGGTTCTCGAGAAGCTCATTCCAGATGTCTACACGACGAGATGCACTATTGTTCTATGTGACTGATAATCTTTTTTCTCTCAATGCTGCTAACCCTTACGAGTTTGAAGATCCTCATCTGCTCACGACGCTAGATAAACTCTTCCTTCTAAACCAGTGCACACAGCAAAATACATAACTGCCGCTTTAAAAACCGTTTTCTAGAAAAATGTTGTAGCCGCAACACAAAAAGCGGTTTCATCACCTTATTATTATAGATGGTTGAAAAGATTTCGATCCTTCACATGTGAACAGAAACTTTACTATTAATTTCAGTTATGGATATGTATCATCCATCTCAAAGTATCTCAAAGTAGTGAAAAAAGTGAAAATGCGTTACAATGTAAAACGATATAGAGTTTTTGGATTCATCGTCATGGAACCATGATGGAGGCTTTCCATGGCAGCTGTTGTTGTTCTAACCACTTTTTTGAACGATTTGCTGATTCTATTTGAAACTGCTAAAACATGTTAAATATGTACATTTTTAGAAAACCACTTTTTTGGGTTACTAAAGTTTTTTCTTGTTGGAAGAATAGAGTTTTCGAACTAAAGAACCACTCTATTCTTCCAACAAGAAAAATCGTTTTAGTTCGATAATTAAATGAACGTTGACTTGTAGCGTCGTGAGGCTACCCGGAAGGTCATGCTGGTGTGTCCGTGTAGTTGCGCCGTAGGAGAACCAGGCCGCCCCGGAACCATGGGCCCTGACGGCGAGACAGGTCCTCTCTCTCAGTCCTCTCTTTTTCTTCTTTCCTTCCTTTCTTCTTTTTAAGTTCTCTGTTACTCTTTTTTCTTTTTCTAAGTTTCCTTTTTTAAAATCTTAATTTTTTATCTGATCGCATAGAATTCATGGCCCGTTTGCAGAGTCGTGTATCAAAATACAAAGTAAATCATAGTCTACAAAAGAGTGTATTGAAAATATAGAATAAGACAGAAGAGTCTACTCGAGGCAAAATACTCTATTCTTCTTCTCTCTAACAAAATTTTTTGCAACCAAAACTTTACTTTAAATTTTTGTCCCAGACAGTGCATGCGGGTACATGTTTGGCAGGTGTTTAGCGTCAGTTTATAAGTTGTTCAATACATCTTTGAAGACTAAGACAAGAGAAAATGTTATAGATATTGAAACCATTCGATAAGAACAAAGTATAATCGTGCTTCGAGTTTTAATGCTTCCAGGAGAAGACGGTTCTCCAGGAAACGATGGCCATCCTGGACCTGACTTTCAGCTAGATGGATACTCTAACGGCGGAGAGGTTGGTTCAGCTCCTATTCAAAGAAAAATGGTCTTACCTTGTCTGACACTCACGGGAAGAGTTTGAGCAAGTAAAGATATGCTGGGTGTTCTAAGGATCGAGATCTCTTAGAAGTACAGAAACAGAAAGGTAACTTTGTTGTCTAAATTGAATATTTAAAACCTAGACTAGTTGATAACGTTATACACTACCATATAGGGCGATTACATCGAGAAGAATGATATGATGTGTTTCAAGAAAAACATGTTCTAAAAAATATTCAAGTTAAAATCTGATCAGTTTTGAATGGGAAAACATCCTGGTTGCACAACTTGTCCTTGGTAGTAGTCGAACTTTTGACTCATTGCACAGTAGTTACCCTTTTGCAATCCCCGAGCTTGCGCGAACAAATTGAAGAAGTAAATTGGCCACTGAAGGAGTGGTGCTTCGAATGCGCTCCGGCTGCTCCCGGTCGCCCCGGAAGTCCCGGTCTACCTGGAAAGCGAGGCTTGAACGGCAAAAACGGCGAGCGAGGACCTAACGGACTCAGAGGTTCTCAGTTCTTTAATAGATTACCCTTTCTGATTTTTTTAGAATCCTACAAACTTTTGTCTTAAAATCTATTGAATGCTACATATCAATCAGAAACCGACAGTATTTGCATTTGAACTTAATTTAATTCCAAAGCACAACTCGTTCACGGTAATCACTAATGTAAGGTTAAATAGTGAAGTTTTTTGAAAAAAAATTTTTGAAACGGAGAAAACATTCGATGGGAAGCAAGAAAGAAAGTCGTTTTGAAATAACATTGATCCATTTTGATTTGTTAGTTGGAGGCAATTTTTTTTCAAAAAATACTTTTTTTGGCCGTAATAGAAAGTAATGATACGGAGCGTCATATGACCTGAATGAATGCTTTGAGGTGCACAGGGAGATCAAGGACCTCCTGGCCAGTCTGGCAAACCAGGTTCTCCTGGCCAACTTGGTGGTAGAGGACCTCCAGGAGTTGTACGTTGAGCTTTTTTTAAAATCTAATTTTCTTGTAGAATAAAAAAAAGAACTCTTTTGATGCCGAACGAGCTTACGGGTAATGGGTAAAACTATACTATCCTCTTCAGGTTGAGCGGGTTTCTGGCCCGCCTGGACGACCAGGCATTCCAGGCATAAAGGGATCTCCGGGCTTACAAGGAGAGGTCGGAGCGGCCGGCCGTGACGGAGAAGATGGACTGACCGGACGACAGGTTTCATGGATTCCCATGTTTCTTGTTGACATTGAATGCTTAATCTCCCAGTGAGGAACATGAATCGCCTAAATTCAAACACCTCCAGGATCTGGGGAAAATTGAAGTTTAGGCCCCCACTTTACTTCTGTCCCCCACGTGGTAGAAGAGGCCCCCACTCCATAGTAAAACGGTTCAAAAAAGGGGGGTCGAAAGGTTAAGGACCAAAATGGGGTGAGACTGAAGTAAATTGAATTTTAACCCCCACCATACAAAACGGGGTATTGAAGTACATACCCGGACCTTTTTACTTTTAGTCTCCCGCCGACCAACATTTTTTTAGTAAAATGTTTGGTTGAATTTTTACCCTCCTCCCCCCTTCAAGGGGGGGGGGGTTAAAATTCAATGACGTGACACCAAAATTCAATTACGTGGGGAGGTTAAATTTGCAGTAGAATTTTTATTCGTAAAATAAATTGAAAAATCAACATTCGTAAAAAAGTACAATTCAATGTATAATTGAGAAAAAAAGTATATGGAAAACTTATAACAACCCAATAATTCGTGATACAGCATCCTATAACAACCGGGTTTAAGAGAGTGGGGGGAATTTAGTCTAGGGAATTCCTTACACCAAAAAGGCAATACCAAAGTGAAACTGTTTCGAGAAAAACTATCTTTATGATCAGCGAGATCCATACATTCGCATCTTCTGATAATGCAGCGTAAAAATTCGAAAATGTACTTTTATAAAGTGAGATAAAGAAAGTGATAATTTTGAGTGTTCGTTTGTCTCACCCCGCATCGCCGTGGAATGCCAATGAATTACGGTGTTTTTTTCAATTTGAAGCCTTTCTCTTGGAAAGTGATTGCATCGCTCAGAAAGTAGCAATGAAAAACTTCACAATTCATTTGCATTTCACGGTGATTCGTGGAGTGAGGGAAGTGTGCTTTGCCCGTGAATATGCGCCCGAAGACAAACAGTTTAGTCGTTGATCGATTTATCTTACAAAGTATTGGCTGTCCCTTTACTTTGTCCCAATAATGGCTGTCCCAATACTAACAAAGTTGTTGTTGTTGTTGCCGGCAAGCAGCCCACATCGAAGACTTTTGGTTATGAACACTCTCTTCAATGAGAGAGGTTCTCGTGTTCTTCGGACGAGATTTGCCGGAGAAGGGTTTTGATGTCCTTTGCAGTCCTGAGGCTCTCATGCTGCACCTTGTGAAAGCGGACATCGTTGTAGCAACCTGTTCATGCTATAGGCCTTGTGAGTGGGTGGTCAACCCGGCCTAGCATCGTTTTGGGTGGGAGTAGAGACGTCTCGCCTGTCGTTGACCGGAGATAGGCAAGAGGCTATTTGACTGGCGCCTCGACTCGCCATTGATAAGTATAGCGGAGTATCGGCTGATGTTTGGTCCGGTGGCTTGCCCAGGCCGGTCCGGCATCGCCCTCCTTTGAAGAGCTATACTACCCAGTTTTGGTCCGCGGCGGGATTTCTCCCGCTACCTCCCAGCACGAATTCTTCGTAGGGAGGCGTCCCTCTATCCGCCACCTGAGGTCGCGCTCGATTCTGGACTGGATGATCCGGCTCCATCCGTGACAGGCTCTTAAGGCTGTAGAGTCACGAATGGCCACTGTTGCCAGTGTGTTTCGAGATACTAACAAAGTATTGGCTGTCTGTTACAAAGTATTGGCTGATAGAATAGCGCAATAATACTTAGCAAGAATAACATTCCAGACAATAACAAACATATAAAAATGGCATTCCGATACGAGATCCTCAGCAGGGTTCGAACATCTTTCGTTTTTTCCGGTTTTTTTCGAAATTTTTAGACAAAAAATTTTTCTACTTAGTCGAAAAATTCGAGTTTTTTTCTCGTTTTTTCGACTTTTTTGCTCAAAAAATGTTTTCTCCGTTTTTTTCGACTTTCTTTCCTTCAATTTTTTTGCTTTTTTCGCTAGTTTTTTTCGTTTTTCGTCTTTTTATGAGCAAGCCTGATCCTGAGCTCACATAATTCCTCTCTCTTCTCTTCCTCCGGTATTTATATCTCGGCTAGGGGGCGTGTCTTGTGGCCCTGAAACTATAGGCCTCAGGCGTAACAGTGGACAGACAAATGAACTTACGAAATCACCACTCTATCCTACACTATAAAAGTACTTTTTTTGGATTTCAACGCTTCGTAAAAGGAAACATTCCCCAGTTGGCATTTATTCAACAGAATAAAGTTTTTTCTATCAAGTCCTGAAAATAATTATACGAATACTTCTATGGACAGGGTGAAGAAGGTCGACCTGGCAACCCCGGAAACGACGGCAGACCGGGTTCGAATGGATGGCCTGGGCCAGCTGTTCGTTTATCCACGTCTTTTCAATAATGGATGCTATCTGATACACTGTAACATCATGTCATGTTGTACCGCTTCTTATTGTAACATCGTGTTAAAAAATATTGAATAAAAGTTTGATAGTAGAAGGGGAGAAATAAATTGAAACATCACGTCGGAAATGTAAATCATGTATACGTAAAATATTTTGCTTATACTACATATAAACTGAAGACTGAGTCCGTAACTTTTTAATAATTTTTGCCTGTGAACGTCTGAACAGAATTTTCAAAAAAAAATTACAATTAATATAAATTGACGTGTTTTCATTTCAAAGGGTCCGATCGGTCCATGCAGCCACTGCGGGCATGTTGGAAGTCCTCCATGGGAACGCCCGCAATCATACCCTACGGTGAATTTTTTCATCTGAGAGTCGCCTTGAGAAAAATAAATAAATTGCGGAGTGTCTCAACATTGAGCCTCGAGATTTTAAAGGTTGTTACGTTAAAAGTGCGAATGAAGTCGCTGGTATGGTCATCTGATGCCAAGGACCCACTTATCATCGATTAAAACCTAATCTTTCTATATATAAAAAACCGCAATCTTGATTCATGAAGACGCTAGCTTAAGGCCTTAGCCTTGAACTTTTCCAGTTTTTTTTTGTAATTTACAGAACTTTATAGGAACTTTGAATTCAAGACGAATTCTCTAATTAGGCTCTGCCAAGTGAATAGAAGCATACAAAAAACAGCGAATCAGGCAGAATACAGTATTTACAGCTGGTCAGAGAGTCTGCTAGTCGCAAAGAGACTGCTAGTCGCAAAGAAAGTACTTTTTCTAACAGAAGAAATTATTTTGAACGAGTTTCACGTCAAGAATGACTCATCCAGAGTGAGAAATTTTTTCGAAACGAAAATTCTGCACTGCAGATGCCTTCCTCTGCTGGTGGTTTCTATGTCCACGGTGGCGACTCGTACGCTTCAACATCCGCCCCTGCTGCCTCCCCATACAAACATCCTGATAGCGGAACAGAATCTGGTCCGAGTGCCGCCGCTGTTCCAGAATACGCATCAGGCTCGTCCGCTGCTGATCAAAGCGCCTACTCCACTGGTGCGTCAGCCCCGAAACACGCAAAGGAGCCAGAATCTGAAGCGGTGAAAGGATCAGCAGAATCCCCTTCCGCAGGTCATGAATACGCCTCAGGCTCTGGAGCTGCTGATCAAGGCTCGTATCCCACTGGAAAGTCAGCTTCCAAACACGCAAAGGAACCAGAATCGGATTCGGCGAAAGCCTCGGTGGCGACTCCTACCGCTGTTGAGGAATACGCTTCAGGTAAGGCTGCAGGTTCTGGAGAAGCATATGCATCTCCGAAGAAAGCTGAAGCGGCCGTTGAGGCTCCAAAGCCCGCTCCGAAAGAGTCTGTAAAAAAGTCTTCGAAAGAGTCCCTCAAGGAGCCCACGAAGGAGTCTTCGAAAGAGTCTTCCGCGCCAACTGCCGCTGAGGAATACGCTAGCGGATCAGCTGCAGCAGCTAGCTCACACCCCGACCCAGCAGATGAGTCAAAACCCGCTAAGGCTTCCAAGAAGACTCCAGCAGCTAAAGCCACAACTCCGGAAGCAGACGAAAGTCACTACCCGACACCGGCGACCGCTCTCGCAGGCTCATCAAAGGCTGCCTTGGATGCATATTCCGGAGCGAATTCTTCGGAGGAACCAGCCATTGCTGTATTGGCGAAGGCTGCTAAGCACGCCTCAGAAGTCGGCTCATCAGCAGGTTACGGTAAGGAATTTTTCGTGTGATTTGAGGGTTCTTGTTTCAAATTTTTTAAAACTAGATTTACGCTTAACCGCGAAGCATTCATGATTAGACAATAATGCTGTGCGCTCTCGATCACTTTGTCAGACAAGAATTTTCCTAGACGTTGATTTATATCGACTTTCACTAATTTATTCTTTTTCAAAGATCATAATTGGTCGACTGGCAAATCCGATTAAGTGAAAGATTATAAATACTCTGTAACAGGTGTATTGTTAAATGTATTTTGTAAATAATTCTTCTATCGATTTAGGCTACGTCATTTAAACGAGTTGATATACAGTATGTAAAGAATAATCATGGATGTAGTTTTCATGCAATTAAGTAATTAGAAAAATACGATCTTATTTTATTTTAGTGGTAAGATTCAGGTTTTAAAAAATTCTATTAAGGCTATAAACTTCATTTAAAAAAAATTCATTTATGAAGCAACGTGCACTTGTGAAAAATTTTAGAAGAAAATTAAGATTGGCTTAAAGGATTCTTCTTAGTTTATTTTAACCTCTCCCCCACACATTTTACAAAAGCCCCCCGCATAACTGTACTTCAACAACGCACTCTCTAAAATCCTATCAGTTTTATTATTTTTTCCTAAGCCTAAGCAATCATTTCATAGAAAAATCAACATTATTAAAAGTACAAAGCAATCAATAATTGAGAAAAAAGGGGTTTATGGTGAAGTTTAACAACCATATATAAGATGACACAGCATCCTATAACGCCCGGGTTTGAGAGAGTTGGGGCTAATGTATCACAAAAGTTTCTCAGTGCATTTTGTCCCGTGAAATATAAAAAATTTAACCAATATAAGTTTAAATTAGATAAAAATGCTTCAAGATACTTTCTCCTGAACTGAGTTTCATTTTCTTCCAGAAAGTGAGCCGAAAGAAGGCGGCAGCGTCAAGGTAAAACATTTGAACTATCATCATTGATGATTGGGTCATTCTTGAAGAGCCATTAAGCTATCGCTTGCTTATCAAACGTTATGAATAGACGAAAGTAGTTTATTTTATGTTTCTTTTTGATAAGTAATATTTTTCGCATTTCTGGCGTAATTTTTCGCTAAATGAATACATCAGATCATTTACGTCAAGAAAACTGGGCGATAAATTAATTCCTAGTTCATAGCAGTACTGTGTGAAATATACTTTGAAAAGTACATAGTGAAAAGTACATACTGTAGATAGTAAAAAGAAATGAAATATTCAACCCTAATTATGATACAAAAACATTAAATTGACCTATTTCTTGTTCATCTCAAATCTGCATCTTCATAAATCGTTCTTTCTTGCCACAGCTAAATGTTTGAAATATGTGCTGGCGGAAGGATAAAATTCCTAACATATGGACAATTATCAATACGCTTTGGTTAATTTGTACAATATCTGTCTGAGTTATTTAATTCGTAGTCACGAGCGAGAAACTTCGAAGAATGTACTTTTGATATGTACTTACTGTTGATATGTACTTAAAAAAGTACATATATGTACTGTACTATATGTACTTTTGAAATTAGGCTCAGAAGATTAGATTATATTCTATTTTAGCTGCTAAGCCCTAATATATTTTATCAAGTTTGTTTTCAAACTCACTTGCGAGATTCAATCGCATGGCATTTTCATGTATGTAAATACTTGGAACGGAGAAGAATAAATAGTATGTTGTTTATAACACAAGTGCATAAGAAATCTTTCACACGAGCAGGAAACTTAAGTTTTGTTTCAAACTCGTCGTTTCGAAAACTGCGAAAATCTTCGCAGATGTTTCGAAAAAATTCGAAGAACGGAAAAAAACAGTTTGTATTTTGAAGAAAAAAACAAGAAACTATTTCAACTAGCAGGATATCAGCCTGTTTTCGTTTTTTTAATGAGAGCTTAGTTTGATTCAGCATATGATGGAGTAACTATGCTCGGGTAAATTTAACTTTAGGGACCCACCTGAAAGCAAGTCCCCCTTCTACCACATGGGGGGCCAAAGTAAGGTGGGTCCCTAAAGTAAAACTTTCCCCTATGCTCGAACACATTTTTTTATATGTACACATGGACTTGGTGAAACATTGCACAAGCATTTCGATGATCATCGGGAAAGATGGTTACAAACTTTTCTTGGTTCTTGTCTTCATCTTTAAGCTATCATATTTTGACATCAGTTTCAGAGAATATTATATCAGAAAAAAAATAAGAAAACATCATCTGATAATAGCCTCTCTGGTGCTCAAACATTTTTTTTTCATAGACCAATCTTTTGATATCTTCGCAGATTCTTCCTTGTTCTAAAAATTTTCTTGATTTTCGCTTCAAGATAACTCTCACATTTGGATGATTAATTAATAATTAATAAAAAATTTTTGCGAACAGGAAATTTTTTTCTCAAAAATGATTAATTAATAAAAATTTTTTGCGAACAGGAAATTTTTTTCTCAAAAATACCCATAGAGTCTTGAATGAATTACATATAACTTCAAAAAAAGTTCCGAATGAATTTTCATTTAGAAACATCAGTAATTTTCATTTAAAAATTTGAATATTGACGCACTCCATGTCTGCTAAATTGATCAGAGCAAATAGAAAGAAAAGTTGAGTGAGTTAATAGAAATAAAAGGTTTTCTTAAGTCGCGGAAAGGCATGGCGCACGGTTTTTCGGTCTCCAGAAAGTTTCTCTCCGTTCCGCTCTTTGCCAAAGCTGGCCAGCCACAGATCTTGATTAATTGCATTCATATATTTGTTTCTGGGTAAACTTAGCGAACGCTTGCACGTCTTTTTGCAACTCGTTTTTCATGAAGGCAAGACGAGTTTTCCCCCACAATCTTGCTATGCCAACATCGAGGCGTTTGAACCAGAGTGTCGATCGCAGCATAGTAATATCATCCATGTCAAGAACGTTCTCGGAGGAGCACGTGGTACCTAAAGTCTCCGTCTAATATTAAGGAAAATATCACCAAATAAAGGCTGTTTGCCAAGTTAGAAAAAACCTTCACCCTTGCATAAGGAACAAAGCTTTCTGAATTTACAATGTTGAATACTGATCCGAAATACGGGTTGTTCCCCCTATCACTTAAGCGGTCGTTGGTTTTAGATTTAGGGTGGCAGGAAAATTAGTAAATCACAAAAAGGGGCAAGGAAATTTCAGAGATTGAGGGAACAACCCGTTAAAGGCCCTGAAATATTTGAACATGAATGCGATCCGACGAATTTTCATTGCAGCTTTATCACAATCGAGGTTGCGGTCAGCTTCACCATAACGCCAGTCTTCCTACTACAACTATACTCAAGGAACAGGAACCACGAACTAATCTGTTTACAACATCTGTTTACGATTTGTTTGTTGCTCGAAGCATACCGGATCAAAAAATCTTGAGTTGTTTGTGTACGAACTATTTAGCAGAGGAGAAGTCATAGGAGATGAAGGAAGATGATTCGGCTGAAGAAGCAGAAGAAGCAAAGGAAGAAGATCTCGCCACTACCAAAGTACTTTTTTCCCTTAATATTCTGCTGAGACTTTGGCACTACTTTCTTTGAACGTAAAGCCTTTAAAAACAAAGTTTTCATCTGTTTTCTGAAGTTCTTAAATAAATAATTAACTCACATCCGTTTATTTCTTCCTTCTGATATTAAAATTGGGAAATATAATTGCTTTGAACGAGGAATTGATCAATAGTTTCACAATAATACGTTGTTTTCTCAACCGTCTCTACATTATTTCTGTAAAGCTGAAGTCTAATCAATATCGACAGTCAGTTGAACAATGATTATCATATCTCGTTGCTTTCATAGCTATTTTACCATAGCTATTTGATGGCTATACGTCTTAAGCTGTAATTTAAAAAATTTAGATGCGAATTTTTGCGGTCCTATAAGAAACATGACGTTATGTCCAGGTTTCCATACCACCACGAGAGGATGTGTTCGAGCAGAAGGGCAAAGTTCTGAGAAAAAGCAATTCCAAGCAAGCTCATCAGGTTTAGTGCTCAAATACTTGGAATAGGAAATAATTATTTTTTGTATGCAGCATGAGAAATTCTTATGGTTTTTGTGATGAGTTTTCTGAAGAACGAGTTAAAAAATTTTCAAAATGATTTTTCACTGAAAAGCGTGCAATTCACTGTTTTGCACAAACGTTTTTTTCAAAAACAACAACAATATGTATCATGAAGCTTTACTTTCCGTTATAAGAAAAAATGATTGTTGTTAAAACATTAAAATTTTTTTATGATTCAGGTTATGTTTCGTTTGCGTGCTTGTCATTTACTCTCATAATACTCTCTCTCTTCTTTGTTTCATTCTTTTCTCATCATATTCTTCTATCTATCGCTCTCTAATGCAAAAAAATGATGACTGTCAATACACCTAGACAAGTAAACATGTGCGTGAATACATATAACAAACCGCTTTCCTTTTCCTCTCCCTCGCTCTTTTCCTGACAATTTGTTATTGAATTTAACTTTTTTCGCGCTTTTTTCGTTGCTCTCCTTTTCTTTAACCATTTTCTATGTTCTCATCTCGAATCTTATTTATCTTTTATCCATTGTAAGTCCGAAATCTTCTCACGAAAATAAGGTCTTGTTAGAAGTAATTTGTAACCAAAAAAGCCTGCAATTCTACCTGTTTAAAGTTTTAATTGAAAAAATTTAAGCGATTACAAAGCTATACCTGACTGAAAAGGGTCAATCACAAGTTTAGTTTTGTAAATTATGAATTGAAGGCTCATGTTAATCTTTAGATAATTGTAAACTATTATACGAGAAAAAGTGTTATTGTTAATGAAACTTATCGAGAAAAAAAAACGAAAAAGTTGAAACTTATCCACAAAGAATAAATAATGAATGAAATATGATGTGTTGAGTAATTTGTGTGATTCGCAGCGGAGTTACAAGGTTTTCGAGTAACAAAGGTTCATAAATAAATAATCTTTCTGCATTTTTCTATTGTTTCTAAAACTATAAAAGATCACACGCCCTTGTCGAAAAATTGAAATTCGCCACTCATTCAAGCGAAAAACCTAGAAGCTCAAATAGAAGTGAATGACAGAGGAGAGAAAGAGAGATAGAGAGAGGGAGAGAGAGAGAGAGAGAGAGTAATATGAAAGGTCAAGAATATGAAGAAGACTCGCTCACTTATTATTATTATTTTAATCCCCGCACTTGAAAGAGCGGTTGTTTTACTTTCTTTATTTTTGAATAGTTAAATCCACTGACTGTGTATGATGAGTTATTGTTTTCGCTTGATTTATGTTTGTTTCTGTTTTTCATCTTTCTCTATTTTCCCTCCTTCCTCGTTCTGTTTCATATGTCCCTCTCTCTCTATCTTCTATAATCTATCTTCTTTTCTAATCTCATTCGTTTCATGTTTCATACAAAAAATCTTCTAATTTATTCTTTCTCGTGTCTTGTAATATTTGCTTGGCCCCTTTTTTCGACCCAATTTCTTCGTTCTTTTCATCTGCTCTCATCGTATTTTCCTCTGAGACTCTTTTTTGAAATTCAAGACGGGTTAAATCAAAGCATCTCATGTTAGGAAATCGAGAAAAGTAGATCCCTGAAACTATTGATTGCTCTTAATGTTCTCCCTAAAATACGGAACGTAGTGTGAAATGCACATGATTTTTTTAGCGAGCCTAATTTACATCATTCCAGTTATTCAGTGTTGTTGATAAGTTGACATTTTGAGGGAAAGCTGATAAGAAAACTTGAGTAGACTTTCATGTCTCGAAAGTTGATAAAGTCGAGAAGTTATTGATTGATCAGCTGTCAAAATTCGACACTTCTAAGTAAGTACACAGTGTAGTGTACACTATAGTGTTATCTTGTGCAAAACGTAAAATGCCAGAGACACATAACAATCATGGGATCATAAATTTCTTTCACAACCAGGGGTTAAATAGTAACCGGATCGGTCCCGTCGGCGGATACATGTACACACATTATTGACAAAAAACTCCCTCTCTTTTCTTACCCTTTTCCTTCATTCCCTCTTCTTTTTTCCTCCAAACTTTGAGCGGCGGATACATGTAAACCCAAATTGGGCGGCTCCATTTAACCCCTGTTCACATTGTTCACATTCACATTGATCACACTTCACAACCATCTTTTAAAGTTATTTTGAGATCACAAAACATTTTTTACAAAGTTAGAACCAAAAGTAATTTTCTTACAAAAATATATCACAAAACTATGAAATAGTAATTATTTGTAAGAGAGGAAGGCTTACTCCTTTTTTAACAAGTGTCGCAGGCATTTGAAGATGTCTCAGTTTAATTTTATGGAGTTTTTAGAGTCCTGTTGAAAACTGTGGACCTATTTGACCATCGAGAGAAGTGCGTAGAGCAAAAATATCAGGGGCGGAGAAACAGCTTATTTAGAAGATAGACAGTGTCTATTAGAGAGAAAGTGTGTGCGATGGAAAAGTGAAAAAAAGAAATACTGACATATTTTTTACTAGGTTTTTCAGAGCGCACATACATTACACTTTCATTGCAGAGATATGAAACAATATGTATTTTACCTTTAAAAGTTGTAAAAAAAACAGTTTACTAACTTGCAGCGAAAAGTTGAACAATTCCGTTTTCAGTTATAATTGAAGAGACAGAAGAAGAAAGAGAAAGGAAAACATGAAGAGAGAGAGATGAAAATAGAGAGTAAGGAAGAAAGAAACAGGTGGATTGATCATTTCGAATGTTGTTTCTTCCGCGTTTTTCAACTACTAATGTTTACCTTTTTCTGTGGCAAGATTATTGCGCCGAAGGCAGCTCGATTAGCATGACCTCGAAAACCAGTGATTAGCTACGCGAGGGAACATTGATCTGAGCCAATGAAGCAAGATTGATCTAGCTTTGATGCAGCCGCGCTTTTTTGTATATCAAACTGTTCTTCTCTAGACTTTGCTTAGCGAGTATCGAAAAAAACACATCTAAAATTAAAAGATTAATCGTGACTTAATCCTCTAGTACTTTAACGAAGTAATTTGAAGCAGTTTTGACGCACTAGATTAAACTGCATCCGTGAAAATTTGTGTAGCTAGTTTCACCTCCGTTGTGATGAACTTCTTTCCAGATGACGTCGGACCAGACGAGTCCAGGTGGCTCTAAACCAGAACCGACTCAGAACCCTGCGCCAGCACCCGTTCCGCCAACCAGAAATAGACGTCGGAAAGTAAGACTTTTTTCTTCAGCTGTTTTCAAATTGAGCAGGCCGCACTTCACTTGGTATTTTTATTTAAGGACCCTTTTTTGAAAATTTTTTCTAAATTTAAATTGAAAAAGTAATATTTAATGTTGATTTTCATGTTATTCTTTTAGAAATGGGTTATTTCGTTGATGACTTTATTGCCCGAAAAAGAAATGTAGAACTGATTAGCAAGTGATTTTTCTGGAAAAAAATGTTTGTAGATGTCACCATTTGAATCAGTAAAAGATGGGTTGCGAAATGTTTTGTTAGTATAATAAACATTTAATTTCAGCTTTTGAAACATATACATTAAAAATAAGATTCAGGAGCATTTCTGCTTGTCATTAGTTTTTCTCACAGAATGATTAAAAAGGCGAGAAACAATTGCTTATATAAGAACAATAGTGAATATATTCTACAATACACAATGATCACAACAAAGTATGAAATCGAACTTCAAAATATCAGTACAAGCAACAAAAGAAAAAACACTATCTATCCCTCCTGCGTTTGTGCATCAATCAATAGTAATCTTTTGAAATCCGTGAACAAGTTATCTTCTTCATACAAATGTTTCGACCGAAAGCCATCTGTTTCAGTTTCGGTTGTATTTATTGTTCAATAGTACCTGATTCGGTTGTATTTATTGTTCAATAGTACCTGATTCGGTTGTATTTATTGTTCAATAGTACAATTCACTTCGAATACGCATACTACCAAACAGTTCACAACTAAAGAACATGTCAATCAAACAGTTCACAACTAAAGAATAATAGCATAAAGTACAAAATAAATTCAATCATTGTCATATTCATCATGAGAATCGCAAGTCCTTCATATATTTTTTTCCATATTTGAAGATTTTTTTCCCAAACGTCATTGACCGGGAAAGCGAGTGCGCCAATCAGTGGAACTTGATTTTATAACTGTTTTTATTCTATATAAGGTCGAAAACATGGTGAAAACGGGGCTGACTAGTCTTATCGCATGGGAACCATAGGTTTTATAGTGTGTCCCGAAGGGACACAGAGGCCTACCAAAGTTGAAAATTAGCCGGAACAGAGACCCACGGTTTGCAAAAAAATTGTTTTATTGAGAGAATATAGTTTTCATATAATTATCTATATTCATTTCAATTACATTTCGTATATGAAAACAACTTCATCTGTCGAGAAACGACTCAATTTTCTTATCACTGGCAGGTTTCAGTTGTGAAATATTCTCGCTTACAACGGGTCTTTGTGTTGTTTTTGACAAACTATAAAACGCCCTGAGTAAAAAAAACAACTATTTATCATCGAACAATCACGTTATCATTCTTTCATCATTTTTCGATGATCTAGTATGAGTTCTACTTTTCAAAATTACTTTTTTTATTTTGTTTGTGATGTACTACAGACCCGTTGCAAGCTTCATAGGTCTGTTCGAATGCAGCGCATCTCGTTTAATACATGAGAGTAAGAAGTCTAGGATTATGTTTTGTCGTGCCTTTGAAAAAAATCAAGTTGTACTATTTAACGGTTTTTTAAGCTTCAGTTTTTTCTCTCTTTTCATGAGTCTTTTTTATAACTGAGAATCTTTCTCTCGTTGCTCTGTCTCTTTTTCTCTCTCTGATCCTCTTCGCTAACGCTTCCTCTGCCACTCCCTTTCTTTCTCTCTCTCTCCCTCTCTCTCCCCTATCTCTCTTTCTGTCTTTCTTTTTATCAATTTTTTTCACTTTCTCCCATATTCATGCTCTCTTCATATCCTTCCTCTTAACGTTCCCGAATTACTCTCAAGTTTGGAGTCGATTCCGTTCTTCCCATTCTTATCATACCCTCTGCATGTTTTTCAGCATCTTTCATACAGCTCCATTGCTTGACTCGCTTCCATTTTCATGTCTAATCCGTATCTCATCCCTTCTTCAGCTTTGAGCTTTCACCTCTCTGTGTTGATTTTTCTCAATTACTCAGCTGTCAAAGCCACACACTCCTGCTTTCTCGACTCGAGTTGTTCCATCTCATTTTCTGCGAGCTCATCTGACGTCCTAAATTCTCTCTTTGCATTCCGAGGATTTAGATAGATAGCAAAGACGAGAGAGGGAATAGCAAGTCAAGGAAATAGAGAATCGTATTCGGAGAGTTGCGATAGAAAGGAAGAGAATACGATAAAAACAAGAGAGGGAAGGGAAGGAATACAAAATTGAGCAAGGAAAAATTAGAGAGCGACAGAGAGAGAAGCATATAAATGAACCTTTTGTTGAAGAAAAAAAAGAAGTCAAGTAAGGCATAGAGAATGAATTGCCTGCGGATGGCTGAAATGGTACTAGAGACCCTAAAAATTGTTGATTGCCTGCGGCTGGCTGAAATGGTACTAGAGACCCTAAAAATTGTTGATTCCTTTCATAGTTTCCATTATAAATTTGACTTCATAACAAGCATTCTTACATCACCCAGTTCAACCAAGAGGTTCATAACAAGCATTCTTACATCACCCAGTTCAACCAAGAGGTTCATAACAAGCATTCTTACATCACCCAGTTCAACCAAGAGTTTCAAGGAAAATTTGATGTTAGATTATAAATTTTTTTATAAAAAGGGGTTTTATTCTTTGAAAAAAACCAAAAGCAACCTCAAAAATTGTGTAGGCTGCTTTACTTTACATATTCATATCTCCTGATTCTATTTTTTTAAAAACAATTTTCGTCTTAGCTCTAAGATACTGAATATGTCTCCATCATATTCGGAAAATCTTCTCGAATACATTGTACTGAATCTTCACGAGTACATCTTCACAAGTACATATGCAATGTATTCTAGAAGATGCTAATAAACCGACGAAATGGAGGCTATTTATATCGAAGTATTCAACAGTTAAGGCAGAGGCGACTAGGATGTCTTGTATATAATGAAATAATATCGACAAGAGGATTCGCTTCTTCCCTCCTCTCCACCTCTCTCTTGCTACATTCTCTCAAATGAGTTCTTGGTCGACTCATTCATAAGTAGAAGCATAATTTCCAATTTTTGCCTGCTAAAAAAGAAGGATAAAACGAACAGCAAAGCTAGGCAGAGGCAAATCTCAAATTAAGATATGGAGATAGAGACAGAGAGAGAAAGAAAGAGAGATAGAGAGAGAAAGAAAGAGAGATAGAGAGAGAAAGAAAGAGAGATAGAGAGAGAAAGAAAGAGAGATAGAGAGAGAGAAAGAAAGAGGGATAGAGAGAGAAAGAAAGAGGGATAGAGAGAGAAAGAAAGAGAGATAGAGAGAGAAAGAAAGAGAGATAGAGAGAGAAAGAAAGAGAGATAGAGAGAGAAAGAAAGAGAGATAGAGAGAGAGAAAGAAAGAGGGATAGAGAGAGAAAGAAAGAGAGATAGAGAGAGAAAGTAAGAGAGATAGAGAGAGAAAGAAAGAGAGATAGAGAGAGAGAGAAAGAAAGAGGGATAGAGAGAGAAAGAAAGAGAGATAGAGAGAGAAAGAAAGAGAGATAGAGAGAGAAAGAAAGAGAGATAGAGAGAGAAGCACGTGAACAATGGGCTCGAGAATATGACGGCTGAAGAATAGGCTTAACCATAGCCAAGCCTCTTTGAAAGTATTATAAAAAAAAAAACATTCTCATCACCTAATATAAGTTATCTCACTTTCAAATTTGACAAGATAATTTAGTTCAATTCTCCTTCATAATCAGCTTGAGGCATTTTTTCAAAGCCTCTATAATAAATAATAGTTAAAGTTGTAGTATTCCCTTAACGAATAAAGATTTTGTTTTGTTGTTGCAAATTCCGCCAAATAAGTTCCGTTATGTTTTCCGACTGCAGTTCCACTTGAATTTCTCATCTGAAAAGGATTCTCCGATTTGATGTACAAGTATTCTAGAAAAAAAATTATTTTGTTGCAGCTAATTGTTTTTTTTAAGGAAAAAGATTCTGACTATTTGAAAAAAATTCCAAAAACTAGTGATGACAGATTTCAAGAAATTTTCCATTCAATTTTTCTAGAGAAGAGTGAGCAGCTCAGCAGCCTAATTACACATTTTAGTACGGAGTAGAACTATTGTTCGCAATAACTCTCTCGTTGGTAAAAAAACCATTTTCCTTTCGAACTTTTTTGAAAAGAACTTTCTGAGAAAAGAAACGTTGTTTATTAACCCAGATTTCAAAAAAAAGTGAAGTTGTCTCCTCTTTTACTCGAACTACTTCAATTTTCGCAATTGTTTCAATTATTTCGCTTACAACTTTTCCGTTTATAGAAATTTCTCCAAGCCTTTTATATTTCTACTTTTTTTGAATTTTATTGTTGTCGTTCAATGTTTTCATTCTTTTACCCTTTGTAGTATGCAACAGAAGCTAACGTTTACAGAGGACATATGTGATGTTATGGCCAAGGAACACAACTCACAAAAAGTCAAGGCTGAAGAGAAAGATCGACGTCGAAAACTGATGGAGGAATGTCGTTCGCCTGTTATAGCGCGCCATCTTGTTGTTCAGACGAATATGTGGAGTTCATCCAGGGTCAGATCGTCGCTATTCAGTGTTCAGAGTAACGCAAGGAAGTTTATATGTCGGTGAAGTGTTGATGAACTTTTTTATATTCGACTGTGAATAGGTAAATGTGTTTTTTTTCTTCTGCTTATTAATTTCTCTCTTTCATTCTTTCTGAACGCTCATCTTTCAAGTTGCGCAACCATGTAGCATTTCCTGATTGTCATATGTAACAGGGTCATCTGAACATCCGACTTTGCTCTTCGGAGGAAAGAGATCGTCGATTTGCACATCATGCGGCTTACTTTTCAGAGTAAAAGTATTTCGATCAATAACAACGAACGATTCAATATACAAAAAGAGTCCGCGATGGCTGAATCGGTAGAGTACTAGACTATCAGTCTCAGAGCTCTCAAGTTGCGGGCTCGGCTCCCATGCTAACCGTCATAAAAGCGGTTGTTTCTCTACCTTCACGCCTCTGGACTCATCAGCGGAGTTGAATTCGGTCGTGAGCAGAATTTGGACGCTTTGACACCGTATCATCTAAATCATATTGAACTTCCTAACTTTTGAAAAATTATCAGGATCAGAAAAATCATCAGAAAGTATAAGTGCGTTGAATTCTATGACTTATCGCACTTCTTGGTTGTTACATTGATAACGAATGGGACAAATAAAGTATTAACAAAAAAGTTTCATGCCTATCTTTGTCCAATATGCGGAGAACGGCAGCTGTTGTGACGATATCATAACGAGGGAAAGAAAGCTTTTTTCTATCTTTTCTCTCGTTTCGCATCATAATTACACCGTGCTCTCCTAAATTTCTCTTCAAAAGTAGATCTTCCTCGTCAAGAGACTGTCAAGGAACGATTTGAACTGCTTCTTTGCTCCTGCTTGCTCTCTCTTCATTTTTTCTATTATTTGTTGGCTTTCGGTTTCCCGTCTCTTCTATCTCTGTCCTCTCTCGAATCCATGCGGTGATCAAATTCCGCTCCAATCGTATGGATGTGGAAAGAGTCTGGCGAAAAAACCCCAAAATTAGACAGAAAAGCTCAGCAGTTTGCCGAATACGAAGGGTTAGCTGTCCATATGAGTAGTCAGAATGGTTCTCGGCAAAATGCAGTCCTGGCTTTCATTCGGGTCTTGTCGCGCTCCTGTATTGACATCTTCCAATTCGAGTTCGGATAATGAAGATGCAGCCGAGGAAACTCTGCCTTATTTGGTGCGATCCCACGTCCGCGTTGCTTTTCGATGTTTTTAAGCAGTGGTGGTGAGAAAACATGGTCGAAAAGGCATATAGCATATTTGGCTCTTATATACTCACGGGCATACCCAAGACGCAGACATTGGAATACTAGAAGACAAATTGGCTTTAAACGCTCCGGTTTCGAAAATTTTCTTCATAGGTGATCATTTTGAGCATCAGAGACTCCGGTTCTTGAAAAAAAATTTTACATCAAAAAATTATTTTCGCATTAAAAATTTATTTTTACATTAAAAAATTATTTTCACATCAAAAAACTCTTAGGCTTAGTAAAATTTCACGCTAACGAGGCCGTACGGCTTGGGCTAACGAGACCGTATCAACAAAAAAAGCCATTCTGCACTATCTGGCGTCTAGTATGCCCATAAGTATATAAGAGCCGCATATTTTAACGACTGTTTTTACTCATCTTCCCAACAACGATTTAAAAAAAATTCAAACAGAACTTTAAACTGATGTTCACACTCCTCAAAGATGAAACCCAAGGTTTCAAGGTTAAAAAAATAATATTGAGTCGCAATTAATATTTTTGAAATATTACGTTAAGATTTGCTAAAGAATTGTGATTGTAAACTGTGGATTCTAAGGGACAAACGAACAGGGAAAACTAAAATTCATGCCTACAAAACGTAAATAGTAAAACAAAACTTCTTATCAATAGTTATAACTTTTCCATTGTTTTAGGTAACGGAACTGCGTTGCTGCGAAGTTCGATGGTTCTTCAGGAGAAAAGAGTTGGATCCCAAGTGGGCTCCCTTGCGAGGTTTGTTAAAAAGCTTAGAGTTGGAAAGATTCATAACGGCTGAAATGAATCGTATATCATTGTATTTTCTGTCTGGAGAGGCTCTTGACATGCTATAATTAGACCAGTAATTTTTAAAAAATAGAGTTTATCGTAAATGAAGGTGTTGTGGAGTTTTCAACGAAAGAAATACATGTTGAGGCATTCAGTTTATCGGAACAAAAATAAAGATTTTAGTTGAGATTTTATTCAAGAATTTCTGGAAAAGTGAGATTTGAGATCGAAAACTATAACAGACGCCCTACTTAAAATAGCTTTTTATCCTATGCTTTAGGCGCTGACTCTCTCCTACTCGAGATTCGATGGCGACTTGATCATTCTATTGAGGTGAGATATTCTTTGTGTTTTTCTAGTTTTCAATTCACAGTGGGTTGAGATGAGTTTTAATTTTAATGAGTATGTGTTCTGCTGTGCCCTGAACCGAGAAAACAATATAACAAACTTGGAAAAAATTCAATAAATTTAATCTCGAGAGGCTTTCGAACAGATATCGCATACAGATAGATGTTTTTGAAAAACTTTAATGAGTAATAAAACAAGCGAGTGTCAAGAATGTGTAACGATATAATATTGAATTGTTTGTAATATTGAGAAAAAAAAGTCAGTTGAAAAGAAGTTTTCACTAATCAAACAAAGAGTGATCGAGAATGTTCAATCGAATTTAAAGTTTCGACCGTTATGGTTGTTGTTTTATCTTGCCCAGTCTGTTATCTTCCTCCACGTGACACAGAAGAAGAAGGTCGAACCTCTCGACCCTCCACTGTTTCTTTCTCACTAACTCTCTTTTCCCTCTTCTTTCTCACTAACTCTCTCTCTTTTCCCTCTTCTCTCGACCCTCCACTGTTTCTTTCTCACTAACTCTCTCTCTCTTTTCCCTCTTCTTTCTCACTAACTCTCTCTTTTCCCTCTTCTCTCGACCCTCCACTGTTTCTTTCTCACTAACTCTCTCTCTCTTTTCCCTCTTCTTTCTCACTAACTCTCTCTCTTTTCCCTCTTCTCTCGACCCTCCACTGTTTCTTTCTCACTAACTCTCTCTTTTCCCTCTTCTTTCACTTTTTCTTCTTGCTTCTTTTGGAGAGATTACATGAACATAAATTCAACAACCGAGTGCGGCATATAGGTCAATCGGGCTAAGTGAAGTGGGGTTACAGCGACACAAAAATATATGTCTCAAGGTATGAGGCTTTAAATTACACAGTGATCACAGGGGAGATTCACTGGCCCTCATTCGATTCAGGTAGCTATTGAGAAAACTGGAGTGGCCGCCCTTATTGTCATCAGAACTGTTGAGAGTTTTGTAAAACTACCGTTTTTAGTCCTACAGTCTAGAATACAGAACAGTTTTTCCGTATCTGTTCCATGCATCGTGTTTGTTTTTTATCATTCTAAATTCCCTCACTCTGACAGCTGTCTTTGTTTATTTTTGTTATTTCAAATGTTTTTTCGTTGAAATTTGGTACACAGTGCCAATGAATAGTAAATAATGTCATTTGTAGATCGACTCCGCCGCTGAAGCTATTCTGCCGTGCATTGGGAAGGAGGTCGTTGTTCTGGACGGGTTATACAAGTAAGACATGCGCTTTGACAAACAAAAGATCGACCTCAGCTTCTCTGATTAAGAGAATACAAGTATCTGATCATCACTGCAACAACAAAAAACTAAGCGTTGATTAATTTTTATTGGAGTTGAATGGAAAATAGAGAAAAGAGGGACATATACAAGAGGACAGGGAAGAAGAAACCGGACACTCACAACCCTCTCCCTTTCCTTATCATAGCCGCGAGCTTTTTTGCAAACAATGAAAACAACAACATCAATAAAAAATGGAAGGTTTATTGCGTTTTAGGTTAGGATATATTCACCATATTTCAAGTTGTGATATTTGTATTCTGAGGAACAGAAGAATTAAATGTTGAGAAAAAATATTTCTACGAAATCATGTATAAGGCATTTTGTTGGTATATACATATACTCCTCTTAATGGCATACCAACGTATTTTCAACTCAGAATGTCGGAGGATCACGGTAGAATAGTAGCTGTGTACTGGAAGGAAGACGAGGCTGAGTTGCGGAGGGGCACATGGTTTCTGCCAGACGGACAGCCAATTCAGGTGACCTGTATATTTATCGATTAGTAGTTCATAATCGATCATTGACTTTTAAAAGATGTATTGCCTACCATAAAGACCACAATTTTTCTCCGGTTTTCATGCTCATATGAAAAGTTGGCTCTCTTGAGCTATTCGCCCTTTCCTTACTCTTCGATCTCTATCACCTCTCTGCCCTTCAATTTCTTTCTTCCCTATTCAATATTCTAAGCCTACCACCCGTTCAGTACTTATTATATGTACATATGTACATAGATAGCGTTGATTTCACCCAAATTGTGGATCAGAAAATAACACTGCTGCCTAGGATCGGAAAAAAGCTGTTCCAAAAAGTCGATAGACTTTATCAGATGTCATACCGATACTCAGTAACCAGCCAGTGTAATTCTATCTTCGCCATAACGGTTGACTTTTGATTCTGGATTTGTGCAGGGAACCTTTGAAAATTTCTCATTCTTCTGTGTTTCTTACTACGTTGAGAACCAATGATCGCCTTGAAGAAATCTATTTTTCAGTCCTCGATGGCGAGTGCAATCGAGAAGCATCACCTGGCTCATTTTCGAGGGCAGACCATCCCCGAAGGCTCGAGTATGTTCTCCGAAAAGGAGGCGAGTAGGAAACCTCGTCAGTTCATTCGCCTTTCTCATTGTTGAGTGACTGAAAGCCCCACTCAGAAAAACGGACAAAAAACAACAGTGCTCGTGACCTTGACCCCGTCTGGTCCTGAGAATTGTTATAATTCCGTATAGTTTTCTTCTGCTTCGGTGCGGTTCCAGAATGAGAATGAGTGTGGTGTGTGTTGAGAGTTGACCGAGTTGACGTTACCCGACAACATCGAAGTGAAGTGGAGCTCCGTCATAGACGTCTTCTTGTACTCTACGACGAAAGCAAGCAGAATTTTGAGGTTAGAACGATGTTTTGAAAGAATACTAAAGCTCAGAAAAAAAAGTCTGCGTGAGAGCTTTAACTCTTTTGCGAATGGATTTTTTTTATGGTGAGGGAAGCCGATCCCCTTTTTTATGGTGAGGTAAGCCGATCCCCCTTTTTTATGGTGAGGGAAGGCGATCCCCTTTTTTATGGTGAGGGAATCCGATCCCCCTTGGTGTAATTGATAATAGGAGAACAAGAGAAGTTATTAAACCTTTATAGAAGCGGGTTGTTGACTAGATGTTGACAAGGCAGTGTCTGAGAGAAAAAAACCATCAAAAAAGAAACTGGTTTTTTGCATGGAGTTCTGCAATGAGTGAAGGGAAATATTTGAAGATTTTGTTTATGTGAAATTAAGGATTATTATGTGTTCCGTGTGTTTCGAAGATACTGGCTGTCTTCGATTGTGTTTTGTTTGATCTGTGCTTTGCTTACCCTTCCACAACAAACATTCAGGATGTCAAGCAGTTGAATGCATGTTAACACTGTTTTAGAACTGAAAACCGCCTCAAATCGGTTGTCTCTGAAGCAGTTGTGTGGTCTCTCCAGACAAACGATTAAGAGAGTTGGCTGTTACCATAGGTCTCCTGCACTGTTGGAAATTTTGAAGACGATCTCTTTTGAGCGAGAAATTTTAGAATGATGAGAAGCTTTTTTCTTCTCTGCTCTTTATTCTTAGCTCACTTCTCATTTTTACAGACTCATTCGCTCGAAGAGTGGTCGTTAAAAAGAAATGTCCAACAGTTTCCAGTGTTAACTGTATATGTGCTCACTAACTCATTCCTCTGTTCGCTTTAGTTGCAAGTGGTGTTCCGTTTGCTGCATAGCTCCGATTAAGAGGTTGGTTGAATGGTTTGAAGAGTTTCATTTGAGTCCGTATCTATTTACCAAGCATGCAATGAAGTTGAAGACGATATTATCGAGAAATTTATTTGTTATTCATTATTTACTAATTAGAATGAGATGTATAATTTAAGAGGAAGAAAATATACATAGTTTTATCAATGAAGGTGGTATCTTTAGTTTTACTGATGAGAATGAAAAGTATAGTTATTTTGATGAGGTGGAGAAGACTGATCAGCATATGAAAATCAAGCGGGTCAATCATAACATGTCGCTTTTTTGTAACTTAATAACAATAATAGTTTATCGTATTCAGAATGTTTAATCACGAAAAAAACAAAAAAAATTATAGCACAATTACACACACACCTACACTGAAAGCGTGACACTTTTTCTAAAGTGAGATTAATTTTTACTTACTTAATAATATTAACACCCTAATGGTCAATTAACACCCTCACTACTTGTAATCAGTCTTTATCGATTGAATTGGGGTTTTCGCTTTCGCTAGTTTTTCCTTGAACCTCTTTATCTTCTGTTTTTAATCGGTATGAATTGAATGGCTTCTGTTCTTATTTTACAAGTAATGAAAATTTCTCATATCATGGACAGGAGGTATAACCCGGAAGATAAACACCCTCACTACTTGTAATCGGTCTTTCTCGAATGAATTGGGGGTTTCACCGGGGTTGCAGCAAACTTCTAATTAATTCCAAAAAAAAACTCATGTAATTCGAATTTCAAAATATGTTTTCGTCGAGTTCCACGAACTTGGCCCGGTAGAATTGGGCACCAGAATGCTATCGAATGAGTCATCCTATGTCTATAAAAGTCATTCTAAAGAAGTCACTATGATTCAAAAATTTGTTCTAGAGAAGTCATAGATCTGAAAAAGCTGATTCAAGGTGAGTCATTCACCGCAGTTGAGAAAGCGTTCGGTTGAGGTACATGGCATGGGGGAAGGACAATAAGATCCGGCGAGGCTACGAGAAAGAGGCGTTGATGTCAGACTGCAGCCCGCCCATCTCCCATCTTATCCTCGTCGTCCACGGCATCGGTCAGAAGGGATACGAGAATCTAATCGCCAAGAACACCGAACAGTCAGCGACTCTTCTCATCAAAGGATGAATCGATATTATCGATCGCTCGAAAAAAGTTGATACATGAAAACCTTTACGTTTATTCTTACCGGAGCTATGACTTTAAGAGCGTAAAAACTAATTGTAAACACATTGCTGTTTTAGAAAATAAATTGCATTGGAAACGATACAAGCTAATATTCATCGATTGTTGAATACCTCATCACATCTCTAATTTTTTCTATCGATTTTTCGAGAAAAAATAAGTAATACTTCAATGAGATGTATGTTTGTGGATGAAAGCAACTCTCATAGCATCGAATGAAACCTAGTTCAGCCATGGATCTTTCACTGATCAGAGGGGTTTTGGGGGAGGGAAATGGGAACCTTGGGAAGCCTGGAGTTTTTCTCTTCAATTCCCCATACATATATCGATTGTCTTTTATCAAAACTCATTCATAATTTTTGTGTTAGTTGTGATATGAAACTTAACATGCTTTTTGTCAGAATCCGCGAGGCGATCAATGTAGTGATGGAGAAGAACATGGCAGAAGAGAAGAGTCGGCCAATGCTGCTTCCCGTCGAGTGGAGGTACCTAGTGGAGGGCTAACAGGCAATTCCTTTGAATAAGTGGCTCGCACTCGTTTAGAGTTACCAATACATACTTCTCAAAGATCAATCACCCTTACGGATAGTTCGCTCCAATCGCTGCACAGTCCGGAAATTAAGAGATAGTGAGAGACAAAGAGATAGAAAGGGGGCCAGAGATCCGAAAATATGAATAGGTAAGATGAGAAAAAGAGAACAGATGAGCAAAAACTGAGATTCTGTTGGGAATCCGAACCGCTTCCGGGGAATGAACTGTTTCCATCGGCAGGTCTTCTCTCCTCCTGGATGATGGTCGAACTGATGTCATCACCCTCAACAAGATGAGTGCAATGCGCGCGTCACTCAACTCGACAGCGATGGACATCATGTACTATCAGAGTCCGCTTTACAGGAAGGAGATAGTGGGCGGAGTTGTCAATTCACTCAACCAAGTCTTCTCGCTATTCAAGACGCACAACCAGAACTTCAACGGGCCTATTTCGGTGTTCGCGCACTCTCTTGGTTCGGTTGGTTGATTAGATGATATCTTCCTCGCATTCTCAAGCTCACCATAGGTCACCTGCGATTCAAAAAAGGTTTAAACGGTAGATCTTCGAGCGAAAGATTTCAGATTATTAAGAAGCGAGCTGAGAGCAGAGAGAGAAAGAGCAGAGAGAGGGGAGTATAGCAGAGAGAGAGAGAGCGGGCAGAGCAGAGAGAGAAAGCGGGCAATGTAAGAGGTCAATGCTAAGAAGACTCGCTGGTTTTTTCATAATCTTAGACCCACCTTTCCTCTCTTCGCTGGTTGAGCTGACTTATGGGCGGTCGTTTTCCAATAGCTTGGATAGTGCAGATGATCTATTTTTGCAGCGCCTGTACATATCTTTTATTCGGCTGTTCTCGTAAAGATATTCTTGAGTTAATTATTCAGTTTACTAAGAGTAACGAATGTTGTTGTTGTTGTTGCCGGCAAGCATCCCGCATCGAAGACTCGGTTATGAACACTCTCTTTAATGAGAGAAGTTCTCGTGTTCTTCGGACAAGATGCGTCCGGAGAAGGGTTTTGATGTCCTTTGCAGTCCTGAGACTGTCATGCTGCACCTTGTGAAGGCGGACATCGTTGTAGCAACCTGTTCATACTATAGGCCTTGTGAGTGGGTGGTCAAGCCGGCCTAGCATCGTTTTGGGTGGGAGTAGAGACGTCTCGCCTGTCGTTGACCGGAGATAGGCAAGAGGCTATTTGACTGGCGCCTCGACTCGCCATTAAAAAGTATAGCGGAGTATCGGCTGATGTTTTGTCCGGTGGCATGCCCAGGCCGGTCCGGCATCGCCCTCCTTTGACGAGCTATACTACCCATTTTTGGTCCACAGCGGGATTTCTCCCGCTACCTCCCAGCACGAATTATTCGTAGGGAGGCATCCCTCTATCCGCCACCTGAGGTCGCGCTCGATTCTGGACTGGATGATCCGGCTCCATCCGTGACAGGCTCTTAAGGCTGTAGAGTCACGAATGGCCACTGTTGCCAGTGTGTTTCGAGAAGAGTAACGAATAGAAGGTGCTCATTACTAATTAACTAAGCAAGTCAGATGATCACGAAAAAGCAAAAAAAAAAAAAAATGATCACGAAAAAGCAGAACTCCGGACTCCGCGTCGTGACAGGGAATCATCAAATGGCCGACACTGACCATATTCATCGCGAATCAAAGGTCATGCGCACCAAATCCCATCTGAACATGCTCGCCGCGCAGTACCTCGCGAGATCGTTGGACCCAGAACACATCCACCACGGCCTCCTCGACTGCCCGGCCCCCCCTCGCGCAATGAAGAACAACCTCGTGTTGAGCTGCAAGAAGACTGTCGAAGCCGCGAAACAGATGTCAAAGGATCCGAACAATGGGAAATCAGTCGCAAACACCGTACACTCGATGATGGTCTCGAACGAACTCCAATCGTTGAAGGGTGCCGTCATCCTGGGAGGCAGACCTCCGCCCCTTATCCAGGAAGAAGAGAAGGAGTTACCCCGCAAGACTAGATGCACGCTCAGCCAGCTCCGCTCGGGATTCAGCAGATTCATCAACAACTACCTCCACCGCATTGACGAATCCATCCCCGACGTGTGTCCCGATTGCTCTTCCGGACCTCACGACGTTGCGCATCTCTTCAACTGCCCATGCCACCCGACCGCGCTGTCTCTAATCGACCTCTGGACCAAGCCGCTGGATGTCGCAGCGTTCTTGAAGATATAAGAAAAAAAAAAGAAGAACAAGAAACGAAGTACACAGACGTTCTTCGAAGCCGGCTACATCCGGCAACAACAACAACATCACGAAAAAGCTGACTAAAATAATGCGTATAACTTGGTGAGTTTCCTTCCTTAGGTTATTATATATGACATCATCTCTCGCTGGTCTCCACTCTTGATGTATCATGAATACGTCGCCCAGGCGATCGTCAGTTTTTTTAAACTTGAAGTTCCTTTAAATTTAACGAAAAATTCCAGAGTAATCGGATTGTTCGATTGAATACTCTTTTACCTGAATTCTAGCTCAGTCTTAGGTCAAACAAAGGAGAAGAATCGGAGGTAGTTGGTTACA
>OZ057404.1:39490680-39598791 GCA_964056735.1 Allodiplogaster pararmata | reverse complement strand
CGAATATGCCAAGAGCCATCGTCCGATGGATGCCCAGCTACCTAAGAGGCCGTACAATCAAGGTAGATTTCCAAGGAAAAAGCAGTCGACGTCTCACATGCAGATCTGGTGTCCCACAAGGAGCAGTGCTCAGCCCCCTCTTATTCAATCTCTACATAAACAACCTCCCGCAACCCACAGGAAACACGCAGATGACAGCCTACGCCGACGACATATCAATTCTCTCCTCAAGCCCCTGTATTGAAACCTGTGAAGATCAGATCAACCACTTCCTACCGAAACTCGTAGAAGAATTGGAACAACGTAAAATGATCATATCCAAGGAAAAGACTACGGTCACCCTTTTCACAACCCATACAGGCGAATGTAAAAAAGAACCCAAGGTAGAAATCCACGGAACCCTTCTGCCGACAACTAAAACACCCAAAATACTCGGTGTCGTCTTAGACCAACTCGGCACATTCCGACAACATGCAGAATACCTTAAACAGAGAACGGCCAAAAGACTGAACATACTACGTGCCCTCGGAGGAAGAACATGGGGCCAACAGAAAAACACCCTTCTTGCAACCTACAAAACAATGACCAGATCCGTTCTCAACTACGCCGCACCAATTTACTCCCCTCAACTGGCCGAGACGAACTGGAAAAAACTACAGGCAAACCAAAATAGAGCAATTAGGATCGCAACAGGAAACCTAGCAATGGCCGGCACAGAGCACTTAGCTCTAGAAAGCGAAATGTTACCCATAAAGGAGCACAACACGATGCTTACCAAGCAATTCGTTGCAAGAGCAAGACTCCTCCCAAACCACCCCTCCCATCGTCGATGCATGGAACCCAAACCACCTAGAACTATTCGTAAACATGCCAAGGACTTAGAAATTATGCTAGTAGACAGTGATCAGAAAGCCGCACTTAAAAGAATACATACTGAAACTGTTAGAAATTTCATTAGATCTTGCTCACCTAACCCAGTTCTAGGTAAGAAACCTCCCAGAATCCATAAATCAACGAATCAACTTCCCCAGGGAACAACAAATAACATTATCGCAACTACGTAGTGGCTATGCAAGTTCCCTTAACAGCTACCTACACAGAATAGGAGCTGCCCTATCACCTCTTTGCCCAAAATGTTTAGAAGAGCCACATACAACTAGTCATTTATTCTCGTGTCGCTGTGACCACACACTTTTAAGAAGTATAGATTTGTGGAATAGCCCGACGTCTGTTGTTAAGTTCTTATACCAGTGATTCCTTTCTCTCTCTCAAAAAAAAAAAAATAAAAAAAAAAATAAACCCCGAGAGAGAAAGAGAAATAATGTAATTAGATAAATGATGTAAGTAAGGTTATTGTTTTCTGAGCCATGTCAAAGAAGACCTCGTCTACCCAGCCGGAGACCTACGGCGGGCAATCTACAACAACAACATACTAGGGCCATAGAACACATTCGTGCAGCTAAGAACCCTAAGGCCCGTTCATACGCAACCAACGCCTTTGCACAACATGTTCTTGCTTCTCATCCGACTGAAAAAGTTGTTCTCACCGGCTCTATTTTGCATGTCGAAACTAATGTTGTTCGCCGTAGGATTGTTGAAGCCTTGCTGATTGACACTCATAAACCCGATCTTAACAATAAGAGCGAAATGGCAGAAGAGCTCTCTCACCGTTCTCTCCTTCCTCTTTTATAAGATCACATTCCGCTCGCTCTACTTATCGTTTTTTTGTGTTCTCTGATAGTCTATACATATATTCTTCTACGGCGGTCTCTCATCTCTGACCCTTCATCATTATCATCATTCCTGGGTTCGTTTCTCGTATTTTCTTGTTTTCATATTGCTTGTTCATTGCCTCATTTCCTTTTTTTTGATTTTGACTCTTCGATGGATACTGCTGCTGTGCTCATCATTGTTATTTAGATGATATATATTCGCTGAAGATGCTTTGATAAAGCGAAACGTTCGGACCCACCTTGTCTCTTCAACAGCGCATTCAAAAAGGCACGACACAGCAAATAAGTGTATATATATATTTTATCTGCATCCGAGAATGCGCATTGGTAATCAAACATCATAGGCAATAAATTTGTTTAAAAAAAAAAGACAATTGAGAGCTATGGCATATGAAGGCTAGATACTTCATTAAATGCTAAACACTATTCTATTTACAGACAATTTTTTACGGAAAGCTTTGAGAGACTTTTCCCGAAGAAGATCAATAGGTAACTTGCTAAATATTCGAGAAACTCGCAAAGAGAAGCTGTAGTACCTAGCAGTGTTACGAGTTTTTTCAACTTGAATACCACTAGGATTAGTTCTTGTACAACGTCCTTCTTTAAATATGCGGTTTCTATCAATTATGGACTGGTTCTGCATAATCTTCCAACCCATGACAACGTCGTTTTGATATCTCCTATCGGCCAAGTTTGTTAGGCCTAGACATCTTAGCCTAGTTTCATAAGACGGAAGAGCCTGAGGGTACATTTTGTTCGGAAAACAGCGATAATATACAATGCGTGTAAAAATTCTCTGAACATTTTCTACCGTTGTCGAATCTTTCGAGTAGTGAGGATTCCAAAGCGTCGAAGCAAAGTCTAGGTGAGGCATTACATAAATTTTAAAACATTTGACCAATATAGATTAATCATGGACAGAGATGGCTCTAAGAAATGAGAACATAGCCTTTCGAGCTTTGGCCACCCTATCAAGTACAGTGTCATTACGACGTAGGGATGCGGCCAATTGGATGCCCAAATCACGCACTTGTGGTACTCTGTCGATCGATATCTGATTGATGACATATGTAGTAGACGGATTACTGGAACCAATATGTAAATGGAAGGACTTAGACGGTGAAAGAGTCAACTGATTGGAAAGGCACCAGTTATAAACACAGTCAAGAGCTTCTTGTAGTTCTTCTTTTTTCTCGTTCATATCTCCCTTGTTATAAGAGACATATAATTTAATATCATCGGCATAAGCCTGGTACTTCACATTCGGAAAGCAATCGAGAACATCATTAATGTCGGCGATATTTAAAGTAAACAGAAAAGGACCTAGTACAGAGCCTTGAGGAACTCCGGAGGTCACTGGCAGTGACTTCGAAAACGATTTACCTATTCGAACCGAAAAACTACGCTCCGTCAGAAATGATTGTAACCAGGAAAGCAATGGATCGTTGATGCCGTAATATTTGCATTTGTGGAGGAGTTTCGGAATACTTATGGAATCGAATGCCCTAGAAAAGTCTAAATAAATAACATCCGTACACTGGCCGATTGATAAAGCATTAGTCCAATCATCGTCACAAACTAAGAGATTAGTGACAACAGATACTCTGAATCCATGTTGGTTACTAGGGATTATGTTGTTTTTCGTGCAATGATCAACAAGAATGTCTCGAACTAGGCGTTCCATAGTTTTAGAGGCTGGAGAAAGAATGGAAATGGGACGATAAGTATGGGACTCTTGATAAAAAATGAGATGAGTCCTATGTTGAAAATAAAACCCGATGAAGAGGGTTTGCTCAATCCAAACGCCTTTCTAGCTAAGCTCAAAGGCAGGCTGCTTCAGACAACCAGCAGAAGAAGTATCGTTTTTATTCGTCATTCATTTACAAAAGTAATCGAAATTGTCAGAATGTAAGGCTCGTGTCTTCACAGGTCCGAGAAAAAGTACATCAAGAGATCAGCGTAGGCATCAAAGCAGCTCTACACTCAAAGGAGGACCAGCTTGTCTTCCCGGTGTGTTAACCATTTTCCTCATTTTTAGAATATACTTTATTAGCAGCAGGTCGATACTCTCTTTTTCTCGATAAGATTGCAATAACTGAATACATCATTCGTTCAGTTATTCTCCTGAAAATACCCTAAAGTAGAGATGAAGTTTTTCCTGATCAATCGATTCAAATGTTTTCTTTTAAGGAGTTCGAGTTTGTTTTTAATCTCATTATTCGAGGCATAGAGATATGGTCAAAACGGGTCGGTAACAGGGGTTAAATGGAGCCGCCCAATTTGGATTTACATGTATCCGCCGCTCAAAGTTTGAAGGAAAAAAGAAGAGAGGATGAAGGAAAAGGGTAAGAATAGAGGGAGTTTTTTTGTCAATAGTGTGTTTACATGTATCCACCGATGGGACCGATCCGGTCACTATTTAACCTATGGTCGGAAATCGGATGAAAAAACCTTTTCTTCGTTTGAGAAGAACGAGAATTGAGAGGTGAAGGGAGAAGGAGTATTAGAAATCTTGAGACTGTCAAGCCTCGTTAGCTTCTCTTAATTGTTGTTGTTGTTTTGCCGGCAAGCAGCCCGCATTGAAGACTTTTGGTTATGAACACTCTCTTTAATGAGAGAGGTTCTAGTTTTCTTCGGACGAGATGCTTCCGGAGAAGGGTTTTGATGTCTTTTGCAGTCCTGAGACTGTCATGCTGCACCTTGTGAACGCGGACATTGTTGTAGCAACTTGTTCATGCTATAGGCCTTGTGAGTGGGTGGTCAACCAGGCCTTGCATCGTTTTGGGTGGGAGTAGAGACGTCTCGCCTGTCCTTGACCGGAGATAGGCAAGAGGCTATTTGACTGGCGCCTCGACTCGCCATTGATAAGTATAGCGGAGTATCGGCTGATGTTTTGTCCGGTGGCTTGCCCAGGCCGGTCCGGCATCGCCCTCCTTTGAAGAGCTATACTACCCAGTTTTGGTCCGCGGCGAGATTTCTCCCGCTACCTCCCAGCCTCTATCCGCCACCTGAGGTCGCGCTCGATTCCGGACTGGATGATCCGGCTCCATCCGTGACAGACTCTTGTAGAGTCACGAATGTCCACTGTTGCCCGTGTCTTTCGAGGCTTCTTTTAATACTAGGGCCTTGGCTGGAGAGAGCGGTAATTTGCCTAGTTTTTACTGGTGTGAAAGGTCTATGATTTTGGAATCCTCAATTAAGGTTGAATGCATTATCTCCGAAAAGTTCTTCTTCAAACATCATATGCATAAAAATACATGAACAAATTAAAATTATATATATATATATATATATATATATATATATATATATATATATATATATGAATTTATTTATTTATCTATTTTATCTACGTCTTTCGATACAAAAAAACAACAAATTTAAGTACATAATAAAATACAAAGCGGAATTATTCGAAAACTACAATGAAAATCAAGAGAGAAAAAACTTCAGTAGTGAAAAATGGTTGAAATAATAATTGAGGTGACTAATTTGTTTTGCGTCGGATCGCCTCTTGGAGTATTCCTCGTGATGAGGGGAGCAGAGAGTGAAAGTGTCATGCCAAATAAGGAGATGGTCAGTCATCCGCATGGATAAATATAAAGATTGACGTCAGTCATTGTGAGTAATGACAGTGAAAGTTTTCAGATGATTGGGAAATGGGACGTTGTTCTCGATGTTTTTGTTGGATACTGTGGAATATCAGATACTTGATCAAATTTTTTTTTTATATTGATTGTATCGAATACAGCTCGGACGCATCTTCAACATCTTCCACCCGTACGACCCGGTCGCCTATCGACTCGAGCCGCTGTTCGCAAAGGAGTACCGAGAAATCAGATCTGTGAAGATCTTTGCCTGGACGGATGCTCGATCCAAGTGAGTCTTCCTTATGAGTTACTCGAGACTTTCAATTACTTGTGAAAATGGGAGCGAAATAAGTGTGAACAGCTTAGAAGACCGAGAGAGAGCATTTATTACGATATATACGGGTAGACAGAGGGCGAGTAGTAGACAAATAAATGTTGAGGAATGACGAAGCCCCTCTTGGGAACGAATGGTGGAAACATTGCAGGCAAAGCTACGACAAGATTCCCCCGGACGTGCAGAAAAACTACCTGAAGAAAAAGAAGCAAGCGGCAAAGAAAATGAAGATTGGGGTGAGTGTGCAGTATCATCACTTTGGCTCATAAGTCATATAGATAGTTGATAAAAAAGCTATTTTTACAAGAAGGGGGGGGGGTTAGAATGACGAGAACAGGGCGTTTTTTTACCATCCGCACAATTTTTTTCGAGAGCATAGATTCTCTAAATTTCCAAAAGTTCGAAGTTTTTTTCGCAATGAGTTGTTATTAATTCCCTGAGGTAAGAATTGAAAAAAATTTCCGAGCGCATAGATAGGAAGGTTTTCCGCGGAAAATAGATTTTTTCACTTGTATTGCGGGTGAGAGAAACACCCTGAACGAGAAGCGAACGAGTCTGCCTTTTATTGGGGGTGAGAGAAACACCCTGAACGAGAAGCGAACGACTCTGCCTTTTATTGGGGGTGAGAGAAACACCCTGAACGAGAAGCGAACGAGTCTGCCTTTTATTGGGGGTGAGAGAAACACCCTGAACGAGAAGCGAACGAGTCTGCCTTTTATTGGGGGTGAGAGAAACACCCTGAACGAGAAGCGAACGAGTCTGCCTTTTATTGGGGGTGAGAGAAACACCCTGAACGAGAAGCGAACGAGTCTGCCTTTTATTTATGACGCGCTTCTAAGAATTCAACTGCCTTCTACTTGAATGAGCGCTCATTATCAATTTTCAACAAATGCGAGTGATCTATGGTTTGCCTTCCATTAAAAAAACACATTCGAGAATCTCTAGAATTGGAAAAAAACGAGCGTTGTTACTTAAAAGGACTGCATTTTTCTATTATGTTCTCCATCAACGTGAGATAATTGTGGGTAGGAATTAAAGGTAATGAGTTCATTGTGGGTAGGAATTAAAGGTAATGAGTTCATTGTGGGTAGGAATTAAAGGTAATGAGCTCATTGTGGGTAGGAATTAAAGGTAATGAGTTCATTGTGGGTAGGAATTAAAGGTAATGAGTTCATTGTGGGTAGGAATTAAAGGTAATGAGTTCATTGTGGGTAGGAATTAAAGGTAATGAGTTCATTGTGGGTAGGAATTAAAGGTAATGAGTTCCGCACGATTCGAGAAACTCAATGGTTTCTTTAAGGATCAAGTCTCATTTCTCAGAATTTATTGCACACTAAAATGCAGGGTTTTTTTTAGTGTGTAGGAAAAGGTACAGACGCCCATTTTTTAACATTAGAAAATTTTGTTGTTGTTTGTTTTACATAAGTGTCTCCCCCTTATGATTTGGAATAACAGAATAACGATCTGGGCGTCAGATCCCGACATCAACGTCGCCTCCGAAAATCTACGCAGGGCCATCACGAAAATTGAAACCTTCCTCAAAGAACGGTCACTCATCATTTCCCCGACCAAGAGCCAGCTCATGCTTTTCAGCTCACCCTCCTCACCCTCCAGCTCACCCTCCTCAGATCCCGACATCAACGTCGCCTCCGAAAATCTACGCAGGGCCATCACGAAAATTGAAACCTTCCTCAAAGAACGGTCACTCATCATTTCCCCGACCAAGAGCCAGCTCATGCTTTTCACCCCGTTCAGTCGTGAATTCAAGTCTACTCTGGACATATCAATCTTTTCAACAGGACGCACAAGCTTCCGCGACTCGGTATCAAGTTCCAGACTCTTCAGAAACGGAGTCCCACAAGGCAGCGCCCTCTCGCCCACGCTTTTCAACCTTTACCTCCGCGATCTTCCCACAGACGATGCCCACACGCGCCGAACTACATTAAAAAATGGCTCGCCTCTTACCTTAGAGGAAGAACAGGACGCACAAGCTTCCGCGACTCGGTATCAAGTTCCAGACTCTTCAGAAACGGAGTCCCACAAGGCAGCGCCCTCTCGCCCACGCTTTTCAACCTTTACCTCCGCGATCTTCCCACAGACGATGCCCAAACGCGCCGAACTACATTAAAAAATGGCTCGCCTCTTACCTTAGAGGAAGAACAGGACGCACAAGCTTCCGCGACTCGGTATCAAGTTCCAGACTCTTCAGAAACGGAGTCCCACAAGGCAGCGCCCTCTCGCCCACGCTTTTCAACCTTTACCTCCGCGATCTTCCCACAGACGATGCCCACACGCGCCGAACTACATTAAAAAATGGCTCGCCTCTTACCTTAGAGGAAGAACAGGACGCACAAGCTTCCGCGACTCGGTATCAAGTTCCAGACTCTTCAGAAACGGAGTCCCACAAGGCAGCGCCCTCTCGCCCACGCTTTTCAACCTTTACCTCCGCGATCTTCCCACAGACGATGCCCACACGCGCCGAACTACATTAAAAAATGGCTCGCCTCTTACCTTAGAGGAAGAACAGGACGCACAAGCTTCCGCGACTCGGTATCAAGTTCCAGACTCTTCAGAAACGGAGTCCCACAAGGCAGCGCCCTCTCGCCCACGCTTTTCAACCTTTACCTCCGCGATCTTCCCACAGACGATGCCCACACGCGCCGAACTACATTAAAAAATGGCTCGCCTCTTACCTTAGAGGAAGAACAGGACGCACAAGCTTCCGCGACTCGGTATCAAGTTCCAGACTCTTCAGAAACGGAGTCCCACAAGGCAGCGCCCTCTCGCCCACGCTTTTCAACCTTTACCTCCGCGATCTTCCCACAGACGATGCCCACACGAACGTCATCTCGTATGCTGATGACATCACGATCTGGGCGTCAGATCCCGACATCAACGTCGCCTCCGAAAATCTACGCAGGGCCATCACGAAAATTGAAACCTTCCTCAAAGAACGGTCACTCATCATTTCCCCGACCAAGAGCCAGCTCATGCTTTTCACCCCGTTCAGTCGTGAATTCAAGTCTACTCTGGACATATCAATCTGCGGATCACCCGTCCCCACCGTCAACCAGGCCAAGCTACTCGGCGTCACGTACGACTCGATGTTCACATTCAGCCATCATGCCAAAGACATCGCGAGACGGATGTCGCAGCGCAATAACGTACTGAAAGCCTTAGCCGGAAGCACCTGGGGCAACCAAAAAGAAACCCTCCGCCTCACGTTCAAAGCCATCTCGCAAGCGATCTGCAACTACGCCGCACCCGCCTGGTCCACCTTCCTCTAGGACTCCGCTCACGCCAAAATCCAACGTTCTCAGAACTCCGGACTCCGCGTCGTGACAGGGAATCATCAAATGGCCGACACTGACCATATTCATCGCGAATCAAAGGTCATGCGCACCAAATCCCATCTGAACATGCTCGCCGCGCAGTACCTCGCGAGATCGTTGGACCCAGAACACATCCACCACGGCCTCCTCGACTGCCCGGCCCCCCCTCGCGCAATGAAGAACAACCTCGTGTTGAGCTGCAAGAAGACTGTCGAAGCCGCGAAACAGATGTCAAAGGATCCGAACAATGGGAAATCAGTCGCAAACACCGTACACTCGATGATGGTCTCGAACGAACTCCAATCGTTGAAGGGTGCCGTCATCCTGGGAGGCAGACCTCCGCCCCTTATCCAGGAAGAAGAGAAGGAGTTACCCCGCAAGACTAGATGCACGCTCAGCCAGCTCCGCTCGGGATTCAGCAGATTCATCAACAACTACCTCCACCGCATTGACGAATCCATCCCCGACGTGTGTCCCGATTGCTCTTCCGGACCTCACGACGTTGCGCATCTCTTCAACTGCCCATGCCACCCGACCGCGCTGTCTCCAATCGACCTCTGGACCAAGCCGCTGGATGTCGCAGCGTTCTTGAAGATATAAAAAAAAAATTAAAAAAAAGAAGAACAAGAAACGAAGTACACAGACGTTCTTCGAAGCCGGCTACATCCGGCAACAACAACAACAACAGGAATAACAGAGGAATAACGCCGACAGAAGGTCTGACATGACTATTTAGCCCTTGTTCAAATGGGTTCTTTTTTGAAAGGAACTGGTTGTCATTAGTTGAAATACACGAAGGAAAGGCTGTAACAAACATTTGTTGATGAAATTAACTCCGCAAGTAGTGTAACATTATTATTAATTAAACAGTCCATTAATTCGTCTGACGTAAAGATTTGTTCTTGTGATGTAGAAGTAATCTAACCAGATTTTCCTTCTTTTCGTCCTGTTTATTCAGTTCCACTACAACAGCGTGTTTCTTTAATCCACACTGCTTTTAAATTCTATGCGCTATCCAAGAACGCTTTTGAATTCTATGCGCTATCCAAGAACGCTTTTGAATTCTATGCGCTATCCAAGAACGCTATTGATACAAATGCTCTGTTTGTCTGCATCCTCTTTAAATAATACGCTCTGGCACTCTCCTCCTTTCTCAAGGACTTGGCATACCAAATCTAGTCATACCTATATACATATATCGGCGGCGAGGAAGAAAGATCCTGCACTACAAAGAATCTAATATAGCACCAACAAATTATGATTCATCCATTGTGCCCAACCGCAACTGCTGAGAAAGTTCTAATCATCAAATCGCACCGCTCACGCTTTCAGGAAAAAGGAAGTGCTCAGACACCGGAAACAACGGTTAGTTTCTTATCTCTCTAATCACTAAATGGTCAGTTCTGATGTCGAATAATCATTAAACGTATGGAGAACTCCCGACACGTTTGCAGTTGTGAAGAACATGCACTCACAACTTGACGATTCTAACATCTGTTTGAATTCACTGTACTTCCTCCTATATATAATACCACTACTGAAATCATCTTTTTGACGAGTTCTGACCCGGCTCCATTAAATACTAGAACATCCAAATGTCTTTGTCAACAGTGCTGTTTTATTATTTTTCCATAATCAATAATCTGCACGTTTGTAGCAGAGAACACTAAAATCGAGTCCCATAAATCCATAATTTCTCCACGTGTCTGCGAATTGCTGGTTTTCCCTTTAAAGAAGTTCTAAGTTGATAACTCAGTCTCACTTCACACTGGAAATTGTTTGCTAGATTTTCGTAGATCAAAATTACATTGGGTCAATTAAAAAAAACCATCAATACTTGGTAACTGTAATCGGATCGCCTCCGTGTGAAGTTTTTTTTTATGACGACAAAGTAAAAGCTTACTCTACAATGAATGAACTTAAAAAAGGCTCTTCAAGTTCAGCTCCACTAGGAGTCATTGGCGAATTGAAATGTTGAAATCAACTAGATGAAGACTGAATTTACATTATTTTCAAATCGTGGCTAGTTTTAACTTCTTTTTTTTTACAGGAAGACAAAAAGGACAAGAAGAACTCAGGAGTTGACCCAGTGGCACCAGAAGAAATGGAAGATGAGGTTAGAAATTCTTACTCTCGAAAGAGGGAAGCTCGGGGTTAAAAAAAGACACCACAGAACATTCGAGACGTCATGGAGGGGTTGAATGGAAGGGTAGCTCGAGCAATTTGATTTCCTTCTGGTGACCTACTATGTAATCAAGACTTCAAATGAAAATGGTAGCAAATTATTATGAGTATTCAATAATAATTAAATTTGAGGAAGATGATTGTGATTCGGACGATTCTGCTACGCTCGACCGCTCTGTCTGTCAGTTGCCTTATCAACTGCTATCAAGCAGGAATCCTCGCTCATCCAGTCGAGCCTTAATAGTCTGCTTCTGAACGAAGCGAAACTTTACGAGATCGTTTACATTCTAGAGGCTTCTCTCAATCTCCTCAATAATTTGAAGTTATGGATACGAAAAGTTACGAGAAAAAATGCGGCAGACCGCGAATACGGGCATGGGCATTGACACCAGTTTTAACTAGAGTTGTTAAATTATTAGAGGTTCAATTATCAATTTTATTGTTCAATCGAGTATTCCAACAGCTTTTCTCTGCTCTGCAGGCTCATCCCCTCGCTCATTATCACCGCCTCGAGAGGACAAGAAAGAGAAGACTACCTCAGGCGGTGCCAGCAGCTGGTGGTTCCACAACAAACACTCCAGTAGGAAGGATGTCACCGATGCTGCCAAGGAGGCGGAGGTTTGCAGATAGAGAGAGAATGAGAAAATTAAAAACAGAAACAAATAGTGATAGACGGAGAGAGAGAAAGAGAGAGTGTAAGACAGAGAGGGAGAGTCAAAGAAAGAGAGAACGAGAGAGAAAGAAAGAGTGAAAGAGAGAGACATGGAGAGAGAGGAAGATATAGAAAGAAGAAATAATGATGAAGAAAGAGAACGAAGAAGAGGAAGAAGATGTATGCGAAAATGGTACTAGTATAAATCATAGGTAAACTGCCAACTGGCAAAATAATTTTCTAGGGCGACTGACCTACCAACCCTCTCCCTCACTCAAAATGAATGTATCAGAGTTTTCAAAGCTGAAATTAAAAAATCTTCATTCCACCACATAAATAAAACTTTTCATTTGCTATAACTCAGCCTCGACCGATTTCGTAAAGTTAAAAGTTGAACTTTTAACTTACTCTAGCGATCGACCTATTGAAAAACCAAGACATATTTAACCTATGGTATAAATAAGAAATCTTGGCATACTCGTTTTCCAAATCTTGGCATACTCGTTTTCCAAATCTTGGCATACTCGTTTTCCAAATCTTGGCATACTCATTTTCCAAATCTTGGCATACTCGTTTTCCAAATCTTGGCATACTCGTTTTCCAAATCTTGGCATACTCGTTTTCCAAATCTTGGCATACTCGTTTTCCAAATCTTGGCATACTCGTTTTCCAAATCTTGGCATACTCGTTTTCCAAATCTTGGCATACTCGTTTTCCAAAACTCTTGCATTTCTCTCACAGCCGCCCTTAAATAGTGAAATTTGTAATTTTTTCGTGTAAGATCCGTCTAAGATAGTTTTTTGTCTGTCTTTCAGTTGCTCGCGCAGAGCAAAATGACGGAGGCGGAGAAGATAATCTCCACTGTGCCAGAGGAACTTCGGCCGCTGAGAAGGGTAGACTTCAATTTGCAGCCCGCACTCACCGATAAGAGCTACTGGTAAGGATTGAAAAAGGGTCTTTGAAAGTGCAGAAGCATGTGCATTGGTAGCCTAGTGGGTGAGAGCAGAGATCCAAGTTCGGTACCCGTGCAATGACGGATTTTTGCCCGAATTTCTCTGAGCATGATACGTTGTTCTCTCGATATTATAGACTGAATTTTTTTCGAATTACAGCAATAAAATCTTTTGTTCATGAACCTAATACTTGCAACAAAAAATACACCCGACATCTTACGAAAATTAAAAATTGAAACTGGAAAAAGTAAGTTGAAAGCGGTGCGTATATACTGATAAATTTGAAAAGGACCATTTCCTGGAGGAGGTAAAAAATGAGTAGCTTTTCTTTTCTGCCTGCTACTTCTATCATCATTCCAGACTCCAATACTGCAAGTGATATTTGTTGAGCAATGGTGGGGTGCGAATTAAGTGAGGTATGGGAGAGGTCGGGGTGAAATTAAGTGAGGTATGGGAGAGGTCGGGGTGAAATTAAGTGAGGTATGGGAGAGGTCGGGGTGAAATTAAGTGAGGTATGGGAGAGGTCGGGGTGAAATTAAGTGAGGTATGGGAGAGGTCGGGGTGCGAATTAAGTGAGGTATGGGAGAGGTCGGGGTGAAATTAAGTGAGGTATGGGAGAGGTCGGGGTGAAATTAAGTGAGGTATGGGAGAGGTCGGGGTGAAATTAAGTGAGGTATGTTGTTGTTGTAGCCGATAGATCTTCTATTCGGCATCGTCTTCGGTGATCGGTAGTTTTAGAAACCTTGCAGCTTCTACTGGGTCGGTCCAGAGAGACCAAGCCGTCAAACTAGTCGGCCTATCTGGACAGGAGAAGAGGTGAGTCGTTGTGTGTCCGGGTTCGTCGCACTCCGGACATCTGTCCACGATTGTGGAGTCGATTCTGGACATATAGCTTCGCAGAAATGGTCTATATCCAGACCGTAGCTGGGCGAGTGTTCGTCTTGTAGATCTCGGAAGATTTCTCTCTTCTCTGGAGATAGGCGGTGGTGGGTATCCTCCCAGTACCACAGGCGGTGAGTATTTGTTCTTCACCGCTGTGACTGTATCCGTGTGTATCTTCTTTATGTCTTCACGGTACGCTTCTTCTGTCTTCACTTCTTTATCTTCGTCAAGGAATGGAGTGATGCAGTTTTGGTGTTCACTGAAAAGGGATCTCGCCCTCTTCAACTGTCTGGGAGGAGGTGGCATCTTGGTTGTGCCGTGATCAATGTGGTCTCGTTTATGTAGCCGAGGAGGAATTGCTTGCACAGCATGTCGTTGTGAGGCTTCACCGGGAGGACTTCGGATTCAATATGGAGATGATCTATCGGTGTCATCTTGACGCATCCTGTTGCCGCTCTCAGAGCAACATTTTGGGCAGCTTGAAGTTCTTTCCAATGGCTTTCGGAGAGATTCGGAGACCATATTGGCGCGGCGTAGTTGATAACTGGTCGGCCGACGACTTTGTAGGTAGTCAGCAAGAGTTCTTTTTCCTTTCCCCAGGAAGCCCCAGCAAGTGCACGTAATGCTGCATTCCGGTTTCGGAGTGTCGTCCTCGTTTTCTTCGCATGAGATCCGAAAGTGTACATCGTGTCGAATGTGACGCCTAGAATTTTGATGGAGCGGACAGTTGTAACAGTGATGTTGTCTATACGGATGTCGAGCTGCTGATTGACCTCCCTGCTATTCAGCGTGAATAGCATTGCCGCACTTTTCTCTGCTGCTAATTTCAGTCGTCTGGAGTCGAACCACTGTGCTAGTTCGTCGAGGTAGCTGTTGATTTTGTTGCATATTGGAGCGATGTCGGACCCTTTGGCAAAAACAGTGCAGTCATCAGCATATGAGACGAGTTCGATCTGTTCCGGAGGTAAAGGGATATGTGACAGGTAGTGGTTGAAGAGAGTTGGTGACAGTACACCACCTTGTGGAACTCCAGCACGGAGTTTACGTTTCTTGCTTTGGATTCCACGAAATTCGACGTAGGTTTGTCGTCCTCTCAAGTAGCCACATATCCATCTTCCTATTTTGTCTGGTAGCGATGCATTTGCAATATCTTCGATCAAGATGTTGTGGTCCACGCAGTCGAAAGCTCGGCTGAGGTCTAAGGCAACTGCTACTGTACGACTAGCCGGTTTCTTCTCGTTGAGTCCTCTGGCAATGTAGTCGTTGAACGTGTGAAGAGCAGTCGTAGTGGATCTATCTTTGGTGAACCCGTGTTGATGTTTTGCTGGAGGCATCGCTTGTTGTATGTATGGAAGAAGCAGACGTTCAAGAACTTTGGCGATTGGTGAGAGGAGGGAGACTGGACGGTAAGATGACGACATTTCTTCTGGTTTCCCTGCTTTCAGAAGAGGTATTACTTTGGCCAGTTTCCAAACAGATGGGATTTGGTTGGTTCTCAGGCTGTTGTTGTATATCGATGTCAGGAAGCGGTGGGCATTGGGACCAAGGTGTTTGAGGTGGATCATAGTAATTCCGTCAGGGCCAGCGGCTTTACTAGACTTGCTTCCTTTTATTGCCTTTGAAACTTCAGATTCTGAAAAAAAGGGCTGAGTGATCATCTTGGGTCGCCGTAGGTCTCTTCTTGCGCGTCTAGCAGATTTGGTTGGATGGACTTTGCTTGCTGGGGTGAACTGTTTATTGAAAGCGTTGGAAGCCTCTTTTCGATTGTAGACTGGGATTCCCGAAAAATTGATAGCGCGGTTGTTCTCCTTTTGAGTGGGATTTACAATAGATCGGACAGTGGTCCAAAGTCGTTTGGCTCCTTCTTGTAGATTCATCGTCTGAAGGTAGCGTTGCCATTTGTTTTTTCTGTATTCGTCAACTTTTTGCTGGATCATCTTGTTCAGTTCTGTGTAAACTCACTCAGCCCTACTACCGTGATTGCGGGAATCACGACGTTCTGAGTGAGGCTAAAATTGGCCCCCTTTGGACGAGTCCACTTCCGGCAGTGGTTCTATCCGCCAGTTGGCCAGGCGGAGAGGGGTTAGTCCAGGCCACACGAGTCGAGGCGTCTTTTCGATTAATCTTCTGCTTTTCTACGGTCAAGGATTAGCAGGAACTCCCGACAAACACGTTCCGCGATGCCAGGCTGGATTGACCATCCACTCAACACTCGGAAGACGCAACGGACAGATGTTTCTGGAGAGCTAGAAGCCGTACAGCGGACCCTACTCCGACCTCGGCCGGCGCGGGACAACGCTAAGAAGAAGAAGAATCTTGTTCAGTTCTCGGATTTTGGGGTCAGCGGCGTTTTCTTCGCGGAGTCTATCTCTCTCATCTGCTAGCAAGGCGGCGTCAGTAGGGAAGCCGGGGCGAATGTTTGGAATACGTCCTTTGGGCACGTAGCGGCGGTCTGCGGAGAGTATCGCTTCGCGGAATTTTCGCTCAGCTTCGAAGATATTAGAGAAGGAGTTTTCTCTAAGCTCCATTTCGCATCTGTCTCGAAAACCTTTCCAGTCAGCTTTCGAGAAATTCGTGTAGCATCTACGTTTAGTCTCTTCTCGGACGATTTGTCTCTGGAGTCGCACTACTATTGGAAGGTGGTGGTCGCTGCTCAAGCCTGTAGAAGCCGTCCAAGTTATGTTGCAGGCTAGAGAGGAGGAAGCGAGTGTAACATCGGGTGAGCTGCTGCATGTTGGAGTAACGCGAGTTGGACTGAAGTCATTCATCACCACCAATCAACTTCCCAGGGAACAACAAATAACATTATCGCAACTACGTAGTGGCTATGCAAGTTCCCTTAACAGCTACCTACACAGAATAGGAGCTGCCCTATCACCTCTTTGCCCAAAATGTTTAGAAGAGCCACATACAACTAGTCATTTATTCTCGTGTCGCTGTGACCACACACTTTTAAGAAGTATAGATTTGTGGAATAGCCCGACGTCTGTTGTTAAGTTCTTATACCAGTGATTCCTTTCTCTCTCGAAAAAAAAAAGGGGGAAAAAATAAAAAATAAAAATAAAAAAAAAATAAATAAAAATAAAAATAAAAATAAACCCCGAGAGAGAAAGAGAAATAATGTAATTAGATAAATGATGTAAGTAAGGTTATTGTTTTCTGAGCCATGTCAAAGAAGACCTCGTCTACCCAGCCGGAGACCTACGGCGGGCAATCTACAACAACAACATCACCACCAGGTCTGAGTTGTCAATTGCCGAGGCCAGTTCTACTCCACGGTGATCTTCGTCGATAAGCACATCCCAGTCTTCATAATGTGCATTTAAGTCGCCGAGAATCAATTCAGGCAGTCTTTGAGTTGAAGTAGTCCATCCCAGTTGGGATGGTGGTTCGGCGGGCAGCTGCTGGTGGGGGGAAGGTATACGTTGACCAGTGTTACTTCCTCTTCAGCAGAGCTCAATGCTCTGACATTGATTGCCAGCGTCTCCAGGTGTTCGTCGTTCATGATGTTAGAGAGATCTGTGACACGAAAGGCCACTGACTTATGGAGTATGAACGCAAGAACTTCTTCTTTGTTACGTGTTCTGTCCGATCTTATGACGATGAAGTCGTCGTTCTTCGGGAGTTTTGTTCGATCAGTAAATTTCGTCTCCTGTATGGCTGCAGCTGCGACATCATGTTTCTGCATGTAGTTGATCACTTCTTCTATCTTTCCTCGAAGTCCATTTGCATTCCATTGTAAGATGTTGAAGGTGTTAGTGAAGGTAGTCGAATCGTTTATTGCGGCGGGGGCTCCAGTTGACACTGCTGCTGTTTCACTTGCTGTCACTGTAGTCAACGTTGATGTACTCACAGCACAGCATTTTCCAATGTAGTTCGACTTCCAGTCGTTCAAGCTGACCAGTGTTGAGCAGTCCATGTGTAGATGAAGCCAACCATTGCAGTTGGTACATCTCACCATGCCTTTAGACTTCGCCATTCTTTTTGTGCACACGGAACAGTACCAGATCTTTGGGGGACCAGGATTTAGTTCCACGCCGGCTATGATGAGTAGAATCTGGAGCAGCGACGCCGGTGAAGGCCGCTCCACGATCAAAAAACGATGGTGATTTGATCGAAATTCCATTCGGATGGTTGCCTGTCTTTGGCCACTCGAAAGTGGGTGTTCTCCCGGCGAAGACGGACCAGGCGTGGAGAACTTAAGTGAGGTATGGGAGAGGTCGGGGTGAAATTAAGTGAGGTATGGGAGAGGTCGGGATGAAATTCTCGAAATTCGTATCCACGTAATCACTTTCGTTACAGGTCAGTCCTCAAGTCACACTTCTCATACTGGACCAATCAAGACCTCGCAATGTTCCTCGTTAACGTAATCTACGCCGAAAAACCGGCCTCCCAGGTTTAAAAATCATCATTTAGCCCTCTTTAAGCGTAAAACAGAAGAATAATACGTGTTCTTGAGATTACTTTTTAGGGTGTAACGAAAAAAAGTGTTTTGATTGAGTTATAAATGAAATTTTGAGTTATAAATGGAAAAGAACCTTTTCCCCAGTAAAATTATTCATATTCTACTCACACATTTTCATGTATTTCATTGAACTTGGACATGCGAGGACATAATGTGTATTCAGTGTACAAGGAATGAGTTGAATTGAGCCATGCTGACTATTTCAGCCGCCTTGGCCGGCTGCGGATGAAGAAGTCGCTACAACTGGGGAAGAAGCTCATGAGGAGGGCGAGGACTGCGATGGTAACACACGCTCCCCGACTTCAGAAGTGTGTTTTTCACTCGCAGGCTTCTTGAATCATGTCTTTGAACGAAATTAACGTGGCGCTTGTTGAAGAATTCAGTAAGAAAATTTTTTAATCGGTTTTTGGAACGGTAACTGGGCAAAACGTGATTGAAACTTGCGTTTTATCCAATATATTTCAAGTCAAATGATTCATAATTAAAATCTGGGTACCTGTTCAAACCTGAGCGCATAAAAGTGCCCAGGTTTGAAAGAATAGTGTTCATTTGAATATCCGATATAAAAGTTAGATTTCGTTTGTACGAAAGGTATGGGAGTTGCTAAATACCGGTTTAGTGGCACTCCAATGGGGGCGAAAACATCAACAACAGAAGTATTCAGAAGGTTTTCGAATCGGATTTAGGAAACCTATCAGTCATGGTAGTCTCAAATCGAATCAAATTCATTTGATTGCATATTATCATATGTAATGAGAACGTGTGCAGGTGACGGTAAAATCCCCTCCCTCCTTCTCACTCTTCGACTCACCCCGAGAAGCGGTGAATTACACTGAATGCGAGTCAGCAGCCTCTCCAGTCGAGCGGGCGAGAGGAGGCGGCGATGCCGCAGGCGTCCATTCAACGTCAGCCTAGTTCATTCATCTTTATATTATTAGCCTCGTCTTAGCATCTTGTTTTTGTTGTTGCCGGCAAACATCCCGCATCGAAGACTTGGTTATGAACACTCTCTTTAATGAGAGAAGTTCTCGTTTTCTTCGGACAAGATGCGTCCGGAAAAGGGTTTTGATGTCCTTTGCAGTCCTGAGACTGTCATGCTGCACCTTGTGAAGGCAGACATCGTTGTAGCAACCTGTTCATGCTAAAGGCCTTGTGAGTGGGTGGTCAAGCCAGCCTAGCATCGTTTTGGGTGGGAGTAGAGACGTCTCGCCTGTCGTTGACCGGAGATAGGCAAGAGGCTGTTTGACTGGCGCCTGGACTCGCCATTGAAAAGTATTGCGGAGTATCTGCTGATGCTTTGTCCGGTGGCATGCCCAGGCCGTTCCGGCATCGCCCTCCTTTGACGAGCTATACTACCCAGTTTTGGTCCGCGGCGGGATTTCTCCTGCTACCTCTCAGCACGAATTCTTCGTAGAAAGGCGTCCCTCTATCCGCCACCTGAGGTCGCGCTCGATTCCGGACTGAATGATCCGGCTCCATCCATGAAAGGCTCTTGAGGCTGTAGAGTCACGAATGGCCACTGTTGCCAGTGTGTTTCGAGGTCTTAGTACCTTTTTATTATATAAGACGATGCTGGGAATAATTTTCGCCAAAATGCTCAAAATGTTGTTCCTCGGGCAGATTTCCCTTGAAAAACCAAGCTTTTCCATGGCAAGAAACGGAAAAAAGCGCCATGATAAATGGCAGCAAATAACATGCGTTTTGACGGGCCTGCCAAGAAAAACCGTCAAAAAACAAGCTTTCTACTTTGTACTCGTTTTGTCACTGCTAAAGAAGGGACAAAATTTGTAACTGCCTATGTCACTGCCAAAAACGGGCTTTTTTGTGTACTTCTTTTTTTCCTGCCAAAATCGGGCTTTTTTGTCCTTGTTTTGTCTCTGCCAAAATCGGGCTTTTTTTTGTCCTTCTTTTGTCTCTGCCAAAACCGGCCTTTTTTTGTCCTTGTTTTGTCACTACCAAAATCGGGTTTTTGTTTGTCCTTGTTTTGTTACTTCCGAAATCGGGTTTTTTTGTCCTTGTTCTGCCACTGCCAAAACCGGGATTTTTGTCCTTGTTTTGTCACTGCCAAAATCGGGCTTTTTTTGTAGCCCCTGCAACTCCTTAGCCTCATTTCTGGGATGATGGAGGATCGCTCTCAGGAACTCTTTGGGGAGTGCCAATACTAGACTTTGATCTCTTTAAATGTGTGGTTCAGGCTACGTCTTTCAACGAGCCGGATCGAATCTTTACCTCAAACTTGGGTAATTAAACCGACTAAAACCGCCACACAAATCTTCACGTACTAGCGCAGCAACATACATTTTTCTCAACTCTTTACTAAACTCGGTCGGGGTACGTCGCTAGAAGTGGTTAATATGTGGTCGTTGCGGAGCTTTGTTCAACGTACAAAAAGTGTTCCAAAAAAGAGCCGAGTTTGGCAGTGCCAAAACATGACACGAAAGAAAAACAAAATTGTCCCTGATTTGGTAGTGACAAAAAGTGTTCCAAAAAAGAGCCGAGTTTGGCAGTGCCAAAACATGTCACAAAGGAAAAAACAAAATTGTCCGTGATTTGGCAGGAACAAAACTTGGCCACAGAGTCATTCATCATTTGGCACTGCGAAATGGTGGTCGATTCTTCGTCCCTATTTTGGCAGCTAAAAAAAGACAAATAATGGAATTTCCTTCTCCCAAGTTCGCATACTCGAAATCTTGGCGAAATAAAGTTTTTGGCTGAGGAACAACATTTCGAGCATTTTGGCGAAAATTATTCCCAGCATCGTCTTATATCCTCAGTTCATTTGTATTTATAGCATTGTAGACAGCGATACGCCACATTTTGTAGCGTCAAAGAGATGTTACTTCTCGATATATTGCCATAAACGGAGGATCCCGTTCTCTACCAGAAATTCGAAATTTTTGAGACCATTTCGTCTAAACTTTGTTTGATATTCCATGTTCTCATATAATACCATCCATCGAGCACTCGAAAATCGATGTGGAATCATTCGAATCTCAATAACGCTTTGGTTGATAAACACTCTATTTTCAATTTTTTAAACACTGGAGCTTCTGAGAATATAAGGGGCAAACGGGCAAACGCTTCATTTACATTACAAGGACTTCAACTAACAGAAATTAATAATTATTGGGAGTTTGTGTTGAGAGGGGGGAAGATGTTGGAATATTTTGGACGAGATCACCGTAAAGTTTCCAGTTCTCGCCCAATGCCTTGTTTTTTACACTTTAGACCATAAAAAATGGCACATAAAATTAAAAAGGAAACGCTCTAGGCATAGTAAACACGAAAGAATGACATGCAAAGCTTGTGTGGAAGTACATACACAACCGACTAACTCAACTGTTTCTTACTTTTTTTCAAAATCGTGAATGTTTTTCCTCTCAAACCTTTTTCTTCATAAACGAAGAAGTAAATACTCTCATGATTATCTTTTTTTTAAAAAGAGGCCTAGAAGAATTTCAAAACTCGGTAAATAAAGATAATTTGTTAATCGTTATCAGGATCCAGCACATCGAAGTGGATCCGTTAATGTCATCGGTGGTGGCATCGCGCTCAAGCTGCTCTCCTAAATCTTCTTTTGCCAATCCCCTTTCTTCTGGAAGCGCCTCTCCAAGTTCCTCACGATCTGTCCTGGTCTCTCGGTCCGGCCAACAAAGCACACGAGGGACACCACAAGCGACGAGTCCTCGCCCCCCTACCCATCCAATGCTGCCGCTCCGAGTAGAGACTTTGAGTGACCTTGCGGCAGATATTGATCTTAACAGCCCTACGACTGGCAGTAGACCCTGATGTTTGTTGAACTTTGTTCGTTATAAGGCAAGAGGTCCTCCCTCAGCTTTTGAAACTTGAGGCAACATTATAGTCAACGGAAGTCGGAAGTTTAAAAAATGTCACTTATGCCTCAATGCACGATGACATTTATTGTGGTCAACGGTAGAAACGTGTTCAATTACCAAGACGCACAACTATATCAAATAATAGTTACAGTTGATAAATTATTCATTGTATTTTGTACGTCTTCTTGAGTTACGTCCCTGGCTTATACTAACAAGCAGGGAGTCAGACTCACAGTAAAACACCATAAAGAACCATGCTTTTCAAATGTTGACACGTGAAGTATCAGTTGTTAGTGATCGAATCATGCTTTCGCTATAGTGAACAAAGCTTTGTTCAAGTGGAACACGTTATTCAAGGCCGCTTTGTGGTTGCAGCAGCATTACAGCAGGTATAACAAAGCAGTTTTAAATAATAAAAAAGTTAGTTTACGGTTATGATGTGTTTTTCATGTGATGACAAAGGTTTTTGCAGTAGTGAAAATTGGAATGTTTTTGTAGATAACCCCGCAAGCTAATCCAATGCATTCTACCAGTGACAGATCCCTCCCGATGCGATGTTTCATTGATGAAAAACAACACTTTCTTCACCAAAGATTTTCAATATTATTATCTACTCGAATATCCTACAGACGATTGGAAGAAATATTTAAATGATTTGACGTTCATCGATTTCATGTGTCTTGAACTCGAGCAATCTAGCGAGATCTGGGTTTGTAACAAGTTAAACATGAGGTAAAATTTGATGGATGCATGGTGCGATCTGCATTTTGATGGATGCATGGTGCGATCTGCACTAAGTGAGCTTTCCAATGTTGCTATAGTGTATTCTTCATTTTTTTCGTTGTTCAATGCCTATATTCTATTCGAATATCATCGGAACTGCTGTGATAAATTTTCTCGAGTGCAAATCTTACAAGCAGCGAAACCCTCAAATATTTATGCTGTTTATTATCCCCAACTGTCTACACAAATCATTGCTACCAACAAGTAGAGATTGAGCCAATTTCCATTCGTGCTTGAACGAATAATCAAATTGTCGAGAAAATACAAACTGGAAGATCAAAAACAACAATTACAGAAATTTTGTGAAAAAATAGCAGTTTACTAAGCGGAAACATTTTTTTAGTTCCTTTACATAGGTTTCATACGGTCTACTTTATCTGAACATCGGCATCAGAGCCGGTCAAATGCGAAGTAACTTTATAAATTCTTTATAAATAATGAAAGCAATACTGATAGGTGTTTTAGGGGTTTGCTAACGAGAATTAATAGACTTCCGCCATTATGATTGAAAAATTTATAGATTACGTATTAATAAGTAGTGTTTGTCCTAGTATGCGATGAGCCTCAAACCCAGGGTCTCAGATTTCTTAGAGGTATCGTCGGAAAGGTCATCACAAACCACTAAATATAAGGCTTGCTTATAAACCAGTATTGTCTTCAACACCTACACTTTTATCCTTGTAAATTTTTTTTTAGTTTGGACAGCTTAGTACCAATGATTTACCTAATGTTCTAAAATAATTCCAAAAGTTTTATAAATGGTTGAAAATTGATTTCACATCTCAAACTCATCATATTATTTCTTTTTATAACTAGAAATTGAGCGTGTTCTTCTTGTTAATCGGATTTATAACCTTTAAAAAGGAGAAGTATACTAATTCTAAGGAGTATTTGTAAATAATTGAATTCACTTGAAGTGTAACCAAACTTGAATACATAACCATGATGAATGGACGAATCAACTTTAAAATATTACATAAACAGTAATTATGCTCAAGCAAATTAAATATGTAATTTACGAAAGAGTAAGCCCAATTCGAAGGCTCAGTTGAGGCAGGCTCAGAGGATTTAAGGCAGTCTGGGGCTGGTTTGGGATTCTTTTTTTAAAAACTAGTTATATAAAAGTTTATGTGCAATATACAAGATATGAATCTCACTGGGAAAGAGTTAAATATAGGAAATGAACGCAAGAATATAGAAATGATATGAAGAAAGCTGACCGTTCATGTATGTCAAAGATGATATGATCTATTATGAATGAATCATCCAGCTGAGGATCTTGGGTATAGTGCTCCCATAAAAACCATCATTAGGTCATCAGAAGTGAAATGGAACTGAAAATGAACTTCAACCAACTCAAAACAATACTTCAGACAGCGATATAACAAAAATCAGGATCGGTGATTGATCGTCAAAGGGAGAGAAAAAAGCTATTACGATTCAAAAGGTTATCAATGCTGGCGGAATCATAGTAATTGTCATGCTCGGCTTGGTTGAGCAAACCCGAAACACCAATAGGTTTTAATATTTATAGGGAGGGCGGAGCTTTGTTTACGTGATCTTATGTCATTTACTGCTACAACTTAAAAAAATTGGTATATTGAGAAATCCTGAAGCTAATATATGACTCTTGCTTGGACAAATCACTTTACAAACAAAAACATCGAAAATCCTTAAAAAGTCTACGGAAAACACACACATTTTAACTATCACTAGTACACGGGCTGACACTCGAAAAAGGAAGCGGACTTGAAAAATCCAGGTGCTAAACAAAAATAACAAGATGTTATTTGAGAAAGCTGAGTTTGAATGAGCATAGAATATATCGAAAAACGGTTATTTGAGCATTCGTGGGTCAAGATTGATAGTGAATGTAGAATACCTGGAAAAAGGCGCACATTACTTGGCTTTTATTTTTCAAGCTAAATTTTGTATGCTTAGCAAGTCAACCTTCGAAACACTAAGGATAATGTGAAAATAGGGAAAAAATGAAAGGAATTCGGAGAGTACGAGATACTAAAGAGAGGCCACTAATGAACAGGAAGTGAGAGCGGAAGCGGCTTTTGAATTATCAATTCCTTTTAAACTATTGATTGATTGATTGATCATATTTGTCTCTTTAAGTATTGATCGATAATAGACTAAAACTGAATGGCGGAATGACCTGCAGAAAGAGCACTACTGCCCGTGAAAGGACTAGTCTACGACTGGTTCAGCTGCCTTTCTCATTCTTTCCACTTGCTCAAATCCATTCGAGGAATCTGAGAGCAGGGCGTCATTCGACCGATGCGGAACGCTTCTCGGGGCACACTCTGCAAAGGCAAGTATTATTTTAGGGCTCCGCAGTGTGCATGGGTAGGGTACTTAACTTTTATCAACCCTCATTTTCTGCTCTGCCGCCATATCCACTTCTCTTCGTCTTTTCTTCAAAATAGTTTTCATGACTTCATGAACACTTTTCTTGTCGTCTGCTCACTAAAGCCCTTCGTTCGACCATCTACCTTGAGCCTTCAATTCATATTCAACAACGATTCGCTGAATCGACAGCTACTCAATAGCTCCTTTCCACATAGTGATATTGCTTAAATATTTTCTCCCTTCATTCTTCATTTTTCATAATAGCTCTTAAACTCCTTATAATTTGTATGAAAAATATGTTTAAATTCGATTGCTTTCAGTTCGTTCGGAAAGCGCAGAGAAAATAGTGACGCTATTTACAATTATTAAAAAAACTCTTCATTGTAGGTGATTTTCATTGAATCATTTTTTCGGTGAAGTATGTCTGTCTGTATATGTTTACTAAAAAGTTGAGTATGTATAGAATTGAATTTTATTGCACGAGACTAGTAAAGACAGAAAAATATTCATAGCATTCAATTCATTTAATGTATGGTAAAATCCTAGAAATTCGATAAAAAAGTAATAGATTGATAAAGAACTTGTCCTTACATCAATAGTTGCGACGTTGTCGCAAATTATTCTGGAAAGAGAGGAGCGCCGGATCTCTGCTAGCTGCGCCCGAGTGAAGACACCCGGGTTTTCGTAGTAAAACCTACAAAGAGCGTTCTTAACCAGATATTAGAACTCACGATTGGGCAATCAAATACGGAGTTTATAACTCAAGGCTCTGCATGTAGAAATTTTTTCAATTTTTCTTGTCATAACTATTAGGTTGAGTATCTATATTAGGTTGAGTATCACAAAGATGCAATGTCCTAGCAACAATTTTTTTTGTACCTCGCTCCAATATACAAATGCTTTACATATAATATAGTGAAGCAGACTCTAATGCGCTTCAGATATGTTTCATCAAATTCAATGTTCATTACACGTCTTTCTTCACATTTTGTTTTCCGCTTCTTAAGGTTCTAAGAGTTCTTAGAGAGCTCATTCATGGCACAATCAATCAATCAATGATGCTGCTCGCAGCCTTTGTTTTTATTTACTCTCTTTCATTCTAGATTTGTCTCTTACCGTCTCTAAATTTTTCTCTCTTTCTCGCTCACTCTCTCTCTCTCTCTCTCTCTCTCTCTCTCTCTCTCTCTCTCTCTCTCTCTCTCTTTCTGTTTGTTTGTAAGTATGTAAATCTGTGTGAAAAAGTCCGAAATTTGTAAAATACTCACCGATCACCGTCGCGGCTGCGCTTGAACTGTGGGCCAATAATACAGGCAATAGTAGGACCGACGAGACCTCGAACAACAGGATCCTCTAAAAGTCCTCCGACCCACAGATCGATGGCGTCTGAAATGAAAACGTTATGCAATGGAGCGTTAGAATTCAACTTTTCACTTTGCAAAGTAATCTCTGCAAAGTGATCCCGTTAAACGCTCTATGCCGCATCTCGGCCGCATCCCGTTAAGCGTTTAACGAGATCACTTTGCAGAGATTACTTTGCAAAGTGAAAAGTTGAATTCTAACGCTCCATAAGCCTTGATCATCATCTGACTAGACTCGCACCTTTCTCTATTCGTCAAAACATTTCAAGTAGTTTTTCTTTTCTTCTTTTCTTCTGATTAATTTCTCATAGACTCGCTTCACAAAGAAGCAATTGTTAACCCGATCGTCTAACTGGTTACCATTCTAGAGTTTTTGGAATCAATTTTTTTCTCGAGAGCTTTGAAAAATTGAAAAGAGTAAATACTTAAGCCTTATTCAAATTATGTTGAAAAAGAATAACTACTGACCAACTCGGCCATACACTTCTCGAAGGCGCTCTCGGACTCCAGTGGTGAGTATCTCACGCGAAAGCTTTCAAACAAAACAATCATCGCCTTATCATGAAGAGCCATCAAGCAATGGAAACTCGTTCTAACAGTATAACCCACTGTATTCTTTCACGAAAAAACCTGGTTTTGAAAAGCTTCAAGTAGGTACTGAATTTTGATGATTTTAGTTTCAAACTCTGAAAAGGTTTAAACGCATATGGTCTAATCATCCAGGTATCTTCAAAATTTTTAGTCTCACTACATTTATCGCTCACGCGCTTCAAGTGTCAGGGCGGAATCATTGGAATCAATGGTAGTGATGCCGCCTCTTTTCGTAATCTCAGGATATATGAATTCGAAATGCAAAACTATCTACCTACATTCTTCCACAGTTCCTCATACCTCTTTCCTAGTTTACAGCTCTAAACTTTTTCTAAGAAACAACGTAGTTATAACTCCGAAAACGGTTATCCTCCATGATGAAAGTTTAATTATGTATTAGTGAGTTGAAGAAAAAAGTTAGTGAGTTGAAGAAAAAAAAAAACTAAAAAGGTTTACTACTATTTACAGTAGTCAACTGACATGGTCAAAGTTGTTGGCCCTCCCTAGCCCACAGAGCTCTCGGAAACGTACATACGGAGCGTGGGCGTGGTCTCGGCCTCGCTAAAAGGCTTCATGAAGAAAGTCTGTCTAAGATTTTGAGGTAAAGTCTATCAAAAATGAGCTAATCTGACTCATGTACTTTTCCCGATTACGGTCCTTTTTTCTTTTTCATTATTCTCAGCAAAAACAGTTTAAAAAAAGAATAACTATAAGGTTTTTGATTGAAAATTCACAACATCATTGAATGAAAAGGTCGGCAGTGTCCTAAAATAATTTTTTTTGAAATTGAATTCTTTCTTCGCTCTGCAGCCTCGATAACCTGGATATTGATGGTAGACAGATCAGTGCTACCAAACATCTTCTCGGTAACTGTAGGTGTGACGCGTTGCGGTCGTTTCACGCGCTGTGTCAGCATGCCGCGGATGACTGGGTCCACTCCTCCCTTCATTCTTTATGATTCACAATGTTTAGAGCGGTTGGCTTCCTATTTCCTCTCTGCTCGCATCATTTTGTCTGTTCGCCGAAATAGAACCCAGCCTCTAACGGAAATCGGTAACTTTCAAACCACATCGTCAACCATATCAACATCTTCCAAAATCTGATTCTTAACACCTGTAGATTATTGAGTTTTTTCGGATTTTTTTCTCAGAGTGAAATTAAGCCTTTGAAATGCAAGATATGTATAGGATATAAAAAAATACGATAAAGTTTCTTGACAAACTCAGTTTTTAATGTGTTCTCGTCGCATGTTTACTGACTGAGCGTTCTACATAATGTTTCTTGTTAGAATGAAAAAAAATACAGCTTCTCGCTCGTGATGACCGTTCAATAGGAAGTTGCAGAGAGTTACCTCGAATATGAGCGTGTCGGAGTGAAGCGTTCCATGTGTTAGTTCCATTGGTCCGAAGCTCGTGTTAGAGAACCGCTCATCCAGCCGAGCGTAGAAGTCCTAGTAGATTCATATCTATCCATAGTTCAGTGCAACTGTGGAAAATTCAAGAAGAACGACCGCTTTTCGAGCGGGAGAGTCTAGAATAATGAGATGCGATCTGAAGGTGAAGAGCGGAAAAGGTAGTGCTCGTCATTATTCTAGACTCTCAAAGAACGGTCGTTTTTCCAAATTCTCAACAGTGCTGGTGACCTATGAGCCTATCACATGTATTATATGTTATATGTACGCCGATGGAAAAACCAGAATTATGAGAATATATTTAAGTCCACACAGTGTAACAGTTGAAACTGTTACAATACACATATCGCCGTTTCAAAAAAAATTTTAGAAATTATTCTGAGAACCAAAAACAAAGATCACATGTAAATTATGGAGCGATAAATAGAGATGAAGAGACTGAGATAAAGAAAGTGAAGAAAGAGAGAAACGAAGGGATGAAAGAGAGAGATGAAACACAGAGAAGGTAGAAATAGTGAGAGAGAGAGATAGAAAGAAAAAAAGAGATAGAGAGGAAGGAAGAGAGTCTGTATGAGAAAAAGAAAAAGATTCTTGAGGATGCAACTCGGATGATGCAACTTACCTGAATCATGCCGTGTCCAAAGCGGAAAGCGGCGGAAGTGAACTCGTTCACTAGAGTAGCGTCCTCATTCGGATCATATCCTTGATATTCCCCGACATGCGTGGCGAACGCTGCGCCCAGTATCTTCGGCAGGTATTCTCTGAAATCGACCGGTTGAAACATGCAGAACAGGCTTGCTCGAAAAAAAGTCGAATATTTTTTCGAGCAAAAACAGTTGAAAAACGAAAAAAAGAGCAAAAAGCGAAAAATAGAAGGAAAAAGTCACACAAAAAAGCAAAAAGAGACCTTTTTTGTCGAAAAATTTAGAAAAAACCGGAAAAGCCGAAAAACGAAAAATTTGCAAGCCTGATGCAGGAGATTTATAGAATGCAGATACAGCACCCATCATCAGAATAGTCAATCTTCTAATTTTATTCCTTCTTTTACTAGTATTTTTCTGAAAAGTCGAGTATTCAAAAAGTAATTGTCATTCTTTCACTGTAGAATTAACACTTTACTAGTTTTTAAACTTTTTCACACTGAAGTCCACTAACGTACCCAGAGTGCCGAACTCTGAAGACTAATTGACTTGATTGAAATGTCGTTTGTCAACAGCACTTGACCAAGTCGTTTCATACTCCGATCCACAGATTCGAAATCAACAAACATCTAATCCTTGGTGAGCATATTTTTAATTTCTACCGTAATCGGTTCTGTTGTAGTACTTACTAGGCTGTTTAGCTATTCTTGTTTGTTCAATCTCCAAAAATAGACAATTGAATGAGACACTCTACAACGCGTTCACAATCAAATCAAAAACTGAATTACCCACTGACCTGTACACAATAGCTTGCACTTGAGCGCCCATAATTTTACGAGTTTCCATGAAAAGTCGGTCTCCGTTCCAGTGAGGATTGAATCGCTGTAGCGTCGAGGCTATTCTATATATTGTACCATGACGATTTTGTTCGAAAGATGGGTGAGAGAGGATCAAGGACAGGATCGAACTCTCCCTTACCGAGAGCGAACAAGTTACATCCACACTATCGCAAACTGTTTATTCATATGATTGTGCTTATTTGAAAATCTGAGTGACCTCTTTGATGATTTTATTCACATTTTTTTATGACCCTACCCTCTCTTTGAATTCAACCACTCAAGTAATACTTATAATCAAATATATTTTCAGCAAGACCAAACCAAAGAGAATTTACATTTAGCTGCGTATTAATCTGAGTTGAATTGTTCGATACGATCTCGTTCCTAAGCCGTAAGGCGTTTTTAGGTTATAAATCGCCAAAGCATGAAAGAAAGTTTTGAAGTGACAATAATTAAATTTTTCAGACCGGAGACAGCCAGAGTGCCCGTCAGACCGGAGACAGCCAGAGTGCCCACGGTCTGGCCGGAAGTTAGATAAACCACTTACTTAATCGAGCGTTTTTGTCTGAAAAGAGGAAAAATAAGCGAGGAATATGAACGAGCCGGTTATGTTCTTTAGTCATGACGATGTGGAATGTTCCTAGTCCAACAAAGAGATTGACGCGAGAATCGCCTGCTGTGAAGATCATAGTGCAGTCGCCTTGACGACGGCATTTGGTGGTGTCGAAAGGAAGAGCTGCAAGTGGGATCTTATCAACTATTTTTTCTACTACTGATTTCCTTTATTCGATCGATATTTGAAAACTGTTTTAAATAGGCAAGGGTCGCCTAAAAATTTGAATAGTTGGACGATGCGAGCATCATCTCTCATTCTTGGCTTGCTTGTTTTCTCTTCCACATAACCATATCTTTCGGTAATCCCGCTCGTTATGCTTTAAGCTTTCGAGTGTTTTTTCATCAGTTAAAACTTCCGCTCCAGTTTGCGGTTGTGTCCCAATACTTTTACCACGACAGGCTTCATTTTAGAGTTAGAAAAAAAGGGTTGAAAATCCTCTGTACAATTATTTCTGATGAATTTTGAATCACTCTGAAGACAGAGAGAAGATATATGTACATAGCGGTGAAAAAGCGTTAATATTTGTATGTACCCTGCATTCCGTTAAACGTCGACATTCGAAGAAATCCTGTGTTGCCATTTCGGAACTTTTTGGAGTCTTTAAGTGAAGAGCCGTATATAGGCGACGCATCGATATAACCTGCAAAATCAAAGTCATGGTCAGCATTGATCTCTTCGAAAAAGTCTTTGATTTGATCAAATCAATTCGAAAGAAAGTCATCTAATCTTTTCAAAAGTAATTCGTAGAGTAAATCTTCATCGCAAATCAATTGATCCATGACATCATTGTTTAAAAATGCCGAAAGATTTCTTTTCCATTGACACCAACTCATAAATTGAATGCTATTCGATTGTATCCGTACATGGTGAGTATGTGACGAAAATGTTTAGAAACCTATTAACTCGCGATCCTACACTTCGAAGGCCATGACACCTGGTTCGAGCAAAAATAAGACTAAATAATCGCAAAAACAAAACCCATCCACTGTAGAGGGATTGAACCCGTCGGCCGTCTCTCTTACCGAGAAGAAACGCGATAACATTTCACTTGCCAAGAACACATTGCTATTACGTTGAATATTAATTTTTGAGTAAGTTTGCTTATTATTATGATGAGCGATTGTACCAGAATTCTCGTTGAGTTGCTGGCGAGGAAGACTGTTCCCAGAGCCACAAATGGGGGAAGAGCGAGAGACGCGGATGCACTTATTGTCCACGAAACTCAACACAAACACCTTTTTGACGGAACCTTAAATTGGTCTCAAAAGAGGTTTTTCATTAATCAAAACAGTAGAATCTCAAACACCCTCTATCCGCCACCTGAGGTCGCGCTCGATTCCGGACTGAATGATCCGGCTCCATCCATGAAAGGCTCTTGAGGCTGTAGAGTCACGAATGGCCACTGTTGCCAGTGTGTTTCGAGGTCTTAGTATCTTTTTATTATATCCTCAGTTCATTTGTATTTATAGCATTGTAGACAGCGATACGCCACATTTTGTAGCGTCAAAGAGATGTTACTTCTCGATATATTGCCATAAACGGAGGATCCCGTTCTCTACCAGAAATTCGAAATTTTTGAGACCATTTCGTCTAAACTTTGTTTGATATTCCATGTTCTCATATAATACCATCCATCGAGCACTCGAAAATCGATGTGGAATCATTCGAATCTCAATAACGCTTTGGTTGATAAACAGTCTAATTTCAATTTTTTAAACACTGGAGCTTCTGAGAATATAAGGGGCAAACGGGCAAACGCTTCATTTACATTACAAGGACTTCAACTAACAGAAATTAATAATTATTGGGAGTTTGTGTTGAGAGGGGGGAAGATGTTGGAATATTTTGGACGAGATCACCGTAAAGTTTCCAGTTCTCGCCCAATGCCTTGTTTTTTTACACTTTAGACCATAAAAAATGGCACATAAAATTAAAAAGGAAACGCTCTAGGCATAGTAAACACGAAAGAATGACATGCAAAGCTTGTGTGGAAGTACATACACAACCGACTAACTCAACTGTTTCTTACTTTTTTTCAAAATCGTGAATGTTTTTCCTCTCAAACCTTTTTCTTCATAAACGAAGAAGTAAATACTCTCATGATTGTCTTTTTTTTAAAAAGAGGCCTAGAAGAATTTCAAAACTCGGTAAATAAAGATAATTTGTTAATCGTTATCAGGATCCAGCACATCGAAGTGGATCCGTTAATGTCATCGGTGGTGGCATCGCGCTCAAGCTGCTCTCCTAAATCTTCTTTTGCCAATCCCCTTTCTTCTGGAAGCGCCTCTCCAAGTTCCTCACGATCTGTCCTGGTCTCTCGGTCCGGCCAACAAAGCACACGAGGGACACCACAAGCGACGAGTCCTCGCCCCCCTACCCATCCAATGCTGCCGCTCCGAGTAGAGACTTTGAGTGACCTTGCGGCAGAGATTGATCTTAACAGCCCTACGACTGGCAGTAGACCCTGATGTTTGTTGAACTTTGTTCGTTATAAGGCAAGAGGTCCTCCCTCAGCTTTTGAAACTTGAGGCAACATTATAGTCAACGGAAGTCGGAAGTTTAAAAAATGTCACTTATGCCTCAATGCACGATGACATTTATTGTGGTCAACGGTAGAAATGTGTTCAATTACCAAGACGCACAACTATATCAAATATTAGTTACAGTTGATAAATTATTCATTGTATTTTGTACGTCTTCTTGAGTTACGTCCCTGGCTTATACTAACAAGCAGGGAGTCAGACTCACAGTAAAACACCATAAAGAACCATGCTTTTCAAATGTTGACACGTGAAGTATCAGTTGTTAGTGATCGAATCATGCTTTCGCTATAGTGAACAAAGCTTTGTTCAAGTGGAACACGTTATTCAAGGCCGCTTTGTGGTTGCAGCAGCATTACAGCAGGTATAACAAAGCAGTTTTAAATAATAAAAAAGTTAGTTTACGGTTATGATGTGTTTTTCATGTGATGACAAAGGTTTTTGCAGTAGTGAAAATTGGAATGTTTTTGTAGATAACCCCGCAAGCTAATCCAATGCATTCTACCAGTGACAGATCCCTCCCGATGCGATGTTTCATTGATGAAAAACAACACTTTCTTCACCAAAGATTTTCAATATTATTATCTACTCGAATATCCTACAGACGATTGGAAGAAATATTTAAATGATTTGACGTTCATCGATTTCATGTGTCTTGAACTCGAGCAATCTAGCGAGATCTGGGTTTGTAACAAGTTAAACATGAGGTAAAAGTTGATGGATGCATGGTGCGATCTGCATTTTGATGGATGCATGGTGCGATCTGCACTAAGTGAGCTTTCCAATGTTGCTATAGTGTATTCTTCATTTTTTTCGTTGTTCAATGCCTATATTCTATTCGAATATCATCGGAACTGCTGTGATAAATTTTCTCGAGTGCAAATCTTACAAGCAGCGAAACCCTCAAATATTTATGCTGTTTATTATCCCAACTGTCTACATAAATCATTGCTACCAACAAGTAGAGATTGAGCCAATTTCCATTCGTGCTTGAACGAATAATCAAATTGTCGAGAAAATATAAACTGGAAGATCAAAAACAACAATTACAGAAATTTTGTGAAAAAATAGCAGTTTACTAAGCGGAAACATTTTTTTAGTTCCTTTACATAGGTTTCATACGATCTACTTTATCTGAACATCGGCATCAGAGCCGGTCAAATGCGAAGTAACTTTATAAATTCTTTATAAATAATGAAAGCAATACTGATAGGTGTTTTAGGGGTTTGCTAACGAGAATTAATAGACTTCCGCCATTATGATTGAAAAATTTATAGATTACGTATTAATAAGTAGTGTTTGTCCTAGTATGCGATGAGCCTCAAACCCAGGGTCTCAGATTTCTTAGAGGTATCGTCGGAAAGGTCATCACAAACCACTAAATAATATAAGGCTTGCTCATAAACCAGTATTGTCTTCAACACCTACACTTTTATCCTTGTAAATTTTTTTTTAGTTTGGACAGCTTAGTACCAATGATTTACCTAATGTTCTAAAATAATTCCAAAAGTTTTATAAATGGTTGAAAATTGATTTCACATCTCAAACTCATCATATTATTTCTTTTTATAACTAGAAATTGAGCGTGTTCTTCTTGTTAATCGGATTTATAACCTTTAAAAAGGAGAAGTATACTAATTCTAAGGAGTATTTGTAAATAAATGAATTCACTTGAAGTGTAACCAAACTTGAATACATAACCATGATGAATGGACGAATCAACTTTAAAATATTACATAAACAGTAATTATGCTCAAGCAAATTAAATATGTAATTTACGAAAGAGTAAGCCCAATTCGAAGGCTCAGTTGAGGCAGGCTCAGAGGATTTAAGGCAGTCTGGGGCTGGTTTGGGATTCTTTTTTTAAAAACTAGTTATATAAAAGTTTATGTGCAATATACAAGATATGAATCTCACTGGGAAAGAGTTAAATATAGGAAATGAACGCAAGAATATAGAAATGATATGAAGAAAGCTGACCGTTCATGTATGTCAAAGATGATATGATCTATTATGAATGAATCATCCAGCTGAGGATCTTGGGTATAGTGCTCCCATAAAAACCATCATTAGGTCATCAGAAGTGAAATGGAACTGAAAATGAACTTCAACCAACTCAAAACAATACTTCAGACAGCGATATAACAAAAATCAGGATCGGTGATTGATCGACAAAGGGAGAGAAAAAAGCTATTACGATTCAAAAGGTTATCAATGCTGGCGGAATCATAGTAATTGTCATGCTCGGCTTGGTTGAGCAAAACCGAAACACCAATAGGTTTTAATATTTATAGGGAGGGCGGAGCTTTGTTTACGTGATCTTATGTCATTTACTGCTACAACTTAAAAAAAATTGGTATATTGAGAAATCCTGAAGCTAATATATGACTCTTGCTTGGACAAATCACTTTACAAACAAAAACATCGAAAATCCTTAAAAAGTCTACGGAAAACACACACATTTTAACTATCACTAGTACACGGGCTGACACTCGAAAAAAGAAGCGGACTTGAAAAATCCAGGTGCTAAACAAAAATAACAAGATGTTATTTGAGAAAGCTGAGTTTGAATGAGCATAGAATATATCGAAAAACGGTTATTTGAGCATTCGTGGGTCAAGATTGATAGTGAATGTAGAATACCTGGAAAAAGGCGCACATTACTTGGCTTTTATTTTTCAAGCTAAATTTTGTATGCTTAGCAAGTCAACCTTCGAAACACTAAGGATAATGTGAAAATAGGGAAAAAATGAAAGGAATTCGGAGAGTACGAGATACTAAAGAGAGGCCACTAATGAACAGGAAGTGAGAGCGGAAGCGGCTTTTGAATTATCAATTCCTTTTAAACTATTGATTGATTGATTGATCATATTTGTCTCTTTAAGTATTGATCGATAATAGACTAAAACTGAATGGCGGAATGACCTGCAGAAAGAGCACTACTGCCCGTGAAAGGACTAGTCTACGACTGGTTCAGCTGCCTTTCTCATTCTTTCCACTTGCTCAAATCCATTCGAGGAATCTGAGAGCAGGGCGTCATTCGACCGATGCGGAACGCTTCTCGGGGCACACTCTGCAAAGGCAAGTATTATTTTAGGGCTCCGCAGTGTGCATGGGTAGGGTACTTAACTTTTATCAACCCTCATTTTCTGCTCTGCCGCCATATCCACTTCTCTTCGTCTTTTCTTCAAAATAGTTTTCATGACTTCATGAACACTTTTCTTGTCGTCTGCTCACTAAAGCCCTTCGTTCGACCATCTACCTTGAGCCTTCAATTCATATTCAACAACGATTCGCTGAATCGACAGCTACTCAATAGCTCCTTTCCACATAGTGATATTGCTTAAATATTTTCTCCCTTCATTCTTCATTTTTCATAATAGATCTTAAACTCCTTATAATTTGTATGAAAAATATGTTTAAATTCGATTGCTTTAAGTTCGTTCGGAAAGCGCAGAGAAAATAGTGACGCTATTTACAATTATTAAAAAAACTCTTCATTGTAGGTGATTTTCATTGAATCATTTTTTCGGTGAAGTATGTCTGTCTGTATATGTTTACTAAAAAGTTGAGTATGTATAGAATTGAATTTTATTGCACGAGACTAGTAAAGACAGAAAAATATTCATAGCATTCAATTCATTTAATGTATGGTAAAATCCTAGAAATTCGATAAAAAAGTAATAGATTGATAAAGAACTTGTCCTTACATCAATAGTTGCGACGTTGTCGCAAATTATTCTGGAAAGAGAGGAGCGCCGGATCTCTGCTAGCTGCGCCCGAGTGAAGACACCCGGGTTTTCGTAGTAAAACCTACAAAGAGCGTTCTTAACCAGATATTAGAACTCACGATTGGGCAATCAAATACGGAGTTTATAACTCAAGGCTCTGCATGTAGAAATTTTTTCAATTTTTCTTGTCATAACTATTAGGTTGAGTATCACAAAGATGCAATGTCCTAGCAACAATTTTTTTTGTACCTCGCTCCAATATACAAATGCTTTACATATAATATAGTGAAGCAGACTCTAATGCGCTTCAGATATGTTTCATCAAATTCAATGTTCATTACACGTCTTTCTTCACATTTTGTTTTCCGCTTCTTAAGGTTCTAAGAGTTCTTAGAGAGCTCATTCATGGCACAATCAATCAATCAATGATGCTGCTCGCAGCCTTTGTTTTTATTTACTCTCTTTCATTCTAGATTTGTCTCTTACCGTCTCTAAATTTTTCTCTCTTTCTCGCTCACTCTCTCTCTCTCTCTCTCTCTCTCTCTTTCTGTTTGTTTGTAAGTATGTAAATCTGTGTGAAAAAGTCCGAAATTTGTAAAATACTCACCGATCACCGTCGCGGCTGCGCTTGAACTGTGGGCCAATAATACAGGCAATAGTAGGACCGACGAGACCTCGAACAACAGGATCCTCTAAAAGTCCTCCGACCCACAGATCGATGGCGTCTGAAATGAAAACGTTATGCAATGGAGCGTTAGAATTCAACTTTTCACTTTGCAAAGTAATCTCTGCAAAGTGATCCCGTTAAACGCTCTATGCCGCATCTCGGCCGCATCCCGTTAAGCGTTTAACGAGATCACTTTGCAGAGATTACTTTGCAAAGTGAAAAGTTGAATTCTAACGCTCCATAAGCCTTGATCATCAGCTGACTAGACTCGCACCTTTCTCTATTCGTCAAAACATTTCAAGTAGTTTTTCTTTTCTTCTTTTCTTCTGATTAATTTCTCATAGACTCGCTTCACAAAGAAGCAATTGTTAACCCGATCGTCTAACTGGTTACCATTCTAGAGTTTTTGGAATCAATTTTTTTCTCCAGAGCTTTGAAAAATTGAAAAGAGTAAATACTTAAGCCTTATTCAAATTATGTTGAAAAAGAATAACTACTGACCAACTCGGCCATACACTTCTCGAAGGCGCTCTCGGACTCCAGTGGTGAGTATCTCACGCGAAAGCTTTCAAACAAAACAATCATCGCCTTATCATGAAGAGCCATCAAGCAATGGAAACTCGTTCTAACAGTATAACCCACGGTATTCTTTCACGAAAAAACCTGGTTTTGAAAAGCTTCAAGTAGGTACTGAATTTTGATGATTTTAGTTTCAAACTCTGAAAAGGTTTAAACGCATATGGTCTAATCATCCAGGTATCTTCAAAATTTTTAGTCTCACTACATTTATCGCTCACGCGCTTCAAGTGTCAGGGCGGAATCATTGGAATCAATGGTATCACATATTCCGTGACATCAAAATTCCTTCATTTCTCTTAGACTGGAGTGATGCCGCCTCTTTTCGTAATCTCAGGATATATGAATTCGAAATGCAAAACTGTCTACCTACATTCTTCCACAGTTCCTCATACCTCTTTCCTAGTTTACAGCTCTAAACTTTTTCTAAGAAACAATGTAGTTATAATTCCGAAAACGGTTATCCTCCATGATGAAAGTTTAATTATGTATTATAAGTTATTGAGTTGAAGAAAAAAAAAACTAAAAAGGTTTACTACTATTTACAGTAGTCAACTGACATGGTCAAAGTTGTTGGCCCTCCCTAGCCCGCAGAGCTCTCGGAAACGTACATACGGAGCGTGGGCGTGGTCTCGGCCTCGCTAAAAGGCTTCATGAAGAAAGTCTGTCTAAGATTTTGAGGTAAAGTCTATCAAAAATGAGCTAATCTGACTCATGTACTTTTCCCGATTACATTATTCTCAGCAAAAACAGTTTAAAAAAAGAATAACTATAAGGTTTTTGATTGAAAATTCACAACATCATTGAATGAAAAGGTCGGCAGTGTCCTAAAATAATTTTTTTTGAAATTGAATTCTTTCTTCGCTCGGCAGCCTCGATAACCTGGATATTGATGGTAGACAGATCAGTGCTACCAAACATCTTCTCGGTAACTGTAGGTGTGACGCGTTGCGGTCGTTTCACGCGCTGTGTCAGCATGCCGCGGATGACTGGGTCCACTCCTCCCTTCATTCTTTATGATTCACAATGTTTAGAGCGGTTGGCTTCCTATTTCCTCTCTGCTCGCATCATTTTGTCTGTTCGCCGAAATAGAACCCAGCCTCTAACGGAAATCGGTAACTTTCAAACCACATCGTCAACCATATCAACATCTTCCAAAATCTGATTCTTAACACCTGTAGATTATTGAGTTTTTTTCGGATTTTTTTCTCAGAGTGAAATTAAGCCTTTGAAATGCAAGATATGTATAGGATATAAAAAAATACGATAAAGTTTCTTGACAAACTCAGTTTTTAATGTGTTCTCGTCGCATGTTTACTGACTAAGCGTTCTACATAATGTTTCTTGTTAGAATGAAAAAAAATACAGCTTCTCGCTCGTGATGACCGTTCAATAGGAAGTTGCAGAGAGTTACCTCGAATATGAGCGTGTCGGAGTGAAGCGTTCCATGTGTTAGTTCCATTGGTCCGAAGCTCGTGTTAGAGAACCGCTCATCCAGCCGAGCGTAGAAGTCCTAGTAGATTCATATCTATCCATAGTTCAGTGCAACTGTGGAAAATTCAAGAAGAACGACCGCTTTTCGAGCGGGAGAGTCTAGAATAATGAGATGCGATCTGAAGGTGAAGAGCGGAAAAGGTAGTGCTCGTCATTATTCTATACTCTCAAAGAACGGTCGTTTTTCCAAATTCTCAACAGTGCTGGTGACCTATGAGCCTATCACATGTATTATATGTTATATGTACGCCGATGGAAAAACCAGAACTATGAGAATATATTTAAGTCCACACAGTGTAACAGTTGAAACTGTTACAATACACATATCGCCGTTTCAAAAAAATTTTTAGAAATTATTCTGAGAACCAAAAACAAAGATCACATGTAAATTATGGAGCGATAAATAGAGATGAAGAGACTGAGATAAAGAAAGTGAAGAAAGAGAGAAACGAAGGGATGAAAGAGAGAGATGAAACACAGAGAAGGTAGAAATAGTGAGAGAGAGATAGATAGAAAGAAAAAAAGAGATAGAGAGGAAGGAAGAGAGTCTGTATGAGAAAAAGAAAAAGATTCTTGAGGATGCAACTCGGATGATGCAACTTACCTGAATCATGCCGTGTCCAAAGCGGAAAGCGGCGGAAGTGAACTCGTTCACTAGAGTAGCGTCCTCATTCGGATCATATCCTTGATATTCCCCGACATGCGTGGCGAACGCTGCGCCCAGTATCTTCGGCAGGTATTCTCTGAAATCGACCGGTTGAAACATGCAGAACAGGCTTGCTCGAAAAAAAAGTAGAATATTTTTTCGAGCAAAAACAGTTGAAAAACGAAAAAAAGAGCAAAAAGCGAAAAATAGAAGGAAAAAGTCACACAAAAAAGCAAAAAGAGACCTTTCTTGTCGAAAAATTTAGAAAAAACCGGAAAAGCCGAAAAACGAAAAATTTGCAAGCCTGATGCAGGAGATTTATAGAATGCAGATACAGCACCCATCATCAGAATAGTCAATCTTCTAATTTTATTCCTTCTTTTACTAGTATTTTTCTGAAAAGTCGAGTATTCAAAAAGTAATTGTCATTCTTTCACTGTAGAATTAACACTCTACTAGTTTTCAAACTTTTTCACACTGAAGTCCACTAACGTACCCAGAGTGCCGAACTCTGAAGACTAATTGACTTGATTGAAATGTCGTTTGTCAACAGCACTTGACCAAGTCGTTTCATACTCCGATCCACAGATTCGAAATCAACAAACATCTAATCCTTGGTGAGCATATTTTTAATTTCTACCGTAATCGGTTCTGTTGTAGTACTTACTAGGCTGTTTAGCTATTCTTGTTTGTTCAATCTCCAAAAATAGGCAATTGAATGAGACACTCTACAACGCGTTCACAATCAAATCAAAAACTGAATTACCCACTGACCTGTACACAATAGCTTGCACTTGAGCGCCCATAATTTTACGAGTTTCCATGAAAAGTCGGTCTCCGTTCCAGTGAGGATTGAATCGCTGTAGCGTCGAGGCTATTCTGTATATTGTACCATGACGATTTTGTTCGAAAGATGGGTGAGAGAGGATCAAGGACAGGATCGAACTCTCCCTTACCGAGAGCGAACAAGTTACATCCACACTATCGCAAACTGTTTATTCATATGATTGTGCTTATTTGAAAATCTGAGTGACCTCTTTGATGATTTTATTCACGTTTTTTTATGACCCTACCCTCTCTTTGAATTTAACCACTCAAGTAATACTTATAATCAAATATATTTTCAGCAAGACCAAACCAAAGAGAATTTACATTTAGCTGCGTATTAATCTGAGTTGAATTGTTCGATACGATCTCGTTCCTAAGCCGTAAGGCGTTTTTAGGTTATAAATCGCCAAAGCATGAAAGAAAGTTTTGAAGTGACAATAATTAAATTTTTCAGACCGGAGACAGCCAGAGTGCCCGTCAGACCGGAGACAGCCAGAGTGCCCACGGTCTGGCCGGAAGTTAGATAAACCACTTACTTAATCGAGCGTTTTTGTCTGAAAAGAGGAAAAATAAGCGAGGAATATGAACGAGCCGGTTATGTTCTTTAGTCATGACGATGTGGAATGTTCCTAGTCCAACAAAGAGATTGACGCGAGAATCGCCTGCTGTGAAGATCACAGTGCAGTCGCCTTGACGACGGCATTTGGTGGTGTCGAAAGGAAGAGCTGCAAGTGGGATCTCATCAACTATTTTTTCTACTACTGATTTCCTTTATTCGATCGATATTTGAAAACTGTTTTAAATAGGCAAGGATCGCCTAAAAATTTGAATAGTTGGACGATGCGAGCATCATCTCTCATTCTTGGCTTGCTTGTTTTCTCTTCCACATAACCATATCTTTCGGTAATTCCGCTCGTTATGCTTTAAGCTTTCGAGTGTTTTTTCATCAGTTAAAACTTCCGCTCCAGTTTGCGGTTGTGTCCCAATACTTTTACCACGACAGGCTTCATTTTAGAGTTAGAAAAAAGGGTTGAAAATCCTCTGTACAATTATTTCTGATGAATTTTGAATCACTCTGAAGACAGAGAGAAGATATATGTACATAGCGGTGAAAAAGCGTTAATATATGTATGTACCCTGCATTCCGTTAAACGTCGACATTCGAAGAAATCCTGTGTTGCCATTTCGGAACTTTTTGGAGTCTTTAAGTGAAGAGCCGTATATAGGCGACGCATCGATATAACCTACAAAATCAAAGTCATGGTCAGCATTGGTCTCTTCGAAAAAGTCTTTGATTTGATCAAATCAATTCGAAAGAAAGTCATCTAATCTTTTCAAAAGTATTTCGTTGAGTAAATCTTCATCGCAAATCAATTGATCCATGACAACATTGTTTAAAAATGCCGAAAGATTTCTTTTCCATTGACACCAACTCATAAATTGAATGCTATTCGATTGTATCCGTACATGGTGAGTATGTGACGAAAATGTTTAGAAACCTATTAACTCGCGATCCTACACTTCAAAGGCCATGACACCTGGTTCGAGCAAAAATAAGACTAAATAATCGCAAAAACAAAACCCATCCACTGTAGAGGGATTGAACCCGTCGGCCGTCTCTCTTACCGAGAAGAAACGCGATAACATTTCACTTGCCAAGAACACATTGCTATTACGTTGAATATTAATTTTTGAGTAAGTTTGCTTATTATTATGATGAGCGATTGTACCAGAATTCTCGTTGAGTTGCTGGCGAGGAAGACGGTTCCCAGAGCCACAAATGGGGGAAGAGCGAGAGACGCGGATGCACTTATTGTCCACGAAACTCAACACAAACACCTTTTTGACGGAACCTTAAATTGGTCTCAAAAGAGGTTTTTCATTATTCAAAACAGTAGAATCTCAAACACATGCTCAGATTAATACATCACATGTTATAATAATACATCACTGACACAGAAACCACCCTTACAGACTAGTGAATTGTCTCAAAAAATCAGATCATAGTTTAATCTTCCATTGTTCCTATAAACTGGTTTTTTGTTGCTTGTGCGAAAACAAGTTGATGAGACGAGGTCATTGCCAAGACAGATGAACTTGAAAAGCCATTATTGGGATTTGAAGTGGTCAAAATGCGCTTGCGAGAGTATTTTTCTCAATCTTCAAATGGTATACACACGGTTGACGAATGAAAAAGTAAGAATTTGATACCTATCGAACAAAATGAGAGAAGAAGTCTGTTTGCTTTTTCCTTCAGAACAGTAGGAAACAGGTAAAGTCAAAAAATTAGAACATATTATATAGTCTACAAAGTCAGAGAAGTCAGAGAGAACATATTATATAGTCTACAAAGTCAGAGAAGTCAGAGAGAACATATTATATAGTCTACAAAGTCAGAGAAGTCAGAGAGAACATATTATATAGTCTCCAAAGTCAGAGAAGTCAGAGAGAACATATTATATAGTCTCCAAAGTCAGAGAAGTCAGAGAGAACATATTATATAGTCTCCAAAGTCAGAGAAGTCAGAGAGAACATATTATATAGTCTACAAAGTCAGAGAAGTCAGAGAGAACATATTATATAGTCTACAAAGTCAGAGAAGTCAGAGAGAACATATTATATAGTCTACAAAGTCAGAGAAGTCAGAGAGAACATATTATATAGTCTACAAAGTCAGAGAAGTCAGAGAGAACATATTATATAGTCTACAAAGTCAGAGAAGTCAGAGAGAACATATTATATAGTCTACAAAGTCAGAGAAGTCATAGAGAACATATTATATAGTCTCCAAAGTCAGAGAAGTCAGGGAGAACATATTATATAGTCTACAAAGTCAGAGAAGTCAGAGAGAACATATTATATAGTCTCCAAAGTCAGAGAAGTCAGGGAGAACATATTATATAGTCTACAAAGTCAGAGAAGTCAGAGAGAACATATTATATAGTCTACAAAGTCAGAGAAGTCAGAGCGAACATATTATATAGTCTCCAAAGTCAGAGAAGTCAGGGAGAACATATTATATAGTCTCCAAAGTCAGAGTCTACAAAGTCAGAGAAGTCAGAGAGAACATATAGTCTAGAAAGTCAGAGAAGTCAGAGAGAACATATTATATAGTCTCCAAAGTCAGAGAAGTCAGGGAGAACATATTATATAGTCTCCAAAGTCAGAGTCTACAAAGTCAGAGAAGTCAGAGAGAACATATAGTCTAGAAAGTCAGAGAAGTCAGAGAGAACATATTATATAGTCTACAAAGTCAGAGAAGTCAGAGAGAACATATTATATAGTCTCCAAAATCAGAGAAGTCAGAGAGAACATATTATATAGTCTCCAAAGTCAGAGAAGTCAGAGAGAACATATTATATAGTCTCCAAAGTCAGAGAAGTCAGAGAGAACATATTATATAGTCTACAAAGTCAGAGAAGTCAGAGAGAACATATTATATAGTCTACAAAGTCAGAGAAGTCAGAGAGAACATATTATATAGTCTACAAAGTCAGAGAAGTCAGAGAGAACATATTATATAGTCTACAAAGTCAGAGAAGTCAGAGAGAACATATTATATAGTCTACAAAGTCAGAGAAGTCATAGAGAACATATTATATAGTCAACAAAGTCAGAGAAGTCAGAGAGAACATATTATATAGTCTACAAAGTCAGAGAAGTCAAAGAGAACATATTATATAGTCTCCAAAGTCAGAGAAGTCAGAGAGAACATATTATATAGTCTCCAAAGTCAGAGAAGTCAGAGAGAACATATTATATAGTCTACAAAGTCATTGAAGTCAGAGAGAACATATTATATAGTCTCCAAAGTCAGAGAAGTCAGAGAGAACATATTATATAGTCTCCAAAGTCAGAGAAGTCAGAGAGAACATATTATATAGTCTACAAAGTCAGAGAAGTCAGAGAGAACATATTATATAGTCTACAAAGTCAGAGAAGTCATAGAGAACATATTATATAGTCTCCAAAGTCAGAGAAGTCAGGGAGAACATATTATATAGTCTACAAAGTCAGAGAAGTCAGAGAGAACATATTATATAGTCTCCAAAGTCAGAGAAGTCAGGGAGAACATATTATATAGTCTACAAAGTCAGAGAAGTCAGAGAGAACATATTATATAGTCTACAAAGTCAGAGAAGTCAGAGCGAACATATTATATAGTCTCCAAAGTCAGAGAAGTCAGGGAGAACATATTATATAGTCTCCAAAGTCAGAGTCTACAAAGTCAGAGAAGTCAGAGAGAACATATAGTCTAGAAAGTCAGAGAAGTCAGAGAGAACATATTATATAGTCTCCAAAGTCAGAGAAGTCAGGGAGAACATATTATATAGTCTCCAAAGTCAGAGTCTACAAAGTCAGAGAAGTCAGAGAGAACATATTATATAGTCTACAAAGTCAGAGAAGTCAGAGAGAACATATTATATAGTCTACAAAGTCAGAGAAGTCAGAGAGAACATATTATATAGTCTACAAAGTCAGAGAAGTCAGAGAGAACATATTATATAGTCTACAAAGTCAGAGAAGTCAGAGAGAACATATTATATAGTCTCCAAAGTCAGAGAAGTCAGAGAGAACATATTATATAGTCTCCAAAGTCAGAGAAGTCAGAGAGAACATATTATATAGTCTACAAAGTCATTGAAGTCAGAGAGAACATATTATATAGTCTCCAAAGTCAGAGAAGTCAGAGAGAACATATTATATAGTCTCCAAAGTCAGAGAAGTCAGAGAGAACATATTATATAGTCTACAAAGTCAGAGAAGTCAGAGAGAACATATTATATAGTCTACAAAGTCAGAGAAGTCATAGAGAACATATTATATAGTCTCCAAAGTCAGAGAAGTCAGGGAGAACATATTATATAGTCTACAAAGTCAGAGAAGTCAGAGAGAACATATTATAGAGTCTCCAAAGTCAGAGAAGTCAGGGAGAACATATTATATAGTCTACAAAGTCAGAGAAGTCAGAGAGAACATATTATATAGTCTACAAAGTCAGAGAAGTCAGAGCGAACATATTATATAGTCTCCAAAGTCAGAGAAGTCAGGGAGAACATATTATATAGTCTCCAAAGTCAGAGTCTACAAAGTCAGAGAAGTCAGAGAGAACATATAGTCTAGAAAGTCAGAGAAGTCAGAGAGAACATATTATATAGTCTACAAAGTCAGAGAAGTCAGAGAGAACATATTATATAGTCTCCAAAGTCAGAGTCTACAAAGTCAGAGAAGTCAGAGAGAACATATAGTCTAGAAAGTCAGAGAAGTCAGAGAGAACATATTATATAGTCTACAAAGTCAGAGAAGTCAGAGCGAACATATTATATAGTCTCCAAAGTCAGAGATGTCAGGGAGAACATATTATATAGTCTCCAAAGTCAGAGTCTACAAAGTCAGAGAAGTCAGAGAGAACATATAGTCTAGAAAGTCAGAGAAGTCAGAGAGAACATATTATATAGTCTACAAAGTCAGAGAAGTCAGAGAGAACATATTATATAGTCTACAAAGTCAGAGAAGTCAGAGAGAACATATTATATAGTCTCCAAAGTCAGAGAAGTCAGAGAGAACATATTATGTAGTCTACAAAGTCAGAGAAGTCAGAGAGAACATATTATATAGTCTACAAAGTCAGAGAAGTCAGAGAGAACATATTATATAGTCTCCAAAGTCAGAGAAGTCAGAGAGAACATATTATATAGTCTCCAAAGTCATAGAAGTCAGAGAGAACATATTATATAGTCTACAAAGTCATTGAAGTCAGAGAGAACATATTATATAGTCTACAAAGTCATTGAAGTCAGAAAGAACATATTATATAGTCTCCAAAGTCAGAGAAGTCAGAGAGAACATATTATATAGTCTCCAAAGTCAGAGAAGTCAGAGAGAACATATTATATAGTCTACAAAGTCAGAGAAGTCAGAGAGAACATATTATATAGTCTCCAAAGTCAGAGAAGTCAGAGAGAACATATTATATAGTCTCCAAAGTCAGAGAAGTCAGGGAGAACATATTATATAGTCTAGAAAGTCAGAGAAGTCAGAGAGAACATATTATATAGTCTACAAAGTCAGAGAAGTCAGAGAGAACATATTATATAGTCTACAAAGTCAGAGAAGTCAGAGAGAACATATTATATAGTCTACAAAGTCAGAGAAGTCAGAGAGAACATATTATATAGTCTCCAAAGTCAGAGAAGTCAGAGAGAACATATTATATAGTCTCCAAAGTCAGAGAAGTCAGAGAGAACATATTATATAGTCTCCAAAGTCAGAGAAGTCAGAGAGAACATATTATATATGTAGTCTACAAAGTCAGAGAAGTCAGAGAGTTTGGAGATTTTAGAATATCTTCGCTAAATAATTATTACTTCAGAAACGGATCACTTACTACAGAAACCCTTAGGTTTACCGACAATTGCACATACTTTGAAGACTTCCTCAATATAATGCGAGGTCTTATAAACACATATCAGGAAAACCGATTTCCAAATGATATTATACTTAATAGGATAATCAAAACTCTAACCATAAATCCTAAAATACAACTAAAGTATAACACCGTAAACTAATGAATTACGGAACATATAATAGAACTGTTAAAAAGTAAAGAAAAATAGATCACTACTACAAACTACAATTAGTTGTTTCTCGACTTTGCTTCAATACATTCCCGCTCATTATTTTACAAAAACACTTGGATATTATTTTATATCAAATTTTTAGGTTTTATTATCATTTTGTTTTATTTATTTGTTTATTTGTTTTTATTTTTGTTTTCTTTTGTTTAATTCTAAGTTGAAATTTTTTAAATATACTCGTTTTTTTCTCTCTGGGCACTCACTTATGAGCCCCACCCAGAGAGAGCAGAAGTCTGTCTGAGTTGGGGCGAAACAGACTTCTGCTACATTATAGTCTTAGCAGTGATATAATAATTTAAATTTTATTTATCACATATTTTACCATTTTACTATAATAATAATAATTACTGACTATTGAAAAGTTTATACCTTGGTCTTTTGTGTTGTTAAGTCATCACTGTTGATGCATAAATGAATAAAAAAGAAATATGAATAGAAGAACTAAACTTAAAGCATTAAAAAAATTTTCTTATTTGAAAAGTCGAACTCTCGGTTGGGATCGGATCGGTCGACATCCACAGACATGCATCGAGAAGTGATATTCTGGCAGACGTTGCACTTGGATGATGGAACCAGTGTTGTCTTGGCGACGTCATGTGAAAGGAACTGACCGAACTGAAGAAAAGGAAAAAGGATTCGTTTGATATCTAATTGTCATTCAAGATTGATTTGTCTTTGATTAGAAAGATTTTTCAAAGTACTCATTGATTAAATTAATTAATTGATCAAAAGATCAGCGTCCCCTTTTGGGGTACGCTTGTCACTTTTCGCTTGGTCTTTTTTGTAAGGGCTTTTGCCTCAAGTGAAATCACCAGTACAAGGTGAGCAACATAAGAGTTCTAAAAAAAATTCCTATGTTCCGAGGTCATATAAACGTACAATTTTTGAAAGAATGATATAAAAAAAGTAAGTTTCACTTCAAAAATCACAGAATCAGCATGCACCTACCCCTACATTTCTGTGAAAAACAGGTTTTTTGTTGAGTAAACAGTTTAGCAGCCTCAAGTTTAATGAGAACTGTATTTTCCTTGAAAAAGTTCTGAAATTCAGGTAGGAAAATTTGTTATCTTCCTTTTTTTCTGAAAAAAAAGAATCAAGAAACTCTAACCCATTGCCAGCTTTATCGACTCATTGAAGAGCATAAAATAAGACTTTCTCATAAAACTCTCGCATAATCTCGTTCTCGGTCATAATTTGTTTGTTTTTTTTAAAAATGCATAGTGAGGGCCAGAATCTTTTGGTAACTTGCTAAGAGGTGAACTCAAAAAATATCAGTTCATTTCTTATCTACATATGTACGGTCCGAAAAGGAACTTGTCGAGATTCTTTTTGGAATGCTGTTAAGGTAGGCTCTGAAAAAATCAACAGTTGAATGAACCCAATTGAACTGTTAATTCGCTCACTAATGATTTGTTTACACGGGAAAGAAACGAAACTTACTAGTCTTCCGAATATAAACTTTCGAAAAGTATAAACCGAGTCAGAAATAGTGCTTTAAATGGTCAAAAACGAATGACTGGAAATGAAAAAATAATCACCAAAAAATTTTCGAAGATTAAAACGTCTTTAATGTAAGCACGTGAGCTGAAATTTAAAAAAAGTACGTGTATGAGGTAAAATCAAAGAGGTAAGTAATCGCCCCATTATCGAGCGCCATAGAGTTTGCGTTTGATAGAGATTTATAAAGCTCTGATGAAACCTTCTAATTTTGAAAGCAATTTTCTCTCCATAATTCAAGATCATAGATTAGCTAAACTTATTGTGAGCGTGAATTTATCAAGTTAAGTTTTTGAAAATTAAATTTTAAAAAATGTAACGCTAAGTTTTATATTCCATAAAAAATAATCAAAAAAAATCATCGGGTCGTTAGTGAAGTTCAGCGCAGCAAATTTCATAGGTTCAAAAACGCATTCTCTATGAAAACTTTTTTCTGTTCTTTGGAGATATTGAAAAATTCTTCTAAGAAAACAGGACCTAAGAGGAACTCTTCCATTTTAAAGGTGACCAATTTCTAAACAGCCCTTCGAAATGAAAAGAACAAAAGATAACCTGCATAAGTAGGGCATTGAATTCGGTGGAAAGAACCACTTCAGGAGAGGAGATAAGCTTCTTGGTTACTTCCCGGGGGTTCGGCCGTATATGAGGACGACGAGAGCCTGTAGTTCATTTATAACGGGAAGATTCCCTCAAGTTCAAATTTCTTAAAACACTTTTCTGCTAATAGCCTGTGACTTTTTTTGCGTGCATTGAAGATACTTGTATTAGAGATTTCAGAAAAAAATACTCATGCGCGGTGGGAGAGAGGAAAAGGGTTTTTGCCCGCGTGTTAGGTTAGTAATTTAACTAGGGATGAGATTGAAGAGAATTTTTGTATTAATACCGTACGATTTCGCATCACTGTTATTACGTAAAGTCATAAAAGTCTATTCTACATCAGCTCAGACAGAATTTAACGCTCTCTGAGTCGGCGCAGTATGTAATGGTTTTTTAAATTTTTATTTTCTTCTACTCTTTTTTTGGCTCTGTTGACCAGGTGTCATGGAATAACAGGCACCAATCGAATCGATCGTGGTGATACATGCATCTAATTATTACCCCGATTATAAATTTTCTTCTTTTTCGTCGTATGGCTGCCATTAAACGGCTATAAAAAAAAGTTCATCATCTTTTTTCCTTAATTTTCTGGTCTTCGCAGCCTTTCTCATCCTTTTCACGTAATCTTACACTAATCTAATCTTACACATAATCTAATCTTACACGTAATCTAATCTTACACATAATCTAATCTTACACTAATCTAATCTTACACATAATCTAATCTTACACGTAATCTAATCTTACACATAATCTAATCTTACACTAATCTAATCTTACACATAATCTAATCTTACACGTAATCTAATCTTACACATAATCTAATCTTACACGTAATCTAATCTTACACATAATCTAATCTTACACTAATCTAATCTTACACATAATCTAATCTTACACTAATCTAATCTTACACATAATCTAATCTTACACGTAATCTAATCTTACACGTAATCTAATCTTACACATAATCTAATCTTACACGTAATCTAATCTTACACTATATCTCATGTAACAAATACACGAGAAAGTTTGATAAGGCATCAATTTTAGAAAACTTCGTATAGTTGTATTGAAAAAATATCTTCTTGATTTGTCGACTATTTAATAAAAAAAAGCTGTTAGAATTTTTAGTCGGCACCCCTCAGTGCAGTAAAACGAACCCAAAGAACACGAAAAATCCAACTGATAAAAGTGCGGTAATATGTAGGGTAATTGTACTCATAAAGCATCTATTGACCTTGGCTGAATATGCTCACCTTACTCATACTTCATAAACCTTGTACAAAGTGAAAACTAACCGATGGGCTCTGAGACAGTGTCGTCGTACTCCGGAGCTATTAGCCTGCAAACTTCGACCGTTTTGACCGCTTCTTCTTCTCTCTCTCTCTCTCTCTCTCTCTCTCTCTCTCTCTCTCTCTCTCTCTCTCTCTCTCTCTCTCTCTCTCTCTCAATAATTGTTCTATGGGTTGATCTGACTTCTAATTCAGTGGTTTTTTGAATGGAAAGTTCTTCAGAAAAACAACTCAACTTTTAATAGCAAAAAGTATTTTTAAAGCAAAAATTTTTATAGGAACAACCAAAAAATGGGAACACCGTGAGAATCATTGCAATAAAAACTAAATTCTAAGAGATAAAAATAAAACAGCTGATTTTCACACCGACAGTTAGATCCGTGTAGTGTTTTATTTAAAAAGTCGCTTTGGACAAAAAACACCAAGAAAGACCAAAATAGACACCAAGAAAGACTTTGATGGCGAAAAAAGCTTTTTACCGGTTGTAAGGGCGGTAAGCTGAGCCTTGCAGAGGATTTGCGAAATTGTTGCACGTTCCGTCGAATGTTCTGTAGAACAAGAGAATTGTAGACAGGAATAGATAGATAGATAGATAGATAGATAGATAGATAGATAGATAGATAGATAGATAGATAGATAGATAGATAGATAGATAGATAGATAGATAGATAGATAGATAGATAGATAGATAGATAGATAGATAGATAGATAGATAGATAGATAGATAGATAGATAGATAGATAGATAGATAGATAGATAGATAGATAGATAGATAGATAGATAGATAGATAGATAGATAGATAGATAGATAGATAGATAGATAGATAGATAGATAGATAGATAGATAGATAGATAGATAGATAGATAGATAGATAGATAGATAGATAGATAGATAGATAGATAGATAGATAGATAGATAGATAGATAGATAGATAGAGAGAGAGATAGATAGATAGATAGATAGATAGATAGATAGATAGATAGATAGATAGATAGATAGATAGATAGATAGATAGATAGATAGATAGATAGATAGATAGATAGATAGATAGATAGATAGATAGATAGATAGATAGATAGATAGATAGATAGATAGATAGATAGATAGATAGATAGATAGATAGATAGATAGATAGATAGATAGATAGATAGATAGATAGATAGATAGATAGATAGATAGATAGATAGATAGATAGATAGATAGATAGATAGATAGATAGATTAATAGATAGATTAATAGATAGATTAATAGATAGATTAATAGATAGATTAATAGATAGATTAATAGATAGATTAATAGATAGATTAATATGAAGGTTAATAGATAGATTAATAGATAGATTAATAGATAGATTAATATATAGATTAATAGATAGATTAATAGATAGTTTAATAGATAGATTAATAGATAGATTAAAAGATAGATTAATAGATAGATTAATAGATAGATAGATTAATAGCACCTGAAGTAAAGATTGTAGCAAAGGGATCGCTCGCATTCTGCCTGGTCATTCCTTGGCACACAAGCGTTTGCGAGATTCGAGCGAATGATAGTGTCCAAATCCAGCTCCGTTCGACCCGATTGGTCTGATATGAACAGAAATGATATTCACCCTCTTTCACTAGGATAACGAGAGAGCTTTTTATCGAAAGATTCGACAGAAATAGAAAACAACCATCTCGACGAAATTTTCTGAGTTAAATAACTCTGCTGAACTTTTCGCCGATTACTGAGAGAACTAATCCCGCCGTTTAAAAAATAGATAAATAACAGCTGCAAATCGTACATGAATGAAAATCCCCCAGTCTTATTTAAATTTGAAGCCAAAAAAACGTTTCTAATGTCTGACATCTGAAAATGTAATCTAGTTTCTTATCAGAAAAAGTTTCAACTTCCAAAAGTCGACACAACTTCCCATGCTTAGATCACGTTATGTATAATAGTGTCACTGTTACCAGGAGTTCATTAATAAATGACTGGAATGACTTAAACAATTTTTAAAAGTTTTACAGCAAGTCAGCTTCAGCTGAGAATTTCCAAAAAAAGAAAGAATCAATAAATTGACAAAATACGTATAATAATGCACATATATGTTTATGAAGTTGTGACACTCCCTAAAAAATCACAAAAGGAATGAAGTCAGAAAAAGTCAAGCCAAACCTTCCGTCGGAAAAATGAGATTCTGTGCAATGAGCTGTTCAGCGGCAAGCTCAGGATTTCGCTGTATCTGACGGCATCTCTCGATAGGGGATCTAAGCTCACTTTCGCATTGAGACCGAAAATCAACAATGTAATATAGATTGGAAAAAATGCGATAGTTCTAGAATGAACTTCGCGTTCGGGAGTTAGCAGACTATATGTACCGGAACTTCAGCCACGATTTAGAAGGCGCAACCAAACGACACTCGAAGCCAGTTCAGCTATTCTGACATGCTGCCATTAGCTTGAGAGTTCTTGAAATAACTCAAATTCTCATTAATTTTCAGTGACGGCAGTTGCACTTTGTTAAGATGTAAATTGATTAAAATATCACACGAAGAAAGCTAGTTCACTGGGAGGGTGGATCGCAACCAATCATCTCATATATCTCTCTGGGAAAGTAAGCGCGCTACCAGTTACAAAACTTGGAATACTCATCAAATAGTTCTAGTGTCATGAGTGATTGCTGCCACTGGATCACGAGCTGCTGACAAATTACGCTGCGTCGTTGTTGTAGCTGGGGTCGTAGTAGTGGTGGTCATCGTCGTAGTCTGTAAAAGTTGTCGTGCGCGTTGCCAGTGTTTGTTAGCGTGTTAATCTAATCGTTGGAATCAACAGCGGACCTCTCTCTAAAATGGTTGAGAAAAGAGCGAAGTTAAATTATATGCTTGTTTGCTTCATGTAAGAGAAGAAAGTAGTGTTTTAATCAGCAGAAAACTATCTGAAGATCGGAGCTGCAAAATAAGTAATTTAGTCGATGATCTTTAAATCTTAGAAGTTTCAAGTTCCAGCGTTCAAGGATAATAGTATCTGATTTTTTTCAATCTCAAGCTTTCTATAACCGTTAAGTTTTCTGATCAGTCTATGTCTGGTATAAGAATACTTCGTTAAAAGCGAGCAAAAAGTGAATTTAGTCTATAATCATAGAGTTTCATTAAGCGAATTAATTTCTCACTTTCGCAATGCTAAAGGACAGTTTTTATAGATAAATTGCTCGTCCAGAAGAAAACTTTGTCTACCGGGTAGAATCGATTGTGAACAAACACGCTATCTCTTGACAAGTATACATTCCGATTAGTGATTATTCGAATTAGTTGTGTTATTATGCAAACCTGGAAACGCCTTCTCTGAGGAGGACGCGTTACTCTAGTACGGAACTGTACCACATTGGGCCGGACCGTAGAGAATGTGGATGAAGTTCCGGGAGTTGTCCTGAAAGACCTCTCTACGACTAAGAGAAACATTCCTGGTAGTTTGTATCGGCTTCACTCTGTTGATCCACACACTCTAAGATTAGTATAAGGTCTTCATCGAATGCACCAATCTTGATCGATGATAAAGCAGTTAGCACTCATCATCTAGCTTACAAATCACCAACACCGAAAACCTAAGCTTTTTTGTTCATAATTTTCAATTGGAAGGATCTAGAAAACTAGAAGTTTTGTTTAAAAAAATTGAATTTTCAAAGATTTTGGGAACCAGAGAAATTTTTTTGAGAGAGAAAATAACTTCGCTATTAATGTTTTCCTCCGTTAAATTTTCTTACTCTTCACCTTTTAAAGCTTTTTTCTCAGTTAGTACTTACTCTACACTCGAAATCGACTTTTCCGTCTACCTTCTAGGTTCCCAAAATCTTTGAAAAAAAAATCTTTGAAACACATCTAATTGTTCTGGAGTTCTTATTTCCTTCTTACGTATATTTATTTACTTTTACTAAAACCAACTTTTTTTTTCTACCAAGAACTTACCAAAGACCCAGAGAAAAATGTTGGAAAAAGCAGAAAAATAGAACTGAACTCCTTTCTCGTTCCTCCAATCAGTCAGTCTTAAGCTAGTACTTTTTTTCTATATCTGGTACACAATCAGCTCGCATCGCAAACAGTTATTTGCACCAAAACAAGCTAACTTGAATTAGGAATCCGATAAATGAAGCATGTGCAAGTAAAACAGAATTACAAAATGTAGTTCACTCAAGTAAAATCAAAACAAAGAAGCTGAACAATGCAAGCGTGAAAAATATGGATTAGCTAGGAAGTTGCTTTGTTATTCCATACTCTGTGTTTACTCTAGACAAACAAACCCACAGAAAAAACGCTTGCACTCAACGCAACGAATGCGTCACAGAATACACTCACGAGATTGAGCTTGACTCAGTTGGAGGCGGCTGCTGCAGAGAGGAAGCCGTGGTAGCTTCTATGTTTCTGCCGAAGAATGCTCCTGTGATCGGTGCCTCGGTAGGTGTAGTAGTAGTAGTAGTAGTAGTAGTTGTTGTTGTTGGAGTCGTAGTGGTTGCCGGTGTCGTGGTTGTAGTTGTTGTCGTTGTGGTCGGAGTTGTCGTTGTGGTCAGAGTTGTCGTTGTGGTCGAAAATGTCGTTGTGGTCGGAGTTGTTGTTGTGGTCGAAGTTGACGTTGTGGTCGGAGTAGTAGTCGTAGAAGTCGTCGTGGTAGGAGTTGTTGTGGTCGTAGGAAGCGTTGTAGTCGTAGGATCTGGAGTGCTGGTAGAGAAGAGAAACCTTCTCGTGATCGGAGAGGTCGACAACGACGTCACTCGCGATGAACTAGCGATCTGCGACTGGCGCTCTCGAGAAAAATTCTCTTGAGAGGAAGGCACGCGAACTCGTTCCCGTGAGGAAAACTCGCGTGACTGGATGAACCGGAAACTAGGCGTAGTACGAGACTCTAGAGTTTGGGGCAATGTTACTTGTTGCTGCACTGTTTGAGTGGACGGGAATCGTACTCGCTCTAAGCCCGACTCGGCAGAATGGCTGCTAGCAAAGAAATTGTGTGTGCGAGCATTGTTGCGAGACAAGTTCAGCCGCTGCCGATTACGAAACGCTAAACCTCGAGCGTTGTTGAGTCTTGACGCCGCCAACTCTGGTCGCTGCGTCTTCGGCGGTGGAACAAAGAAATTGTTATTGCTGGGCTGAGAGAGAGGTGGGGGCAGGGTGGCTGCCTGAGAAATCCGCTGAAAAGGCAAAGTAGGCCGCGGGTTTGTATTTTGTGGCTGAGTGGTTATAAGAGAGCTTAGAACTGTTACTTGTGATGGAAATCGAATTTTCGTGGATGATTTGCTCGAAGGAGGAGGGCTAGGAACAGGAGTAGTCAGACTTGTAGTCGCGGGGAAGAGAACATCAGCTGTTGGAAGGTGCGGCGTGAGTTTGTTATCTCCTGTCATGAGGTGCCTCGAGACACCAAATCTCCGTTGGAGACCTGTACGCTTCTGAGAAGCTGAAGGCCGAATACTTGCATGGGAACGAATTCGCTCCTCGGCGCTCGTTGGCGCCTTCTGTGCGTTGGTGCGTGACAACTCCTTGCGCTGTTCGTGTTCTTCGCGCAGATCGAGTTCTTTGGAGGATTGACGATGATTAGATGGCGCCGGGAGAATCGCAGGCCTCAAATACACACATAAAACAAAAGACTTGAACGAGGACTAACTCAAACAAACATATTTACACCTACTTTTGGGGAGACAGAGACGAGAACTTAACTTTCAAAGACAAAGTTTCAACGAACGATTGAAATTTTTTGAAAGTAAGCTTGAAATTAGAAATATGTTCTTATACGCTTTGATTGGAAAAAATTCGAAAAAGCCATATTGAACATAACTTTTTGGAGAAAAAACATTTCGGCCGTTTTGTTAGATTGCACACACATTTTCTATGTTAGGATTCATGTCAAGGGTGAACAATCTCAAATGAAATAACTGACATCTCAAGGGCATTGCTATGAAACCTCTGACTAGTTCAGGACATCTGGCATTTGGCGGGAAAGAACTCCTTCTGGTGATTAGCCAACTTCTCGTAGACTTTATTGCAAAAGAGGAGGGCCGTGTGTATGAATCAGCCAACTTATTATGTGATGTGCAAACTTATCCAGAGTTTAACTTTGTTCTATTTTAATGTTAACTGAATTACTTTAAAGATACTTGATTAGTCTCGAACCTAACCCATCCTGAAAAATAAAGCATGCCGATTTGACTTTCATTGAAGGTTTGCTAACATTTCCCACAGCGAAGGTTTGAAAAAACGCATTGCTAATATTATCGGGTGATATTAGCAATGCTTTCTAATGAAAATTGGCTTAAAACCTATGATGTATAAAATGAAAACTTTGATTGAAAATTGTTAAATACAACCAAAAAGGCTATAGCAGTGCTTGTGTCCATGCAAGTAACGGATTCGGAGACGCTTCGACGAATCTCAAACCGCTCATCTTTATCTGCATACTTTAAAGTAAAATGGTGTTCACTCAGTGCATGTGTTTATCTGGCACCTTGGTGGCGTGTTTTTGCGTGCGGAAGCGGAGGCAAAACCGCGTTGCCTCTGCACCGCTGCGTGTTGCGGAGGCGCGGTGAACCGCCTTCGGCTAGTCTGCACGGACAAGGAGCTGAGCGCAGCTGTGGTCTGCGTGACAGGCCGCCGTCTCGTAGCGGGACGCCGGCGTGGAGGCGGCGGTCGGCTTGGCGAAGGACGCCTTTTGGGGCTGGCAGATGCAGCGGAAGCAGCTGCGAATGAAAGTTTTTTTTTAGTAACATTCGTCAGTAAAACCGTGTACTTAGACTTTGCAATAACTTGACAGGTGAGCTCGTTCACACTGATAAAGCAGTAATTTGACTGGTAAACCAGCATATACTGTTTTAATCACCAGTCACTTGACAGCATAACCACTATACACTGATTCAACTTCAACTTGACTGGCATACTGACTCGGATGTCGAACCCGTTATGCGAAGAGCATTTTTCACAATAAATTGTGATGAATGAATAGTAAAAACAATTTCCGCCGAACACACTCTCTCCATATCAACTCCCAATCGCTAAAAAAACTCTCCGTTAAAAACTCGAGAAAATAATTAGCAAATATAAAAAGGTGAATCTAATTGTCTTTGTACGCAATCTACTAACTTGATTTTCTGCAGGTGGCACATGCCAATTGACAATTGTCAGTCATCCACTCCTCGTTCGTCTTGCACTCACCGACCGACGCCCAGAAGCGACACCACTCGTGTTGATCGCAGCAACCGCTCCTGGTGCATTTGAAGCGAGAAGTGACCGGATTGTCATCCGAGGCTTCTGTCAAACAATAAATTGATTTTTAGGTTCGTGAAGTACTTATAATGTAATCTTTACGATTCTGTCAACTATTAATTATACGATTTTTTCGAATTATCTGTGTGTTGAATCGAATAATAAAATAATTTTTTTCAAATAAGAATTTGTTTTATTTTCATTTCTCGCGCTTAATCCTCCATCGGGGTACGTGATCTTTGAATATTAATTACAGAGCTAACCCGGATAGAATCAAAGGCTGCTGAGTCCGATACTTACAAACATCATTCACTTTTCTTATTTTTGTAGTTGAGCTACAACGTTGACTCCAATAGGTTCATTACCAAAGCTAAATACGAGGGAGGAACATAAAAAAAAGCTTAACCACTGAAGCAAAATAGCGGAATTGGTCAAATCCTAACACCTTGACCACAAATCGACTCAGAACAGTTGAGATAACTCATTCGCAGACCGATGATACAATCCTCATCTTCATCGTTTTTTTCTTCTCAATTATACTTAACTTCGCACGAGCATTCCAATGGAAGTCTTTTTTCTTCTCCATTTTTTCGTGTGAATATTCAATCAAGATTTGTGTTCTCATGCAAATGGGAAGAGAATAAAGCGATACTTCTTACAGAGCAATAATATAAAACTGATATTCCAAAAACCTTTAATTTTTTCGAAAAATAATTTTTTTCTGGAAATGGTTTAAAAGAAAACTAGAGATTGAACTTCAAAAAATAATTATTCTCTCAGTTTAAATACCAAAACAAAAATGAATGGAATAGGTGAGGACGTAATGAAATCGTGGAAAAATTTTAGATTTTGTGAAACTAAGCTCAAACTCATAGAATTAGAAAAAAAAGATTTCGAGATGAAAAAGAAAGAGAGAGAGAGTTTACACTCTGAAACAACTTTCTATTGTAAATATATGAAACAATTGATAACTCCGATGATGAATTTTTCCCTTTCTGTTCTATTTTCTGAATGATGAAAGTTGTCCGCAGGCGGAAAGAGTTTAAGAGAGCCACACATCAAACATGTACCTTCCCCCTCACTTTCGATGTCTCTCACTCTCTCTCTTTTTACGTCAGCGTTGGTTGATTTGAATAAGGGCAACCAAAAAATGGACAAAATGATCTTTATGAATAAGACGGTCTTGAACGAATAGTGATCGAAAAATGTATTACTCGTGATTCATTCGATGAAGCCGGATATTCAATATCAGTTGTTTATCAATTTCGACACACTGATAAAAATCAAAAATTGCAAATCTTAATTCATTTCTTCTTCATCCAGGACGGCTGTACCTAAGTGCTCCCCTCCATGTGAATTCTCCCTCGGGTGCTTCTTATTTCTTAGCAAACTCTTGATTTTTATACCGAGCTGACGCTAGCCCTTTCAACAAAGATCAAGTTCCTGTAAAACAAAATCCACAAGAAGCTTCTAACAAAGTTCGTATCTGAATAAAACTCATCACAAACGAATTAGAATAAAACTAATCGCAAACGAATTAGAATGAAACTCATCGCAATACTTTTCGGCCTGAGCATTAGACTTCCGTGTCATTTTCTGCTTGAATTAGTAGGGAATAAAGGTAGCGACTGAATTTGTTAACATGTCGTAGCAATATCAAGAACCAAGTCTTGAAAAAGATTGTAAAAGTTGGTTGCCTTCAAATCAGGTTACCCTACCTGATAGAACGCAGGAGAGAATGAGGAGGAGAGAGAAGAGTCGGAGAGCGGCGTTGCATGACCGCCGTAGCAGCATCGTTGGCGAATGGAGGGGCGATCTTTCTCAGGGAAGACAGTCGGGAGATGCTGATGAGAAAGAGACCTGCAGGTTATATCAGAATCTCTAGAGGGCACTGAGATTGACGGACGAGACCAGTTAAAACGGAGTTGAAACAACAACAAAAAACGGAATGCCAGAGAAAGAAAGAGAGAAGGAAAGTAAAAGGAGAGTCAAAGAAAGAAAACGAGAGACAAAGATTGAGAAAAACATGCAGAGAAAAAGAGAGATAAAATAGAAAAGATAGTGAGGGAAAGTGATTATCAAGGAATGTACATATATGCAGAAAAGTAGATAGAAAGATAAGAAGGTAAACTAAAATCTAGAACGGTAGAAAAAGTTTTCTGAAATACGATATGAAAAATTAAAGAAATTAAACTTAGAAAAAACATTTGAAAACCTGATTATTATAGCGATAATAATATAAAGACGCAGAAAAGAGCACTTGTGAACAAACAAAATATATAATGACAGTTAGCACAAAATATAATGACAGATAATATCTGTGAAATTTTCTGAACATTGTCTTCCGACATATTCGGATACTTATAATCAGCAGGCATATGTATGTTTTGAGGCGCGTCAAAAAGTTCTATCTCTCTATCTTTTTAATTAATTTATTTTCTTTTGTTATCTCTTCTACTCTCCTACTCTCTTTTTTTCTATTTTTTATTCTTAGCTCCAAAATTATAACAGACACAACCAACCACTTGATAGCTCACCTGTGACTATTTTGCCTTTTGGTTATTAAATTAGCTAAATCATGGGAAAATCTTGGTATTTTTTAACACTTGTTTCCTTCAGTTCTTAACATCTATTGAAGTAAAGTATTGAAGTACAACTTCGTTTTATAGAGTTCAACATGTATAATATCAGCTCTGATATGGAAACTTTATGAAAGTCATCGGATCATAGCAAAGATAGCTTCACTTCGGAATTCGACATTAATGAACCGCCGGTTCCCATAGCAGAACTAATCGTCCACTCCCATTCACAATCTATGAAAGTAGATGGAACCTTGTATCCTTATCTTTCATCTTAGTGCTGAAGTAGTTTCGAACTTTTCTCAATTCTACGCCATCTCTTCTTCTCACTTGCTGTTTCAGTCTGCCCAAAATCTTTTTGCTCTGCTTTGATGAATTTTCATTCTTTCAAGATGGGGTAACAAGTCAAAGAAAAGACAAGGCCAACTGGAGAACGTCTCTTTTCGTTCCCTCTCTCGCTTACTAGATCTCTTCTCTCTCTCTCTCTCTCTCTCTCTCTCTCTCTCTCTCTCTCTCTCTCTCTCTCTCTCTCTCTCTCTCTCTCTCTCTCTCTCTCGTTCCCTAAGACTTCATACCTCAAAAATATATGCCTTCTAACGTGGTGTTCCCTACTTCCGATGTTATCTGATTTTCTTTAAAAAAATATCTACCGAACTTCCCCTACTCTATCTGCTTGTAACCGAAAACAAGATCTAACTGCTGCTTTTTTGCACCGAATCAAGAAACATTAGCCAAATTCTGAAAATCGAGAAGACTACAAAAACTGAAAATTAGTTGCATTTTTTCACACGCACCCTCTTGACAGTTTTTATTCAACTCTTCAACTCTCTTTTTTTATAACCTAAAAAGGGTGTACTAAGCACCAATAAACCGATACTCTAACAGTCTCACACGTTACCATTACAAAAGTTGCCAATTTCGAGCCACAAAAGCGAATTATTGGTATTTACAGATTTTCCTCCATTAGAATGGTGTTGCGAATCTAGAAATGCAATATTTCTCCTGTCAATTTGAGTTCTTTAAAGTTTCTTTTTCTCAGAAGTAAAAAAAAAAGGGTGCTTTCCAGGACTTCCCCGAAACTTTTCTGAGGCATTTTCGAGCTGTAAAAAATAAATTATAAAAGGCGCTATGTAAACTTTTCAGAAACTGAATAAAATAGAAATGTGTAAGATAAGGGATCGGTCTGACTTAAGATGAAAGTCATAAGGGATCGGTCTGACTTAAGATGAAAGTCATAAGGGATCGGTCTGACTTAAGATGAAAGTCATAAGGGATCGGTCTGACTTAAGATGAAAGTCCAAGCTGTACCTGCAGACCTCCAATACATACAGTGAAAATGCGGTAGCGTACTAAAAGAGAAAAATAACAGATAACCGGGAAGAGCCACTAAACGAAGAAGACACTTTAAGCTTAAATAGATTGTCGAACAAATTTTTTATAATTTTTCCAGCAAATCATGTTTGTTGAAACAAGAAAAAAAGGGTGTAGAGTAATTGAGGAAGTATTGGTCTGATCAAACCAATAGGAAAATAGAGGATCCACTATTTAGAAGTCTGAGTTTGAAATGTTTTGTGTTAGGAGCTTGATCATTCTTGATCGGTTTGGTGAAGAAAAAACAACGTTAACCGGTTGGAGAAGGTTATTTTCCTTATGGCGGTGACTCTGCTCCCTTACGAGTTGTGTCCAAGTATGATAAATCAGAGAATGTTGTAAATACCTTTGAAAGATAGATCTGTTAGGATCTAGAGTTTGACTTGTGAAACTTTTAACGCAAACGAATGAAAACAAAATTTAGCAGGCCACGCGCAGAGAGCAAGAGTGAAAAATAAAATTAATCATAATAAAAAGAGTGAGAATATAATACGATCAGAGACCAAAGAACTCTTCTCTTCTTCATTATTGTCTTATTCAAGCAAGAAAGTCGGTCGCGACTTTTTCTAACAACACGAATTTATCTCACAATCCTGTTAACTCGCCTATTCTCGTCTACTCACAAAAGTACTGGTATTTTGACTTGAAGGACTTTCAGAAAATATTAGGTTGAAAAGCTGAATGGTCTTATTAGAACTCTTCAGCGCAACACCACAATTGCTTATTCCTCTTCGCAAGTTTTCTAAAAACCCTCTCTGTCCACCATGTAAGCGATGAAACTAAACACGTTATCCTTTGGCGATAAAGATATGAACAAATAGCAATTTTGCAAGATTCATTATATGTAGTAAAAAGTGAGAAAATTCTAACAACACGAATTTATCTCACAATCCTGTTAACTCGCCTATTCTCGTCTACTCACAAAAGTACTGGTATTTTGACTTGTTCTCTCATTTTGACTTGAAGGACTTTCAGAAAATATTAGGTTGAAAAGCTGAATGGTCTTATTAGAACTCTTCAGCGCAACACCACAATTGCTTATTCCTCTTCGCAAGTTTTCTAAAAACCCTCTGTGTCCACCATGTAAAACTGTTTACTGAAGTACCACTTTTCTCTTCCGATCTCCAAATAGCCATTGATAACATCTCTAACTGGTGTCAACATTCCAATCTTGAGCTATCTGCTAAAAAATGCGTTGTTTCACACTTCGGTTCCAATGCCATGATGAATTACTATCTTAACGGAGTGGTCATGAATAAATCTTCTGAAGTAAATGATTTAGGCGTTGTGTTCTCTGATAATCTTTCCTCCAATAAACAAGTCGAGATTGTCTGTAAGAAAGCAACAAACCTTGCGAACTTATTCTTGCGTACATTCAAGACTAAGTCTCTTGATGTTCTGACACTAGCTTTTGTCACTTATGTACGCCCAATCCTCGAATACGCGACTGTAGTTTGGTCCCCAACAACCATAGGCCTTGTGAAAGACATTGAAAAAGTTCAAAGGAGTTTCACCAGAAGAATCCTAGCTAGGAACGGACTTCCTCGATTAGATTACTCTGAAAGACTAGAAATGCTTAATCTAGAGTCACTTGAATACCGCCGCGTTGTTGCTGACCTAGTATTTATCCATAAAAGAATACATTCGTGTTCTGAATTTGATTCTTCCATACTATTCATTGTTAAACCACTTCTTAAGAATATTAGAAATGCTCACAAGTTGAGAATCGCATTGCCTTTCGCTATAAACAGCTCCCGGTTCTCTACATGTGCATCAAGAATTATCTCTATATGGAACTGCCTACCTTCTGAAATAGTATGCATTCATTCTGATATGATGTTTCTGACGAAACTGAAAGAACTTCCTAAACATACTATTTTACCTAGCCCTATTGTTTCTGACTAATGGCTTTAATACACTGCCACTGAATTACCTCACCTTCTTCTTTTTCATTTCTTAATTTTATCATATATAAAAATCCATGTTATATTGTTTTTATATTTTGATTCCACGTTAATTACACATGTACATGGAAATAAAGAATGAAATAAAGAATGTAAGCGATGAAACTAAACACGTTATCCTTTGGCAATAAAGATATGAACAAATAGCAATTTTGCGTGATTCATTATATGTAGTAAAAAAGTGAGAAAAATCTAACAACACGAATTTATCTCACAATCCTGTTAACTCGCCTATTCTCGTCTACTCACAAAAGTACAGGTATTTTGACTTGTTCTCTCATTTTGACTTGAAGGACTTTCAGAAAATATTAGGTTGAAAAGCTGAATGGTCTTATTAGAACTCTTCAGCGCAACAACACGATTGCTTATTCCTCTTCGCAAGTTTTCTAAAAACCCTCTATGTCCACCATGTAAGCGATGAAACTAAACACGAAATCCTTTGGCGATAAAGATATGAACAAATAGCAATTTTGCAAGATTCATTATATGTAGTAAAAAAAGTGAGAATATAATACGATCGGAGACCAAAAATACGAAATAGTTATACAAGCGGAGATGAAATACAATTTTTTGGTTCTTCCAAATGGGTTAGCTTTTCATTTTCCAAAAAACCTGTTTCGAAAAAAAAACAAAACTAAAACAATTAAAACTTTGAAAAGTGGCTTATTTTCTAATAAAGGAAGTTTTTTTCTTAAGAGTTAGTCGTTCATCGAAGGATCGGAATAAAAATTTTAAAAAAAGAGAAAAATAAAAAAACAGATAAAATAAAAAAGAGAAAAATTTATTGAAGAAAGATTAGTTGATTGAGAAACAAAAAGAGAAAAAGAACCGAAAAAGAGGTAAAAGGAAAAAAAGTTGAAATAAAATTTTTAAAAGTGGGAGATTGAGAATGACAGGAAAAACGGTCAAAACACAATGGAAGAGGAAGGAGAGAGATGATAACAGTCAAGTGTAGAAAGTGTGAGAAGACGTGAGACAAAGTTTAACGATTTCAAAAGTAACGAGAGATGAAACTTAAATGTTTGGAAAAAGACTTCGAAATGACCGAAAAAAAGACAAAGAGTTATAAGTGAGAACTGGTAGATGACAAGAAGTTTCGGATTAAGGGGGAGAGAGGAGGCAGAGAGAGAGAGGTAAGAGAGGGAAAAGAGAGAAGGAGAGAAAGAAAAGGGGAAGACAGAAATAGAGATAGAGAAAGAAGAGCGAAGAGCGAGAGACCGAGAGAGAGAGAGAAAGAGAGAGGAAGAGAGAGGAAGAGAGAGACTCTCTCAGAGAAGTAGGCATGACAAATGCACCTCTGGGTTTCCTGACCGACAAGCACGAACGTTCTCGTAACTCTTCCAGCAAGTTGACCTTGTCCAATGTTCTTTATCAATTGTCTATCAAGCTTTGTGTTCCCCCCTTATTTTCATTGTTACAATACTACCGAACTTCCTCCCCAGCTTATGAGAGAAAGCATCTTTCGTGCGGTTACGAACATTCATAACAGAAATCATTGCCTACCTGGTAAAACCAAAAGAAATAACCAAGGGGTGGCAAGAAGGAGACGAAAAGGGAAGAGGGAAGAAAAAGAGAGCGGAAAAATCGAAAAGGTAAAGAGAAAACAAAAGTGAACGCTTTGAAAGAAAGTAAGCGAACGAAGAGAGCAAAGGCGTGAAGAAAGGTGATTGAAACGTGGAGATTTAAAAGAAACGGTCAGGTGCAGTCAAATAAATTTATTCGAAAAGTTTACCTGATTAGAGTGAAAGATATCAGCTATGCTTTTTTGACTATCCATAAGAGTATTGCTATTTTATACACACAAAAACTTCAAAAACAGAGCTTCAATTAAGATTTAGAAAAACATTCTTGAGATAACAACGTGGAATACAGTTCTAGAATAAAAAAAAGCTCAGTGAGATACTGGAAAGACTAAACTTTGACTCTACCGAAAAATTTTACATCAGGAATGGAAATTTGAGAAACGTGGAATCTCGACTCTCCGTTGAACGATTAAGAAGAGGACTGTTTGTAGTTTGCATGTACGCCCTCCCCTTACTTCTTAAAAAAACCCTTCTTGTTCTTAGTATCCTTCCTAGCCCCTACATTTTGTTCTGGAATTCTTCCACTCTATTTCTCTTTCTTTTATCTGAAATTTTACTCTTCTTCGCACTCTTTTTTTCTTTTCTCTTCAAATGTATTAATTTATCTGTGGTAAGTCTCCGCAGCCTTCATTCATCTCTCCCTATTACTGTCCTCCTAACTCACATTCGCTATCCTCTCGAAGCCTCATCTGCGATTCAACAGAGCCCTCTGTATTTGAAGAAATGTTACATAACTAGCTAAATTAAGGACTTTTCCAGAGAAAAGAGACCTGAGGTCACCTGAGGCCATGTTCTTTCTTTCTGACTTTTTGTTTTCAATTTCTCATTTTCTGTCTCATTCTAACTAATTTTTTCCCTTTTCTTTCTTTTTCTGTTACGTATTCTCCCTCCGGCTCCATACTTTCCCTGATTCACTACGAATCTAGTTTTTTTCTTCCAACTTTTCAGATAAACCTATTTCGTTTATGTTTTTCACTGTGAAAATGAAAGTTTTCCAATGATGGCCACTTTCTCAAGCAGAAATCAACGGAAATGGTGTCAAGAGTTATGATTGTCGATCACAAACTCATGTTCTAGATCATCTCATAGTTACATACCATTCATTAGCTCGCTTTTACTTCTCTCTTAATGTCTATCCCTCCCTTCTCTTTGGTTTTTCTATTTGGTTTCCAGTCATGTCTTTCTTCGTCTAATTTTTGAAACCCGAGTTTCTTCATAGAAGGTATTAAGGCCGAGAAAGCAGTTTGAACTCAAAAACAAGAAGGTCAGCAACACAAGAGAAACGGATGGTATAGTTCAAGTGGAGGTAACTATGTAGGATACAACAAATGGTAGGTACAGATAATGTATTCGGCACTTCTTTACTTCAGTCACCCCCTACCAGAGGTTCAATAATGTCAGATGAGAGTGGCATTTTTTGATACGGCCTCGTTAGCCTAAGCCGTACGGCCTCGTTACCGTAAACTTTTTCCTAAGCCTAACGTTTTTTAATGTAAAAATAATTCATTTATTGTAAAAATAATTTTTAATGTAAAAATAACTTTTTGTACATGTAAATAAGTCAGAAGTATGACCCATGGAACCTCTGGGAGGAGGGGGGGTGACTAAAGTGAAGAAGTGCCTTTGATGACCCCCCAAAAAAAGATTGCTGCTAGTGAAAACCAAGCACGTTCGATGAATGGCAAATGAATCGACATTTTCCGAACGAAATCATTGATAATCAATTCAGTTCAAAGGCCGGATAAGTGAAAAGTTCTATTATATAAATATCAACATGGTTTGCCATCACTGGATCAAATTTGGATATAGGTGATTGACTAGCTGACAAGTCTTTTTTGCCCATTTCTTTCAGAATTGGCAGTTGGACCAATACATCCGTTCAAAGGTGAAGAAAGAAACATAATAATAACTGTTTTCTTAAACGTGCAAATAGAGGAACTGTAATAAATCAAAATATAATTTATAAGTGACTTTTTCTTCATTAAAATGTAATGTACCTCAAAGAAAGCCTCTCCCATTTTTGAACTGATACGCTACCGTGAAAGAAAATATTGTTATACATCTTAGTTTTCCCACATTTCGATCATACATGTCTCACTGGAGTTTGTAACGTTAGCAAGAGATCACATTCTTCTCTATCGTTCACACTTTTAAGCTGCTTTATGATCAAAATTTGTGGCCCTCTCTATCTCCCTCTCTCTCTCTTCCTCTCTCTTTCTTTCACTCTTTCTCTTTCTCTCCCCTCTCTTTCTTTCTGTTTCTCTTTCCCTGTCTCTCCTTCTCTCTTTTTATGTAATATTCAGTATTCTCTCTTTTCTCTCGCTTCAGCCTTATCTTTTTCTTCACTTCTCTTCCAACTTTTTAAGCTTCGTCCCTCTTTCTTCGCGTATCTTGTCTTCATAGAAGTGTCTAATGAAGTTTACTATATGACTTGATAACAGATCGGTGTCGGAGAAACCGTATAGCGCATGTTCTTCTTGAAGTAGTTAGTGTTATTTTCAACCATCAAAAAATATGCGTCGGTCGGAGGTAGGAAAAAATACAGAGAGGAAGAGAGAGAAAAAGCGAGAAGACAAAAAGAAAAATCGAGAGATAAGAAGAGAGAGACAGAGAGCGAAAGAGAGATAGGCTGGAAGCTAGTCAACAGAGAGGAAAAGCTGTGTCGTTCATCTGACTTTGTTAGCTATGACTCTCCTCTCTCGCCCGTTTTTTCTCTCTTTTTATCTCTTTCTGTTTCTCTCTCTTCTACTCTCTATACCTTCCTCTAGTTTTACAACTCTGTGTATATTTCATATGTACGAAAACTAATTAAACAAAAAGGTTCTAGACTCTCTGCAATGTTTTCATTTCAAAACACATACAAGAGAAAAACTTCTGAAAAACTGTTGTGAAAAAACCGAAATTTAGAGATTAGAGTAAAAAAATAGTTTCGCTTTATTTTTTTACGCTAATTTCATTGACATAAAACTTTTCAAACAACTTTAGCTCGCATTCCTTTTCTTCTGAACTTTTTTCGATTTCTTCTAAATCACACGTTTGCTTCAAATTGGTCTGTTTTTTTTTACTACTGGCGTTCTGAACTTGATAAATTTCCGGAAATACGAGTTTCGAATGCACAGAAGTCTATCAATTCTCTCTAAGCAATGTAGATCGAAGTCTATCAATTCTCTCTAAGCAATTTAGATCGAAGTCTATCAATTCTCTCTAAGCAAATGTAGATCATTCCTCATTCTGATTTTTCTGATTTCATTCAATTTGCTGACAATCATGGAAGAGAACTTTTTGAAAAGTTGTTGATAAAGCTTTTTCTAGAATTTTCAGCAGGCTACGTTCATTCCTTGCCTTTTGTGACTGTTAATTCAAAGCTAATGTTTCGACTGTCAAGTCGATGGTAATAATAAAGACTGTTAATTCAAAGCTAATGTTTCGACTGTCAAGTCGATGGTAATAATAAAAATAAGTCTCTAACTATAAAATTAGAAGAAGAAACCTTTCGCAAATAAAGGAATTAATTTGTTTGGAAGTTAAAAAATATACAGTTCTCGTAGTTTTTAAAGTTCTCCTACATCACAAAATACTCCCAGGTAGCCAAAATATCAAACTTATATAGTGTTTATACAACTAGTCCTGCTCAGTAATGGAGCGTAAGAATTCAACTTTTCACTTTGCTAAGTGATTTTCTGCTCGGCATTTTTTTTGAACGCTCCAATGTCTCACCACGAATTACCTTGAGAAGAAAAATAGACTACGGTATTACTTTTATAATAACCTTAACTGTTGGACGTGTAATCTAAGCACACCCCGTCACACAATGGAGGAAGGAGGAATTAAGTTTGCACGCAGTTTTTATTACTTCAAACGGTCCCGCCTTAAAGTAGCTAAAAAGGCGGCGGATTTGAAAATAATTTTAAAACACGCTGCGCGTGCGAGCGCGCTTTAAAAAAAATCGATAAGGGCCGTTTTTTCACTTTTTTGTTTGCGATTCGCAATGCATTGGGCAAGTACCATTTTATGATAGTTAAATGTACCTTTAAGGGTAGTGTAGGGAAGGTAGTAGAGAGAGAAAGGGTAAGAATAAGAAAAAGTGGATGAGAGAGCGTAACATTGGCAGAGAGCGATGTAGAGAGAGGGAAAGAGAGAGGTAGAGAGACACAGGAAAAGAGCGAGTTAGAGAGAGAGATGGGAAAGAGCGGATGCGTCTGCGTCTCGAGTGCGTCTCGCGTGCTCGAGTGCGTCTCGCGTGCGTGCCTGCGCATCCTAATCAAGATTTTGCGGGCTGGCCTTGTCTATCGAAAGTGGTCGTCTGACGGGGGGTGTCTAAGAATTTTGCTGCAGGATGTTGCTCCTGTTCTTTCTTATTTTCCTCTCTTTCTAATCCCTCTCCATTATTTTTACATTAAAATACGCTTAGGCTTAGTAATAGTTTACGCTAACAAGACCGTATTAAAAAATTAGTCATAAATCCGTGACTCCGCCCCCCGAAGGAGAAAAGTAGTGGAGTATACGTCGATCTGGACAAGTACCAAATTGTCTATAGATAAATATATAAACGCTACGGTTTCGAGAAATTTTTTCTTAGCTGATCATTTTGAGCATTCTTGAAAAAAAATTTTTTGTTGTAAAATTAGTAAAATTATTATTTTTACGTTAAAAAAATATTTTTACATCAAAAAACTACGAGTTAAGTTTGTGTAGTTCGTAATTACGAGTTCGGTTTGTAAATCAAAAACTTATCATCCCTATATAACCCTTCGCGAGCGACGTTAAACCTTCGAAAAAAAAAGAAATGACAGATAGAAAAACGAAAATGTGCATTCTAAGATAAAGCGACGATTTTTCTATTAAATTCTTGGATTACGTCCAACAGTTAAGGTTATTATAAAAGTAATACCGTAGTCCATTTTTCTTCTCAAGGTAATTCGTGGTGAGACATTGGAGCGTTCAAAAGAAATGCCGAGCAGAAAATCACTTAGCAAAGTGAAAAGTTGAATTCTTACGCTCCATAAATCGCTTCATATTTGACTCATTTCACTTGCAAATGGTATATCGAAATTTATTGCCGTTCTTTTTTACTAAAAAATTAATATGTTCTTACAGAAAAAGAAATAATTCAAATATTTCAATAAATAAATCTTTTTCTCTTCTGACATTCAAATTTTCTTTCTCTTCTAATTTTTTCCTCGTTTTCTGACCTTATCTCTCAATTTCTCGGGTCCCTTGTTTACATGAACGTAGATCAAACAGTTATTTTATCTTGTGCGCATCTTGGCAAGATACGACTGACACAACAGTCGACTTACTTAGAATAGAATTTCGAACGTTTTTTTAAAAATCAAACTATTTTCTTCTATCTACTAACTTTGGTGATGTATGCCCAAAAGAGATAGGTATCCAGATGAAAAGATAAGAGGGCGACAACTACAACAAGTTTAAAAAAAGAAGAAAAAAAAGTAAGAAGAGCAGAAACGCCAGTCAACAAAAATGCAAGAGAAATCGAGAAGACAAAAATAACGAGTTTAAAGACTATTAGATGGGAAAAATAACTAACAAAAAAGTCAAATAAAAGTTTTGGGAAATTCGAAGTGAAAATTATTAATGAATAGAAAAAAAGAAAATTCAAATTAACTTTAAAACTGATCTTGTTTATTCGATTTCATAGGCACTTATAGAGAAGACATAGAACTGAGAACAAGCAAATATGTGAGCAGGCACACTAAAAATCTGTCAGTTTCGGCGATTTGTTCTCGCATAAAAAACAATGAATTACCTTTACAGGCACATGTAGCTCCTTTCCCATTTATGTGAAGAATGAAATGTTTTTCTTCTTTTTTAATGCATTTCAAAGCCTGTGAATAATAATAATATAAATAACAATAATAATAATATAAATAACAATAATAATAATATAAATAAAAATAATAATAATAATAAAAATAATAATAATTATTATTATTATAATAATAATAATAATAATAATAATAATAATAATAATAATAATAATAATAATAATAATAATAATAATAATAATAATAATAATAATAATAATAATAATAATAATAATAATAATGATAATAATAATAATAATAATAATACTAATAATAATAATAATAATAATAATAATAACAATAATAATAATAATAATAATAATAATAATAATAATAATAATAATAATAATAATAATAATAATATTTTCTGTTCAATGTTTTCAAAACTTTGGCTGAGCATGGAAATACCAAGAGTAAATTCTTCAACAAAAAAAAACAAATTAGTGTTTTTACAGGCAAGTAGTTTGTGAATGTTAACAACTAATTCTCTTATTGGAAATTTGATTTGTATCCTCTAGCGAACTCGATTATTCACTTATTTCAAATATTGTACACAACAAAATCACGTAGGGGCATTTGAAAATGACGAAATATTTAGGGTCGATAAATAAGAGATCTATGTGGAAAAAGTCAGGGTGAAGTGATCAAGAGAAAAATGGAAAGAAACAAGCCCAAAGGATCAAAAAACCTTTTAAATTTTTTTTATGAAAGTTAAAAAAGAGTAAACAAAACTTTTTATGGTCGGTAAGAATAAGATTTTATGTAGAATTACTGATGAGCAAATCGTGAAGTTTCCTAAGAAAGTCATGAGGGTTCGATGAGGAAGAGAATTACTGATGAGCAAGTCGTGAAGTTTCCTAAGAAAGTCATGAGGGTTCGATGAGGAAGAGAATTACTGATGAGCAAGTCGTGAAGTTTCCTAAGAAAGTCATGAGGGTTCGATGAGGAAGAAGAATTTGTTTGAAAACAATCAAAAAGAAGCATTGAAGAGTGAGTAAACAGTTTCAATCAGAAAGAGGAGTTATTAACATACGCTAAGGTCTTGAATCTCATTCCAAACTGTCAACATGGGTTTCGCTCTTGTAAATCGGTTGAAATTAATCTCCTAGAATGTACTCAATCATGGCAGTGCGCACTAGACTCTGATAAAGTGCTAGAAATACTACTATATTACGATTTAGCGAAAGCTTTTGATACAGTTTCACACGATAAGCTGTTACATATTCTTGAAAGTGTAGGTTTTCGAGGCAATTTGTTCAGCTGGTTTGAGTGTTTTCTGAAAGGCCGTACTTCGCGTATTCAAGTTAACAATACCGTTTATGAAAGTTCTTCAATAAGTTCAGGAGTGTCTTTTCTCTCCATATAACGCTAGTCTGTCATATAGGCTCGCAAATTTCCATCTCGTTTCTGTCAACTTGTTCACGAATGACATCAATGACATTGCCACTTTCTCTTTTGACATCAATGACATTGCCACTTTCTCTTTTAAAGACTCTACATTTGCCCACTTACAACTGAAATCCGCTGCTCTAAAACTACAGACTTTTTTTTTGATGAATGGCAATTGACGATCGCTAATAATAAATGAAGTATCTTACACTTGGGTAAGTCTAATCCTGTTCTAACGTATTTTGTAAGAACCGATGATCATAGCGAAATTCCATTCAAAGTTGCAGGACCACCAATAATATTTTTGGGAGTTTTAATTGATGTTGATTTGTTTTACGAATATCATATTGAAAATGTTACAAGACGTACAATGAGATTAGTCTACGACTTATTCCGGTCATTGTGCATAAGAAGTCCATCAGCATGTATTCGTTGCTACAAAACTTTCATCGTTCCTTTACTAGACTTCGGCTCTGTCATTTGATCTCCGTACAAAAAGAATCTCATGAGAAAAAAATGAGCATGTCCAGCATATTTTCACATGATTACTATGCATTCGATGCTCTTACAATCGAGATTTTCCGCAAACCCAACCTTCCTTCAAGTATAGACTTAAAAGTTTCATACTTTAATGTCGCGTAGAACCAAAACAGATATCGTCTTTTCTTATAAAATATTAATTAGATTAATTGAAATTGAAATTTAGTAAAATGTATTGGTTCAAGCCTTGCAATGGTCGTACTTTTAAGTATTCGTTTCACATTTCCCTTACGCATAGACTACGATTATTCCATTCTTTCGCTTTTCGCTCCGCTACATATTATTGTAAGCTTCCCTATGATATTGTTTCTGCTCCCACTGTACATGCTCTGAAAGCAAGATTAAGTTCCCTCGATGTACTACAACTACTCAACCTGCAGTTACCTAACCTGTAAAGAATTTATCATGTGTTCACCATATTCCGAGTGTTGTCGCATTTTTGTTTCTAAAATGTATCTGAATAAATGAATAATACACACCATAATATGTATACACATATTCTGTAGAACTGGAAGGAGATGAAAGAGGAGACTAAACCAAGTAAGTAATCAGAATGGATGATAAGTAAACAGTTTGTAAGCAACATCAGTGGAACTTTTATTACCATAAGAAGCGATATGAAACTTTTACAATTTTTTGAGAATTTGATTCCCTAAATTCACAGTATCTTCTATTAGGTAAATCGATCAGCTTACTGCATAAGTTCTACGTAATTCTACGTAATTTTCTACGTAATTTCAACCCTTTCACTTATCACTTTCACTGGAAAAACTACCAAAACTCAACGGGCATTCAATAAAAAAATTCCACCGGGAAAGTTTTCAAAGTTGAAATGAGACCCAGAACTAATGAAGCAACTTCATATGAAGGTAAGCGACCATCGTATGCCTTAACAAGTTTTCTTGAAAGGTGTTTGAAAGGATTTGAAACTGTCCCTCGAATAACTCGATGCTTCCATTCTGAACCAATGTGACAAGTTCGATTGAAAAGAATAGTTTTTCTCTCTTCGCAGAAAAGGGAAAAGGAAATAGTCCTTAGTTTTCGCTACAAAGAAGAAACTGGGATTACTTAAGAAGTTGTTGGAAAAATTCCAGGTTTTTATAAAGAAAACTACCGACTGACTCTTTGAGGCAACTTCGATTCGAGAAGATACTCGAGAAAGCAAGTACAGGGTATGAGAAATGGATGAAGAGTCAATAAAAACAGGAGAGTCGTCCGAGTGAATGAGGAAAAGTCATGTTTTGTGAATATAAGTCATTTTGTGAGTACTTATTTTAAGTCATGTGATTCAATGTAAAAAAAGTGATTATAAAAAATTTAAGTCTGGTAGAGTATTAAAGAAAAATCGTATAGAGTTAATGAGAGATAAAATGAAGGATGAATGGAAAACAACAGCAGCAGCAAAGAAAATGCACAGAGAGAGAAAGAAAGAAAGAAAAAAGTGAGAGAGAAAGAGAGAGAGAGGAAAAGAGGAAGGGAGAGAGAGAGAGAGAAGAGAGAGAGAGGAGAGAGAGAAAGAGAGAGAGAGAGAGAAAGGGGGGAAGGGAGATAGAGAGAGAAAGCTGAGGAAAAAATATTAAAGTTTTGCCTATCAAAGGTAACAACTGTCTCACAAAGAATTAAGTAAAAAATGTAGATAGTTTTTCTATGTAATTGGAAAAACTTCTGTAACTTTTTTATTGACCTAAAAAGATCTTTGTACTTGTGATTAAATTAAATACCTAATTGTGAAAAGTTAGTGCTGTTTTTGAACAACTCAGAATATGTATTTTAAATTTCTGTTTACGTTAGCATTTCAAGAGATTAAAAACGAAGAAGGAAAATACAAATAATGAAATGAAATCACTAGAAAATCGACATGTATCAAGTTTGATCTATAAATAATTTTTGATTCCTATCAGCATAATCTAATGCTGATATGCACTTTCATCACGTTGTAATGAATGGTTCAGACTATCCGCTTCAATATCATAAAGTGATTTGAGAAGGAAGAAATTCAAACGGTGTAATCAACAACTACGGTGGTAGACCACTTGGCGTTTCACTCATCGTTCGAACAGTTTGCAAGACTAGAACGACTTCGCGAGAATATAACGACGTTAGTAAGAGTTTCAAGGCAACAAAAAAACGGCCGAGTTATAGTTACAGAATAGTCTTATTGTTCATTGCCTGGTTGAATATACATATAGCTCATTACACAATTTCAGTTAAGTTATGTAATTAAATTTATCGCCTACGTGAAGTTTTGAACAAAATTTCCTGTCCTATCAAGATTCATTTGAGCAAGTCAATTGAGAGTTAATGAGAAATATTACAGACTCAGAACAAAAAACCGTAAAGTAAAACGAATGATTTTCATATTAAAAAAAGCTTACATCTGGTAGAGTAATTGTTTATCAGAAGACGAAGTTTTTATAATTTAAAGTTTTCCACGACCCGAGGCTCAAAATGGAAAATTTAATATAAAACTCCTCGCACTAATTCTAGGAAGTTTAGTTTCGCTATAAGATCCACTCGATTGTATTTATAGACGCTCGGATTCATTGTTAAGTTTCATTTGTGTTTACCCATGTAATATCTAAATATTCTCTATAACATTATGTATAATGTTTGTATCTACCACGCGATTCTTTTCGCGTAATAAAAAGTTCAAAGTTCCAAGCTTCTGGATTCCGAAAAGAAGCTTCCAAATAACTAACTATTTTCCACACTCAGCGATGCCGAAAAAATAGTGAAAGTTGGGAATTTCGAGAACGATGTCGTATTCGAAAATCAAATAGAAAACAAATTAGATTTTTTTCTGTTGCACCTCTTTCAAGCTAATGAAAACGACTTGGGTGACGATCGACGACTACAATCTTTAAAACTGAGTGAGACGTTTCAATAATCGATTATTGTGATATTCAATATTCTAAATTCATAGAATGGTACCTGAGAAGCCTGTTACTGTATTATTCACTTGTTTGGAAAACAGCAGCAAAAATGAAGGTTTTTTTAAGGCTTTCAGTCGTGTGGTTACATTAGGTGTTATAGAAAACAATTATGTATAATAAAAGAGAAACTGGGGAAGAGGACTTCCATATCCCTAAACACATTTACAGACTTCAGTGAAATCAAAATCAATGGTTCGCATAACTTGTCTAGATTTCGGTAATCAAACACAAAATGCATAAAATTAAGACTTTTGCCTTAATGGCTCTCTTTTTGCTACTCTCTCCTCTCTCTATCTTTCTCTCTCTGTCTCTCTCCCCGCTTCTCTCTTAATTTACTCAATTTCTTTTTTTCTAGCTAATTCTTGCTGTCTCTACCTTTCGCTCCCTAATCTCTCTTTTCTCTTTGCTTTTTCTTCCTCTAACTCACTTTACTTCCTCCCTCTTGTTTCCTCTTTCCTCTTCCTCTCTCAATAGTTCATTATTCCTCACACTATTCTTCGCCCCAGTCCCCAGGCCTACAAACTAGGAGAGAAGCCAAGAGCGTCGAGAGTTTCTTTTGTTGTGTTAATAAGAACGTAGAAAGCGGAATTAAGGTTAGACAGGAAAGCGATCAAGATATATGTATTACAATGAAACACAGCGTTGAAAAAGAGCGAAAGCACGATAAAGGGAGAGTAAGCTACAGAGAGGGAGAGACAGATGGAGTAAGACAAGAGAGAGAGCAAAAACGAGAAAGATAAAGAAAGAGAAAAAAGAAGAAAAAAGAAGAAAAAGAGAAAATAGAATAAAAAGCTATAAGAGAAGAGAAACAGAGAGATTGGGACAAAGTTAGAGAGATCAGAGAAGTATCAAGAAACCACAATAAAACATTCACAATTCTCAGAGAAAAAGAAAGGAGGAAAAGGTTCAAAACATAGAGAAGGAGAGAATTATAGGGATAAGGAGAAATATGGAGTGAAAAGGGAATAGGGAGAGCGATATAGGGAGATGAATAGGTAGAGGGACAGGGAGAGGGAACAATTGGGAGAGAGATGAATAGAGAAAGGAAGAAATAGAGAGAAGAAGGAATAGTTTTAGGGATAGATACAGGGATCGGAATACGGAGAGGGATAAGGAGAGGGATAAGGAGAGATATATGGAAAAGAAGGGATAGGGAGAGAGAAAGGGAGAGAGATAGGGAGAGAGAAAGGGAGAGATAGGGAGAGAGATAATGAGATAGATAGAGAGAGATAGGGAGAGAGATAGGGATAGATAGGGAGAGAGATAGGAAGAGAGATAGGGAGAGAGATAGGGAGAGAGATAGGGAGAGAGATAGGGAGAGAGATAGGGAGAGAGATAGGGAGAGGGAGAGAGGGAGAGAGATAGGGAGAGAGATAGGAAGAAAGATAGAGAGATAGGGAGGGAGATAGGGAGAGAGATAGGGAGAGAGATATGAAGAGAGATAGGGAGAGAGATAGGGAGAGAGATAGGGAGAGAGATAGGGAGAGAGATAGGGAGAGAGATAGGGAGAGAGATAGGGAGAGGGAGAGAGGGAGAGGGAGAGAACGAGAGCTTCAAGTGAAAAAAGGTTCAAGTTAGTAAGTAATCGAAAATAAGGTATCTTCATTCTCACACTTTGACTGAAACGATTAACCACGAAATGAGCCATGCAGAGAGTAGATAATGTATCGGCTGCAATGGGGGGAGCATAACTCTTACGCTGTTCGAACGCGAGAAAACAACAATAGTCTAGGCCCAAGTTCACGCTCAGACTTTTCTTTTTCTCTAAAATGCTCATACTCATCTTTTTGGTGTCTTTTTTTCCTTTCCTTCTTTTTTCTTCCGCTCTCTCGTCATATATATTTCGGTCGAGATCTAATTGCCATGTTGCGGCTCATAAAGTTCATTAGAACATACCCAAAAAAGACTTACTAACTTACAACGATTTATTAGGAGAAGGAAAAAAAGTGTACCATGAAAGAAAATCGAAAAGAAAATAATTTTCGATAGAGGAAGAGTAAGCAAGCCAGGACGGCTACTTGGAGAGGGGCGAGGAAGATCGAAGAGTCTCCACAGAAGGGGCGAGGAGCTAGAAATTAAGCCGACATATACGGTTGTTCGGGAGGTCAGAGACATAGACGGTAAAAAGTGTTTTAATGAAGCTTTCGGGAAACTGGTCTACTAAGATGCGGTGCCTGACAAGAAAAAAAATGCGAGAAAAAGTTCGATACTTTATATGGTGAGTTGCAAAAGTGAGTTTAATCGTGAGTTGCAAAAGCAAAACGTTGTAGTAAAGTAACCCTAAAATTGAAATGATTAGGATGAAAACCTTATTTAGTAAAGTAACCCTAAAATTGAAATGATTAGGATGAAAACCTTATTTAGTAAAGTAACCCTAAAATTGAAATGATTAGGATGAAAACCTTATTTACAGAACAATAAATTCTTATTTATCCATTGTTGAACACATGGATTCGAAATCATGCTACATGAGAGTAATGAAAAGAGACAGCGCAACCAAAAAAAACTGCATTGGAAGAAATTCAGAAAAAATCCCGTGAGCTGGCAGCCAGAGCTGAGAAAAACCGAAATTCTCTAGGTATTGAATAACACCAGCAACAAAAACTTCAGTAAAAAACATTAAAACTTTTTTCTGAGTGATTCTCTTGTTTTCACTACTTCAGTGAAAGTTCCGAACTGCGCCATAAAAATTATACTAAAAACTGAAAATTGGTTAATTTTCTTGTCGAAAATTCAAATTATAAAATCAAGTAATTCAAAGATGCGCAAAATAGAAATACTGTAGTTGAAACGACTGGATGGATAAATGACATTCATATGTCAAGGGTTTGACAAAAGAGCAAAAGGGAACAATTTGTGTGTGACTTATTGGTCCAGATGAAACAGAGGAGCGAAAAGAAGTGAATAAGAATGAAACACAGATGTACAGTTAAGGAGAAAACAGGGAAGAGCAGAAGCTAAAAAGGATGTGCCTGAAATGAAAATGAAGAAAGAGTAAAGAAAGGGTCATTGGATAGTTAAATGACTAAGAAAGGAAGAAAAAAGAAAGAGAGACCGAGAGAGAGATAATGAGAGAAAGAGAGATGATTGAAATAAAAAGAGAAAGGAAGATAATAGAGCGAACAAGAAAGAGAGAATGAAAAAGAAAACACTACCAGAGAGCAAAGCGGATACTGCATATCACTTTTGTTCCAAAGTAAGTGTTGGCATTACAGGAATATAATTTAGAAAGGAGCTTAATGACCACTTGAGGCTAACGAAAAGGGTCACTCATGGACGTTTACAGGATAACAATGGAGTCAACTGAGTGAGAGAGAAAGGAAAAAGAGAGAAAGAGAAAGGAGTTATGGATATGGAGGCGAGAGAGAGAGAGAGAGAGAGAGAGAGAGAAAGAGAGAAATAGAGTCAGAAAAATACTGATAGGAAGAGAAATAAGAAGCAAAATAGATACACGTATACAAAAAGAGGAAGTGAAAGTTAAAAGAAAAAGATTAGGAGAAAATAATAAGCAGATTTATGGGAGTTCATTATAGAAAGAAAAAGATAACATAATATAAATAAAGAATGTGGCCAAATTACGAAAATAAAATTGAAGTTCGGATATAATACAATTGAAGATCTGGGGTTGGACTCAAATATTATTATTTTCTCTGAGTGTCGAAGACCCTTTTGTCTACCGATGACTTTCTACCCTTCTCAATCGCCGACAAATTCTCATCGTCTTCGGTTTCTTTGCTTACGCTTCGGAAACTATGTATGAAATAAAGTATGTGATTTTATCCAGTGGATCCTCTCAATTTGTTTCGATCCTAATTTTTCCCCTTCCTATGTTCGTGACGGTGAGAATAAACTGTCCTTTGGTGAATCAAGCAATTAAAAAAAAACTTAAAAAAAGAAAACTACACTTAATTTAGCAGAATTATCTCGTTTTTCTTTGAAAAAATAATGATATCAAATACATTATTTAAATTTTCAGTAGATTGGATGCTTTCATTCAAGTTCCTCTCCTCTTATGACCGATTACTTGAAACTCGGTTCTTCAATCAATAATTCTTTGAAGAAAAAAATCAATGATTGCATTAAGCAGCTTAATGTTCTCTCCAAACATTCTCAGTACAAATATGTAGGGAACCTAATCAGTTTTTTTCTTAAGTAAATCTTTGAAATGTTAAAAAAATATTTCGCGTGAGTTTTTTCGAGGCGTTAAGAGTAATTCCATAAAAAATTTTAAATTTCCAATGTTGAAAAATTTACGACTTGACAAATGATTGTGATACATCGCTTTCTAATACTCATAGAGACATGAACCCTGTGTAGAGACATGAAACACATAGGCGAGCACTACTATTAAAATACATTAACATTACATGATATCATAGGATTAGGTAGCAAAAGCATGTGTAACTTGACCTTGATTACAACATTATGCCCAAGATTAGGCATGGTTAATAAGCTTGCTGAAAGCATTTACATGTTTCACATCAGGGATAGAGAAAATTAGATAGTAAAGGGGTAAAGATGAAAAGAGAGAGAGATCGAGGCGGGGATTGGGGAGGGGGTTGAGTGATGAATGAGAATGTAGAGGAAACACAGTCAAAAAGAAAAAAATTACGGCTAAAGTGTAACAAGAAAAACACCTATTTTAAGCAAAGGTTGATATTGCGACTATCACATGGCAGTACAAGTGAAAGAGGAAGAGAATAAAAGAGAAAAAAAGAGAGTTATGTAATAAATACAAAAAGTACAGAGATGTGTTTAACAAAAATAAAGAGACAGAGAAGAAATAGGAAATAAAAAAGAAAGAAAAGAATATACATACATATATATGAAATGAAAGTTGAGGAAAGAATTCTTCTTCATCTTTGTATTTATGCTCAAATTTTTTATCACCGAGAAAAGTTTATTCTGCAAAGTTTTGATAGGAAATCATATTTTCTGAAGTCTCGAAGGCTTTCTTAATGTAAACCGACCTTTTCTATCTCAATATCTTTTCTTATTTTCATACAATTTCGGGTTTCTTTTCTGATTTTCATACTTTTCTGATTTTCATATTTCTTATTTTCATATAATTTCGGGTTTCTTTTCTGACCTCTTCTTCTTACCAAATCCTCATGTCTTCTCCTTAAGTCAACCTATCATAATTTATTCTTCACCATTGCTCCTCTCGAACTGCGAGGCCTCGTAAACCTCTCTTTTTAATTGTATTTCTCTTCCCATCTCTCTCTCTCTCTCTCTCTCTCTCTCTCTCTCTCTCTCTCTCTCTCTCTCTCTCTCTCTCTCTCTCTCTCTCTATTCAACATTCGTTTATCTCTTAATCTTCCATGCTCTATCCTCATCTTCCTTGCATGCGCACTTGATAGGACTGAAGAAGTAGCATAAAATAGGAAGTAGCACTTTCTCTTCAAGTGCAAGCAAACCGCGCTCGAGTAGCGACTCAAACGAGCTTCATAACAGGCAAATCCAATACTCGCCTGCAGATCAGAGTGGGTGCAGGTCGAGTGTGAGGGCATGGGTTATCTAGGTAATAAGCCATAAAAAGAGCATCATGTTAGAGAAAAGGCTGAAGAAGGGGTACTTTTTTTTACTTCGTCTGGTACTCGCGTCGCGGTCGCGTCGCGGCCCTCGGCCTTGTTAGCTAAGCCGTACGGCCTCGTTAGCTAAGCCGTTCGGCCTCGTTAGCTAAGCCGTTCGGCCTCGTTAGCGTAAACTTTTCCTAAGCCTAAGCGTTTTTTAATGTAAAAATAATTTTAATTCTACGGTTCAATCCGGTTAAAGCGACGCGAAGGGGGCCGCGACGCGAGTACCAGACGAAGTAAAAAAGTGCCGAAGAAGGGAGATAAGATGCATGTGCTCAAGATGATTATGAACATAGAACAATAAAAACTAGTGTAGATGCTCTCCTGTAGGAAATGTATGTATAAATCTTCATATGCTCAGTTTTTTTGTTGTTGTTGAAGGCAGTGACGCCCGGATGAGAAGAAGATGGATGATATGATCAAATGACAAGTATTTATCTATGTATGTTTGCTCAAACTTCTATTTTCCCAGTGTTTTTGAAGCTCTATGAATATTTTTTTTTACCTAGAATGCGTTACAAACCCTTACCTTCCCAATCTGAATGAACGAGTAGTGACTAACTCTTTTTCTAATATTTGACAATGTTGTCTTATTATGACTCATTTCGTTCAGCTTCCCGGCTGAGAACAATCTACATCGTTCTACAACGCAAAAGCTCATTGTTGTGTAGCGCCCAAGCTCTTTTTTTCCGAAAAAGGACTCTCGAAAAAACACTTTCACGTCGTCAAATTCATTATTATTTCTCAAGTTCACACAAAATAGCACTCTAATTTCTCTTTAAAAAAAAACTAAACTCAAATTTTCTTCATTATACAGGGTGTACCAAAAGTTCAGGTAGACGACTTTGTCACTTTGTGTTTTTTGTTTGGTGTAGCGGTCGTGGGATTTTTCGCTTGTATTTTATTCATAATGTTGCTGACCGCGGCTACATTCTGCTCTTGAACCAGTCCGGGCACACTCAAAAGCACGTCGCCAGAACCACAAGATTTTCCCACAGGATCATTGAAGACACAATATGTCGCTTTCGTCAGACTGGTACGACGAATGACCGTCCCAGGAGCGGTAGACCAGTGGCCGCGACCACTTCCTTCAACGTGAGAAGCATCTGAGACAAGATTCGATATAACCCCAAGCGGAGTATCAGAAAAGTCGCAAAGGAGCTGAATATCTCGAATAGTTCTGTTCGTAGGATTGTCAAATCTCGCATGGGACTTCGCTCCATCAAGCTGCAGAAGAGTCACGCATTGACAGATGAAAGCAAGTCGTCTTCGGAGATGTCTAGAATTGTCGAAGCGGTTCAAGCCGGTGGACTGTTTGGATATTCTCTTCACCGATGAGAAGTGTATTGAGCAGTCCTTCAACCACCAGAACAATTGTATTTGGTCGAAATCGGTCAACGAGGCCAATAAGAGTGGCCGTTACGTCTCGAGAAAGGGCCATCCCGCTTGTGTCATGGTATGGGCCGGGATTTGCGCGACTGGCAAGACTCAACTCGTTTTCGTCGAGCAGGGAGTCAAAGTGAATGCCAATAACTAACTGAACGACATTATCATGAAGGAAGTACTTCCCTAGAGCCAGGGTCACTTCGCGAGATGCAAATGGACGTTTCAGCAGGACTCTGCGCCCGTCCACAAGGATAAAGTGGTGCAAGACCCATTTCCCCTCCATGATCACCTCCACCGAATGGCCATCGTACTCACCTGATTTGATCCCCTGGACTTACCTGTGTGGTCAGTCCTCGACAGGAAGGCCTGTGCTTCTTCACACAAGAATTTGGAAAGTCTGAAGCGCGCCCTACAGAAGGCTTGGGATGATTTTGACTTCGCTTACCTGTCCACCACGGTGGGTGCCTTTCACAAGCGACTCCACGCCTGTGTCCAGGAGAAAGGAGGGCTGTTTGAAACTTGAAAACGCAGTTGTATCCCAAACTATTTGAATAAACTTTGATGAACATTTTGTTTGATTTGAAGTTAGAAAAACAGAGATTCTTTGGGCTAGGTTTTTTATTTCTGAGATACCATTTTTATTGTTGTTGAATACTCTCCCTTAGCATGAAATATGATATACGATATTACATGAACTTTAATATAAAAGATAACTCGAACAGAATAGATTTAAAAAGTAGGGAACCCATCTGTGAATTGGAACACATTTTAATGAGAATTTATTTTTCAAGTATCCTGGAGATATGAGTTTATACTCTTTCGTCTTTTTCGTCTCTCTCCCTCTCTCTCTCCCTCTCTATTTCTTTCTACCTTTAACATGTTAAAGGAGAGCAAAACTCACATGAGGAAGTAGAATTGTAATTTATACAGTCGTTGAATGTCAAATGCAAGACACCAGTACGATTCCCATTTAGAGCTCTTGTGTTATTCTTGACCCCGCGATGCATGAATTGAACCCATTTAGAGCTCTTGTGTTATTCTTGACCCCGCGATGCATGAATTGAACCCATTTAGAGCTCTTGTGTTATTCTTGACCCCGCGATGTTATTCTTGACCCCGCGATGCATGAATTGAACGTGGAAACAAATGTGCAACATAGGCTTAGAGTAGGCGTTGAAAGAAAACTGCAATAGGCGTTTAGATGGAAAAATGGGTTGAGAGAAAGTTTGAGCGAGAGAAGCATAGTGTGTGTGGGAAAGAGTCTTTCAAAAGAGGCCCGGCTCTCGATGATTGCTTAGGAGAAGATGGAGCATATAAGAAGATATGAGGATTCTCGCAGAGGATCTTACAGAAAATAGCAATGGCATCAATAGTGAGATTTTCAGATTTTGCTTAGATCTGTGTTTATTCTTGTTGATGTGTTGTTGAACAAAGAAGACAAAGACATTTCATAATACTTCGCTTCATTAAAGAATTTCGCTCAAAAGAAAATAGTTCTTCACGGGATCTTTATGAATAAAAAGTAATTTTGATCTTTTCTTCCCCTGTCACTCTCTCAGTTCTTCCCCTGTCACTCTCTCAGTTCTTCCCCTGTCACTCTCTCAGTTCTTCCCCTGTCACTCTCTCAGTCGTATTCGTCCGTGTTCAACGATGATTTTCTTTCTGAAATCAAAAAGTTTAACTTGTTAAAAAGTATTTCATTTTGCTTTTCGAAGAGTTTTAAAGAATTATTGTACTAGATAAAAGCAGAAATGGAGTTTTTCAAAGAAGCCACGCTCAAAGACAGGGTACGAGAAGAGCGTAAGTTTCAAGGACCCTGAAAAACTACTATAACAAGAAAACATGATGATGCAAAAAGCAGAATGCTAAGAGCGAACCCTCGGTACAGAGTCCATAAGTTCGACAAGAACCAAGAATTCTAGGAACTTATAGATTTTAGACTGAGACAGTGTTCAATAAAAGACGCTTGAGTATTGAATATGAACTGAGAGAGAGTTTACGATCCTATAGCCTCGGAAAAATCAGAATAAGCTTTCAAAAGAGTTTAGGCTAGAAGACTATGACGGGCTGGAGATGAGTCAAGCTCCAGAAAAGAGGAAGGTCCAAACACGTCGATTGTATTTGAGTTTTGACAATGAAACCCAGGAGAAATTTTTTCAAACGAAAAACGACCTTGAACACCACTCTGAGATGACCTTAAAATGTTGATAGTGGGAAAGCCTTGTTAAAAATATAGTTTTTTGTAAACCTTTATATAGTTTAGACCTGTATTTTAGTTCACGCGGCCCGTAGAAAATGTCGCTTCTGAAGATATCTCCAAGCCCAGCTAGTCCTTTTTTAGAAACATTAACATACACCTGAAAAACGCAAACATCGATTTGCACCTGGAAGAAGCAAAATGTTTGTCGAGGTTTGATCCCCGCTGACCTTCACTTTGACTGACACAAGTTCACTCTAATCGGAATTCAAAAATAATGAAAAATTGTCTCATAGAGTTATTTAATCAGTGTGCCTTATTATTGTGCGAAGGGTGTCAAGTGCTCTTCCTCACGTCGGTCATATCTCTAAACACATCAATGTTAGTGAACATCTTCGTAGCGCTTGCTCAACTATAACTCTCTCCGCTGTTTCTGACTGGCATTGACTAAGGAAACAGCCACTGATTTACTAGGATAGTTCTGTATTTTGTTCCAGGAAAACCCGTTTCCCGCCGCAATGCGGGGATGAGCGCCAAAAAGACAACATTCAAAGAGAAGAATGTAGCGAAAAAGTTTGAGACATCATTTTAATAATGAGAAAGTATACATGTCAACAGCACTTTCGAAATTTTGGAGAAAAAAACAGCCGTTATTTGAGCGGGGAAGTCTATAATAACGAAAAACTCTCCCTTCTCTACCCTTTGCCGCTGGCTTGTTTTTCATTATTTCAGGCTCTCCCGCAGGAAAAGCATTCCTTTAAAAAAAGTTTTCACAAATGCAAGTGAGTTTTGTTCGCCTATAATCCGCATAAACTGACATAATAAGAAATAGGTGCGAGTAGTGGAGAGACTCCGACCAGGAAAGACAAAGAGATGTTGAACAAATCCTTCTTCACAGAGAACCTGCAGTCCTTAGTAAAGTTATTCAAAGAGCAGTCCCAAAAACGAGAGTGAATTCCATTTTCTGTAGGACCGCAGTAGCGGCACTAGCGTTGAAAACAAGGTAACAGGTTTAAAGAACCAAGACCTTTTCGCTTTGCTTTAAGTGTATCTTAATAATGAACATGGTTGGATATGTTTAATGAGCCATGCAAAGGCCACAAAGAACAAAGAATACTTCTCCAAGAACAAAACGCACGTGTAGATAAGGAAACATATAAGGGCAGCTGGAACAGTCGTCAGCCAACAAGTAAGCATGTAGAGGTTGAATATTCGAGCATTGCTCACCCATTTACTGCCTGCTTTCTGTAACATTATACCTCGTTTCATTGACAGATTATCAATTTATCGAATTCGGTGAAAAAGTTTCAAGCAAGGTTTCGAAGAGAGTTTATTTTAAGTTCTCGTAAGAGCGACTTTTCAAAAACAAGGTACAAAGTAACTCCTTCATGAACTTTGAATAATAAAATCGAATCAGTCTTTCTATGGCTTAAATGGTTTTGAATTCTTCTTCCTTCATTTGTCAGCTCTTCAGTTAGCTGGCTCATTTAAATAGCTCAATAAAGTAGTAGAACGAACCAGCTTATCTGTTAGCATAACATTTATATCAGCGAGGATGTATTGTGGGCCATAGATAACAACAGCAGCGAGTACCTGCATTCATCCATAGATAACAACAGCAGCGAGTACCTGCATTCATCCATAGATAACAACAGCAGCGAGTACCTGCATTCATCCATAGATAACAACAGCAGCGAGTACCTGCATTCATCCGTGAGATTAACAAATTAATGGAAAATTTCGCCATACTGCTTCTAACGAGAAAAAAACCTGCACTGCTACTAGTAAGAATGCCACACGCTTATATTGAGTTGTTATTTTTTACAATTCAATTTAAACGCTTTATCAAGATCAACAAGCCACATCGGGGATATAACATCATCGATTATGGGATCTGTAGCGACATGATACGACTCCACTCCTCAGCGTTCTCTGCCTTCCTTAGGAATTGGGGACCAACGGCTTTGACAAAGTCGTCCCTCCATCTCATAGCAGGGCGACCTTTCGTTCGCTTTGGCCCACGCGGGTGCCACTCTAGAACAGCCCGCGCCCACCGACTGGGGTCGAGCCTCGCAATTCGGCCTACCCAACGCCACCTCCTTTCACGGCAGATTCTGACCACGTCCTTTATGCCCGTCTGACCGCGCACCCACTCGTTAGTCCGCCTGTCGAGTAACGAGCACCCCAGCATAGAGCGCTCCCATCTACGCTGCGCCACAGCCAATTTGTTCTCAAGTCTTTTTGAAAGGGTCCAGGTCTCCGAGGCATAGATTAGAGCGAGCAAGACAGCACCTTCGAAAAGGCGCCTCTTGAGAGACATTGGGACCATTCTTGCCGCGAACAGGCTACGGTATCTATTGAAAGTGAAATTTGCGGACCGGATTCTCCTATCAACTTCAACCGTGAAACGGCTGTCATCGAGGGAGACATCCTGCCCTAAATACACGCATCTGTTCACCACACGAACCTTGGTACCCCTGATGGTTACATCTCTACACATAGGGTTGGTCGAGATTGCCACAGTTTTTGAAGGATTGAGTGACAAACCGACTTTCCCCAGTGCGACAATAAGCTGATCAACCATAGATTGAATCTGCCTACTGTCGTGACTGATGAGAACTGCATCATCAGCGTACAGTAAGTGATTTAAGTACCTCCCATTAACATTGATCCCTTTCCCGCACCAGTTGACAGACTTGAAAGCTTCTTCAAGAGTAGCAGTGAAAAGACGCGGAGACAGACAGTCCTTTTGTCTAACTCCCCTGCCGATCTCTATCGGAACCTCCTTGCCATTGACCACTAGAGAGTTGAAGCTCTCTGTTCCCAACCGATACAGGCAGTTCACAAGTTTAGGATGCACCCTTTGGGCTTGAAGGGACTCGTACACCACTCTGGAGTGCACACTATCAAACGCTTTTTGAATGTCCAAAAACAATAAGCACAGTGGTAGCCGATACTCCTTGCAGTTGAGTTGTTATGTTTCCACAAAATTCTGTGGATGGAATAAAATAGTTGAATGAATGGAAGAGTGATCAATTCTCAGGACAAAGAACTAAAATCATAGCGCACTCGTCAAGACTGTTTTGAGAGATCATTCATTCGAATGTGGTTCATAGAAACGAAAAGCGAAAGAAGAAGAGGTGGAGCAGAGAAGAATTGGGGAAAATAAGAGATCAAATTTGTAGAGCCTCGCTTGGTTCTCAATATTTCAAGCCCACGCTCAAGTGACCGGCCGTTTTTACCTCTACAGGTACCTTTTTACCTCTAATGGTCTATAAAATGTACCAACTTCCAGAAGCAGAAGAAGAGGATAGGCGGCGAGAGAAGTCGTCAGAGTCACATATCTTATCCATTTCTGCCACTGCTAAAAACTTTACTTTTTAGCAAAGAAGAGTCTAGATTACATTCGCCCCAGGGCCTCACATCAAGCGATAAAACCTTTTTTGCAACTTTGAAAAAATAACCAATAATAAAAAGGTTTCGAAGTTAAACTCTCCAGTGTGAAAGAAATCGTTCAAGACATTCAAGAGTCGTTTTATTTTTTCGAATCAATAATATGAGCATACGTCTGTAGCTCTTAACATAAAAAGCCAAAACCAATCAAGAGGCACAAAAGTTATATGAGAGGTTGAGCGATTCAAGAGTTGGTCGCTTTTCATTATTCCAGCCTCCCCTTCCCCTTGTGAGTGGTTTTTTATCTCTTCAGTTTTGTTCGACAAGTGAATGTGAGCCGTAGGAATATATGTATAGAGGTAGGAATAGTATGAAAGTGCTGACCGGTATGAGATAGCTGAAGCGGAGCAAGACGAAAAAAAGCAACACAGTTTGCTTCAAATAATGGTTGACACGTCGATTTCGCAGTCTCAGAGTTTCCCGCAGAGAGTCCGAGATCATCACAACGGAGATGAGCTTTAACGCACGTTTTTTCCTCATTATTCACTCTCATAACTGTTTCTTCTTCTTCATTTCACGAGAGAAATGCCGGAAAACAAGTAATTTTTTACAATGTTTTCCTGAATAGGTAAAACCGTAACACTCATCATTTAATGGCGAACTTGCTTTGATGTCATTAATTTCTGGGTTTTCTCCTTTCGAAAAAAACTTTTAAACAAACTTATGAATGAATGAATGAATGAATGAATGAATGAATGAATGAATGAATGAATAACTCTCTCACAACAAGTGCGAGTGAGTGCAAGAAGGTGATGAAGTAGAAACAGCCGATGAGGATGCCCTTCTCACTCAGAGTATACATCATCCACGTCGGTGACTCCATCGAGTCTGCTACCATCAAGAATCTCTTCACCGCCCACATCGCATCTTCAAAGCGTTCGTAATGAGTTAGCGAGAGAGCAAGACAGTAAAAGTCAGAGATAAAGAGAGAGATAAACAGAGAGTAACAAATAAAGAGAGGGATGTTGTATGGGCCTTAAAATGTGCATTATCATGTGTGCGTGTGTAGCTCAGTGGGGAGAGCATTCGCCCGGAACGCGAAAGGTCACGGGTTCGGTTCCCGTCACACCACACGATTTTTGCACAAGTTTCTGCGAACAGTCCGCTCCTCTGCTCGGTATAAAAATCCGTTGCTTGAGATCAACGAGGAGTAGGGAATACTCTAGTTTACATGGGGGCCGAACCGGGATGAGAAGAGAGGATAAAAAGAGAAAAAGAAAAAAAAAGAGAAAAAGAAGAAAACCCGAGCATGAGCTAGTTCGCAGAAACAAAGGCGCCTAGACCTCTGACCCTAGACCTCGAGAGACCTCGGTGTTGAGAGGGGGGCATGTTGTATGGGCCTTAAAATGTGCATTATCATGTGTGCGTGTGTAGCTCAGTGGGGAGAGCATTCGCCCGGAACGCGAAAGGTCACGGGTTCGGTTCCCGTCACACCACACGATTTTTGCACAAGTTTCTGCGAACAGTCCGCTCCTCTGCTCGGTATAAAAATCCGTTGCTTGAGATCAACGAGGAGTAGGGAATACTCTAGTTTACAGGGAGAGAGGGAGATGACTTGAAAAATATAGAGGAAGAGAAAGGGAGCGATAGGAAAATCGAGAGCGAGAGAGAAAGAGATATTACAAGAGAACGGAAGAGAAAGAGAGGTAGAAAAATAGACAAAGATAGAGAAAGAGAGAAAGGGAAAGAACAGTAAGAGGAAGATAAACAAAGGTGACAGGTTTTTTTCTCTTAAGAAATTCCAGTGATGCATTTATAATAGAAGAAACATTTCATATTGGAATATATTTATAAAGAACTTTGGAACAAAAGTGCAAACATTGAAGAACATGAGAAGATTCCAGTACATTCTTGATCTTGCTCCTCCAACAACTGGGAATTCGAGTGGAGACGCAAATGTTGTTCAAAGTGGAGGCCGAGAAAATACGGTAGAGTCAGATGAACGAGGCAGATTACTACAGTCTCTCTGAAACAACTTTCTCCTGTGAAGGTGGCTGGTTGAGCATTTCTTTCAAGTAAAAAAAAAGCGCTCTTTAAATATGAACTCAGCTGCTGGTTACTATTATATTACTTTAGGTCTAAAAATTATTGAAAAAGCGAAGTACTAAAAAAGGGGCGAGAAAAAATAGAAAGAAGGAGAGAGAGAGAGCAAGAGAGAAAGCCCATAAAGAAATAAAAAGAAAAAAACGGAGATAGAAAATAAATAAATAAAATACTAGAATGTCCTGTGATTCAAAATCAGTTTTTATGTAAGCAATTCGAAGGAAGACAGTTCAGAGTATAATGAAAAGATTGAAACTGAATAACGAGAGTTGCAATTCCAAGGCAGAAGTGAAAAGAAAAGAATCAAGAGGAAAATTATTTTTAGATAGCTCAACAAATGTCACTTGCAATCGTTTAAAATTCGAGAAAAAACCGTTCTATGGAAAAGACTCAAGGGAAGGAGTATTAAATGTTTAATAACTCGAGCTCAATTTAAACCAAATGACGAGCGCTGCTTGGCCACCTGGTAAACTGGTTTGATCAATTCAATTAATTAACTTAAAACGTTATTCAAACTGAGCACGTTAACATTAGCCTGTCATTATATTTAGGTCACCTGCACTGAAAAAGGAATTTCAAAAACGACCTTTTTTGGCCGGAGATTTTAAAATACTGTCACAATGACAGGCAAAAAAGGAAACCGGCAATTAGATATTAGAATTCACGTCTCCGTTACTCCAATAGCTTTCACTCAACCTTATCAGTAACTCACATCACAAAACACAAAAAGAATTGAGAAAAAAAACAATTTTTTTCGTTGGAAGTCCTAATTCTGCTATGAAACCTAAGAGCATTGTAGGAAAACTTGTTGTAGCATCCAAGCATGGTGTAGCCTCCTTGGCCGATTCGTAAAGTTCTCAAAACCTAGGAAATTGTTTTTTTTTAAGTACAAATTATCACCGTTTACAAAAATCAAAATTCATTTTTTAAACAAAAAATTCTTCAATTAAAATTTAAACTTTAGAATTTTTTAATGAAAGTTTTCAGTACGCTTTATCAAAATTCCGATAGAAAACAAAAATTTTCGAAAAGAACCGAGAATTCCCAAGCGAGAAATGTTCGTTTCGAAAGTCGGTTCGGAAGCTTAGAGAGACAAGACCAGATTCAAACTAAGTCGTTTATTTTTTAAAAAATTTTGCTTGAGCGCTTCAGATTCATTGGTATAACGAAACTTTATGGTGAAAATTCGTCACCCAGGCTTTAATGCCTTAAAACAAAGTATTCTTCAAACTCGTTGGTAATTTTTTGTGCACTAACATGAATGATGCAGCACCACCACATCTCCAAATCTTTCTCTTTTAGCTGCTTCCCTAGAATTCAAATATTGTGCTTTCTGTAGTTTTTTTTTCAGCGCTACTTAGAAACATAGACAAGGGTATGTTTGAAGAGTCCTGGAACAAATTAGAGGGTAAAATACACTTAAAAAATTGTTTGTTGAAGAAAAGAATAAGAAAAGACAATCGACTCTTATTTGCTTTTTTTACATACTGTTTTTTTAGCTAAATAAATTTTACTTTATGTTTTACTCAACGACTAAAGAGATGAAAATTTTCTTGTTCGTCTCATGGAGCGTTTAAAAAAACAAATTCTTGATATGAAATATAAATGGGCCGCCAATTTCGTACCTACGTTATTCTCATCGAGAATTGCCATGAAATGGCGATGGATTACGGTTTTCTAATGCTGCTACTTCTTTAATCACTTTTGAACAAGACTGAGCAATAAGAAAACACCGTAATCCATCGCACTTCGTGGTGAGACTGAAGAAGGTACGAAATTGGCTCACAATTTATTTTATTTAATAAAGGACTTTTTAAAATTTTAACGCCCTATCAAAAATACTCTCCTTATCGTCTCCCCAATTTTTTTCCATCCCTCGCTTTTCTCTACCTTTCAAATTTCCTTCACCTTCTCATTAATCTAGACGTACATCCGCTTTTGTGATGGACTTACAACCTATTATTTTATTACACAACTTATTATTTTGCAGCTGTTTAAGACATACTTCACTGATTTGTGTTTATAAAGTCGTGCAGCAAGTTTCAATGTAATTATCATATCATGGTTTGCTATGTTATATTCGCTAACCCTCTCCATTTTACATAATCTCGAAACTGCAGTTTCTTTCTAATCCAACCTAAATAAGAATCAGCCTTCTTTTTCAACCAAAGTGGCTGTTGCTATATCATTATCAATATTTAAACTTTAAAAAGCTGATTTCCGGAACATTTTTCCTGAACTCAACGCTTCCTGGCTTCGCATTAAGTTGTTGCTCTCTCATTGCTCTGTTCTTGATTGATTTTCCCATTTCGCGTGTTATTTCCTTCTATACCGGTCAGGCCTTTCATTTCAGTCTGGTGGCTGGTTGAAACTGCTGATTACGATTGAAGGATTTTCTTTCACATAATCGTACATGCGACGTGGTTTCGAACACTTAAGAAGGATTTGACTCGTTGAAGAGTATCAAAAAAGAACAAGGAAGTGCAGTTCGGCTGCATAAAAAACAAGAGCTTCTTCTAACTTGTTGTCTACCTCTATCACTGCTTTCAAAAGTCTCCACCAGAAGATTCGCTTCAGTTTCTTTTCTTATCCCGTCTGTGACTGTGTTCACTCACTTCATTCTTCTCAAGTTCTTTCTTCTTTTGTGATTGGACACAGGACACATCTCTCTTCGCGCAATGGATAAGAAAATTGATACGTCCTCGCGCTCGCCTATGGGATCTCTACTGTTCGGGACAATCAATGAGATGGTTAGAGAACAGTGAGCAGCAAATGCTGCTCAAATGAATATGATGAACAAAATGATGGACACTTTCACTAGTCTCGTAGCCGAGTTCCGTCAGCTATTGCCTTCAGGTCAAACAGTTTCTGCTCAAAACCAGCAGACACATGTAATGCTCAGGTGGGATCTGCAGTTGCTTCTGTGGTCTATGCTGAAAAAGACGTTTATTTTGAGAAATCACAGAGAGCAGTCTTGAAAGGTTACCCAGAAAAAAGTACGGCAGAAGAGACAGATAAGAACGATATGCGTTTCATTTCATCAATTATTGAAATGTCAGATAAGCAGGAGTTGAAAGATGCGCTCAGAAGCGGTAAAGTGAGTGCACATCGCCACGGGAACTCAGTGATGCGAATTCTAAAAATCCAATTTCCATCTAATTCTCTCAGAGAGCTTTTCCTTTCTTTCGCAAGAATTTTTTTTTCCGCGACCTTCCTCACGCATAGTTCAGACGTGACCTTACACCAGAGCAGATCGCTCAAGAGACTTCGGCGAGGAGAGAGGCCGGTAAGATGAACGCGGAGTGTGGTGAACTGAGGTAGTTGTGAGAGACGAAAAAGTTGTAAAACTCATAAATCCACGACCATTGCCTGAAAGGTCTGTCAACAATATACAGAAATTTTCGGGGCCCGCGGCAAGCGGTGCCCCTGTGTTGACTGATGCACCCTCTGCTTCCAGATCATCAAATAAAATTACTCTCAGCCGATCGAGTCAGGTCTCCCAGAAGACGTACAGCCCTGCTCTGAGTCGTGGCACCTCTAAGCCCAAAAGCAAGACGATTTCCACACGCCAGCTGCGCAGTTCAACTCGCGGAGCTTCTGTGAAGAGTACCGGTAGGAGCTCGAAGAGTCTGGCGGTTCTACATGAAACTTCCGATGAGAGTGAAGGCGACGGCACCGACAATGCTAGCAAGAAGGACAAGCCTCCAACATCTTCTGAGTCGGTGAAACATTGAGACAAACCGATATGGCCTGCTTGCCCATTAAATGTTAAGCTTACTACTGTTGATGATGTCTGCCTTGATTCTTCTCCACTTTCTTGCTTTCTCGTCAATTTCCGTTCTCTGCCATTTAAACTAGACATTCTAGACTTCTTCCTCTCAACGAACCGTGTTGACATGCTCTGTTTTAGCGAGAGTTGGGCTTCTCCTGAGAGACTTCATGATTGTTCTTTGTCTCAAGGAGGCAATTACTCTGTCTTCCGTAGTGATCGGATCGATAGCTTCCCTAGGGGTGGAGTACGTCTACTACTGGGATCTCATTTGACTGCTTCGCTCATATCTTCTCGCTCCTATTCCGTTTTCTGTCAACTTCTCATATGTGAAGTTAAATGTAGAGATTTCAATTTTCTTCTCTGTTTGGTTTACCGTAGTCCGTCTTGTTCTATCGATTCCTTCGATGAATGCCTTTCAGAAATCTCTTCAGTTATGTCTTCTTCAAATCATCCTCTTTTTGTCTGTGGCGACTTCAATTGCAAAGAAATTGATTGGTATACTCGTTCTCTGTCTACTCCTCATACAAAACATTCCGACTCTCTTCTCTACTTTTCCAATTCTCTGGGACTAACGCAGAGAGTTGATGTTCCAACCAGAGGTAACAGTGTTCGAGACCTTGTCTTCACTAGTGACAGTGCACTCATCCCAGAGTGTCTCGTTCTTCCACCTCTACCTACACTGGACCATAACCTTGTTAACTTCGAGCTCCGTGTCCCTAGAAGAATTAAACACAAGAAGACCTACTTAGATTTCAAACGCTGTAACTTTGATCTCGCCAACTCTATTCTATCTTCGTATGACTGGACCTCCACACTCTGTTTTTCCTCTGATCCAGATTCTCTATATGATTCCTTTCTTTCAGTTGTTCAGGACGTGATTTCTAGAACAGTTCCTCTGAGAGTAGTTTCTCATAAGCAGACTCGCTACCCTAAGCATATCCTGAGTGTTCTACGTTCTAGTAGCCACCTATACAAACAAGCAAGGCGGATAGGCTTTCAACCCTATTCAGAAGATTGATTGAGCTGCGCAGAGCAATTCGAAAGTTTCAAGCTGACCAAGAAGCACGAGTTGCTACTTCTAAGAATAAAAAACAGTTCTTCTCCTTTGTCAGCAAGCGTTTAAAATCTCCTTGTCTGGTTGGTCCTCTTAAGGACCCTAAAACAGGAAGTACTGTAACTTCAAACGCCGAAATAGCTGAAATTCTAGCTGCTGCGTTCTCAGCATCTTTTACGGCAACTGGCCCTGATGCTTCATTACGCACAGTCTTGCCACTTACTGACCAACAAGTTGACTTTATATGTAGATGTAAGTGCTCCAATCGTGTTTAAGTGTCTTTCTAAGTTGAAGAATGTTAACTCTACTTCTCCTGACAACATTCCATACTCTTTTCTAAAAGGGACAGCTACAAGCATTGCATCTCCACTAGCTAACTTATTCAATAGTTTTCTACTGTTCATGGTACATGCCCAACCATATGGCGTCAAGCTTGGGTCAAGCCTATCTACATATAAGAAAAAGGGGAACATGAGCGATCCAAACAATTACCGGCCGATTTCTCTGACTTGTTGTACCAGTAAAGTCATAGAGAAGATAGTATTTTCTTCTCTCCACTCTTATCTGGATAGAAACAACTTGTTAAGCCCATTCCAACATGGCTTTCGCTCACAAAGATCTTGTTCTTCAGCACTGATTATGTCAATTTCTAAGTGGCACAAGACTCTTAATCAGTCCAGTTCTTCATATATTTCCACTGTCTTCGTAGACTACAGTAGAGCGTTCGACACTGTGCCAGTAAACTCCTTGCTTTTAAAACTATCTTCTTTTGGTATAACAGGATGCCTGCTTAATTTCTTCAAAGCTTTCCTGACTCAAAGAACGCAAGCTGTGATGGTAGCTTCATCTTTCTCAGCCTCCTATCCTGTTCTCTCTGAGGTTCCTCAAGGATCTGTCCTAGGGCCCTTATTGTTTCTACTTTATATAAATGATCTTCCTCAGTCACTTCCAGCAGGCTTTCATTGCACTCTTTATGCCGACGATGCCAAACTGTTCACTATGAATGACGCATCTCTGCTGCAGAGAGCATTAGATGTTCTCTCTACTTGGTCTTCCTCATGGGGTCTTACTATTTCTCCAAATAAAACGTGCTACATGCGATTGGGATTTAAACATCCTGAGTTCAATTTCTCTGTGAATGGTCACTCTCTTCCGGAAGTGAAACAGTTTAGAGATCTAGGGGTTTTAATTTCGAATGATCTTTCATTAAAAGCGCATGTAAAGAGTATGTGTAGTAGAGCCTCTTCTATAACATTCCTAATACTAAGATCTTTTCGCACTCTGAACGTCAACATTCTCATGAATCTTTTCAAGATTTACGTGAGACCAATACTGGAATATGCTTGCGAGATCTGGAACACTAGAAGCATAACCCAATCTAAGCAATAGAGAAAGTTCAGCAGAAATTTACTAGAAAAATTTTCAAACGTGCCTGTATGAATATCCCTTATAGTCAACGATTGAAATTATTAAGAAGCTTGAGCCTTAGAAAACGTCGACTGACAAACGATTTTATGCTACTTCATAAAATAGTACATCACAACATAGACATTCCTATTGGCGAGATCTTTCCTCTTGCTGCTAGAAGTAGATTCACCCGTGGTCATACATAGAAACTTCGTATGCCTATTTGCCGTTTAAATCGATTTCAATCATTCTTTCCTTATAGGATAATTAGAGAGTGGAATGATCTTCCTGTTTGTTTTTTTAGCGTATCACTTCCCAAGGCCAGGAAGTTCTTAAATGAATTGGATTTTTGATTTTTTTCTCGTCAGTTGTTTAATTATTAGTAGCCCAGTTGCTACTTCTTATTTTGCCAATGTAAATTATATTTGTTTTCGATTTTTACTGTGCAATCAATTGTATAATCATGTAACGATGACAATAAAATTATTATAATTGTATAGTCATGTAACGATGACAATAAAATTATTAAATTGTAGTTAACATTGAGATGAGCTGATATGGTTCATATTTCAACTACTGATGTGACCTCACCCGCCCGCCATCATTGAATTTTCCTCGTTAACGAGCGGCTGTCATCTAATGGCTGTGTTGCCTAACCATTTATGTTTCAATGTGGTTGTGGTAATTTTATAACTTCCCCGGTGTAATATAACCTACCTTGAACTGTTTATCATATAACTTTTTCATGCAAAAACTCAATTTTTCGCGTAATAAATTTTTATCGTTTCAGTTCTCATTGCAGCTGAAAAATTTCTTAATTCTAAGAAACAAACATGCTTACATCGAGTGATTGGCAGAGTAGTCTTCTGGAGAAAGAACAAAACTATGAGGAACGTTCCTGCCAGAGAGATGAAACAGACAAAGAAACCGATGCAAATCTGACAGAGTATGAAAAGAGTTAAGGCACTTTTTCGCTTCATCGGGTACTCGCGTCGCGGTTCCCTTCGCGTTTTATTTTTACATCAAAAAGTTATTTTTACATTAAAAACGCTTAGGCTTAGGAAAAAGTTTACGATAACGAGGCCGTACGGCTTAGCTAACGAGACCGTACGGCTTAGCTAACGAGGCCGTACGGCTTAGCTAACGAGGCCGTACGGCTTAGCTAACGAGGCCGTACGGCTTAGCTAACGAGGCCGTACGGCGCGAAGGGGGCCGCGACGCGACCGTGACGCGAGTACCCGATGAAGCGAAAAAGTACCAGAGTTAACAGGTATGAAAAAGTAACAGTAGAGCTCATTTTTCAAATTGATGCAAACAATATCAAATGCCCAACCGCGCTCACTAAATTTAGATGTTTATTTCTTACAAAAACATTTTTTCAAAAACACTTTCGAATGGCAATACAGTTTTGAAGATGTAAAAGAATGAAGCTAATACAAATATTATTACTAACGCGGGCTAATTGTCGAATGCTATAGCGAGCCACGAAGAGAAAAACGCAAAGTACGAAGATCTGGAATCATAATCTTAGATGAGTCATCTCAATTTTTTAAGGTTTATTAGTTTTTTAGCGGTGATTTTTCTGTCTTTTTTGAGCTTATGCAAAACGGAGCAATGGAGTCGCAAAAAAAAAACCAAGCACGTTAGGGCGGAATTTTGAAAAAAAAGGCAACGATTTAAATATATTACTCGAGGTGTGCTGCGATTCTTATTGGTAGAAAGCTTGCAGCTTGCCATGCCTTCAATCTCCATACCATGAGATAATCTATGAGACGATATGATTTGACCGCAAAAATTTTATCACGAAAAATTAGTGGTTCCGATGATCTCACTGATCAGAATATTGTGCAATGTAGAAACTCTTAATAATTTTTTCACTTTTCGTTAGGAACATACATAGGTCACCGGCAATAAGGAGGATTTCGAAAACTACCGTAATTTGAGCAGGGGCCTTGTAGGAATGTAATGATAATCAGTGATAGCTAACCTCACACGCGAACATTCCCACCCACTCCATTTCGTATCCGGAGGAAGCCATCGATCTCCTGGGAACCACTATTTACATGAGATATTGCACTTCAAAGTGATAAAAAAAATTCCGTTTCGGCTTGAAAAAAGCTTTTAGTCGGATGTTCAAGAACAGTAAATGGATGTATGGGTAACCTTAATATTCACGGCCCATCCCTTCCCTTGTAGCGCGAATTGCAAATTTAAAAAAAACATGAGAAAGATTTAGAAGGTGCACGATCAAGATTTACATTAATGATTAATCTTCAATTTCATAGATCTCGTTTTTCATTAGCCCTCTCTCCTCCTAGAAATTCTGTATTTTTGACTACCCAAGCAAATTGATTCTTCTGTCCCGATTTGTTCAAAAATGAGACCAGGAGCTTTTCTGATAGTAATTCATTCATAGTGGAACTGTCAATAACTATAATTGCGAAAAGTATATGTTTGACAAAATAAGTTAAAGTTATTCTTTTTAGCAGAAGCCGAATTATAACATTGTTTGCTGAACCCCGGATGCTGCTGCAAATTTTTCCGTGGCTGATTGTTGTAACTGCAACGCGGAAGCTAGAATACTGTGAGCTCATTCTTCGTACTCAAATAGAGTACCATGAATTTTTTTTTTAAGTACGCGTGATTCCAATTATAATGCATTTCAAAACAAAGCTCTTCTTGCTCAAGTGTTGTTCAATCAAATTGAAAAGTTACTGTTGAACTTGGGACGGAAGCGACTAAATTTAAAATGAAGCAGAGAAAAATGTTAGGTATAGGTGAATAGCCGGTTTAACTTTGATACTTTATGGTAACCTACTTTTTCTGAGTTGATTAAGAAACTGAACACATTTTTTATTGTTCATAATTGAAGAAAATCCCTTTGTTCGTGTTCACGCCTCTCAACCTACGCCATTATTCTTTTTTTTTTTTAGCAAACACGTAACTCTGCATTTCTGTCACTTTTTAGAACTAACAGTTGTTAAAACTGTTCAAGAAACTCACATTCTCTGCCACTGGTGGTAAGAGCATTCCTGTGACGCAAGTCGAACTCAGAGGCTTGTAAACCTTCGATGGGTACTTCTCCACATTGTTCAAATCCTCGCAAGTCATTTGCTCATCAATACAATCTAAAAGGGTTCCGTTTTCGATTCAAATGTTCCTCTTTTTATAATTTTCTCGAATAAAAATTACTTTGTGAACAGAAAGAATGCGCAAACTTATGTTTAGGTTTTAAAAAAACATTGGCTTGAAAATACAGAGGTATTGAAAAATGGATAACTAATACTTTAGTTATTCAATTTTGAAGATTTCAATAAACATCAAATATTCAATCAATCGCTCACGATGAGGTTGTCAAACTTGATAAGTACGCACCCTGAGTGGAGAATGTATAGTAACATCTCCCGATGATGAAACTTCTCTTCAAAGTCATCACAGTCCCGAAAAAAACAACAGGGAGCAGAGCGAACAGATAGAGGGAAGTTATGAAGTTTGAGATCACAATACCAACACCAATTCCTGAAAGAAATGTTCAATTGAATTGAAAGAATTGCTGCATTGCTGCATTGCTGCAGAATTGCTGAATTGCTGCATGTAATGTTTTCACGTAATAAAATTGAAATTGAATTGAAAGAAGACAATTACTTCCTTGACAAAATGATATATTTGGAGAGTGATCTGGGGCCGTATGTACGTACCACTTTTGGTATGAAATGATAAAGAAAATAGTGTTAAGTGTTCTAGGATAACACCTTTTTTTCTTCATGTACCACCAAAATTGGTACGTGTATACGGCTCCAGGAGAAATTCAAAAGAAGTACGCGCCTGAACTGAAAGGTGAAAGCCGTCGAAAAATAGAGATGACATTGGTTGAAGAGAATTGACCCAAACATATCTGACACATTCAAATATAGTTATTGTCGCTGGAGTTTTTTGTTGTTTAGCGAATAACTTAAAGAATCGTGACTTTTCCTGTTTCATAGGAAAACAGATTAGTCCATGGTCTTTACGAGCCACTCATTGAAGGTGAGCAATTTAATATTTAATGATCATAAATTTATGCAGCAAGAAAATCAAATTATCTATTTGTTCTGAGAAAAATGAAACCAGAACGAATTTGCGTTTCATAACACTTCTGTTAAAATAAATATTTTCTTATCATAAATTTTTTTTAAAGATTCGAGAATGATTCGGGACAAAAAATTTGGCCATTACTAAAGCACGGCCACGCACGCCATCCACGCCAGTTTATTACTAATGCACGCCACTGCGCGCACTATTATGTAAATTTTTTGATACGTTCTCGTTAGCCTAAGTTGTATGGCCTCGTTAGCGTAAAATTTTGCCTAAGCAGAAAAAATATGAAAAACTTGAAAAAAAACTAAATAAAGCGCATGGGGCGAAGTTAAGAATTTCACCGCGCAGTGGCGTCCATTAGTAATGAACTGGCGTGAATGGCGTTCATGGCGTGCTTTAGTGATAGCCAAAAATTTCAATTTTTATTCTGCCATCCATTCTGACATCGGAAGCCTGCTACTTTCATAGAATAAAACAAACCTCTAGATAGACCATTGGCATTCCCAGAAAGACCGTGCATATTGCGATTGGCCAAAACACTCTGCCTACAACAATTATCATTCTCAAACCCCTCTAGTATTAGTTTGTTGTGTTAGAGAAATATACAAAAAATATCCTAACCTAATCACTGTCATACAAATATACAATGTTTGAAACTCGACAATTAAAAAAGTTCAAAACTTCCATCTCAATTAACCGAGCTCATTCTACCTTCACCTTTTCATCCTGCCTCTAACTCTCCATAGTTTTCTGTTTGCAGTTGTCGGTTTTGTTTGCAAAAACAACAGTCTGTTAACTTCCAGTTCAATTTTATGCTTGAATTTCTAAATGTTCTGAGGCCAATTCTAAGTGGGACCAGTTCCTCAATTCGCTTGCTAACTCGCAAACAAGCACTCGCATACATGTTCATTCATTACTCAAGTCCTTATCATACTACAGGGTGTATTATGAGTACGCAAGTTCATTTCACAACGAGAATTGTAAATAATAAATCGAACATTTTGCCAAAAATTTGGAATGGTTGTTTGTCAATATTTAGCTACATATGTCTTTTTAAATAAAAAAACTAAGCTGATTCTTCCAGTTATCGCAAAATGGTGACTGATTATCACACGAGGCAATCAACTTACAAAAAATTCAAACACCGCATTGTTCCAAATATAAACGTATGATGTTAGTATGCCTGGAACAAGATCAAACGCCACAGAACTTGATACAGTTTCAGACCGTGACAAAATTGGTCTTTCTCGCTCGAATCTCACTCTTCAGATCACCGATAGTTTCTAGAAGAAGATGTTCCGAAATTGTAAAAGGATCATGAGAGATGGGACGAGAGCTTGAGATTTCTGTCAATTTTGTTGTGAGAGTTGTTGAAAGGGACCTCAGATTTGCATTCCATCAAGGAAATTTTTTTCCATCCTTGATATCTTTGAAAAAAGGAAAGCAACTCAAAAGGTGCTGAACACTGATTGCGTGGACGCGTCATAGAACGCGCATGCGAACTGCCTTTTCTGATGAGAAACACTTAACCGTTGAAGAGACTCACAACCCTTAAAACTTTCGGGTGCTTACTCGAGACTCGAGAGCAGCCGCGACATTAATCTCTCGAAAAAAGTTGAGTGATCGACGATGTATCTGTAAAGATGACATCATTGCTCGATGAATGAGATCATCGAGTCAGTGTTAATACAACTAAAATTTTTCACGTAGAGATCATGGCTCTCGCACTTTTTAGGCAAAAAATGTTGGATCAGTGAGGTATGAGATGATCTTGCGAGAGCACGCGAAATAACATCTTAAAGTACGAGAAAATGAGATTTCACATGTCGTCTTGCTCTCCAAATGAATCTTAAAATACTAACTAATCGCAATCTAATTTGTTTCCGTACTTAAAAAAACATTTCACTTTTATTGTTGAACATTTCATTAAAATTTTTGTTTTTTTGTTGTATTCTCGACACTTCGTACCGCGACATTTCGTACCCCGAAACTTTGTACCCAACATTTTTTCTTCTTGTTACCACTTTTTTCTTCCAACATTTTTCAAAATTTTCGCCTAATTTGAATGACATGAGGTCATCGCACCGATGATCTCATCGTTCAGAGATTAATGTCGCGGCAGCTTTTGAGCCAGGCTCTTACTATTGAGTGAAATTTTCAACTCCACAGGTCGAAGTTGGGCGGATGCATAGATTTGGCAAGTCCTCTCGTATTCATTAAGCTAACGGTTGGAAACGACGTATATTATCATCGCCAAAAGATAATCGAAGACCTACCGCTTCTGTGACCTCAATATGACCAATTCAACTGAAGGACTTTTCAACAGGATTCTGCTCTTGTTTTCAAAGCAAAAAAAAACACAAGCACGTTTGGAAACTAATTTTCCTTATGTTTGGAAACTAATGAATCTAATCTGTCTTTGTTGAAAGCATCTCACTTTGGAAGCAAGATGAATGCTCACTACGATAGAAGTTTGGGTCTTTGGAGACTTCACTTCCAAATACTGGGCCAAAATAGATAGAAACTACCTGCATCCAGTGACTGAAGCGTTCATGAAGCGGCTTCGCGCTGTAGTTTAATCAAAAAGACGCAAAAAATTAATGTTCTACTCAATTTTTCAAATACTCACTGAAAAGATTTCGAGTTCACCTCTAAACCAACATTGAAGTAAATGAATTCATTTGCGTACTTATCGTACACCATGTAAGGCACTTTTGCACTTTAGGGACATCCCCTACCAGAGGTTCAATGGGTCAGATGAGAATGGCATTTTTTTGATACGCTCTCGTTAGCCTAAGCCGTACGGCCTCGTTTTTTCTAAGCCTAAACGTTTTTTGATGAAAAAATTGATGCAAATTTTTTTTGTAAATGTAAGTAAGTCAGAAGTATGACCCATTGAACTTCTGCTAGGGGGTGTCCCTAAAGTGCCCCCTGCAGTTCCGTGCTCTTCAAGGTTTTTGTGACAGATATTGAAAGCAAACTAACTTCCATATATGTTGATGAGCAACATCACGCTTATAACTGTGTCGAATCCTAAGGAATTCAAACATTTAAACTAACAGGACTTCATAAAATTGTTTGATTAAACAGTGATATTGAGGAAGAACGAATAATCAATTTTATATCAAAAAAATTTGCGTTCTATGTCAACTACAAGCTTGAGACAAATCACGCCTTCGTGTTTTGAATTTTTATTTCACGTATCGGATTGTTGTCTTTTTATAAGAGAACATTATAATCAAGTTATTGGAGCAAAAAACTCGCAAGTAATTTATGGTATTTATCGTGCTTTATACAAAATTTAAAAAAATGTTTTGCCCTTCAAAGAGGCACAAGCTGAAAAAAATACGGGTTTCTCGCAATCATATTTACATTCTTCCAAGAAGTTAAGTCAATTTATTGTGCAATTCGATGGTTCAATTAATAGTAAAGAAAACAGTGGAAAAATCAACCCATAGACAAGAATTTACCACAAGTGTAGGTGAAGAGAATACAAAATCTTTCTATGAAGGAGCTCAGATAAGTTACTCGTTGTTGCATTTGAAGAGCACAAAGCATCCGCTGAAAAAAAAATTTTGTGTTATAACTCATGCAAAATGTGCGTCCAAGTTTACTTGTTCTGCGATGCCTGGTAACTCAATCCCCTCTTGGGCTAGGTTCCTTTTCACTCTAGTTTTTTGCAAGCGTGATGAGTTCACTCTTTGAAAATTATCTGAAATGTTTCATACTTCAAACGGGATGACGTGGAACGTCATCTTAACAAACCAGTATCGGCGAGTTAATACGATAAGGAAGCCACTTTCCCGCGGCGTTTTCAAAAAAGGTATAAAACAATTTATGTGCACTGATAGCTTAGGAACATTACTCTCGTCCACTTCGCTATAATTTCTTGTCGTGATTCATTTCTTGTCTAGTGAAAAGCGGTTCCCAGTTTCCCAAGACTGCTTCTACGCACTTACAAAAACGGAACACGAAATTTCAACTCCTCGCGATTTTTTTAGTGATGTTCGGAAGAATATTTCAAAGAAAATGATGAGTGATCGAATATAAATTCTGTTTCTGTTATTCAGTTGGACCTCAATACTCTATAGACAGAAAAAAGACAGCCGAAAACTTGGTTCCCTTGCGAGTCATTCAAACTTCTCCCATGGCTATACTGGCAAAGCTGTTTCTTACTTGTAGTCTTCGATGTCTCGTACTTATCTGCTTTTTTCAGTAAAGTCTACCGGAACTCAAGGTTCGAAGGTTTAGCGAAGAAGACCATAATTGTTTGGAAAGGGGGAACAACCGGATCAATTTCCTTTCTGAAGTCGATTTGCTTCACTTTGATGCAATCCCGTAGTTCCAAACGCTCGTCATTCTTGGAATACTCAACACGTAATTCTTTTAACAGATGTCTTCTATGGGAAAATGTGGCATATCAAGATTTTTTTACCCAAATTAGTTATATTGAGTAGAAAGAAAGTCAAACCGGGAAAGCGTTTAATAGAGCTAAGAGGGTGTCTTGTATACCAACAAAAAAAACTAACACGAACTTCATTCAAATTTGAAACAAAGTTATGAATTCAATGAAGATATCAGAAATAATTTCAAAAAAATTTAAAATGAAAACTATGTAGTAAATTTAGAGAAGGAAAAATACCGCTGGGAAAATCTCAGTGCTCGACATGGAGAAGAGTAGCGGCGACCCGTCGCCGTATGAATAATAATTGGAAGTGAAATTTGACGATCTTTTTCTAACAACGAGGAGTAGGGTATACTCTAATTTACATAACTTGTACTCAAATAACTTCTCGGTTACGGGAATACACCCTCTATAACCTTCACTTATTACTTCAGATATGATGAGGCTTGATAGCCTTTGAACGATGCCTGCCACGCGGATTCACAGATTGTTTATCTGAGCAACTTTATTAACAAACACCAAAGCAACAATTAACCAACGAACAAACTACTAGAGAGAATGAGGAGGGTAAGAAGAGAATTTGAACAACTAGTTAATTAGAAGTTCTAATTAAGAAGAAGATAATTAGATAACTAATCAAGTATAATTTACTTAACTGTGCGGCTGGAATTTAATCAGTGAACTGAACCTAGAAACCTTTAATATTGCCGACGACTTCTCTGTCTCGATCGACGCAGACGAGTTTCTTTGTCTTAATGACGAGGAAGAGCGGGAGAGTTGGGGACAGCGTACCTGACTCAAACTTGGGTAATTAAACCCGTGTTCTATTGCATAGATTAATTTCCGAGCCGCACGACAATTGATAAACGCGAATCGTCCTAGACATACTCGAAATCTATGGATTAGGAAATAATAGCATTCTTAAACTAGAACACTGAGTATTTAACGCAACTCTAAAAACTCTATTTCGCTCTAGAATACTAGAGCGAGTCTGTCAAGACGAGGCTAGAATTTCTATTCTTACTTAAAATACTAAGATTCTCTTAGAACAAGGCTAGAAACTCAAATAGCAGTCTATAAGAGGATGAAGAATTCCTAGAATAATTGAGTATTCTATCGAGAAAACTATAAATAAATGGAAGTAGAACAAGGAACATAAAGGATAAAATTGCCATTTTAGGCCAGAGAAACATCTAGAATAATAAACATGTTTGAACATGTCTAGAGAAGAGGGAGAGTGCACTCGGGCCGCACTATAATTAATAATTAGGTCAGTGGTAATCATGATGAATGATTACATTGGGGCCACCTAAAGAAGAAGGTCTAACTAAGTCCTTTTTATGAATGGGTTCTCCTTGCACGTGGCGCCATTGTGCGCGTCCCGAACAGACGCTCCGCAGTATGGGCAAGTAATGGGGGGGGGGGGCAAACGTGGTCCTTGGATATGAAATTCAAGCACCTAGTGCATCTCTCTCTGATCTTCAGCAGAGAGAGACGGTCTTCCCATTTGGGTATCGCTCTGCACACTACAGCCTTATGACCAGGTAGGTTGCAGAAGATGCAGCTGACCTCTCTAGGTCGGGACGGGGTTTCTAGCGAGTCTGTATCACTACGGAATCTCTTCCTGTAATCGCGGTTCGACGTATATCTGGACGAGTCATCGTTGTTGTTGCGGGTACGCGATGTTTCCGTAATTGACCGCCTACTAGAACTCCCCAACACTTAAGTTTCAAGGGAACGCAGCCGACCGAGAACGACCTCCATATTGATGTCTAACTTATCGAGCTTGGACAAGACGAGGGGTATATCTTCAAGTTGGAGAAGTCTATGATGAATTGCATCCATTAGGGACTTCATACGAAGTCCCAACGCATCTATCTTTCTCTCTAAATCGTGCTTGGCGGTTATCGTAAGTCTTTCCATAGACGCCACGAGAAGACTGTCTGCTGTCAGAACTTCAGTCTGCACGTTTTGCTCGTCGTCTTCGTGTAGAGGAGATTCCGGCTGAGGTCCATCCATCTAAACTTGAATGATTGACTACGTAGAATGAGGAATTAATGGCTACAAGGAATAAAGTAATCCTATTAACTTAATAATAAGAGTTTATAAGGTAAAAGAGTAGAGACTGTAACTTTTAATTGTATAGTTATAGACTCTATAATACAACAATAGACAGTGAGAGAAGGGGTCGGGTTATGGGGAGTGGTCTCCTTGAGGAGAGGCTGGCGCCCGCGGGACTCATCTCAACGCTTCCCAAAATCCT
>OZ057404.1:39419083-39490480 GCA_964056735.1 Allodiplogaster pararmata | reverse complement strand
AATGAATGGCCGGCTAATAGCCCCGACCTCAATCCACTCGAATCTCCATCTGGGGCTATTTTGAGGCAAAGGCTTGTACAAAATCTCACAAAAATTTGGAAGCGCTTAAAAAAGTCTCCCTTACCGGAGCATGGGACGCTATTCCACAAGAGATACTGCGGGCAACCATCGAGGCATACCCTCGTCTTCTCAAAGCTGTCATTAAGGCCAAAGGAAATCATATTGAGTGACTGTTGTAAAACATAATTGTTGAAGTTGTTGATAAACTTTTTTGATTATATTAAACTGATTCGCTGATACTGAATGAAAATAGAAGGTAAAATCTTTGTGCCAGTACTTTTGAAACACTCTGTGTAACGGCTTATATCGGTTCTACTTGGAGACATCGACAATGTTGCTAACTTATTTAAAGGTGCCTAGCACACCACTCGAAGAATTCTAAAATAGTTATTGATCGCCAATGAGCACTCCTGCTCATTACAGGAACAAAGGAGACACCTCCGGAAAAGACGCGCAATCTCCTGGCCGTCTCTCGGTCACGTCCCGTATACGCCACTAGCATCGAGGAAGGAGGTGGCCATGTTCGCCTGCTCTCTGTCGCCCATCTTGCAGTCTCGCAGAGGCGCTGCCAGAGAGCGAGAGTACGACAAACAGCGCACGAAGCCGGCGTACCTGAATCGTAAAAAAATGCTATCGCTTTATTGCATGGAATGGCACAGTATATTTGGTAGTGGAATAGTAACTAGCTCTCGGTAAAATAAATACGAGTACGGCCCCGCTGCGTAGACCTGATTTTTCATAAGATAATTTAATTATGATACATTCTGCACAATTCATACGTCTTCAATGAGTCATAGGGAGGCTGAGGCAGAGACGAAGTCTTCAACGAATTAGTCATGACTAAAAAATTCAGGAAGTTATTAGTTAATTGGGAAGGAAAGTGTTTTCCGTACTGCGTATCATTATTGGCGACTTCTATGGACGCGCACTCGGGATGTGCTTTCATCTGCTCGTCACAACATGGTAATGGAACTTCCTTGCCGTCTGAAATCTTTAATTCAATTTCATTTTCCAGATAATGTTAATGTAGGAACATGCCTTAAGTTTGCTGGTCTTCAGTATAATAACATTTTTTTTAAAAAACTCAAAATTCAGTCGATACTATATTGTAAATTTCAGGTCAGAATAATAATTCCTAACTTCTCATTTGCCTCTTAAGAAACTGATTGTTCTCTTTTCCTACCGAAAAAGTGATTCTTATACTCTAAGGAACGTTTATTTCCCTATTTTTATTCGCCAATCACTCTTCGGAGTAAAAATTTAAACATAAGTATCTTATTCTAACCAATCTTACGATCTACATAATTGATATGTTCTACCAGTTCATGCTCATTCATGAATAAATTTATTGTCAATTTCATTAAACTACACCGTGGATACTCTACATATAGACATTGAAACGTGTTTGAAAATTGGCGAGTAAGTGATTTCTCCTTGTTTTGTCAATAAAAAACCTTTTAAAAAATAAAACAATGAATAAAAAACCTTTAGTGATACGTGGTTTCGCAATTTGGACCATGTCTGCGTACACGAAGTGCATGAAATGTGGCAGAAGCTGTGTGATTGAGATCTTTTCGGGGGATGTGGAACGAAAGAGTAGCGAGGAAACGTTCCGAGGGTTCGGTAGTGATTCAGAAGTCAAGGCATCTGGATTTTAAAAAAATCGATTGTTGCGCAAACATGAACTTACATATAAGGTAGACACTTGAATACCTAAACGGGCCCAGATCTTGCTACACATCGAAAGGGAACATGAAAACTAAATTTTCAAAAAAAAAAAAATTTCGAGAGCACGCGCATATAAGAATAGACAAAGAGAAAGAGCGCGTGTGTTCCAAGAGACAGCGTAAAACAGCAGCTTGCTTTTCAGCGATGGCTAACCAAAAAAACCAATAAGATTTCTGCATTTTCCTATTAATTTGCTCCGCTACAATTAACATACAAAACTTCTTTGAAAAACTTAGCTTTTAGCACAAATTTAAAACTAAGCTAAACCTTCCCTGAAAACTTTTAAAAAATAACCAATACTTTCTGGGTTTTTTCTTCTTGAGTTGTTTGTTTAGTTAGCAGAGGCAAAGTCAGAACCAAGTAGAACTCTTTAGAAGTGTTCTATAAATGAAAATTCAAAGCATCTTATCTTTCAGTTATCTGAAAAATGAAAGCTAATTTTATAATGGGAAGCGTTGTAGTAATTTGTAAAGACTATAATTTTCCGCCCTTAGTACCTCTGCCAAGCGGGTACTTGTTCCGGAGATGAAATACAGGCTTAGCCTCATAAAACCAATGGCTGATTCGCGTGTTAGTCCTTTGGTTTAATCGGTATTTTCAGGGAAGGGGGGAAGTGAATCTGAAACCAATGGCTGATCCGCGTGTTAGTCCTTTGGTTTTATCGGTATTTTCAGGGGAGGGGGGGGGGTGAATATGAACCCAATGGCTGATTCGCGTGTTAGTCCTTTGGTTTTATCGGTATTTTCAGGGGAGGGGGGGGGGTGAATCTGAACCCAATGGCTGATTCGCGTGTTAGTCCTTTGGTTTTATCGGTATTTTCAGGGGAGGGGGGGGGGTGAATCTGAAACCAATGGCTGATTCGCGTGTTAGTCCTTTGGTTTTATCGGTATTTTCAGGAGAGGGGAGGGGTGAATCTGAAACCAATGGCTGATTCGCGTGTTAGTCCTTTGGTTTTATCGATAATTTCAGGGGAGGAGGGGGGGGGGTGAATCTGAATTCCCTTAGCACAACAGCGAGAAGACTTGAAACTTGCCGTATTCAGTGGGTAGTTCGCGTTGAAAACGTGCGTAGGCTGCACCCCATTCAGTGAACTTCACGTTGTTGCATACACCGTCAATTGGTCGGTACTTCGAAGGAGGACAATCGATGTTCTCCCTTCACAAAACAACGGTTCTTACTAGTGTATGTGATAACGAGACAGACAGAAATATGAGAGATGGCAGAATTTCGATCCAACCCGGTGGACTATCTGTACTCGATGTGATCAATTGATCAATTCCTATTTCAGCCAAGCTTCACTTCCTTTGAACTGTGTCTCTTTAAAAAAACAGAAAAAGTTTTTTCAACCACGCTGAAAAACTCAGGAATGCTCAAAACTATAAATAAACATTGTAAAGAAAAGCTAAGTGAAACAATGTAATGGCAGGTCCCGAGGCTCTACCAGGCTTCTGAGCTCCCTAGAGGCTCTACCAGGTCATCTTTCGTGAAAGAATGCTTACCTGGTCGGACATATAGACGAGAGCATGGTAGCATGCGCATTGGACTCGAAAGCATTGGCGAGACCAACAGGAAGCTTGGTCTTGGCTTCTTCTCCGATGATGGCGATGACTGATCTACCCGATGAAAGAGTTGATTCATCCGAGTTCATTATACAGATTAATGGAGCGTTAAACTTAAAACCTATTCTTGTTACTGTTAGACTGATTCACCAGAAGACTTGTTCAGTGAATTGCCTTAGGAAAAATTAACGTAAAAATTGCATACGGTATGTTGCCGTTTTGTTGGAATTTCTCATTGCAGTTTGCAATTTACCATTTTTCATATGCATTTTAAAAGTAAATTCCGGTTGAAACAAACCAGCGCACAAGTGTTCCGGAGAATCAATTATGCAATGATGAAGTACTTCTCCAAGTTCTAAAGCTCTATTATTCTCCCCGAGCCATATGCATACTTCATTAATTTTTATTACGCAAAGTTTTAAAACATCGCGGGAAAAATAATCTCGAAAAAGTCTGGGAGATGACGGAGAGCTTGAGAATAGATATAGGGGTTCAGAATATAGGGGTTCAGGAGAAAATAGGGTTTCAGAAGCACAATTCATTGGTATTTTTTGGTGAAATTCGAAGACGGAAATGAAGAGTTGAGTCGCGGGTTCGGTTCGTGTAAGTATGACACTTTCCATTCTTAATGAAGCTTATAATTTTGTTTTCTTAATTTAGTTAACTGTTCCAATTACACGAGCTTTTACGTTTAGAGATTAAGAGAGACTTGTTCATTCCCATTTTTCTCTTTTTTAAGGTCCAAGTTTTTTGAAAGAATCTAACGTTTCGGCAAAACTAGCTTTCTGTGTACACAAGAGAGTCATTATTAGACGGGGTCTAAAGAATGAGAAAGGACTTATTTCACACAAAGAACACGGAGGTAAGTGTAGACTATACGTTTGTGCAACTTTTAGAATTTGTAAAAAAATTTTCGAAGAAAAAACCAGAACAGTACATATTAAAATAAATGCTTGTAATGTATTCTTTAGCTGATCAATGTTCTCTTTTCAAGTAAATTATTACGCGATATTTTTTCAAATCAGGCGTTTATGTTAGTTTTCCTATGAAAATTTGTTTTTCTTCACGGAATTTCTTCATTAAACGTAAAAAGGCCTTCTAAATCCTCTTCAAGAAACAATTTTTTAAAAGATATGTACAACGTTTGATCTCTTGCATGCTTCTTGGATGCAGTTTTTTCACTATATGCATTTTCACGTTTAACAACTGTGTTCAGCCGTTTTGTGTCAGTCATAATCTGATCTACAATCTTTCAAGCCTTGAAGAGTATAATTCATGAGTATTGATAACCTTTCCACCGCTGTCTTGTCCGGTGCCGTGTGATAATTCCATAGTCGTTGAGGCACTCGTAGCACATCCACCGACTCTTGAATGAAGAAATGATTTTTTAATAAAAAACTTATACAAATTTCATTCTACCTATTTAGTATTATCGATAATTGCTCTGGCCTCTTTCAAAGAGCTCTTACAAATTTCATGCCCCATCGATGTTTTTTTTCTATGCCCTAAATGAACAGCTTTCGATGTTAACAGCTTCTTAGCACAAAGATGTGTTATTATTATTCTACTGACATGAAAACTTGAACTTGAATTTTTTAAATCTGCTTCTTTAGCTAAATCTGATAACACATTTTAGCAACATCTCTTGACATGCTCACAATGTCCAAAAGTGAATTTTAAAAAAACAAATACATATTGTCTGTGTTTGAGCTACTTTCAAGAATATCACTTAACTTCGAAATAGTGTCTTAAACTGGTTAAAAAAATTTTTATCAACCTTTCAAGTCTAAACTTTTTTCACGCTAAAAATTGGTAGTTTTGGCTGACTTTCTAATGTCGAGCTTTGTATTTAAGTAATGTATGCCCAGGCTCAGCTCAGTTAAGCTCTCTTCAGACTATGTGATAGTTGCAAAACTTCAAGTAATGCTGCATTACTTTCCCATGCCCTAATGAATACAGCTTTTTTTGGTTTTCATGACTAATTTCAGAATTTTAAACATCTGATAACCAAGTAATACTTGTCATGGTGTAATGAATACTGTCTAACTTGTCTGTTGAGTATTGTAAGATTTGTCGAGAATGACCTGTTGAGTATTGTAAGATTTGTCGAGAACTGTTAACTACTCTACGATTTTTATAATTTGATGACTTCAGTCAGACTTCATATTATCTAATGACTACTTTAATACTTTCAATCCTCCTCTCTCCGGTGTCTAACTCGATTTAGCAAGCATTTCCGGTTGGGTGAGGTTGAAGTGGCGGTCTACATCTAGGAGAGCCTCCATCACCGCCTTTTCCTTCTCGTTCGACGGGGGTGACAATACCAGAGGAAGACGATCTTAAACAGAAGTCATTTTTTTAAGACGAACAAAATCGATCATTTGTTTGGCGTCCGTGTTTGTTTTTTTTGACGAAAAAAAAGTAATGAAAAGTTCCAGAATTTCGAGAGAGAGAGAGAGAGAGAGAGAGAGAGAGAGAGAGAGGAGAGAGAGAGGAGAGAGAGAGATATAGAGAGAAAGAGAGAGAGGAAAAAACAAAACTTTAAACAAATTCCGGAAAAAAAATTAAGAAAAAAACAATTTTAAGACCAGAGGTCATCAAAGTCAAAAACACGAATAGCTTCATGATTAGGAAAAAAAGACCAGACAGCGCAAGGTTCAAGGTTACCCATCGTGGATGATATCGAAGGTCATGCCAAAGAGAATGCGCGTACATTTCTACGTGTGGGCGCCTATTACAACTTTTCTGGATTTTTGAAAGGTTGCATGACTAGATTAAGGTGTTTGCTAAACTGATGAGAAGCAGAAGGGCCCCGAAAAGGACCCCACAACGTTGGGTGGAAGCCTTTAAGAAAGAAGTATAGATTGCACAAGAGTGAAGAAAAAGAAGGGCTTATACACAGTCGAAGAAGTCATTAGGATTGGTTTAGATATATATGTACATATGTATAACTGTGTTTTTTAAGCTTTGTATCTTTGTTGTAAAAAGAATCGGAAAAATTATATTGAGAGTATAAGTTTAAAACTGAAAGGTAAACCATATACCAAAGCAGGCTTGAACAGCTCACTCAAAATTTTCTCTAAAAATTACTTCATGACCACAGTTTTATGGCCATTTCCGCTTTGAATTCCAACATTAAAGCGAGTTATGAAAAATAGAAACAGTGACTGCGTGACAGATAAACTGGACAGTAATGAATTTATTAGCTGTCTCGCGAAAATTTTCACATGGAATTTCTAGCCTGTATTAAAGGTAAGGACTCACTCACTTTTCTAAGGTATTTATGTAGAAGTTTGAGTTGTTGTGAATAAGAAAAGATGAAAAATTCATTTTTCTAATCCATTTTACTATTTGTTGTACGGTTAGAGAAATGCATGATATACCCATAAAAAGGTGAAAGTTGTGTTCGTTTCCGGTTTCTTCATGTGTGAGCGGTTTTTTCACAGCTGAAAAGTCAAATTTAATCATAATTTCTTGCTCAGTTTTTTGCTTTTCCAGTTCTTAGCCTTTTCTTTATCTCTCTGATTACTTAATGATGTCTTTTCATAAGTTTCTTTTTGATCGTGCAGTGATAAATAATTTCGTTTTTGAGAATAGGAACTTGTGGCACTGACCACACATGAAAAAGCGTTTTAATAGTCATACTTTCGAAAGTATGAGAATGGAAATATATACTTTAAAGTATTCCAAATCGTTCCGCACACAAGTGTTACTATTCAGTGTGCTGACTACAAAAGGAAATTATGTATGCCGTTTCTTGAGTTTTTCATTAATTTTTTTAAAAAAATTGTTTGTGACTTTCCCGAAGGTCCTTTTTTCCCGAAAAGTGCTCCAGAAGGACCTTTTTCAAGAAGAGCGCTTCAAAATCAAAAATTTCCTCAATGGATTTCTTCCAGAATGGCTGGGTAAAATGAATTGCTTCTTCCGTAAAAAAGTAATCGAGATAATAAATGTATATAGAGCAACCTAAGTCAACCGGGTTTGATGATTGGATAAGTGCCAATAAAAGGAAGAGAGCCACCAAGGCATACTTTCAAAAGTATCCCATTCATACATTGATTGTATGGCTCTCTAGCATACTTCCATACTTACGCGCAGGAATACTTCCAAAGTGTTACTATTCATGAATAACATTTATGCCTTTTTATTATAGCATACTTTCCCAAACGCATCATTTTTTGTGGGCAACCTACAACTTTTATGTAATCGTACTGGCATAAAAGTATCAGCTCTTGGTTTAAGTTAAATAATAATATAAATTTTACTTAAATACATTAAATTTTAAAATAAATCCAAATACAGGTTTAAATTTTAAAAAAAGTGGAAAATATCATAGAACGTTTGATCATATTTTTTTGAAAATATCATTTGATCATATTTTTTCATGGTTCAGTCTTTAATTTTTTTTATCTGTGAATTTTTTTAGTATTTGGCTTTTCTTAAGTCTCGATATTTGTTTAAGGGTACAAAGTTTCGCGTAGACAGTGTCAAGGGTACATATTGTCGGGAAAGAGGTCTAAAATTTTTATCACACGGCTCAAATAAATGCAGGCGTTGTTTACCGCGGAAATTCAGTATCAGTATATAGTGGAAATGTTCAATGGGCTGTTTGTATTGATGCTTCGTGTCAGGTATTTGTCTTGTAGCCGTGGGAAAAGAAAAGCAATTCCTGAATGATGACCAAAAAAGTATGAAAGAGATTTTTTGTTGGCAGATCTGTCTTCTTCTATTGGTTCTCATTATTTTATCTGTCAGGAATGTTCAGAATACAAGAAAAAATCACTACTTTTTGCATCTTATATACTTTTATTTGTTCCCTTTCAAGGCTGCTTTCTCTTTTTACTCTCCTTCTCCCACTCTCTCACTCCCCCTCTTTTTCATTTTCTTTCTTTCTCTTTCACTCTCTTTTATTTATTTATTTATTTATTTATTACATGTTGTTCATATAATATACAATGATAGTACACAAACATCATGTGGGTTATAGTGATTCCAACAAGTTGGAAGATAATAAGCATTAAAGGAACAAACCAAACATTAGATCATAAACATTACAACTGAACACATGAACACATTGAGCGGAACAATATTATAAATACTAAACACTTGAATTTAATTCAGTAAACAGACGAGCAGATCTTATTGCGAATGAATTTATACGACAAATTGTTTTCGGGGCACGAAAATGTAATTTGAAGTTAGATCCACGTGTCGCGGACTGTCTTAAATTATAGAAATGGGGTTTTCTGTCTGAAAGAGTTGTTTTTCCCCCCTATTAGTTTTAAAAGTAAAACTATTTTTTTCCCTAATAAAGTTTTAAAACTATTAGTTTCCTCTTTTCTTCTCTCTCTCTCTCTCTTTCTCTCTCTCTCTCTCTCTCTCTCTCTCTCTCTCTCTCTCTTTCTCTCTCACCTTTTGCTCTTTCTTTTTTCACATAATGACTTTTTTCTCCGGCTCCTTCTCTCTTTATATCTCTACCTTTATTTTATCTATTTACTCTCACTGTTCTCACCATCAACACATGACCTCTTCCAGTTTCTACAATAACAGATGTTTTCTCAATCATAAGAAATCTCTGAAATATCTACATATTTGGAAGAAACTTCACTTCTGACAGTTTGGAGCTGGAAATTATGTATTTGTGATTCGAGTGAAAACACAGAGAATAAAAGTTTTAAATAGATCCAACAACCTACATGGTTCAGAACCAATTATATTGCTTTCCATACACCCGATGTACAATGCTGACTTTTCTGAGAACACTCAAAAGAATGGCCCTTTCTCTCTCAACATTGCACACAGTCTCACTTGATCCTCTCTCACTTTCTAATAGCGTCATTCTAGAGCTCTCCGCTCTCTTCGGTCTATTCTTTGCCTTCCTTTCAGGTTAAGGCTAAGAAAACCGCAGAACTATTTATTAAACGCTGCACAAAAACTATAGAAAGCTGTACATTAAAAAATCCTTCGTCGTACTCTCTGGCCACTTGTCAAATTAACTCAGAAAACAAAATCAAGGTGTAGAAATAGGAAGTTATGAGTAAAGAAAATTCTGTTTTATCCAATTGTATTAGGTGGGATTAAAGCAGTTGCTTAGAAATCATAATCTTGAAGTTTCTATTTAAAAAAATTTTAAATTCTAAACGATTCCAAACGATTTGTTTATGACAAAAAAAGCCTTAGCTTACTTTTAATTTTTGATTTTAGAATGTAATTAAGAAAAGGCGTGTAACCTTTTTTTTTTCGTTGCACATGTTGCAAGAACGTATGTTTTTATATTGAAAAATACATTTAAGAAATCTAATCTGAGATTTTGGGCAAGTCTTAAGTCAGAATCGCAGCAAATAATTTAAGTTTAGGTAGAACAGCAACAACAATCTCTTTCCCAATTCTTTTGGTGGAGTTATTGAAACAAATTTCACAAGTAGTCATGAGAAACAGATTATGAAACCTGTTTTGGAGAACATTCAAATTACTGTCACTTTCCCAGTATCATTTGAACGAACAAAATGTCACTGTCATGAAGTGGTATGATTGGTGAGAATGTTACTGCCATGATGAGATATGGAAAGAGACAATTCCAATGTAAGGGCCAAATATTGACAAAGAGGATGTCAGGTTCATAAAGACATTTGTATAAAGAAGATAACATAGTTATGGATGAAATAGATTTCAATCTCTTGAACGGATATTTAATGAGAAAAAGTCATTTTGATAACAATGTTTACATGGAAAAATCTCACTGCTTGAAAATGTCAAATAACACAAAATATCACTTACTTCGTATGAATGAAGCTGCGATGACGTCGGCGGCTTTGCACCTTTCGATCAGGGGATCGCAGGGCGAGAAGGAGACAGAACTTTTCGAGAGTATCAACACGAGAAACAGTTTAGTACCGATGCTCGCCATGCTTTTCTTCCGCATCCTTCTGTGAATACCTGATTCAAAAAGATTCCTGATCATTCAAAAAATAGATACAAATGCTTTTGAAATCTGCAATGATCCAAAAAAAGTTTTTTTTCAGTTAGGAAGCGACTCATTTTCAAATATTGGGAATGAGAAAAGGCTAATTTCTTCGGTATAAGCTAAAAATACGTATCTATTGAAGATAATTATCCTAGAGTCGCGTGGGTCTGGCGGAATGATATGATACACAACCTTCAATCGAGAAAGCTTCTTCTTCGTGTACACATTTACACTAAAGCGTGGAACGGGTACGAATTAATTAGAAGAATTGAAGGCAATCACACATCAAAACAACAAAAAAACATTAATAGAGGGCAATTGAGCTTTTCATCAAGGTTCCTATCCAAAGAAGGGAGATGCATAGCCTAGGGAACACTTGTTTGAAGACTTTTTTATTGGGAGAGAAAAATAGACGAATTAAGAAAGTGAGCTATGAGAAGAACAGGGTAAAGGTAAAAAAAGGGAGAGAAATAGTAGTATGATATGAGAGAGAGATAGAAAGGGAATCGAGAGAGTAAGGAGAATGAGTAGGTAAAGAGAAGAACTGGGTAGACAGTATCGCAAAGAAATACGGGGAAGAAGCTTGAGAGTAGAGAAAGTACGTTGGGAGATCTGCAAAAAGCCGAGAAAAAAGCTACGAACTACAATTGCATGACGGTTAATGAACGCTTTGTTACGAGAAAATACCCGAAGAGTGAAAAGAATAGAATACTCAGAGAGGTCTGGTCGAGAGGTTGAGGGTGAGCTGAATTGAAACAGAAGGTATAGAAGCTTCCAAGCAGGTCTTGAATTGAAATGAAGATCATACTCTTGAAGACTCACTAGCAAAGTTGCCTGCTCGGTTGGAGAAAGTAGCTTTGCTGGAGAAAAGGGAATAATTCCTATGTTTCCTAGCTGCGCCTACGAAAAAGCTTGACCGGTATTGTTATATTCCTCTTAGTCTCTCACGCACTACCCTCTCTTCATCTGCTCATCACAAAATAATGTACTCCCTGACGTAACCCTCTCTTTTCTACCTTTCTCAGCATTTTCTCACTAGGACTTTATTTTTTACTTGCTTTTCTAACGTTGTCTTCTTTTTTGACTTTTTTATCCTCATTCTTCAACTTCTGTGCCTTTTAGCTGATCTCAATCAGCTTCCTTATCGTTTATAAATTCTCGTCACTCTGTTTTTTTTATTCTCTATACTTCATATCCTTTTGTTCTTTCCCTCTCAAAAATTCCGTTTCTACAGTTAGTTTTGGGCTGCTTTCCGAGCTTTGGTCTCTAAAAAAGCTTTTCTCCTGAGTAGGTAAGCAATGAATAAAAACCTAAAATGTCTAATTGCTCATGTTTTCTATTCGTTTTCCTAAATACGGTAAAGAGAGAATAAGTCTTGAAGGAGAGAGGTAGCAGGTTAGTCATTACGATGGACCCCTCTTGAGCTCCACCAGCCGGAGGTGCAGTCGTCACTTTTCCTACCGGAACAACAGAACATGTTCTGTTCTCCTTTCGCGTCCTACTCTTGTCGAACCTTTTTCTTAGCAGACAAACGAATAGTAAGAGGTAAAAAGGAAAGGGATCGGAGATGTCGAGTAGGAAAAATAGAAAGTGAAGCGGAGGGTGAAACGACTCGAAACTTGAAAAAAGGAGTGATAACAAGACACGGATTTGAGAGAAAAAACAAGAAAGGGAGTGGGAGACATATGTAGATATGAGAAGATACTAAGAGTAAGAGAAGGAGAAAGTGAGCTAAATATCTATTACAGATGCAGTTCAAGCAAGGTGTTAGACATTGTAATTCAGCAGAGATCCTATCAGGACAATACAAAAGACGACCAAGAAATCAGGCAGCTACATGAAAAAAGATAAAGGAAGGAAGAAAGAAAAAGAGAAAGATAAAGGTTTGGAGAGAGGGAGATGGGCAGAAAAAAGAAAGGAAAGGTCTGCTCGAAACAGAAATGTGCTGAATCGGAAACGAATGTGAGGATTCGAGGTGAGATCAGTTCGCTTATGTGATTTTTCCTGTGAACGAAAAAATTCGTTTTGTGGTTGGTCATAGATATGAAACGCTTGGGATACCACCGCTTAACTCTTGTTTTGCCTGGTGTAGTACTAGGAAGAAAGTAAACTTTAGACATGAGATAGTCGGATACGTTTTTTTACGTATGTTCTCAATCTGAGTAAAGTCTGCTAGGGACTGGGCTCACTTATGCTCACAAGCAGACGAATAAAAAGCGTGAACATAGCAGTGACAGTTTTTTTGGCCGTGAAAGCATAGAAACCGAACTCGCAAGTCATATTGGAAGTGTAGTTTACCGAATGAGGTGGTCTTGGGAGATTTTATCAATTGACGTCGATAACAAATTTTACATATAAAAGAAATCTTTGAAAACAAAGTCAGGGCAAATTTTGAAGGTATGTTCCAGATCAAGAAGCCAGAAAAAGTTTTCAATATTCATGGAATATGCATCAATGCCTAAAAAATAACGTTACCCTGTTCAGTCTCAAACATTATTTTGTCCTTTGAAATGGCGCGGCCCAATCATTGCAGTTTCCAAGGCTTCATAAAGTAACCTAAGTCTTTAAGAAGCGTAGTGTTTAAGAAGATAACTAGTATTTAAGAAGCGTAGTGTTCAAGAAGATAACTAGTATTTAAGAAGCGAGTAAACTGCTTACGACTATTTCAGCGGCCTGTTTAGGCATATGCTTAATTTCGGTTTAAAGCGAGATCATTGGATGCGGTGGGATTGAGAGTGCGGTGTAGTTTATTTGCGAAGTGCAAATGGAGGCTCGCAAGTGAGGGGGGATCCCATCTATGATTTACTAGTTGGGATTGAACAGTAGACAAACTCTGGACCCATTACATAAAGAAGCTTGCAAAAGCTTCTCATCAAAGAAAGGAAAAACATTAGGGAAATGTTCAGGTTTATCGTTCTCGCACTTTTTCCTTTTATCTCTTTATCTTGTGCACTCTCAATTTTTCCGTTCTCAGAGCGAGAAGTTGAAAAAAATGCTTGGTACCTATCTCTTGTTTCAGTTTATTCCAAAACCAACCCTATTATGGATGATTAATTTGGATTATATCGTAAACCTCTCCTATACTTTGTAATAATTTCAAATTGAAGGAGTCATTTGTAAATTTATTATTAATCATTCATCTATTTGCTCCATAAATACCTTCGAAATCGTTTAGAAAGAAATACAGTAATATATAAAGCAATTAAAAAAAATTATAGGACTCTTCTGCAGAAAGAAAGTTGTCTCTTTTTGTGACTTTTAATATTCAAAAAATTATTTGTTTAATCTCTTAGAAGGAACGCCATGATGAAGTATAGACTCGTGTTATGTTGTTCCCTGCAGCATACGGCGATCATATTATTCAGCATCCGCATTAGCCTTTTTCTAAGCTCTCTCTCTCTCCCTATCTATTTCTCTCTTTTTCTTCCCCTCTCTCTCTTCTTCATTAGTAAGCCAAATGATATTTCTGGTTCTTTTCTTGTTCATTTCATTTCATAAATCGAAGAAGAAGGCGACTGCAATAAAATTTTCTCAAAGGTCGATTGTGTTTATAGTTGTTGAGTCCCGTTTTGTGACAGTTTCCTTGGTGGCCCGGACCGAATTTGTTTTAGTGTCGATCGATTACCGGTCCAGAATGGTTTTAGTGTCGTTTAATGACCGGTGCAGAATGGTTTTAGTGTCTTCAGGGTGGCGGTTTAGATTGGTTTTAGTGGCATAGTGTATGAAAACACACTGGAAAGGCTCATCGTGAAAAAACTGCCGCGACATTAATCTCTCAAAAAAAGTTGAGCGATCGTGCGATGTATCTGTAAAGATGACATCATCGCTCGATGAATGAGATCATCGAGTCAGTGTTAATATAACTTAAGGCAAAAAATGGGCAAAAAGGCAAAAATTTTTTAGGCCTTTTAGGCGAAAAAATGTTGGATCAGTGAGGTACGAGATGATCTTGCGAGAGCACGCGGAAGTACGTATCTTAAAGTATCTTAAAGTACGAGAAGAATCTTTCATGCTAAGATTCTTTCACACAAAAATAATTGAAAAAGAGTAATCGCAATCTAGTTTGTTTCCGTACTTAAAAAGGCATTCCACTTTTTTTGTTGAATATGAGACGATGCTGGGAATAATTTTCGCCAAAATGCTCAAAATGTTGTTCCTCGGGCAGATTTCCCTTGAAAAACCAAGCTTTTCCATGGCAAGAAACGGAAAAAAGCGCATTATAAATGGCAGCAAATAACATGCGTTTTGACGGGCCTGCCAAGAAAAACCGTCAAAAAACAAGCTTTCTACTTTGTACTCGTTTTGTCACTGCTAAAGAATGGACAAAATTTGTAACTGCTTATGTCACTGCCAAAAACGGGCTTTTTTGTGTACTTCTTTTTTTCCTGCCAAAATCGGGCTTTTTTTGTCCTTGTTTTGTCTCTGCCAAAATCGGGCTTTTTTGTCCTTCTTTTGTCTCTGCCAAAACCGGCCTTTTTTTGTCCTTGTTTTGTCACTGCCAAAACCGGCCTTTTTTTGTCCTTGTTTTGTCACTGCCAAAATCGGGTTTTTTTTTGTCCTTGTTTTGCCACTGCCAGAACCGGGATTTTTGTCCTTGTTTTGTCACTGCCCAAATCGGGCTTTTTTGTAGCCCCTGCAACTCCTTAGCCTCATTTCTGGGATGATGGAGGATCGATCTCAGGAACTCTTTGGGGAGTGCCAATACTAGACTTTGATCTCTTTAAATGTGTGGTTCAGGCTACGTCTTTCAACGAGCCGGATCGAATCTTTACCTCAAACTTGGGTAATTAAACCAACTACAACCGCCACACAAATCTTTACGTACTAGCGCAGCAACATACATTTTTCTCCACTGTTTACTAAACTCGGTTGGGGTACGTCGCTAGAAGTGGTTAATTTGTGGTCGTTGCGGAGCTTTGTTCAACGTACAAAAAGTGTTCAAAAAAAGATCCGAGTTTGGCAGTGCCAAAACATGTCACAAAGTAAAAACAAAATTGTCCCTGATTTGGTAGTGACAAAAAGTGTGTCAAAAAAAGAGCCGAGTTTGGCAGTGCCAAAACATGACGCAAAAGAAAAACAAAATTGTCCGTGATTTGGCAGGAACAAAACTTGGCCACAGAGTCATTCATCATTTGGCACTGCGAAATGGTGGCCGATTCTTCGTCCCTATTTTGGCAGCTAAAAAAAGACAAATAACGGAATTTCCTTCTCCCAAGTTCGCATACTCGAAATCTTGGCGAAATAAAGTTTTTGGCTGAGGAACAACATTTCGAGCATTTTGGCGAAAATTATTCCCAGCATCGTCTTATATGAAGTATATATGACTACATTTTTCACTCACAACTTTAATAACAAGTTTTTATGTTCAAGTTTTTCATGCTAAGATTCTTTCACACAGCTCGAAACTGACGGAGCCTCCGATTTCACCGGATTGAAGAAGCGCATAAATTTCAATAATTTTCGGGGGTTTTGAAAAGTGCATAGGTTTTTTTGCAAGTCAACGAACGCTCTTCTCGTGATGGTTGCCTTTTCTCATTTTAAGCTCGTTTCTCCCTTTACTATAGATTCTCCCCAACTCATTGTGCGCCAGCTCATGTGTAGAGATATGCATGTTTTCTAGATATTCTATATGATATATCCGAAGGTTGTCTGCAGGCTCCTTACGAGATGAAGTCGCGTGTCTGCAGGCTCCTTACGAGATGAAATCGCGTGTCTGCAGGCTCCTGACGAGATGAAGTCGCGTGTCTGCAGGCTCCTGACGAGATGAAGTCGCGTGTCTGCAGGCTCCTTACGAGATGAAGTCGCGGAAGTTTGATTGAATTATCAAGTTGGAGTGAAATGAATGATTGCACAATTTGGAGACGTCGTTTTTTTCTTGCGCTGCGTGTACCAATAAACGGCCTCAGGTCTCTTTACCCTCACAAGTGAGACTGCAAATGCTACAGAGAATGGGAATAATGTCGGGTACAACCAAAGAAGAGCTGAGGAGGAAAACGAAGATAAAAACAGGGCGACTTATTGAAGAAAGAAAAACAAAGCCCGAAGAAAGAAAAATAATTAAAAAAGAGAGCAATTACGGAAGGAGAGAGGAAGAAAGAGAGATAAAAAAAATTGAGAACCCTTACAAAACTAGAGTATTAGCTTTAACAAAAACATTCGGCTCTCATTCCCTTACGGACATATCCAAGACATTTTTAGTGCGGTCTTTTCCTGAGCCGTACGGCCTCATTATTAAGCCGTACGGTCTCATTGGCTTGAATTTTTACTAAGCCTAAGCGAATTTCGATAATAGAGTAATTATGAAATTGAATTACTATGAAAAAATAGGACATCTCTGATTAATATAAAAGTGGAGTCCGTGTAATAAGAAAAGGGTAGATCGCAGACATTGACTCTGTCACTGGTATGTCTGTAAGGGGATAGGGGCTAAAAATGTAATAAAACTTAACTAGTTTGTAATTTTGCCCCACCAACTAGATTGAAATTGAATTACGCGCGTAAGTTCTAAGAATGGAATTCCGTGCAGGACCTTTTATTTCCAAAAAAAAAGTTAGTCAAGGACACATCATCTTTCAAATTTTTCGCCTAATTTGAATGGCATGAGGTCATCGCGCCGATGATCTCATCGTTTAGAGATTGATGTCGTGGCTGCTAGTAACTGCAATGAGCGTAGACTAAAGTTTCCCAATGTTCGGTATTTGAAACAAGTAATTTTTACATTCATAGATAGCTTTTTAACCAGAACAAAAGTAACTTAAAAAGTCTCCACATGGACTTCAGATGAGGTGAGTGATATGTACATATAAGTAAATGTATGCTTATTTAAAATTTAAAGTCACACGAATGTATGAATATCATTACTCTCGACGCGGAATATGAGCATGGTTACTGATGAATGCTAAAGGCTTTCTTTGAAAGTTTTCTGTGAGCACCGTGTGATTAACACGCAGAATTTAGTTTTTCTTTGGCTTGTCTATAGAGCTGCCTATCGCAAATCATCATATGATCGATCTTTCCATCCAAGTAGTCGTAGAACTCCTGGTAGAAGAGCATCGCTGCAAGCAGGCTGCCGTCAACCAAAGTATTTCTTCTATTTTAACTAAGTAGATATACAGAAACAGAGAGAAGAATATGAAAAGAGAGACGCCAACTAATAATATAGTGAACTAATTGAGTGGAACATAACTGCACAAATTACGATGAGAAGAGAAAAATGATGAAAATAAGAACTAATAAACTAAAAAAAAAAACTCTATCATACAGCTTGATGACAGTGATGCGAGATTTAGACAAATAAGAACAAAAATCCTTTTGGAAAAAATTCTTGTTAACGTAGATGAATCGAACCCAGCTGATTATTTTATACCGAGATGAATCGAACCCAGCTGATTATTTTATACCGAGATGAATCGAACCCAGCTGATTATTTTATACCGAGATGAATCGAACCCAGCTGATTATTTTATACCGAGATGAATCGAACCCAGCTGATTATTTTATACCGAGATGAATCGAACCCAGCTGATTATTTTATACCGAGATGAATCGAACCCAACTGATTATTTTATACCGAGATGAATCGAACCCAGCTGATTATTTTATACCGAGATGAATCGAACCCAGCTGATTATTTTATACCGAGATGAATCGAACCCAGCTGATTATTTTATACCGAGATGAATCGAACCCAGCTGATTATTTTATACCGAGATGAATCGAACCCAGCTGATTATTTTATACCGAGATGAATCGAACCCAGCTGATTATTTTATACCGAGATGAATCGAACCCAGCTGATTATTTTATACCGAGATGAATCGAACCCAGCTGATTATTTTATACCGAGATGAATCGAACCCAGCTGATTATTTTATACCGAGATGAATCGAACCCAGCTGATTATTTTATACCGAGATGAATCGAACCCAGCTGATTATTTTATACCGAGATGAATCGAACCCAGCTGATTATTTTATACCGAGATGAATCGAATCCAGCTGATTATTTTATACCGAGATGAATCGAACCCAGCTGATTATTTTATACCGAGATGAATCGAACCCAGCTGATTATTTTATACCGAGATGAATCGAACCCAGCTGATTATTTTATACCGAGATGAATCGAACCCAGCTGATTATTTTATACCGAGTTGAATCGAACCCAGCTGATTATTTTATACCGAGATGAATCGAACCCAGCTGATTATTTTATACCGAGATGAATCGAACCCAGCTGATTATTTTATACCGAGATGAATCGAACCCAGCTGATTATTTTATACCGAGATGAATCGAACCCAGCTGATTATTTTATACCGAGATGAATCGAACCCAGCTGATTATTTTATACCGAGATGAATCGAACCCAGCTGATTATTTTATACCGAGATGAATCGAACCCAGCTGATTATTTTATACCGAGATGAATCGAACCCAGCTGATTATTTTATACCGAGATGAATCGAACCCAGCTGATTATTTTATACCGAGATGAATCGAACCCAGCTGATTATTTTATACCGAGATGAATCGAACCCAGCTGATTATTTTATACCGAGATGAATCGAACCCAGCTGATTATTTTATACCGAGATGAATCGAACCCAGCTGATTATTTTATACCGAGATGAATCGAACCCAGCTGATTATTTTATACCGAGATGAATCGAACCCAGCTGATTATTTTATACCGAGATGAATCGAACCCAGCTGATTATTTTATACCGAGATGAATCGAACCCAGCTGATTATTTTATACCGAGATGAATCGAACCCAGCTGATTATTTTAAACCGAGATGAATCGAACCCAGCTGATTATTTTATACCGAGATGAATCGAACCCAGCTGATTATTTTATACCGAGATGAATCGAACCCAGCTGATTATTTTATACCGAGATGAATCGAACCCAGCTGATTATTTTATACCGAGATGAATCGAACCCAGCTGATTATTGTATACCGAGATGAATCGAACCCAGCTGATTATTTTATACCGAGATGAATCGAACCCAGCTGATTATTTTATACCGAGATGAATCGAACCCAGCTGATTATTTTATACCGAGATGAATCGAACCCAGCTGATTATTTTATACCGAGATGAATCGAACCCAGCTGATTATTTTATACCGAGATGAATCGAACCCAGCTGATTATTTTATACCGAGATGAATCGAACCCAGCTGATTATTTTATACCGAGATGAATCGAACCCAGCTGATTATTTTATACCGAGATGAATCGAACCCAGCTGATTATTTTATACCGAGATGAATCGAACCCAGCTGATTATTTTATACCGAGATGAATCGAACACAGCTGATTATTTTATACCGAGATGAATCGAACCCAGCTGATTATTTTATACCGAGATGAATCGAACCCAGCTGATTATTTTATACCGAGATGAATCGAACCCAGCTGATTATTTTATACCGAGATGAATCGAACCCAGCTGATTATTTTATACCGAGATGAATCGAACCCAGCTGATTATTTTATACCGAGATGAATCGAACCCAGCTGATTATTTTATACCGAGATGAATTGAACCCAGCTGATTATTTTATACCGAGATGAATCGAACCCAGCTGATTATTTTATACCGAGATGAATCGAACCCAGCTGATTATTTTATACCGAGATGAATCGAACCCAGCTGATTATTTTATACCGAGATGAATCGAACCCAGCTGATTATTTTATACCGAGATGAATCGAACCCAGCTGATTATTTTATACCGAGATGAATCGAACCCAGCTGATTATTTTATACCGAGATGAATCGAACCCAGCTGATTATTTTATACCGAGATGAATCGAACCCAGCTGATTATTTTATACCGAGATGAATCGAACCCAGCTGATTATTTTATACCGAGATGAATCGAACCCAGCTGATTATTTTATACCGAGATGAATCGAACCCAGCTGATTATTTTATACCGAGATGAATCGAACCCAGCTGATTATTTTATACCGAGATGAATCGAACCCAGCTGATTATTTTATACCGAGATGAATCGAACCCAGCTGATTATTTTATACCGAGATGAATCGAACCCAGCTGATTATTTTATACCGAGATGAATCGAACCCAGCTGATTATTTTATACCGAGATGAATCGAACCCAGCTGATTATTTTATACCGAGATGAATCGAACCCAGCTGATTATTTTATACCGAGATGAATCGAACCCAGCTGATTATTTTATACCGAGATGAATCGAACCCAGCTGATTATTTTATACCGAGATGAATCGAACCCAGCTGATTATTTTATACCGAGATGAATCGAACCCAGCTGATTATTTTATACCGAGATGAATCGAACCCAGCTGATTATTTTATACCGAGATGAATCGAACCCAGCTGATTATTTTATACCGAGATGAATCGAACCCAGCTGATTATTTTATACCGAGATGAATCGAACCCAGCTGATTATTTTATACCGAGATGAATCGAACCCAGCTGATTATTATATACCGAGATGAATCGAACCCAGCTGATTATTTTATACCGAGATGAATCGAACCCAGCTGATTATTTTATACCGAGATGAATCGAACCCAGCTGATTATTTTATACCGAGATGAATCGAACCCAGCTGATTATTTTATACCGAGATGAATCGAACCCAGCTGATTATTTTATACCGAGATGAATCGAACCCAGCTGATTATTTTATACCGAGATGAATCGAACCCAGCTGATTATTTTATACCGAGATGAATCGAACCCAGCTGATTATTTTATACCGAGATGAATCGAACCCAGCTGATTATTTTATACCGAGATGAATCGAACCCAGCTGATTATTTTATACCGAGATGAATCGAACCCAGCTGATTATTTTATACCGAGATGAATCGAACCCAGCTGATTATTTTATACCGAGATGAATCGAACCCAGCTGATTATTTTATACCGAGATGAATCGAACCCAGCTGATTATTTTATACCGAGATGAATCGAACCCAGCTGATTATTTTATACCGAGATGAATCGAACCCAGCTGATTATTTTATACCGAGATGAATCGAACCCAGCTGATTATTTTATACCGAGATGAATCGAACCCAGCTGATTATTTTATACCGAGATGAATCGAACCCAGCTGATTATTTTATACCGAGATGAATCGAACCCAGCTGATTATTTTATACCGAGATGAATCGAACCCAGCTGATTATTTTATACCGAGATGAATCGAACCCAGCTGATTATTTTATACCGAGATGAATCGAACCCAGCTGATTATTTTATACCGAGATGAATCGAACCCAGCTGATTATTTTATACCGAGATGAATCGAACCCAGCTGATTATTTTATACCGAGATGAATCGAACCCAGCTGATTATTTTATACCGAGATGAATCGAACCCAGCTGATTATTTTATACCGAGATGAATCGAACCCAGTTGATTATTTTATACCGAGATGAATCGAACCCAGCTGATTATTTTATACCGAGATGAATCGAACCCAGCTGATTATTATATACCGAGATGAATCGAACCCAGCTGATTATTTTATACCGAGATGAATCGAACCCAGCTGATTATTTTATACCGAGATGAATCGAACCCAGCTGATTATTTTATACCGAGATGAATCGAACCCAACTGATTATTTTATACCGAGATGAATCGAACCCAGCTGATTATTTTATACCGAGATGAATCGAACCCAGCTGATTATTTTATACCGAGATGAATCGAACCCAGCTGATTATTTTATACCGAGATGAATCGAACCCAGCTGATTATTTTATACCGAGATGAATCGAACCCAGCTGATTATTTTATACCGAGATGAATCGAACCCAGCTGATTATTTTATACCGAGATGAATCGAACCCAGCTGATTATTTTATACCGAGATGAATCGAACCCAGCTGATTATTTTATACCGAGATGAATCGAACCCAGCTGATTATTTTATACCGAGATGAATCGAACCCAGCTGATTATTTTATACCGAGATGAATCGAACCCAGCTGATTATTTTATACCGAGATGAATCGAACCCAGCTGATTATTTTATACCGAGATGAATCGAACCCAGCTGATTATTTTATACCGAGATGAATCGAACCCAGCTGATTATTTTATACCGAGATGAATCGAACCCAGCTGATTATTTTATACAGAGATGAATCGAACCCAGCTGATTATTTTATACCGAGATGAATCGAACCCAGCTGATTATTTTATACCGAGATGAATCGAACCCAGCTGATTATTTTATACCGAGATGAATCGAACCCAGCTGATTATTTTATACCGAGATGAATCGAACCCAGCTGATTATTTTATACCGAGATGAATCGAACCCAGCTGATTATTTTATACCGAGATGAATCGAACCCAGCTGATTATTTTATACAGAGATGAATCGAACCCAGCTGATTATTTTATACCGAGATGAATCGAACCCAGCTGATTATTTTATACCGAGATGAATCGAACCCAGCTGATTATTTTATACCGAGATGAATCGAACCCAGCTGATTATTTTATACCGAGATGAATCGAACCCAGCTGATTATTTTATACCGAGATGAATCGAACCCAGCTGATTATTTTATACCGAGATGAATCGAACCCAGCTGATTATTTTATACCGAGATGAATCGAACCCAGCTGATTATTTTATACCGAGATGAATCGAACCCAGCTGATTATTTTATACCGAGATGAATCGAACCCAGCTGATTATTTTATACCGAGATGAATCGAACCCAGCTGATTATTTTATACCGAGATGAATCGAACCCAGCTGATTATTTTATACCGAGATGAATCGAACCCAGCTGATTATTTTATACCGAGATGAATCGAACCCAGCTGATTATTTTATACCGAGATGAATCGAACCCAGCTGATTATTTTATACCGAGATGAATCGAACCCAGCTGATTATTTTATACCGAGATGAATCGAACCCAGCTGATTATTTTATACCGAGATGAATCGAACTCAGCTGATTATTTTATACCGAGATGAATCGAACCCAGCTGATTATTTTATACCGAGATGAATCGAACCCAGCTGATTATTTTATACCGAGATGAATCGAACCCAGCTGATTATTTTATACCGAGATGAATCGAACCCAGCTGATTATTTTATACCGAGATGAATCGAACCCAGCTGATTATTTTATACCGAGAGCAAGCGCGTTACCACATATTTACATAGGCAACATCCTGAGTCCGTGCACTAGAGCTATAAATTTTTGAATCACAAGTCTTACTGGAAGGAGCGGATAAGGAGTACGAGCCAGCGACCGCTTCCTCGTCCCACACGAGTTGAGAGAGTAGGGAGTCCGACGAGGGCGTCGTAGTGTCATTCACGTACTCGTACTCCTCAACTTACTTTTTCGAGGTCTGATTTCAAAAATTGTTTCCGCCGTCTTCGGTCGAAGTTTATTCTAAATCTCCGTTGAAGATGCTTCAGTGTAACTTTGCTCTGAATAGCTTTTCAAATGGAAGACACACCTTTACATACTTGTTGATGGTGTCGATGTTCTTCTGGGAGATTTCGGCGCTCAATGGTGGGAACCACTCTCTAGTGCGCACTGCTTTCAAGCTTTTCACCTACAACTCGGGTCTTTCAAACAACAGCCAACCTTTCAAATTCTGAGTCAAGCATTCCACTGACTAAAAACATTCGAAGTTCTAATAAAATACCTTAAACAAAATAATACTATTCTGAAGTCCAATAAAATCATCCTGAAGTCGTTTATTCACAAAAGAATTCAGAATAACACGCCTAATTGCAATGAAAAATCATTTACTGTTTGTTCGAATAAAACTGCTTGAAGATTATGAAATTACATTTATTCTTCCCTGTTCCTTGATTAAAAAAATGCTCAGGACCGTTCTCTTTATTCATGTATTTCTTGACTCGAGAAAGATCTACTACGCGCCTCTTTTTATAAACCTTTTTTTTTCTTCCGATAAAGGCTGCTACTATCTCTACTCGCTGCAGCGTATCTCTCTTTTCACTTTCTTTTTTAAAAAAGTTTCACACCGATTTCTCGATTCATCTATCTAAATTTTCTACAATGGATCATGGAATCGAGCGCCGATCTACCAAACTCATGTAACACGTAAAAAATTTGCTATTACACTAAAATCACCCCCTCTGCAATGAGATGCATTAAAATTCAGAACCAAAGGAACTTTGCTAAGTGACTATATTGCGTCACTTGATGAGTCAATAAGTCAATGAACCGATCGAACCTCTTCCCAATGTTGACGAACTCCTTGGCCGAGGAAGAGTCGAGGCCCTGGAGTGTAAGGAATGAGTCCAAGCTGCTCCTGCAACTGCTCTCCCGCATTAAATGCATTCTATGTAAGCATTTCTGTCGTCTACATTTTTTCTCTAAATTTCTGAAACAGTTTTTTGATACATACATACGCTCAAAGTTTTGCTCATGAGTTTCTCTAAACTTTTACATGGATTATTGAGAGCCTATGCCAAAATTCAGTAAACCTATACGGTTTCTGAGGATGAACTTTGATGTTTTTTTCCAAATACGATCTTAGAGGGTTTTTTCTTGAGAACTGCTTAACTAAGCCTAACTAATCCTAACTCTCGAGGTCAAATCTGTGAATATTTAATTTTCTCTAATAACAATGTAAAGGGTCATGTAGCCTCAGACTCGTTCTTAAATCGATTTACCGGAAGAGTAAGCTTAATTTTTATATATGTACATTAACAACAGTGATCTTAAAAATAAGAATTCATCGGGTCAATCTTTTGAATTCAATTAAGCATGGTTCAAACTTAATCTTGGCTTCTTTTTTCGAAAGCTTCTTCTCAAAACAACCCTTCTTTTTAAGATGTTCTAAGTTCCAAGTCTTATGTATTGACAGTGGATGAGATATTTAAATTGGATAACAAAAACCGAAACTTTCCTTTTTTTAATATTTTTATACTTCTAAACAGATCATGGATTATTTTTGCATATTTTTTTGATAACATGAGTTGAATTTTTCAGTTCCCAATTTTTCAAAATTCTAATATATTTCTTCTGGGCAGTATTTATAAGAGACCTCCAAAAGTCTCTGAAATTGTAGCTGAAAGTCAAATATACCTGTTGAGATTGGATTTTGTTGAGCGTGTCTTTCATGCACTCCCAATTCTTGGAATGATGCACGATGTTGTTGAGAATAGTTTCTCGTAGGGGGGCTCTCACTCGATCAGGATACTGCACTCTCGGTAGCGGAGACCCCTAAAAGCTCTTTAAATTTTTAGATAATCTGATCATCGGATAGTTCATGTTATGTCTGCAAGGTGCGGGTGTGGCGAGTGTGTTGATTGAATATGATATTGTTTTAGTGATTTAAGCACCTATTCAATTATTAAATCCATCAATAGATGATGTCATATGGTAATTTGAGTCAGACGATCTCAGGTTCTCGTTGAGGTTTTTTTTTGTTGGAACAACTCTTTATTCATTCACGTAACGAGAGAAGCGTCTGAATTATGGTAATTTCGAAACGGGCCTTCAAGTCTGATTGACCGTATCAACTCGAAGTTATCGTATTAAATCAATCGTTCTACAGAAAACTGAAGTTGTGTCTACCGCTATTGAATCAACTATAACGCAGAACCTTCAAAAAACTGAATGACGTCTTTCAACCCTTTCACAAAAAAAAAACTGAGAAAAGAGCTTCATAAAATTTGAAAAACCTGAAGCCCTTTGACCATCTGAGAAGCAGATTCCACGTAGGAGTGAGGGAAGTATCCTCCTTCTAAAACGGCAAGAGTCCGCTCTGGGCAGATTTCGGACAGCTGACGCGCCATTTCTCCGTATCTGACTCAATGTTTTCAATTGTATATCAAGTATATCAACGTGTTCAAATCGTTTAAAATATTATAAGCTTATGTGAACTTTCTTTTGAAAAGTTTAAATTTATGATTATATAATACAACACAAAAACAAATAATAAAGAACGTAATGTCCGACGAACTTAAGTTGTGAACTATACCTTGAACACCTTGGATTCTGCTGTTGAATAAAAACCTTTTCAGCCTTCTGAAAAAAATTTTTAAAAAGTGAATTGTCAAGTTGAAACTGAACATAATAGTTCACTCTCAAAAAATTCTCATGAAAAAAGAAACAAAAATAGATCTTTGAACCTGAAAAAAAGCAAAATATAGCAGAAGAAAAGTATCAAAATGAATGCAGAGAAAAGGCTCACCCATGCGCTTTGACCGCTTGTCCCATGTCAAGCATTATGTCACAGAAAGCTGCATCGAATCCGGCCGAGATAAGAATCATCTCTGGCGACCACTCAAACGAAGCTTTCACTTGATAACGTAAAAAAAAACTTTAAACACTGTTTGTTTTTGAACCACTAGAACCTTATTTATTGAGGCTTTCGGAGGGATGGAGGGAGGTGAAGTACAATATTATAAATTGCTTTCAATCGCTTATTGAAGTCCATCCAAAAAGATGTGATAGAATAAATGGTCTCCATGTAAATATCATACAAAGGTATAAGAGTCTTTTAAAAAATCTTGATATTAAATTTACTTAAATTATTATGTATTATCTCAATGTCAGGGACTTGAAACACTGAGAATCAAATACCTCGAGGCGTTCTTGAGGAGAGGGTGGAAGGTAAGTCTAGTAACTCGACCGCTCTAAAGAGGTGTGGTAGTAAGTGAACCACTTTCGAAGAGGACTGAGAAAGAGTAGAACAAAAAAATAGATGTTTTACCTCTCTGAGAATGGGAAGTAAGACATGCACGAAAGCGGAGCAGAAATCTCCTTCCGTATTGAGGGCTCCGTTTAGAGGAAAAAATAGCTGCTGCTCTCAATAAAAAAATAAGTTTAAATAGCGTAAAAGTATCTTTAAAAAAGCTGGTCTAGTTATACATATGTGCAAACTAGTTATACATATGTGTTATACATATGTGCAAACTAAGACTTCGAGGATATGGCTTATTTTTTATTTGATCAAGTGAATCCGTTCGTTCATTGAGGGATGACTACTATTTTCATAGCAAACTTCAAGCAACTGTTTTCTGACTACCCACTGTGTTAGCGAAATGTCATCTCATAGAACCTGTTCACTCATAAGCTTTGCCGTAGTAATTAGTCGTCCCAAACCCCCTGACTACTGACTTTTCTTGCAGTAATCACAGGTCTTATCAAAGCGCGTGGCTACCGAATACAATCTTCCTAGTCATATATCGTCTCAAAGTGCCTGGCTGGCTACTGACTACTTTTGTCGTAGTCATAAGTTCTCTCCCAGGGCCAGAATGCACCGTGATGATATGCATGGAATGAGGTGAGGTGAAGACGGCTGTCCCCCTTGACCGACTCAAATGTACCATTGCCGGGGTGGTAGTCGAAGTCCACGATGGCTACCTGAAACTTCCCAATGAAGTTGTTGACACATCGTTCAGATAATAGTTCAACTCCATTCATTTCAAATCAAACGCTTAATCTCGATGTCAGAGATTCAAAGCGCCAAAATCTAACATCTCCAGAACTTAGTAATGAGAGGTCAGAAGATGTTGATTGTATTTGGACGTTACAGTTTCAAGGTGTTCGATTCCTTCTAGAAGTCGGGTTTAGTCTTGTCGATCATACGTAAAAGAACCGGGAGGAAATAGGAAGTCGATCACTCCAGACATTGCAATGGAAAATGCTATGTCGTGCTCAAGAGATATCACTCAGTTAGCAAGCATACTCGATAACCACGCACAGAAGACGAGTCACGCTATAGGCGAGTGAAATGAAGGAGATGGGGGGAGGTAGAAAGAATAAGAGTTGTAGAGACATACGGATTGGAAAAGTATCGATTTAGATTCCCGCTGTTCTATGCAAATAAAGTTTGCAAATTCGTTAAATGGTATTCTTTGTTTGAGAAACATTGATATTCTCACATAAAGCTCCATACCCATTAATCTTTTTTACTCCCTCCATACCCATTAATCTTTTGTACTCCCTCCATACCCATTAATCTTTTGTACTCCCTCCATACCCATTAATCTTTTGTACTCCCTCCATACCCATTAATCTTTTGTACTCCCTCCATACCCATTAATCTTTTGTACTCCCTCCATACCCATTAATCTTTTGTACTCACGAATTCTCACGAAAATGCTCAAAAAGCCGAGTGGGAAACTTTGATGTTCTGAACGGTTAAGTATTTAACCTTTCTGATTCCGAGATTCTCAACGGCATATTTAGCAGCGACGACAACGTTGTTGAAAACACAGTATCCCTGCGGGACTCTCCCGTGTGCATGGTGCCCTGGAGGACGCACGATGGCGAAACCGTTCCCTATCCTAAATAGTTTATTTTCTTCCTTTAAATTCATTTATCCGTTCATAGGGCAATAAAGAAACGGAAAACCAGTCTTACCTCGCAGTTATAGCAAGCTTACAAAATCATAAGTTCCTATAAAAAAATTGAAACATATATTCAGTTCACTTTTATAGCGCACCGCACATTACATAGATTGAAAACATGCTCATGAATTTTTACTTATCACTTACTATTCATTAACGTAAATATGTTTCTAAGTTCTAGCATTGTCCTGCGTTGTCAACGTAGAGACTAACTCGAACTCTGATTTCCAAAAAACAATTGAAGTATAACTGTAGTATGTATAGTTTGTATAGTTTTCAAAATTAGGCAATTCCTGATTTTGAATACTTTGAGAGATTAAATTATTGACGGTTCAAGAACAGTTAATTTGAAACATTTGTTTAAAAAAATAAATGAAATGGGTTCTTCGCTGACTTTCCTTGGACGTTCGCTTTCACCAATTCGATGGTGGACCCCGCCGCTACCCGGGCGGCCATCTCGCTCTTCGGACCCAGCCACAAGATCTCTTTATTCCTCAATCTCATTAGTAAAAAATGGAATAAGAGGTTTTGGCCCCATCTTACTTCGTTTTGATCTGATGCTACCCTGGTGACCTTTTATTGATCGAGTTTTTCACTATATTTGCTATGTTCCAGTGTTCTACTGCTTACAATTAGTATTGAACCGAGAACGTTTCTCTTTAAAGCTTAAAATCGTTTCGATTCTCGTTAAACGGAACGTCCCACGAATAAGCTTTCCGAAACGTGAAGTCAAAGTTTATTTAAATGTGAAAACTTTTTGAAGATTTAATCTAGAATATTCAGCCAAGTCTTCAAAAAATAACTGCACTCAAAAAGCTTAAACGCCAAAAAGCACATAAAAAATATTCCGAGACATAGACAGGAAAGGGATTCAAAACTTTTAATGCTGAAAATATTTGCTTTGAAACTGAAAATGTTTGAAAAAATAAAGAACAAAAACAGAATGAACTAAAAAGTTTTAAAGTGGAATGGATTTTTAAATCAAGAAAAAACCTATTTTTCTCGATATTGTTAAAAGCTCACCATAGCAGTTCTTTTGTAATATCATGTAGACAAAGTATCAGTAAAGAATAAGTGAAAATAATCATCACTCAAAGCTTTTCAGAAAGTGAAAATAAATTTAGTGGAAACAATATTTTACATTGTAAAAATTTCATATAATAGAGAGAAAATATTTGGAAACCTGAGCGGAAAGACAAAAGAGTTCACTGCTTCGAAAGTACCAAAGTCAAAGAATTGCGCCTTTCAAAACTACAAAAAAAGGCCATGAACAATGTACTAACTTGCAGTACTCCTCGCAATCTTCTGTTGTCTTGAGAGTCTTAAGCTCCTGCAGAAGCTGGCGAGAATGGTTCAGTAACAACTCATCGTCGCTGGCTTCTCTCGCTGCTATCTGACATAGAGATATTTCTCGAAGACATCAGGTAAAATTTTGTTTTTGGAAATCATCAGGAAAGTAAAAATGTGTTAATTTTTTAACAAAAAATAAATTTCATCCACATCACTTGTATTGTTAAAAAAATAGTTTTTCATGTAAATATGTTTTTTTTCGTGTGAAAATTCAAATTAGCGTAAGTCATCTGACGTCTTCTATACTTGCTTCTTGTTACATCGTGCTCTCCTACATATTTCGTGTTCTCTGCTCGCAGAACTCTCCAGTTCTCTCTTGATCTCTTTTTTTCTCTCTTTTTCAAAACTTTTTTCTTCCTCTCTCTCTCTCTCTCTCTCTCTCTCTTTCTCTATGTTTTCATCTCTGTCTATCTTCTTCTCTTTCAGTCTTTCTAATCCGCAATCTTTGTCTTTCTGTCGTTCTTCCTATCTCTCAATCTCTCTCCTTTTTTTGATTCGTTCTCTTTTCAAATCTATTTTCTTGCTCTCTGTTTCTCTTTCTCTTTTTCCGTCTCTTTCTATCTGTATAGAATAACACTTACAACGTTAGTTTTCCTTCAATTACATGATCTAACCCATCAGACTAGGTATTTAGTCCTCTTGCAGTACCTTAACGGCGTTTGCAAGTTGGCCATCTTTCTGTAGTCTCTCGTAGATGAGCTTCATCCTCTCTGGTCTTTCTGCCATTGTTCCATCATAAGGACAATCGTGCTCGAGCATTCGCCCGTCGTACACATATCCGAATGGCTTATTACTACAAACAAAGAACCTAAAATCAGAGTTTTGAGCTGGAGATATATATAATCCAAAACACTATTTAAAAAGTTCTCTCAAAAAAATTAGAAATGGGACAACATATGTATGTTAAAAATTGATTTAAGAAAAGAGTGCGATAAAATGAAGACAGAGTGAGCAACTGAAAACGAATGTCTTTCCTTTTGGTGATTTACTTCTGGGAACGCCGGATCTAATTTCGAATCTTGATATCATAACCAAGAGATTATTCTTAATATCATTATTTCCCTTTCCCTGCTCTCGAGATGGTTGCGTCTGCTGGTCTCCACTCTTCAATTGTTCCGTGAAACCATCAATACCGTCCGCTCTTCCTTCATGACTTCACTTTAAACCACATGTCACTACTTCCATTGCCTTCTTTCTTCTGATTCCTCGTTCTTCTTCTCCACTCCACCCTAATTTGTCATGAGGTCGCTTCGGCTCCCAAACACTCCATCAGATGAACTCCAGCTCGTCAGAAAAAACCCCTTCCTATTGTATTCGATACTTTTGAACTCGCATTAGCGATATTCCTCCTTTGTAAATATTCAATATGTATTTGCGAGGAAAAAATTCAATTGAATTCACAGATGGAAAGTTTGAATCCTATTCAACAAAATAACAAGCAATTTCGCTAACAGAGAAAAAAATTAAAAGAGAAACGGGCAAATACTCTCTTTCAGAACTAAGGGATTGTAATACTTAAAATTATAGTGAAAATTTGAAGAGAGAGAAAACGAGCTATGCTTATAACACCTTTTAGCGCTGAAAAACGGCGAAGCCGCACAGGTACGACATATGTATGACGTTGCACAAGCAGTCGGCGAAGCCGCACAGGTACGACATATGTATGACGTGCGTTCATGTATAAAATATACAGTAGAGCACATTGCTTTCGAAGTGTTCAAACAACATATGTATGACGTGCGTACATGTATAATATACAGTAGAGCACATTGCTTTTGAAGTGTTCAAACAACATATGTATGACGTGCGTACATGTATAATACATATACAGTAGAGCACATTGCTTTTGAAGTGTTCAAACAATAAGAGAAATAGAGTTCTAAAGCGCCTAAGCTTATTATTTTCCTCATACCTTGAATATGGTTACCTCTATGAAAATTAACTTGTGATGAAAAGTGATTGAACTATCGCACAGAAAAATGCTAGTCCACCGGGCGGGATTGAACCCAGCCATCTCGTCTCAAACCGAAAGCGCGCGTTACCATTACACCAGGCGTCACTTGAACTGGGAACTTAGAGTTCGAAGTTATGAAGAAAGACATAGCCAATTTCTTTCTAACAGCAAAATATACCAAAAAGCAAAACTAACGAAGCATGGCGCAGCTTTGGGTGCATGTGTGAAAAGAGACGAAATGAGAAGCATCTCGGCCGCCACATCCAGGCTGCACGTTGCACGTGAAACAACTACCAGTCTGAACCCTTCTTTTGAGCTACAGAGTAGCAAGGTGTCTTCGCTAGTTTAGGCGTAAAGCGCGCGCATAAGATGAGAACTTCTAGGTTGTATATCGGCACGAGATGAGAACTTCTAGGTTGTATATCGGCACGAGATGAGAACTTCTAGGTTGTATATCGGCACGAGATGAGAACTTCTAGGTTGGATCTCGGCACGAGATGAGAACTTCTAGGTTGGATCTCGGCACGAGAGAAGAATTTATTCAGAAAAAATTAATCTCGGAAACTTTTTCTTTCCGAGATCTCTAGAAATTATTTTCTTTCTTCTTTGACAAATCAAGTGACATAGCATGTCACTTGATTTGATTTTTCAAGTGACATGTCACTTGATTTGTCACTTGATTTGTACTAACAGTGTTATACTCGATTTGTCAATGTCACTTGATTTGTCAATGTCACTTGATTTGATTTTTCAATATTCTCATTTAACTAACTTTTCAAATTATCTTGAAGGTCTTTCTTCTACAAGCGAGTATAATAGTCTCTAGAAAGTGGCCTCATAATAGTAATATATTACTAAACATATGTATTACGATCGAATGAGTCCGAAAGTGTTATATGTTATATGTAGATGATTTCGCAAGTTAGTTTTTTTTCGAAGGAACAAGGTCTCATACATTCGAAGGAACAAGGTCTCATACATTCGAAGGAACAAGGTCTCATACATTCGAAGGAACAAGGTCTCATACATTCGAAGGAACAAGGTCTCATACATTCGAAGGAACAAGGTCTCATACATTCGAAGGAACAAGGTCTCATACATTCGAAGGAACAAGGTCTCATACATTCGAAGGAACAAGGTCTCATACATTCGAAGGAACAAGGTCTCATACATTCGAAGGAACAAGGTCTCATACATTCGAAGGAACAAGGTCTCATACATTCGAAGGAACAAGGTCTCATACATTCGAAGGAACAAGGTCTCATACATTCGAAGGAACAAGGTCTCATACATTCGAAGGAACAAGGTCTCATACATTCGAAGGAACAAGGTCTCATACATTCGAACAGACTTGTGTAACCTAAATTTTATAAAATTTCCATAAAAACCGGTTAAAAATGTTAACACAAGATTTTAACCCGAAAAGAATAACAGCTTAATAGTGCGAGGAAAAACTATCTCGAAAATATCTCGAAATACATTTTGAAATATCTCAAAACAGAAAGAAGAAAAGTTCTTTAATATTGCGATGAATTCGCTCAGATCAGTTATGAAAGACAATGTTAAAACTTTACCGAAAAACTAACATAAAGATCAAAAAAGTGTAAAGAATAAAAAAAACTAAGTTAATTGAGTTATTGAGTCTTCTTAATAATATTTTAATGGTCAGCTCTTCTATTTCTATACACATAATTTCCACGGTTCAGCGCACACTTTCTTGACTGATAGCGTCGATCGATAACAACCAAAAGGAAAAGATGAGAATCGGCGAAGGATAGAGAGAGAAACATATAAAAAAGTGAAAGAGAAGAATTTTCAACAGGACGAGAGAAAGATATTGAGAAAAAAGGAGTAAACGAGCAAACAAGAAGAGTTAGAATAATCTGATTAGTAAAGAACTTTTGTTCAGAAATTTACGGAGTCACTATGAACCCGGTTGACGATTTTCAGATTGGAAAATTGATGCTTTGAAATTTCGATAAGTGAAGAGAGTATTAATAAGTTTTGCATATTAAAAAACTTCATATTTTTGTTCTTTCTTTAACTGTGTCTTAGACATGAAACGCTATAATTCATATACATAATCCTACATAATTAATGTGGTACAAGCGTGCAAATAGACAGGTTTGATATAAATGTAGAAGGGTTCGATCTGAAAGTGTCTAAGACTCGCTAAAAAACCTGAAAAAAATTGGGGTTCGAGAAAAGAAACGCCCTCTGTCCGATTGAGAAATTGCAATCCCTATTGATTTGTGAGATTCATTGTGTTATGTTATGTTTTCGCTCTCTCTTCCCTGATTCTTCCTTCGCAACCATTCTTTCTAGGAAAAATGAACGAGAATAAAAAGATAAATTCTGAATTCTACTGAACTATTTCACATACAAAAGTTAACTATTAGAGCGAAAATGAGCCCAACCGTCTATGAAATCTGACTTTGCCTTCAAGAGTAACCCAGACTTTGCCTTCAAGAGTAACCCAGACTTTGCCTTGAAGAGTAACCCAGACTTTGCCTTCAAGAGTAACCCAGACTTTGCCTTCAAGAGTAACCCAGACTTTGCCTTCAAGAGTAACCCAGACTTTGCCTTCAAGAGTAACCCAGACTTTGCCTTCAAGAGTAACCCAGACTTTGCCTTCAAGAGTAACCCAGACTTTGCCTTCAAGAGTAACCCAGACTTTGCCTTCAAGAGTAACCCAGACTTCTTTTTTGTTAATTTTTTTCTTCTTATTTTCAAGAACCTAGAGACCTGCTGAGTTTTCGAGAAGAAAACTACTGAAGAAAATCTGTTTTATGATAAGGTCTTCTCATAAAAATGAAGAAATGCGGGTGTCGTTCTAATTGATGGTCACTCTACGTTTGAATTCAAGCCCTATTTTTAGTGCGAAAATGTGGAATGCTACTATCAGAACCATAGTTTTTTCACTGAAAAAGCTGGACCATACTTTTCATAATGAGAATAAGTTTTTTTAATAGAAATTAATTTTTAAAATGAAGCATTGTTCACGCCGAATCTCGGCCCTAGTAGTTTTCCAATAAATCACCTACGCCTTTTTTGCGGAAGCCTTTACACGAAGAATGCTCAAAATATTCTGAACTAGAGAGAAAAGCTTTTTTATGAGGATATTCAAACACCTTAATTTATAGTTTTTACGAAAAAATATTGATTCGTTCCATTGAAAATTTTTTCTCAAATACACAAGACATTAAATCTCCTGATCATGATGATGTAAAGTTTGAAGGGTTGTTCGATAATCATAATTTGTGTAATTTGATTGCTCGCCGTATATTCAGAACTTCTTTGAGTTTTGCGGATGAAGTATGGGAAGGCTTTGAAAGTTGTCATAGTGTATTTTTCCAGTTGTTTGTTTGACTGTGAGGTCTTCCAACGCTTTCCCTGTTGACTATAGAGAGGGAGAAATGGAGAGAGAAAAAGAGAGACAGATAGATGGGAAAGTTAGAGTGATGGAAAACGCAAGAGTAAAGCGAAAAGAAAGACAGAGAGAGCTAGAGGCTTGAAAGGTATAAAAAGGAGTAAACGATAGAGAGAGAGAGCAGAAGTAAGAGAAAAAAAAAGAGAAATTCTAGAACTTTCACGATGTTCTTTTCAATTGTGAACGAGAACGTAAAATTTGGATACTACGGCAACCTAATAATCGATAGAGAGTACCTGGCCATCGCTTCGTTCTTTCACATACTTTTTATATTTATTCCTACCCCTTTCTTTCTCTGGTATCTTGTCTCTGTAGTACTCTTTCCCCCAATCTTGTTTGTAAAGATTCTACTTTTGCCTTTTCATTTTTCAACATCTGAGACTGAACTAGCTGAAATTAAATATAGTTTTTAATGCCTGAGCGAAAAACTTGCCCAGTTATGAAGCGGTCGCATCTTTCGTGATGTACAACTGGCATGAGTCTTAAGTAAATAAAAAGCAAACCGTACTTTTCAATTCATGACGCAGTTTTTATGCTCTTTGTGGAGCTTTGAATACTTTTTATATTGAATCTTTGATCATCTTGCTAAGTTCCGAACTATTAATAATCAATTAACTCACTTTTTCTATTCGGAAAACAACGTGGTTAACTCCTTGCGTTGAACCCTGATATTTATACGTATATTGTTTTTGTTAGTAGAAAAAAGCGGAGCAGGTAAATATTAAACGATGCAGTTTAAATTATATACATTTTTAGGCGAGGTTTTTTTATACAAAGAACTATCACTTCTATAAAATATTCAGTTTCCAAACTAGTGCTCGAAGATAGTTTTAAGTGAAATCAGACCAAAACACCAATAATTACTGGCACAATTTTACTTAGGGAGAGCTTTTGTTTTAGTGTGTTTAAAATACTGTACTTTTCACACCATTCTCTCTATTTTTGACAAACTTAGTGATTTATTCGACCGACAAAAAGTTTAAAATGTAAGGATGTTTTCATGCGGTCAACTTCCTAAGCCGTACGGCCTCGTTAGCATAACCTATGCCTAACAATAATTCTAAGCGAAAAAACAATGAATAATAGCTGAAAATAGCTAAGCCATTTAACTTAATTAGACTGAATAAAATTACCATTATGTGGCTAATTGTTCCTTACGGCCTCATTCCTAAGCCGTGCGGCCCACTATAGCATGCGTTTTGACGGTTAAATCTTGCTTTAGTCCCGCCAGCACTTGTAGTCCCCCAGTAATACAATGGAACCGGGAAAAGTAACCTGAACCCCTAAGTAAAGCACGCCCCCTTATTTCATACGAAAATTTTCTTATTTCATACGAGAATTGTCTTATTTCATACGAAAATTTCTCATTTCATGCGAAAACTTTCTTATTTCATACTAAAATTTTTCATTTCATACGAAAATTTTCTTATTTCATACGAGAATTTCTTATTTCATACGAAAATTTCTAGATCTTGGATTGAGATTTTTCAAGAACGTAGAAAAGTGAAAAGAGAGAGTAACTCCCTCATCAATTATGGCAATTTAGGCAGGGCGCATGACAATACCATCACATAGTACAATTTTTTAACCCATTAAGAACGCTCAGAAGATCAAGAACCAAGGAATAGAGTGAAAGAGGAAAAAAAGAGATAGAAAGAAAAAGTAAAAGTGAAAAAGCTATGAAGTTTGAAATGAGGTGTAGAAATAAAGAGAAAGGCAGAGATTCTGGCAATAAAAGTAGGAAGGAGAAAGACAGATACTGAGGAATGAATAGGTAAAAAAGGCTGAAACAAGAATATAGAAAGCGAGAAAGAGACATGATGACAAACGAAGCTACGTTAGACCAGCGAGAGTACGAAAAAAACGGAAACGCAGTAAGGAAATATAATAAAAGAAGGGAGCAACTGGAGAAGACCATATTTCCACAGTGGGGAATTAAATATTGTGCATCAATCACATACTAATACTTTCCTCTTTAATGCATTAAATCAAACCCCTCATTTTGACAGTACTCTCATTACTTACGAGTACATGTACAGTACCGTGCAAAACTTTACCAAAAATTTTTCTAACAAAACATAACTTCGCAAAAAGCGGACATATTGACTTGAACTTTTAATTTTTTTGTGTATTCCATGAAATTAAATGCTATTGTTATGGTAAAATGTCTGCTGCAATATGAACCGAACTCGTTTGCACCAAAACTCGAATTTTCCTAATTTTCTAGTTTTTACGGAAAACTCCATTAAAAAAAAATTTTTTACTATTGCGTGGCCAAATAGATTTATTATTGTAAAATAACTAGTTTCATTGAAAATAAAACAGTGTCTTAGATCTTTTTCAGATCGAGGTTAATTTTTTGTAGAAAATGGATATTTGTTATGCAGTGGTTTTCTTATTGTGGCTTCTTCTTCTTCTTCTTCTTCTTCTTCTTCTTCTTCTTCTTCTTCTTCTTCTTCTTCTTCTTCTTCTTCTTCTTCTTCTTCTTCTTCTTCTTCTTCTTCTTCTTCTTCTTCTTCTTCTTCTTCTTCTTCTTCTTCTTCTTCTTCTTCTTCTTCTTCTTCTTCTTCTTCTTCTTCTTCTTCTTCTTCTTCTTCTTCTTTTTCTTCTTCCTAGCGTTGTACCGCGATGGCAGGGTCCGCTTTGTGGATCTTCTTTCTCCACTTGTCCCGATCGAGGGCATCTTTCGGGCTTAGATGACTGGCTTTCAAGTCCGCATTGATGGTGTATTGCTATCGCTGCTTCGGTCGCCCTCTCGGTGACCGGCCGTGCACTTCGAGATTGTAGGCTGTGCTGGCTACAGTTTCCGGTGATGCTCTGGTGACATGGCCGAACCATCTCAGCCGATTTTCACGCATCTTCTCGTCGATGGGGGTGACGCCAAATCTTCTCCTTATGGTCTCATTTGGTAGGTGCTCGCGGAGAGAGATTCCCATGATCCAACGGATCATGCGCATTTCCATAGTTTGTAGATGCCCATAGTTTGTAGACGTCAATTGTAAATATGTTATTAAAAGCGTTTAAATCGCCATCTCTTCCTCTTCTGACTTCTGCCTTTAAAATCTATGTACGACCATTATTAGAATATTCTAGCGAGCTCTGGAACCCTACGTCCTCGGGACTAGTGAAACTTATCGAGAAAGTACAACGCTCGTTTACGAGACGAATTCTAGCTAGAGCCGGTCAACCTTTACTTCCGTACTCAGAGCGGCTATTGTTGTTAAAACTTCAAACTCTTGAATACCGTCGAGCCATTGCTGACCTTACTTTCATTCACAAATGTATCCATGAGAAATGTGACATAGATACTATTCATTTATACAAAATATCAGCTGTTGAACGTTTTTCTCGCCATTCTCATTCTTTGCGTCTTATTCCGCCCAATAATGTTAATCAGTCTTTCATATCAACATGTGTTTCTCGTCAGTTATCAGTATGGAATTCATTGGATTTTGAAATCGTAAACGATCCTAATTGCAAGGTATTTAAGAACAATTTACTTAAGTTGCCTGTCAACCTAGTTTTACCGAATACTTTTGTTTCTGATAACTAAAGTCTCGTTTCTCTATTAAAAGCATTTTCTATCTCCCCCCACCCCTCCCCTAGTTAGGCAACCTTTTGCTTACACACACCGCCACTAGAAAGACAGTCCATGCATATCCGCTATTGTTATTGTTCACTGTGAACCGAACTTGAATATAATCTGTGCAAGGAATAAAGAATGAATGAATGAAGGAAGGAACTATTCTCGTAGTTGGCCAGCACTCGGTTCCATACAAAGCTACGGGGCGCACTACTGTCCGATATATCTTTGACTTGAGGCGCAGAGGCATCTTTCGGTCGCATAGTACGCCTGTGAGATCTCTCCATTTCATCCATGCTCCGTTGACACGTGACAGCACGTCAGAGTCGATGCCTCCGCTGGTCTGGATGTTCGATCCATGGTAGCGGAAGCAGGTGGACTTCGTCAATTCTTCGCCGTTTACCTTGATGGTGTCTTCGTATGGTATTGTTTCCAAGTACTCCGTCTTTGAGGTATTCAGACGTAGTCCAAACTGACTGAGTCGGCTGCTCCAAGCCTGCACTTTTTGCTGAAGCTTCTCTCTCGTTTTAGCTGCCAGGAACACGTCGTCCGCGTACAGGATGGTCCATGCAAGGTCACCCTGTAGGTCACGAGTAATAGTGTCCATGACAAGAATGAAGAGGAATGGCGATAGCGCTGATCCTTGATGTACGCCCACACTCACTGGAAAACTATCCGAGATTCCGACGGGACACCTAACGTTGCTCGTGGCATCTACGTAGATTAGCCGGACCCAATCAATTAGAAGTTCAGGCACTTCGTGGTCCCGAAGGGCGTACATGATGAGCTCGTGTAGTACACGGTCAAATGTTTTCTCTAGATCGAGAAAAGCGAGATGGAGTGGTTGCTGCTTCTCCCTGTGTTTCTCCATCAGCTGGCGAGCAGTGAAAACAGCGTCTGAAGTGCCTGTTCCTTTGACGAATACACATTGGTTGCGCTGGAGCTTGACGATTTCTCGCAAGCGCTGTTCGAGGACACTTTCGAAACTTTTCATTGTATGGCAAAGAACGCGTATCGGTCGATAATTCGAACAGTTCGCTGGATCTCCTCTGTTCTTGAAAATCGGGACCGTGACACTTGTCAACCAATCTGCGGGTGCTCGACCAGTTTCCACAATCGCGTTGAAGAAGTCTGTAAGCCAGGGGATCGCGGTTTGGTCGTCTGTTGGTCAGTTGCCCGCGCATTTTATTCCCGTTGGTGGGCATGGCCAACATGCGTCGCTTCCGGGGGACGCCCTGTAGCATGGAGATGTTTGATCCATGTAGTTGCGACAAGAATTAGCCGACCGGCCTGTCGCTCGGGCCTGGCGTCGGTGTCCGCGTTAAGCTTAGCTCACTCTTACGAGTTAGCAGTTTCCAATGACACCACGTGGAGGAACGGACTCGCTTTTGGACTCACGTTTTCGTTATTTAATTTCGAAATGAATGGTTAGAATTTCTAAATACAGGATAACAAATGAAAAAGTTCTTAACGAAAAATCGAAACTTGATAGATTTTTGCACGGTACTGTATATGTTATTCTGTTGGCTCATATTATTAAACTAAACTTTTTGAATTTCAAATTTTCAACAAAAACGACGATAATTCTCATAGATAGCTTTTAGAGTTATCGAAGCCGTTTCGATTGGAGTTTGTATTGTGCTCCTATTCACACATTTCTTCACTTTATTCTTCAATTTTGTTCTATATTGATATTTAACAATTTATTTCAATGGAAAGGCAGCTTGGCGGTTTTTGTGTTGTTTTGATCCAATGAATATCACGATCGACCGATTCATAACAATTCGTTGAATGAAGGTAGCCCGATATCTGGAACGAAATGCCCTCCTACAAAATCACATACTTCCCGTTCCGCGGAGTCGCGGAAGCTGCACGGCAGATCTTGGCTTACGCTGGCCAGGATTTCGAGGACGTCAGAGTGGAGATGGCCAACTGGCCAGCAATCAAGAACGGTGGCCGCCCTGGACTGTTTTTTGTTGTTGCAATTACAAGCATGCTCATCAGCTAGAGTTTTGAATTGACTGTTGCTGAAACACATCGAATTCATTTTATTTCATTTTCAAATTTTGTTCCCATCTCCCTGTTCACAGGCAAAATAGATTTGATGTCAATTTTACGGAATTCACATTGAAATGTATAACATCCTCATGACAACTTAACAAGCAACTAAAGCAGAAAATTAGATTAGAAAATTTTTTTACTCTGAACTGTATTCTCAAAAATGTTTTTACTAACAAAAAACCCTTTTCAAAACAGATTTGTGCTTATGAAAACTCTGTTCAGAGATGCCTTTCGGCCAATTGCCCGTGCTCGAAGTGGACGGTAAGAAGATCCCACAATCTGCTGCGATGTGTCGCTATCTCGCCAAGCAGTTTGGTATGTTTGGATTGAGCACCTTCGAAAAACTCATCGATGTAGAAATTTTTTCCCTTTTCTCTTGCCCGAATCCTTCTTTCGCGCCTACGCATCGAAGCTCGAACATCTAATCATTCGTCTTTAACACCGGAGTTTTTATTACCAAGCGCCTCGTTTAAACATGGTCTTCTCGTTACTATTTAAGTCGTAAAGATTCTGTTTGTTTTCGGTTGAAAAATAAGCGCCATATATCAGTTCAAAAATCGCACATTTCAAGCCAAATTAAAACTACAGAACACCTAAAAGCGAGCAGATTCACTCTTTAGCACTAGTAAATAATAATATTCTCAAGTTTTTTTCTCGGAAATTTACTAGTCCTCAGACTGAGGCTTTAGGGGCGAAAGTAAATACTTGTGAGGTCTGAGACTTCCTGATCTGAAACACACATAAGGAACTTATCAAAGCTCCTCGAATCTTTTGGTTCTGCCTCCTCACTCTGGTTGAAATTTTTGTTATGGAGTATCTTGACACTTTCTAAAAATACTTACGTCTCATAAAAAAATCTTAGAAAAAAAGAAGGTTTTTTGACATTGAAATCGAGCGTTTTCAGTGTGACTGGGCGGTAAAGGTGCAATTTTGGCTTTTTTCCACTTATGATCAAAGTAATACTTTTTACGTTTTCGAAAGCGTTCTAAAACTTATTTCATTTCGAAAGTCAAGTTCTGCTTCAAGTGAATATTAAGGGGGATTGTTAGGTTCATTTCCTATCTGTCGAGAATGATTTGAAAAACTATGATCACAAATCTTCAAATTCTAAGTTACATATTTTAAAGGCAGATACGCTTGGTTAAGATGACAAATGATTGAACTCTCGCACATAAAAAGCTAGTCCTCCGGGCGGGATCGAACCCAGACCATCTCGACTCAAACCGGGAGTGCGTGTTACCATAACACCACAGGGAACATATTGCTATTCCTTGCGATAGTGTTATAAGAAAGGCTCATATGCCTTGTTCTCTTAGTCACACATGCTTATCAAGCGATTGCGTCATGAATGAAGCGTAACTCCAGAGTTCCTGTGTAACTTAGAATTTGAAGATTTATCATTCATCTTCCATTTCTCTTCTGTCTCAATCGTGAACTCTGGAGTTACGCTTCATTCATTACGCAATCGCTTAATAAGCATGCGGTACTAAAAGAACAAGGCATATGAGCCTTTCTTATAACACTATCGCACGGAATAGTAATGTGTCCCTGAGGTGTAATGGAAACACGCGCTCCCTGTTTGAGTCGAGATGGTCTGGGTTCGATCCCGCCCGGAGGACTAGCTTTTTTTCTGTGCGATAGTTCAATCATTTTTGATCACAAATTTCTTAATAAGTGGTTTTTCTAACAAACGAATAAGTTTTCGCATCGCCTTTCATAAAAAAAGGGACTTTCAACAATCGTTACGAACTCGAGCGACGTAAAATTTAGTTCAAAGAGTATAAATACAGAAAATTATTATTCTAGTAAAATCTTTATGTTTTATTGGTATTTTTTCTCTCTTTTTTTCCTTTATGATTGATTAATTCTCTCTTATAATTCGTCATATCAGTCTTCATCTCAGAGCACATCAATAAATAAATCCTTGAGGTCTCAATGGCAGCAACGACTTCGAAGCCGCATGGGTGGACGCAATCGTGGACCAATACAAAGATTATTATAATGAATTCTCCAAGTTCTACTACATCTTCTTAGGCTTCCGTGAAGGAGATAAGGTTAATGAAAAACCATCTTCAGTCGATTCTTCAGCACACACAGAAAAAAGGATGAGTTTGGGAAAGTATGCTAAAAAGGCATACGTGTGATTTATGAAAAGTAACAATTTGAAAGTATTCCTGCGCGTAAGTTTGAAAGTATGCTAGAGAGGGCATACAATCAATGAATGAATAGGATACTTTTTGGAAAGTATGGCTTGGTGGCTCTCTTCCTTTTCTTGGCACTTATCCAATCTGCAAACCCGGTTGACTTAGGTTGCTCTACATACACTTATTATCTCGATTACTCCATACGGGACCAGCACAAATTCAAATCTTATCGTGTGAATCATTTAACCGAGCCATTCTGGAAGAGAGCCATCGGGAAAAATTTTGATTGTGAAGCGCTCTTGAAAAAGGCCCTTCGGGAACGCCTTTCGGGACAAAAGGCCGGCCCTTCGCGAAATTCACAAACAAAGAAAATTTATTTTTATAAACAAAAAATAATTAAAATGTAAAATATAATATAAAATAAATACAAAAAATAAATAGAAATTAAAATATAAAGAATTGAGTAGATTTAGCATTTTTTCATTGTGTAGACAGCTTTCAAATTATCCCTAGCATACTTTCATTTTCTTACTGTTCATACTTTCAAAGTATGAATAGTAACTTGTGTGCGGAACGATTTGGAATACTTTTGAAGTATATAGTTCCATTTTCATGCTTTCGTAAGTATGACTATTAATACGCTTTTTTGTGTGTAAGTTAGCTGATGAAGAATTTTTTATGCTTTTAGTATAAAATTTAGGTGAATAAAGTTAATGATGTAAAAAGTGTTCGACTTTTTTTGAAATCAGCAGTGCAATCGCCAGAACTTTATCAGGTATGAAAGATACATATTGAGGAAGCGCTTCGAAAGGAATTTGGCGAGCCTGCCCGAGACAAGTTCTATGGTCTCCTTTCGACTATCCTGAAGAAGAACGCCGATGAGAACTCATCAGGATTCCTCGTTGGCAAATCCGTCACTTTCGTCGATTTCCTTATTGCGGAACACGTCGCCACTCTACAGGAACTCATCCCGGAATTTCTCTCTGCCTTCCCCGAGGTTGAAACAATTTCTTCTCTTGTTTTATCCACGCAATTCCAAACTGCATCGAACATCATACTCTTCTATACATGAAAAATAATTTTTAAAGATGACATATCTCATATCTCTATCATAGAAATATAATAGGGATCTCTTTTCTATTATAAGTAATAGGGATGAAAGTGTCTATTCTCGTCGTATTCCGCAATTTACGTTTTCCAAAAAAATTTTTCTTACAAGTTTTTCCCCATTATTATTTTGGTCTTCTTATATATTTTATCTGCATCCGAGAATGCGCATTGGTAATCAAACATCATAGACAATAAATTTGTTTGAAGAAAAAAAAAAGACAATTGAGAGCTATGGCATATGAAGGCTAGATACTTCATTAAATGCGAAACACTATTCTATTTACAGACAATTTTTTACGGAAAGCTTTGAGAGACTTTTCCCGAAGAAGATCAATAGGTAACTTGCTAAATATTCGAGAAACTCGCAAAGAGAAGCTGTAGTACCTAGCAGTGTTACGAGTTTTTTCAACTTGAATACCACTAGGATTAGTTCTTGTACAACGTCCTTCTTTAAATATGCGGTTTCTATCAATTATGGACTGGTTCTGCATAATCTTCCAACCCATGACAACGTCGTTTTGATATCTCCTATCGGCCAATTTTGTTAGGCCTAGACATCTTAGCCTAGTTTCATAAGACGGAAGAGCCTGAGGGTACATTTTGTTCGGAAAACAACGATAATATACAATGCGTGTAAAAATTCTCTGAACATTTTCTACCGTTGTCGAATCTTTCGAGTAGTGAGGATTCCAAAGCGTCGAAGCAAAGTCTAGGTGAGGCATTACATAAATTTTAAAACATTTGACCAATATAGATGAATCGTGGACAGAGATGGCTCTAAGAAATGAGAACATAGCCTTTCGAGCTTTGGCCACCCTATCAAGTACAGTGTCATTACGACGTAGGGATGCGGCCAATTGGATGCCCAAATCACGCACTTGTGGTACTCTGTCGATCGATATCTGATTGATGACATATGTAGTAGACGGATTACTGGAACCAATATGTAAATGGAAGGACTTAGACGGTGAAAGAGTCAACTGATTGGAAAGGCACCAGTTATGAACACAGTCAAGAGCTTCTTGTAGTTCTTCTTTTTTCTCGTTCATATCTCCCTTGTTATAAGAGACATATAATTTAATATCATCGGCATAAGCCTGGTACTTTACATTCGGAAAACAATCGAGAACATCATTAATGTCGGCGATATATAAAGTAAACAGAAAAGGACCTAGTACAGAGCCTTGAGGAACTCCGGAGTTCACTGGCAGTGATTTCGAAAACGATTTACCTATTCGAACCGAAAAACTACGCTCCGTCAGAAATGATTGTAACCAGGAAAGCAATGGATCGTTGATGCCGTAATATTTGCATTTGTGGAGGAGTTTCGGAATACTTATGGAATCGAATGCCCTAGAAAAGTCTAAATAAATAACATCCGTACACTGGCCGATTGATAAAGCATTAGTCCAATCATCGTCACAAACTAAGAGATTAGTGACAACAGATGCACCTACTCTGAATCCATGTTGGTTACTAGGGATTATGTTGTTTTTCGTGCAATGATCAACAAGAATGTCTCGAACTAGGCGTTCCATAGTTTTAGAGGCTGGAGAAAGAATGGAAATGGGACGATAAGATGAAGAAAAACTAGGATCTTTACCAGGTTTCGGAATTGCAGAAATGAAGGAATGCTTCCATATTTTGGGAGTAGATTGGAGCATGATGCACATGTTATAAATGTGCGTCAGGGGGAGACACAGTGATGAGGCACATTTCTTAAACATTATCTGAGGAATATCATCACTACCTGTACTACCAGTAGATTTAAGTTTCATAAGTTGCCTAAGAACAACATGCGGTAAGAAAACTTCTAAATTCGAAAGAGGAGGGAAAGGCTTATCAAGGAAAGAAGGAGTAACTGTGTCAGCCGTTATGAAAGAAGAGGCAAATTCACTTGCAAGCATATCACACTTTTCAATTGTATCCGTTACCATAGTACCAGTAATATCGGTTAAAAATCTCGGTGGTCTTGGCTTCGGTTTAGTGAGAGATGAAATATGTCTATAAAGATCACGAGATCGCTTCAATTTGGTTTTTTCGGAATACTGTTTCCATCTACGCATCTTATGAAGGAGTTTCACACTTGCCTTTTTATAAAGAGCCAGCGATGCTGGTTTATCTATCTTACCGAACAGTCTATTTCTATAAGCAATCAATTTCATGATATGCAGAGGATAAGAACAATGAAAATCTCGTGGGGTGCGTAAAGGAACGAAACGAGATATAGCACTGGTAACAATAGTCGTGAAACGGGAGTATAAATCATCACAAGAGGTAAAACTATCGAACTCGTACTCCCAGTTGATGGTACTGAAAAATCGATTTATGAGGTCGTAGTTTGCTCTTGAATAATCACGAATGGGTGTAGAGATTGGTGACGAAGCGGATGTAGCTATATGGAAAGAAATACCACTATGGTCACAAGAGGGAAATGCAGGAATTATTTTCACATTTGTGAACATTTCTGGTGAAGAACTAAAAATCCAGTCTAAACAGCGACCAGCACGAGTTGGCTCACGACATAGAAACACTAAATCAAAAGCGGAAATTATTTCATGAGTCTTCTTGTGATTAAATGAGTTGTCAACCACTAAGGCATCGCAGTTCATATCACCTATCACAAGCAGTGGATGATCATTGAAAGAAAATATATCCGAGAGTGAGTCACAGAAAGATTCTGTTTGAGCAGTGCTGTAATCGGGAGAGCGATAGAAAAGAACTAGACGAACTATTGATTTGGTGACTAGGAGATCAATAAATAATATCTCGTTCGGATGAAAGGAGATGCTAGATTCAATGAACGAAAGGTGATCACGTATAATTAAGGCAACACCACCTCCTCTACTATTACGATCACAACGAACTATTACATATGGTAATATGCCTATTATTTCATGATCGGGAATACTTTTCTTCAACCAAGTTTCCGTTAGCAAGACTATATCAGGTTTTTCATTCTCTAAATACATTCGAAAAACAGAAAGTTTATTGCATAGAGAACGAATATTATAATACGATACTTTCAAGAAAATATCAGTGGAGTGGAAATTACGAGTACGGACAGAACTAGGATTCGAATATATAGAACGGTGTGATGAAACATGACCTGGACATTTCGTTAGTTTGACGGCAAGGCTGCGTGGACTGTCGGATGAATAGATTGTCGAGGAACGGTGACTTCTGACGAGCGGAGGACTTGGACGTTTCTTGCTGATGACCCAGTCGACTTCGTTGATCTCACAGTGATGTTCTGACTTCCTTGGAACGTTCGTTGATGGGAAGAGGGTCGATTGGTATATGATTGACGAAGAGCGTCGACCTCGCGACGGGGCATAAGTCGGCCATTGTATATAACAACATCTTGACCCGCAGCTACCAGCTTTCTTTTCTCCTGACGAAGTTGATATTCCTGTTCGCGTTGAAACTTCGTTAAGCTCTTCTTGCTTGAAATTTTTTTTTGCCATTTTTCTCATTATTGTTTTTCCATAATTTTGTGCTTGAAATTTTAAGAACATCAATGATAAACATGTTTCCATTTATAAAATTGCTCTAAGAAAATTTGGTGCGATTGACAACTAGTGAATTTTACAAACATATGATGCATGTTATGAATTGCAGGTGATCGCCCACTCTGCTCTTGTACGAGAGATTCCGCAGATAAAGTCTTGGATCGACCGTAGACCTAAGAGTCAATTCTAGTAGAATGATTTCAAGAAAATTTGGAGACCATTCAAAATAAATCAAATTGAAACAAAACAATTTCAATCTCTTATAATTCACAATCTCTAATATCTATGATATAAGTAAACTTTGGTTTTGATGTAATTGAAAATTCATTCTTCATTATATTTCTAATTAAACTATTTTATGATAAAGATTTGTTTGTAGACGTTTCAACGAAAGAACTTACAGTTCTTACAACAAAAAAAGTTTAAACGCACATGAAGATCGCAAGTCGAAAGTTGAGGGGCAGGCAGTGCGTGAGAACGCACATGATAATTACCGCAATGAAACCTTTTCTTTACTCTCGTTACCTTGAGCCTCTCTCCTCGTAGGTGATTGTATCGTAGAAGTTGAAAAGTTCAATTTTTTTAAACATCATCTAGACATTTTGAAATGCAAAATGGTGATTTTAAGTATTATATATCTAGAAAATCAATTTTTCATGCAACATCTTCTTTCAACTTCCCGGTTCAGACTTGGAAAATAAATCCTGTATATGTACAGGGTAGCCCATGTATTCGGCAACTAATCTTTCGGTGTTCATAATTTAATTTTTAGTGCACGCTGAGCTCCAATTTTCACACATGTTCTTCTCACATGTTTTTTTATTACATGGTTTAAATTTCATATAGTTTGATCGATTCTCAAAAGAATGTTGGCCTCTCATAGAGAACGCTCTATCATTGTGGACTTGCACAAACTTGGTCGATCAAATACGCGCATCGCTAAGGATCTCAACGCCTCTCGCAATCTTGTCTGAAAAGCAATCAAGCGGTTTGAACAGATTGGTACACTTGCTGAATTGCCCCGAAAAGCTGATCCTCGATTAGTGCGCACCCCTAACAAGATTGAGGCCATGAGTAAGCGAGTCGGTCGAAATGCTAGGCGTAGCATGAAAAAAATGACCTCCGAGATGAACTTATCACGCAACACTCTTCAAAGAATCGTTGAAGAGGACTTGAGTCTCCCGCCAAATCGTACTAAAAAGGCTGTCATCCTAACTCTGAAGAAAAAGGAGAAAATACTCAAAAGGTGCCGCGCCCTAATCCTCTGGACGCGCGACAGTGCTCACCTCAGGACAGTCTTCTCGGATGAGAAGCTGTTCACTGTGGAAGAGGCCTACAACCCTCAAAATGTGTGAACGCTTGCTCGGGACTCACAGGCACCTAATGATACCGGTGGATTAGTTCATAGAGCTTCCCATCCTGCACAAGTCTGTTCACACACACACTCACCACTCTGTTCACTCACCACTCTGTTCACTCACCACTCTGTTCTCACTCACCACTCTGTTCTCACTCACCACTCTGTTCTCACTCACCACTCTGTTCTCACTCACCACTCTGTTCTCACTCACCACTCTGTTCTCACTCACCACTCTGTTCTCACTCACCACTCTGTTCTTACTCACCACTCTGTTCTCACTCACCACTCTGTTCTCACTCACCACTCTGTTCTCACTCACCACTCTATTCTCACTCACCACTCTGTTCTCACTCACCACTCTGTTCTCACTCACCACTCTGTTCTCAATATCGAGCGGTGACCTTTCTACTTGCTCCAATTCATTTCCATTTCTACTGCCTATTCGCAATTATGTCGGCCTCTACAACAAATGAAGATGCAGCTCTCCTACAAAAATCTCTGAAAGACTTTCTTGACGCGGAAGAGAAGACACCTTCTCTTCCACTCCACGTCGTACTTCTCCTGAGAACCTGCAACGCTCTTTTCGACAAGTTCTACACAAGCTCCGTCAGCCAAGAGACCATCCGAAAGGAGATCGATGAGGAGAAAAGGCTTCGCTCCGTCGTCATCGAGAGGGCTCCTGAAAACACCGATGCTCGTCCTTCCGCACAGACTCAGCACGATTCTCAACTCATTACCAGTCTTCTAGATGCATCTGGTATCGCCGTCGGTGGAATCTCTCACTTCAGAATGGGAAAGCCGCCGAATACGCCAGGAACGAGTTCGTCTAGACTTCTCAAAGTAATCTTCCCCACCAAAGGACATCAAAGACTGTTTCTTTCAAAGAGTGCCTTACTACGCAAGAATAATCAATTCCAAGGAATCAATGTCCGACCCAGTCTTACTAGAGAGCAAAGAGAGAGAGAGTACTTGCTAAGACAAGAGAAACGTAAGTTATTATCGGAAGGAAAAGACTACGTCATCTTCGATGGTGAATTGATGCCCCGGAATGAAGCAGACCAAAAGCGACGATCTCCAGCACAGCCGCGCTACTCCGTCTTTCCAAATGCTCGAAGCAGTCAGAACATAACAGTACGAGCTCCGAAGTCGACACGAACAAGCAGCGCCCTCATTCGAAGCCAGACGAATCCTACGCCGAAGACGTCAAACTGAGATCATGTACCGGTCTGAAAGCTTTCTATTTCAATATTCGTTCAATTAAAAATAAACTTTCATTGTTCCGTTCCTTTCTTGAAATAGAGCAACCAGATGTAGTAGCTCTTAGTGAAACTTGGCTTAACTCTAGAGTAGCTGATTCAGAAATTACCGGTCTTCTTCCTTACAATGTTATTAGAAATGATAGAGACTCTAGAGGAGGAGGTGTGGCTCTCATAATGCGGGATCATTTAACTTTCGCTAGACAATCATTTTGTGATACATGTGAAGTTGTTGCGGTTGATTTGTTCTTAGCAAACTCATTCTGTCGTATAATAGTTTGCTACCGTTCTCCAAATTACAATGCTGAACTAACTACTACATTATGCGATTTGTTAGTAGACTTAACAGCATCTTGTAACTTCCCAGCTATCGTAGTAGGAGACTTCAACAGCGACTTTTTAACTAATCCGTCAACTGTTTCTGATACGATTTTACGGTCTTTCGTAGATACTGCTGGCTATAATCTTATGCTTAATGATCCGACTCGCCATACCAAATGTATAGACTGGCTTTTGACAACTGAGAAGAATATTGTATCTAGCCCTTGCATCATTCCACCGTTTCATTCGTGTGATCATTCTGGAATTCAGTTCACCTTGCAATTTTCCTTTGCACTTCCTGAAAGCGATGTTATTCTTGATTTCGCTAGAGCTGATTTTGAAGCACTGAATGAATATTTTTCAAGTATAGAATGGGAGAATCGTTTTGACTATTTTCATGATATTGATGATTTGTATAATCGTTTCTGTAAAATAGTGCATGATGCGATAGAATTACATGTACCGAGACGACTCCCTCGTTCTCCATTTGCCTCTTATCCTTCCTATATACATAGACTCATCAAATACAGAAATTCACTTTTTCTTGATATTACAATACCCTTCATTCGCACTATTTATATGAAAGCTAGTTCAGACCTTCTCAAACAAGTTAAGAAATGGAATAAGTATTGTGAGAGGAAAAAACTGAAGAGAGCAGCTGACCTCTATCGCCATATTGCTTCCCTCACTAAACCTAAATCAGCTCCCCCACGCTGTTTGAAAACTGCTACTGGTTGTACTGTTGTTGATTCTCTCTCAAAATGTGATTTATTAGCTTCCGAGTTTGCATCTTCTTTCACTAAAGACGATGGCTTTCCTCCTCCAATCTACGGTGATTCTATTCCTCCCCAACCAGATGATCATTTGTTCTTGCCATGTAATGTTTACCGAGTTCTCTCCAAGCTCAAACCTACTGGTAGCGTCGGTGCGGATGGAATTCCTCAAATAGTTTTCAAAAAGTGTGCCAAATCACTCGCTCTTCCGCTCACTCACATTTTCAATTTCTCTTTATGGCTTGGTAAGACACCTTCCGTATGGAAACATTCTCTGATTACTGCTATCCCTAAGTCAGCGAAAGACTCTTCCCTACCGTCCTCGTATAGACCAATATCCATTCTCTCCCCTGCTTCTAAAGTCATGGAACGTTTGATAAGAGCTATCATCGATGAACATTTAGCGAAATTCGAATTGTTACCTCAAAATCAACATGGTTTTCGCTCCCGTGCTTCTGTTGTTACTAATCTTTTAGTCTGTGAAGACGACTGGACACAAGATATGAGTAAAGGCTTATCTATCGATGTGATTTATCTAGACTTTACCAAAGCTTTCGATACGATAAGTATACCTAAGTTATTGACAAAACTTGCACGTTTCGGTTTGTCCCTATCTTTGATGTCTTGGCTAGAATCTTTTCTTGACGGTCGAATTTTTTCTGTACGAATGGGCAAGACAATATCTGCTCCTCAACCTGTGACATCTGGCGTGCCACAGGGTTCCGTATTAGGACCACTTCTGTTTTCTCTATACATTAGCGAATTGAATTATGTGCTTAGCCCTTATCCGAATATACGCTATCAAGCATACGCTGATGACATTAAGTTATATGTATCTCACAGTGCTCACAATATAACTGAACGAGCTATCGAAATGCAGAATTGTCTAGATAATGTGTATAATTGGTGCGTAGCCAACCATCTTTCTTTATCTTCGAATAAGACCTATCATCTACGCTTAGGCAAAACTTCTCCTCCTTTCAATTATCACCTAAATAACTGTGTTTTAAAAGTATCTACTCAAGTGAGAGACCTTGGAGTCCAACTAGTACCATCTCTTCGCAGACATGACGCGATTCTGGAACGAACTATGAAGGCTACTAAAGCGATGTATGCTATGCTCCGCTCTATAAGCATCAATGATTCCCAAGTACTTGTTAAGTGTTTCAATACATATGTTCTACCTCATCTAGAATTTGCCTCTTGTCTATGGAATCCAATATACCGGAAGGATTCTGATCTCCTAGAAAAGGTTTTGAGATCTTTCTCTAGAATACTCTTTTATCGATGTTTCCCACAGCCTGATTATCCTCTCAGCCTTCCATGTTACAGAGATCGTCTGAATCTAATCGGCCTAAGTACTTTAGCCGAAAGAAGGGTGATTGCCGACCTTAAAATGGGTTGGAAGATCTTCAATGACAAGTCTATTATCGAAAAAGCACGCATTTTCAAGAGCACCTCCTCTACTCGCACTAATATGAATGGTATTGCTATTGAATGTACTTCTTTGACGTCTAGATTCAATTGTTTCGGTTTACGTGTTTCAAGAATGTTTTACGTAATCCCGAGTGAAATACTGAATTCAAGAACAGTAGAGCAGTTTATAAATCGTCTCCGTAACGAGAATGTGATATGTGACCTGGATAATAACTAATAGCATTTAGATATTTGCCTTACTTTTAGATACTTGCCTTACTTTTAGATATTTGCCTTACTTTAGATATTTGCCTTACTTTTAGATATTTGCCTTACTTTTAGATATTTGCCTTACTTTAAATATTTGCCTTACTTGTCGCCATACTTGAATATTATTTACAATGTCTCTCACCATAACTTTGCATTGCAAAATGTCGATAAAATATATATATATAAGTCATGGTTTTGGCCGGAGTGTCGTGGCTATTCACCAAATTTAATAACAGAATCATATATCCACAAAGCGAGCAACCAATACGGACCGGAATTGCGAATCGAAAATAGTATAGCGTTCGTGCAAACCCGGTCCGTATTGGTTGCTCGCTTTGTAGATATATGATTCTGTTATTAAATTTAGTGAATAGCCACGAAATAGACGAAATAGTGTAGTGGGATCTTTTAGTATAGTGGGAGTGGACTGACGAAGGAACTTTTCAACGAAATTGTGCCATTCACCATAAAATAAGGCTATTTTGATGGCAGCGCCATGAAATAATTGACTTTTGATGGCAGCGCAATAAAATAAGGCTATTTTGATGGCAGCGCGATAAAATAAGGCTATTTTTCTAGAATCTGCCATAAAACAAATAAAAATCATCGAAAAGTACATTTATGGCAAAAAATCAAAACGGCAGCGTCATATATGTATATAAAAGTTGAAGGAAAGGGTACTCGTACAAATGATCATTTTTCCAGTGCAACTTCTCTAGTCGAGTAGCACTTGTGGCTAAAGTACAATTAATTCATTATTGCGAAGACTTTGGTACTTCCACGATTGAAATCTAGGTATGGTTGAATCACCATCTATTTTTCAGTTTTTTTCAAGGAATAATAGCGATATCAAGATGTAGTTTCTGTTACGTATTTAAGATCGTAAATAAACAACCGTGTCGAAATTTGGCTCATTGGATCTCATTCCCTCGCTTAGTTCCCATAGAGGAAGGTGACCCATTAAAAGCTCTCTAAGCCAATCGATATCCCGCTGTTATGCCCACTCCAAAGCGCACAGTCAAGAAAACAGCCGGATGTTTCGACTGCCTGAAGAAAAATGAAGAAATGAAAAGTCTGGCTGAAAAGATGGAAAAACTGGAGGCCGCCGTGGAAAAATTCGAAAGGATGAGCATTCCGGTCGTCCAAGGTGAGTCTCAGCAGAAGAATGCAGCTGTGACTAATTTAATGGAGAGAATGACCAAGTTGGAGGGAAGCCTCGAGAGAATTGAGAAGACTTTAGCTCAGTTAATGTCTTCCACTCAATCGATCGCAACTGCCCATCCTCATAACCGTCAATCCCTTCTTTCTCAAAATCTACCTCCCCAAATGCTAGCATATGAAGCGGCTAGGAAAGCTCTAACAGATGACCGCGTCATACTGAAGGAAAAAGCGGAGAATTTGGTCGTCGTCGGCCTTCCAGAAGAAGAAACCGAGGCGGCCACGAATGCAGCGGACCGGCAGTTCTTGCGTTCACTCTCCCAAGAACTCGGATTTCCCGAAATCTCTACCGTTCAATTCATGCGCCTAGGGAGAATCGAGAATCGACGCCGAATCTTGAAGATTTTCCTAGGCTCAGAAGATCTTCGTTTTGAGACTCTAAAGCTCATCCGAAGACGACGTCCAAGCTGCCTTGCTTCCTTCCCTCACGCGTACATACGCGAAGATCTAACCAGAGAAGGCTTGCAACTTGAGAAGGAGGTCAAGTTGTTGGCTCGGAATTTGAATCAAGAAGAGAGAAAATGGAGAGTTGTGGGTACCACACTTGTTCCAATCCGTCCCGCCCAGCCCTTCCATGCCCAGTCCCACCAAAACGAGCATACATCCGCAACGAATTCTTCGCCTTCGCCATCGAATCCTCGGAACTCCTCTCAGCCGCAAAGATTCTCAGAGGTCAGCAGCAGAAACATCACCTCAAGACGCTAGCAATATGATGGTCCGCCCGTTTCTTCACCGTCACCGCCCGACATTCAGCTAAGCTTTGCATATTTTAACATGCGTTCTCTCTATAATAAATTAGTTCCATTTCGTCTTTATCTAGAAAAAGAACAACCTGATATAGTTGCTGTCACTGAGACTTGGCTGAGTTCGCGTATAGCTGATTCAGAGATAATTGGTCCTCTTCCTTACGTAATAATCCGAGATGATCGTAATTCTCGTGGCGGAGGAGTTGCCCTTGTATTGAGAGATCATTTAACGTTCTTGAAGTTGCAAGCCTTCTCTGGTTAGATCTTCGCGTATGTACGCGTGAGGGAAGGAAGCAAGGCATTAATGATCTTCTTTATGCTCTCCTTCGGAAATTGTTTATATAGACTTACTTTCTACCACTGGTTACATACGTCTGGTTGTTTGCTATCGTCCCCCGTCCTATACCAATGAAGAGACCAGACTTTTCTGTGATTCTTTATACGATATTCTTCCTTCCACTTCCTATCCTGTAGTTGTGACTGGTGATTTCAATTGTGACACTCTCTCTCCTCCTTGTTCTTCATCCGATCGATTGTTAGTAGACATGATTACTCTCTTTGATTTGACCCAATTCTGCCGTGAACCAACACGTCTTAATCGTTGCATTGATTGGCTACTAACTTCTCTGCCCTCGCTATTGTCTAATTGTAGAATTGTTTCCTCCTTCCCCTCCTCTGATCATTTAGGGATCGCTTGCTGCCTTTCAATTGTGACCGACTCGCTTTTAGCCGAACCAGTTCTCGACTATTCAAGAACTGACTACGATGAACTTAATAAATACTTCAATTCAGTTAACTGGGAAGCCGAATTTGATAACTTCCTCTCGATTGACGATCTGTACGGCCGTTTCCTCGCCGTTATTGAATACGCTATTTCTGAATTCGTTCCAATTCGTAGACCTCGAACCCTCGCGGCCACTTATCCTCGCCATATTCAGAGAATAATTAAATATCGTAACTCTCTGTTTCACAATATTGACGATCCTAATACCCGTTCTCTTTACGAGAAAGCTAGTAAAGATCTACTGAAGCAGATAATGAAATGGACTAGGCATTGTGAGAAGAAGAAATTGTCTCGCTCTCGGGACTTGTTCCGACATATCTCATCCCTCACTCGGCCTAAACCTGTGCCTCCTCGATATCTATTGAATACTACAGGGGACATAGTATTGAAAAATAAATTTAAATGTTCTCTGCTCTCTACCGAATTCGCTTCTCATTATACTAAGGATGATAACCAACGTATCGCATTGCAAACTGAAGCGGCCCCTACTATGAGCCCCTTTCCTATTTTTCTCCCCTCTTCTGTTTTTAAAAGCCTCTCGAAGCTTAAACCAACGGGTAGCAAAGGTTCAGATGGTATCCCTCAGATTGTCCTCAAGAAATGTGCTAAGTCTCTTGCACTTCCTCTTTCCCATATTTTCAACTATTGTATTATCTGTGGTCAAATACCGTCTTACTGGAACATTCTCTGGTGACCCCTATTCTGAAACCAGGCAAGGAACCTCACTTGGTGTCCTCCTATCGTCCGATTTCCATCCTTTCTCCCTGTTCTAAAACGATGGAGCGACTTGTTAGAGCTTTCATAATCAATCATCTATCCGAGCACTCTATTATACCTATCAATCAACATGGGTTTAGGCGTGGAGCGTCCACAGTAACCAATTTATTAATATGTGAAGATGATTGGACCTCTTCGTTAGCCAAAGGTCTTTCAACGGATGTCATCTACCTTGACTTCTCTCGTGCATTTGACACCATTAGTATACGTAAGCTTTTGTCTAAATGCACACATTATGGAATTACTGACCCACTCCTTTCTTGGCTTGAGTCTTTTTTAACTAATAGATCTTTCTCTGTGCGTATGGGTGATGTCACTTCTGATCCAATGAATGCCACATCGGGTGTGCCCCAAGGGTCTGTCCTGGGGCCACTTCTTTTTACTCTGTATATATCCGATATAAATGAGGTACTAGAGAACTTTCCTAATATTCGTTATCAAGCATACGCAGACGATCTCAAGATTTATGTTTCTTATGATAAGAACTCATACGGCGAACGAACTCGAGAGCTGCAATCAGCATTAGATTCCGTATTCGATTGGTGTTTAGTTAACCAACTATCTCTTTCTCCATCCAAGTCTCTCCATATTCACATTGGAGGTCGATCTTTATATTCCTCATACAGTATAAATAATGTTTCCATTTCATGTGTATCTCAGATACGTGACCTGGGCATAAAAATAGTTTCTTCTTTGCGTAGGAAAGAGGCTGTAGCAGACCGAGTTAAAAAGGCATCCAAAGCAATGTATGCTATGCTCCGTGCGGTAACTGTTAATGATCCTGGTATACTGGTCAAGTGCTTTAAAACTTACGTAATGCCGCACTTGGACTATGCTTCGAATATATGGAATCCATAATATGGAAGAGATTGTGATGATATAGAGAAAGTTTTAAGGAAATTCACTCGCATAGTTTATCATCGATGTTTCGCAAATGAAGTTAATACGAGGTCTCTTCCTTCTTACCCCAATCGACTTGCCCGCCTTGGATTCGTTTCTCTCTCCAAGAGGAGGATATTCTCTGACTTAGTTATGGGTTTCAAGATCTTCCATGGACTGTCGATAATAGATAAAAAACGATTTTTCAAAGAGACTATTCCAACGCGAACTAATATAAATGGCTTATTAGTTCAGGGTAGCAAGAATACAGCTAGAAACAACTCTTATGGAATGCGAATATCCCGCCTTTTCAGCAAACTACCTCGAAACTTGATTAATAGTATGAACCTGAAATATTTTAAATCCCAATTAAAAAGTGGTGTTCTATCTACTCTTCTCTCGTCATGAATTCAGAACTAAATTTTTTTTTTGTCGTTCAAATTGTTCTACTTATATAGTTTTGTTTGTTTGTTTGTTTTTTTTCCCCGTTCAATTCGCTATATTAAAGTCAAATTGATGTATTGCTTTTGTTATCGTATTTGACAATTGTTTAGCTGATCTATTCATTCCTCATTTTCAATTGTAATCAAATTTGTGCGTTATTGCATCGAAAGATGTAGATAAAATATATATATATATGAATACTTTTTTTTCTGAAGATTGCGTTTTTGCACCGTTTCATAATTATAGAATCACCTTAAAGTCCAAGTCAACAATCAGTTCTCAAATCGAATAAACATTAGTATTCAATAGTGTTACCAGACCACTTAATTACATTGAAAACACGGTTAGGCAATGAAGCTACGAGGTTGTAGATAGCGACAATATTCAGATTCTGCCAGGATATGAATGAGAATTGCGTTTCTGAGCACGTCAACTGTCTCATATTGTTTGCCGTTGGCATAGATATGACGAACAAGAACGACCCCTATATTTTCCATGGAATTTAGGTCGGGGCTACACGCACACCACTCCAATACTTCCACTACCTGGTTTGCTCTGAACCAGCTCATGGTCGAGCTGACATGGATTACAGCATTATCTTGTGGAAAAGTGCACGGTACATGAGCATTACGCCTAATAAATGGAAGATGGGTCCCAAGCACTTGCTGGTAGTCATTCGAGTTCATACGAGTTGCGATGAAGCGCCACCGTCCCATCGTCGCAGAAAGCGCCCCAAACCATGCACGTCCCCCCTCCGAAGTTCCGCTTAGAGAAGTAGAGCAATCCTTTCATCAAATCTAGCCAGTAGTGCTTAAAGCCATCTGGACCATCCAAATTGGATTTCTTCTCGTCGGAGAGGATAACCTGCAGCGTTTTATCCGTTAGAATTGAAAAACAAAACACAGAGTGGAATGCACCTTTTTTCCAGTCGCGGGTCATGTTGTTCATGCAGAATTCAAGGCGCTTCTGCTTGTGATTCAGGGTCAATCGAGGTGCAGATATCCGGTGGACAGAAACCAGATTATCCGACTCGTGGATAGTGCGTAGGATTGTGCATTTGCTGACCGAAACGTTCGCCTCGGCACCGATTTGTCGAGGACTCAGCATAGAGTTCGACACGATTCTTCAAATTTTGAATTTATTAAACTTCGAAACAATTATGCAAGCAATGGTTATAGCTGCACACGTTGCGGCGATCACGTTACGTAACTTTCTTTGTTCTTCCGGGGTGCTTGGCGGTACCGTAGTCTATCACGACTTTCGTGGTCGATCCAGTTGAGAAGCGACCTGCCTTGCGGGAATTCCATTTCGTATGTGAGCACGAGATGACGCTCCGTTCTGATTCCGACAGCTTGGAAACTTTGGGCATGGCTACTAATCGAAAAACAAAAAAATTACACCTTGAAAAAGGTGATTCTATAATTATGATACGGTTGAAAAGCACAAAATTTAAATCAAAAAGTCTATAATGTAGAGACCGCAATAGCTAAAATCAAAATTAGAATAGGTAGTAAAATGTTATTTTTATATGTTCTTAATCACTTAATTATTTCAATAAAACATGTAAAAATCAAAAACAATTACTTTAAAGCAGAAAAAAGAGATTAGATTAGTTTCGAAAATTGAAGTGCGGAGAATGATCAAGGGAAAACTTGCCCCCAGGTAAAAAATCTTGATAAAAGCTGCGCAAGTGCTCTTCTGTGGCGGTAAGATAGGCAATCACCGCCGCTTCAGAGGTTTTTGATGGAGGAAGAGTTAAGAGAGACATGTGCAGCTCACCCTCCCTATTGAACGTATCTGAGGGATGAGGGTGGCTGAGAGAGGGGGTGGACCCGAGCAGAAAAATAGAAGGGGAGAGGAGAGAAAGACGCACCCACTCGAGCATGTCCTCAATGTGTGGGCACATGTCCAACACATGAGGCGAGTGTTCTGCAAGCCGCCAAATAGGACCAGTTATCAACTGGTCCATAATGCCGAGCACTTGGAGATGAGATATAATTAAGGGGTCTTTTAAAAATTGCAGAATTTGCCCCAGATGTTTTGCATGAGTTGTTATAAATAGTTCCAAGTGCTCCCTTGCATTGAACACTCGTGCGGCTAGTGTGAATAGAATATTGAATCTATGGCCTAAAAAAGCCGGAAATGGAGGCAAGGAAATGGACTGATCTTGCAAAAAGCGCTTCCATTCCTCGCACTCGGGGTACTTGCCACTGCTTCGCTGAGCGAAGTGACGGGCGACCTCTCTCACAAGCACGAGAACCGAAGGCGCTCTAGGGTCCACTTCACAAGCTCTCTCATCTGCTTCAGCCTGCGCCAACGCAGCGACGACTCCGCTGAAAAGATTGGAAATACAGTGCAGCTGGGGTAGTCTCATCGGTCGAAAGTGTAACCGCGTCCGGGCAAGTATTCAGTACAGACTGAATGTGCGACCTAGCTAGGCTGAGAAGTGCAGGTGACCAGCTTCGCACCGTACTCTTCTGAGGAATATCTGATAGTAGTATAATACTATAATGAGCTTCATCGCGCCAAGTTACGGTACGGTAGCTCAATTGGGATGTAAAACATTTCAAAAAGATTACAGCTTGATATCACTATTATTTTCTTTAAAAAATCTAGAAAAAATGTGATTCTACATATAATTATGAAAAGCAGTGTAGTCATGAGAATGAATTCGTTAGTTGTTTTTCTGGTGAAGATCTTCGGCAATTAGGATACCGCGTCGAATCAAACTGCTAAATTTTCCTCTTGTAAAAACTTTATTTTTAAATTATACTAATTTTTTTTGTTAACATTCTAAATCGAAAAATATTGTTAAAACTTTGAAATTTTGTCCGGTGTCCATCCACCATGTCCAAACTATGTTCAATGTTCTCAAATAGCAGCGTGAAGTAGCGGGTCAGGCAGACTCCGAAGGTCGTTAGAAGAAAGTCTCGTCTGAAAGTCTTATTAGCGGGCGAGTGTTGATTATCGCTTCGATTTCTGTCACTGCGGTAGTGAATTCGTCTTCATCCAACACGCGTCGTCCGAAGCTCCTGACCATAGACATTTTCACGATTCCTATGAGCCTCTCGTATACGCCCCCCTGCCATGGTGCGTGTGGTGCTGTGAAGTGCCAACTTATTCCTCTGGTAGCGCAGTAGGATTGGAAAAGGTCACTTTCCTCTGAATCCTTGCTAAGAAGTGTTTCCGCGTTCTTGAAAGCAGGAGCGTTGTCCGAGAGTAAACTTTCTGGTACTCCTCTTCTGGCTATGAACCTTTTGAATGCTGCTAGAAATGACGTCGAAGACAGTGACTTAGTCACCTCCAAGTGAGCGGCTCTCGTTGAAAGGCATGTGAAGAGTAGTACGTAAACTTTGGTCCTTTCTGCCTTCGTTCTGATTGTGAACGGACCTGCAAAGTCGACTCCTGCGGCTTTGAATGGTCTGCTTGGATTAACTCTCTCTGGAGGCAATTCGGGTGCAGCTGGATATTTAAACGGCTAAGCTACTGTTGTTCGCTGTGAATGTAATCATTCATCATGATTACCACTGACCTAATTATTAATTATAGTGCGGCCCGAGTGCACTCTCCCTCTTCTCTAGACATGTTCAAACATGTTTATTATTCTAGATGTTTCTCTGGCCTAAAATGGCAATTTTATCCTTTATGTTCCTTGTTCTACTTCCATTTATTTATAGTTTTCTCGATAGAATACTCAATTATTCTAGGAATTCTTCATCCTCTTATAGACTGCTATTTGAGTTTCTAGCCTTGTTCTAAGAGAATCTTAGTATTTTAAGTAAGAATAGAAATTCTAGCCTCGTCTTGACAGACTCGCTCTAGTATTCTAGAGCGAATAGAGTTTTTAGAGTTGCGTTAAATACTCAGTGTTCTAGTTTAAGAATGCTATTATTTCCTAATCCATAGATTTCGAGTATGTCTAGGACGATTCGCGTTTATCAATTGTCGTGCGGCTCGGAAATTAATCTATGCAATAGAACACGGGTTTAATTACCCAAGTTTGAGTCAGGTACGCTGTCCCCAACTCTCCCGCTCCTCCTCGTCATTAAGACAAAGAAACTCGTCTGCGTCGATCGAGACAGAGAAGTCGTCGGCAATATTAAAGGTTTCTAGGTTCAGTTCACTGATTAAATTCCAGCCGCACAGTTAAGTAAATTATACTTGATTAGATATCTAATTATCTTCTTCTTAATTAGAACTTCTAATTAACTAGTTGTTCAAATTCTCTTCTTACCCTCCTCATTCTCTCTAGTAGTTTGTTCGTTGGTTAATTGTTGCTTTGGTGTTTGTTAATAAAGTTGCTCAGATAAACAATCTGTGAATCCGCGTGGCAGGCATCGTTCAAAGGCTATCAAGCCTCATCATATCTGAAGTAATAAGTGAAGGTTATAGAGGGTGTATTCCCGTAACCGAGAAGTGATTTGAGTACATGGTGCATCGGCCCATAGGTGATCAACGCGACAATATCTGAGAGCAAACCGGAACAGAGTGAGAGATCTACAGAGAAGAATATGAGTGAAGAGAATTACACTACGGCAAGCGTCCACAGCGAATTGATGAGTCTACTCACGCAAGCAGACAGCCTACCTCAAAAACCAGCTCATCCGAACAGTGACGATTGGCAAACAGCAGTATTACTCGCAGATGAAGTAACATTCGTTTCTGAAACATACTATACAGCCGTAGCAGACTGGAAAAGCAGGCTAGGTAAGAAGAATACAGATCCAGAGGAAGAAGTTCGCTATCAAGCATGGATTGGAGAAGCCCCAAGTGATCGAATGGTTCAACTGGTTCGCTTGCGGGTAGGGAAATCCCTACTCAAGATCAAGCGGGTGCTATCAACAAGTCAAACGGTCGGTTCTCAAGAGCCAGCCTCCTTTCCAGCTGATAACGAAGCTCCGAGCACTTCACAGCAGCCGCATGTGTGATGTGGAGGTTCCTGTGGCCGGTTTTCATCGATTGATTTAAAGGGGCGTGTCACATCGAGAGACTTTTTCTCTGACCACAAAGAATCACTCCAGCTGATCTTTATCTTTCTCTCTTTCTCTATTTATCTTTCTTTCTCTCTCTTTTTTCTCTCTCTCTCTCTCTTTCTCTCTCTCTCTCTTTCTTTATCTCTCTCTCTTTCTCTCTATCTTTCTCTCTCTCTCTCATTTCTCACCCTCTTTTATCTCTCTCTCTCTTTTTATCTCTCTCTTTCTCTCTCTCTCTTCTCTCCTTTTCTTTCTCTCTATTTCTCTATTTCTCTCACAATCATACACTATTTCTTTCTTTTTCTCTCTCTCTCTCTTTCTCTTTCTCTCTCTCTCTCTTTCTCTCTCTCTCTCTCTCTCTTTATACTCTGTCAGATATTTTTTCTCTGAATCTCTTAAAAACATAATCATCCATGATACTTTTATCTGCGTCTCTCAATATTACACGCTATTTTCTTTAACGCTCTCTAGCGTTTTTTCTCTTACAGCGTAGTCTTTCTCAGAAAGACACACTTTTTATACACTCCCTCCGATGTGTATTTTTGAATCTTTTATTGGACAATTTTTTATCACGTGTTTCCAATAATCACTGTTTTCATACACGCATAATCTATGGATACGATCTTGGAAGGAAGCCATCTCCTACTCTCGCAACTTGCACTCTTTGCGGTAAAGAATACGTCATGTATTCTTCCGTCTTTGTAGAGCAAAGAACACAAAGATTAGCAACAACATTTTATCATCTCAAAGACAAAAAGAAACAAGCAATAGAGGAAAATTAACTACATAGCTTAGTATTTTATTACGTAGAGAAAAAAAAAACAAATCGAGTAATAACAAATCAGAATACGTAATGTATTCTTTCGACTTTGTAGAACAAAAAAAAAACAAAGATTAGCAACAACATTTTATCATCTCAAAGACTAAACGAAACAAACATTAGACGAAAATGAACTAAATAGAATAGTATTTTATTAATTGGAGAAAAAAAAAAGCAAAGCGAGTAATAAAAAAAAAATAAATCTAATTTCAACAGTTCATTTAGATAAATCTACATCATCACCTATATCCATAAGGGTTCGTGTTGTACGTCCCCCGGACGATAACCCTTTTGTCGAACACCGCGTTCAACTTCTTCTTTTGAAGAAGGGATGTCACCGCGTGACTTCTCTCAGTGATTATTCTGTCATAGACGACTGTGACAGGGAAAGGTTTCTCACCTTTCTTCATTTCCCTTACAAACTGTCGCATCTGCTCGAAATGGATCTTCTGCGATGCTTCGGACGTGAGAGGGAAGCCTTTGCACTTTACCACGCTCTTTTCCTGCAAGAAATCAAGACGTGTTTCTCCAATTTGAAATCCTCAAGACCCAATGAATGTAAAACTCTCACCATGCCGTCATGCGTGACGTATTTGTATGCATAGGCTTTGGGTCCCTGCGACACGAACTCTGTTCCTTTTCCAGGAATTTCGTCCGTCAGGTCTCCGAGAAAGTTCCCCTTCAGCTCCTCCAAGGGGTCCACTTCACTGTCTTTGTGAAGATAGATGACCGAGTCCGTGTCTAAAAAAAAAAAAAAAGGTTTGAAACAAAAAGAATTGGAATATACAGCAAAGAATAACGAAAAAATTTAAACGAACCACAATACAGCAGTCTGGAGCTTTGTACACGCGAGATGATATTGTAAAGTGTCACTCTCGCGTAAGCCGTCGTGAGCACTGCCGACGCCAGGGAAGTTGTGCTTATCGGCTCGGAGTGGCCAGTCTTCTTCTTGAAGGAGACCCAGAGCTTCTCATCGGTGAGGACAATAATGTCCCCAACCTCGGTCTCGGCCTCGATCAGAAGGTTGTGCAGTCTTTCGGGGGAGATAACCATTTCCTGCTGTTTCCTTCCCGAGCGTTCTCCGAGTTTTCCCCACTGAAAATTCAAAATAATTTGTTTGTAATTATCTAATACACAGAAAGAATCTTACCAAGGAGTTGAGCATCAGCTTTGCGACTTGTCTTGCTGCGCTGTTTGGCACCATCTTTGTAGGGTCGAGCGTCACTCCTTCTCTCTGCTTGAAGGCCTCAATATACTCGGCCTGCTTCATGACGTCATCGCCAACGTCTCTGGGCCATCCGCTTGCCTCCTTCAAACAGCTTCATTTTTGAAAAGATCACATGAGAATCAAAAACGCACTACTAAACAATAATTAAAATCACTAACCGTTTTGAGCTTCACAAAGGTGTTCATGTACTCGGAGAGGATGCCGTGACGTACATGCCCGCTTTCAGGATTCATCTCGTACTGGCTCCAGTTCTCATAATGTCTTCCCTGAATTTTAGTAATGAATGACAGTGATATATGTATATATATATATAAAAAGGGACTACCTCGTAAGCGTTCAGAACTGTATAGCCAGTTCTCAAGGCGAGCTTGATCTCCTCCGTTGCCCATGTTCCTTCGAAAGCTCTCTCCTCGTCCGTATGCGAGCATGAAGTTCTCTCTGGGGACTTTTCCAGAGCACATTGTTGACATAGTGCGTAGATGCACTTTCCTCCCACTCTCATACATAGAACCGGTAGATGTAGATTGGATGGTGCCAATACCTGAACAATAAGATTGTAAATAAGTAACAGGAAGACGTTACGAATTCAATAAGAAAACATACTCTGCACTTGAGGAATCCGTTCACGTCCAAATCTCGTGCATCGTTGATTGGGCACGGGATATCCTCTGCAGAAACGTAGACTCCAACGCCGATAGGATATGGCTTGTACTTGTTGGTGAATGGGTACAGGCTGAAAGTAGATTGTTGAACATAAAAAAGACCATGACAAAGAGATAATCAGTAACCTGCAAACATCTTGATAGCGGATGCTCCATCCTTCTTGACATTTTGCGTGTATTTTGAACGTCTCGGTTCTTCCGCCAAAGAATGCATCGTTGATATCAAGAGGCTCCTCAATTATAAATTTATAGGCAAGTCATTTAAGGATAAAACAAAAAGAAAACTTACTAGAATTCGATGCTTCAAGAACATGGTCCTCATTTCCTCATCTTGACGAAGCATCTTGTTGATTTCGCACTCCCGATAGACCTTCACTTTGTAGTTTGGCTCGAGTACGCTGAGCCTCAACTTGTTGTCACGTCTTATTTCGGCAGCTGTACGGCCTAGTATCACGGCGTCATCCTGGTATGAGCAGGTGCATGCGTGGTAGTAGCATCCATGTACCTACAAAATATTGTTTTAAAAACCCAAATGTTTCAACATTATCAGCTAACCTCGATAGCAATCGGTTTCTTGCCCTCTCTAGGAATGTAGCCGTCCACGTGGTATCTTGTTCCGGGGACCCTGTGTTCCCCGCCGTGCGTTGCGTCTTGAATCCTTTTCCCCTTTGTCTCGCGAAGGTATCTGCAATAGTTTAAAGTTGAACAAAGCACAAAGAGATTGAAATTTATTTGAGTAACTTACGCTAGAAACTTGAGGGCCAGGATGCTCTGCCTCTTGCATGGAAGTATCGGTGCTTCAATCGCCAGATTTTCCTTTTTCAGAAAATTTCTCCGGAAGATGAGCATAGCAGCACTTGCAGCTGTGACACTCTCATGGAAAACGTGAGTGCCCGATATACGGAAGCACTCCGTATCGAAGGCCGTTGCCCCTCTGCTGAGCAAAGCTACATCAGAGTAGCAGTAGGCCAAAATTTCCTGCCGAAAGTTGAATTCTGCTTCGCTTTGAGCCGCATGCCACTCCAAAAACTGCTTTTTCCCTTCCTCCTTCATTTGAGTGGGATTGTAGAAAGTGGAGTCCGGAATGGCTCCAATGTAGTTGTAGTTTTGCGGGCTGTTGAAGAGATGGGGGAAGTAGCCTAAATTGAAAATGTTTTACAAGAGATGAGGGAAATAATTTAAATTGAAAATATTTTACATCAACTGTACTTGAAAGAGAATACAACAAACCTTTCTTTAGCTCCGGTATTCCAAATGCCTTGGGGAACGATGCGAGTGGCATCTGCAGGAAGTTTAGCGTGTCCACAAACCGCACGCTCCTGTTGACCATGTGCATGAGCTTTAGTCCCGAGAGTATCATCTTACTCGGGACATCGTCGCTCGACATCATGGTTCTCAGCAGAAATTGGCCGTCATACCTCAAGCAATACATGATTGAAGAGGGAGAGAAAACGAAAGAAATATATGAGTGTCAAGAGTTTAAGAAAGTTGACTTACCCCTTTAGGTTATGCGCAAGAACCGTTGCGTTACGGTTTTCCTTCAGGTTCAGCCACTGGACGAACTCGCTGACAAGGTCCCTGTTACATCCAACCAAACCATGCCATACATGGACACGACGCCCTCCGCATTGGTTGCACGATTCTTGAGACTCGTGAGACTCTGGCGTGGTGTGCTGACAGGCACTGCACGAGCGGATGGCAATGATGACGTTCGGCTTGTGAACGTTTTTGCCATTCTCGCTCACGACTGTCGACTGAACAAATGAATTGTTGAGGGCTAGTTTTGAAAGAGCTTGTGAGAGAAAAGAACTAGTTTTAAAAAAAAAAATGTACTACCTCAATATCGAAGGCGATGGTCTTGAGTCGAAATCTGGAGGAGATGGGACTCGCTGGTGCAACGAAGCATGTTGGGTGGTCTTTAGGCATATCCGTTTTGCATCGAGGGCAAAACGACATGCCGCATACGTGAGCTCGTCCTTTTCGTCCTTCGTCAATAACCTTCAATAGTATAGAGTAACGCTTTTTCCAGGGTGAACAAATCTAGTAAATTTAATAACCTGATTGCACGTCTCACAGATTTGGACGCGCTCGCATCTTGATGCACCTCCTCGGACACCCTGCTCCAAGTGACGTTTGAAGCAGTCCTCGCTGTTGAAGACGAATCGACACCGAGCGCATTCTTTATACAGCTGGCCACTACACTCTTCAATGCGCGGATGGGTGCATAGAGAGCACCTCGTAGGGCAGTTGTAATGGGCGTCTCTGCTCTTGTAGAGCAAGTTGCAATTCCCGCAATAGTACTCTCTGTCTGCAAAGAATTTTTTCTCTTTTGGATCTTTGTAATTAAAAAATTAAACTGTCAACTAATCAAAAACAAATTTTCTCTTTAGTATCTCGATTATTAAGACATTAAACTGTCAACTAACAAAAGATTTTTTTCTCTTTTGGGTCTTTGTTATTAAAACAATAAACTGTCAACTAACCAAAGAATGCAGGGATTTTCTTGATGTGGTCGTAGTGGCTGGTCTTGAGTCGCAGTCCAATTACCTTACCATCTCCAGCGAAAGGGCCTCGGAATAATGGATGCTTGGCTCCATCAAATACTATGAGCTGGTAGTCGGTGAGTCTCTCCTGCATCTCCTTGACATCCTTGAGATCGTACGATTCCTTTGGGGGTAGTCCCAATCGGTTAAGCAGTTCCAGCGCAGCCTTCTGCTGAGGCTTCATGAACCGAGAAATAGCTCTCCATTTGAGGGAGTCTCTTTCTCGATTCAAGTAGGCAATGCCTACGGCGATGGCTTTCGGGAGGCAGTTGTTCCCTTAATCAACATAGTTGGTCAGCATTTCGTTCTCGTACATCTTTTATGAAATGTATAGATGGTATGTCTAACCATTAGTTCAAAACAAATTGTAATTTCACCAACACCAACCTATGACTTTGGTGATGTTGTCGTCTCGAGGAGACGCGTTGCTGGTCGGGTCACCCGATCCTGATGGCATATCCACCCAGGAAACACGCATTTCAAGCTGAAATTATACATTTGAGGGGTGAGAAAAGTGAAGCAAGGCTTTGAATGTTTACTAACGTTTCCGAGAACCAAAGGGGTGATGATGCCGGTACTCGTCTCGGCGGTTGTCATCTCGCGCCGAAGCGTAGAGGTACTGAACCTCGGATAAGGGATGGCCCTCATCCCAAAGTTCTTTGTGCTTCCGTCCTGTGTGACTCCCACGGACACGTACAAATTGCCCCCTGCCGGTTTCGATGTTTCTACGAGGTCATGGACTACCTGTAAAAGAAGCATTTTCTATGTTGATATCGAGTATGCAACGATATAATAATAACTCAATAAATCATGTTATTAACCTTGTCGAAGAGGTCCTCAATGGAGGACGTGTCATTGGCCAACTCATTCAGCCTGAAGGTCAAGTTCTTTTGAACTACTCCAAATTTTTTAGAGTAGCTGTTGTCTTCCGCGGTGAGGTTGTAAAAGTCCCCTCACATCATGCTGGACGCCGTTCACGATGAGACAGTCCTTTAAAACGCATTCTTTAGTACAATTATCAAGTGATATTTTCTCAAGATTTACCTTTTCAATCTGATCCTCGTCTGAGTCATCTTCGTCGGAGGATGAGGGCTCCGAACTCTGCGTTTGATCATGCAACGATGTAGAGGGTCCCCCTCCATAATGTATTCTGTCCTGCTCCATCATCTCGACCTTCTCATAAGGGCAAGGCATCTGTCCCTAAAAAATTTTGGGTCAAATGTTTTTTTTTCAGAATGATAAAATGTAAAAGTGCCTCACATTGCTCAGGAAACATCGATACAATTCTTTAATATACATTCTTTTGTACAATTATTTACTGTTTTTGGTGTTATATGAAGATATACCTTTTCAGTCTGCTCTGCGTCAGAGTCGTCTTCTTCAAAAGTAGAGGACTCCAAACTCCGCATCTCAACATCCGAGGATGTTGAGGGCCCGCCTCCATACTGTATTCTATCCTGTTCCAGCATTTCGAGGTACTCCTCATAAGTGCACGGCATCAGCTAAAATAAACTTTGTGTTTAAAATGATTGTTTATTATCAAAATAATGAGGTATAACCATTTCAGAATTCTGATAAGCGTCCATGGCCGAGGCTCGATCTGACGTAAGTTATCTGGAATTGTTAGACAAATTAATAACACAATAATTCAGTTGACAGATTGGTTCTTATCCGGAGAAAATACAAGAAGACCCGTAGCCGAAAAGAAGATTCGTACTGACGGACAAGGATACGAGAAGGCTGGTAATATTAAACCTATGGTTAAAGAACTAATACTAATGACTTTTTGTTGCAAGGTTAACGAATCTAAAGAAGTATCGAGAAGGAGAAGCCGATTCAATACGTCTCCAACATTGAGAAAGGGAACAAAGTCGTCCTTCAATTTTCACACCTTCAAGTGTAAGTTGACGTCAATCAATTATCATGTAGTTATCAAAACAATCACTCTCCCCACCTCCTCCCGCATCTTCCGGATCTCTCTCTCTCTCTCTTTCTTTCTCTCTCTCTCTCTCTTTTACACACTATTTCTTTCTCGTACTCTCTCTTTGTTCCATGATCTCAAGCTTCGCTAAAGGAATGTCTGGAGATTGCATAAGCTGATAACAATAATCATCGGCCAGAAACTCGATATTTAGCTATCAACATCTAAGAAGTTCAACCTTTTTGTTGATTAATGAATCATTGGTGAGGGATCAGAGCGTTTGAATTTCTAAAATGATTCTTATTCTCCTCTTTCGATTTTCGTCAAATCTTAACCAGTCAGTTATGTTATCTTATTTTCAAGGCTTCAGGACTCGACAGATGTATACGGTATGGAACTCGTTCCGGAACTTTCTCCTATTCTAAAACGGTTCAAATAGCAAAGTTACCTGGTAAACTGAATTGACGGCGAGCGAAAATAACAGACCTTGTGGATCTATATTATGTAAAGTTTATATAGACCCCCTTCTAAAAAAAAAAAGTAGGCTTCGAGAGGTACCGCACATTTGAGCGGGAAAGTGTGAACATGCAACCACGCGATAACACGGGCGGATGCATTTTTCAAGGGTCGAGTGACACCCCCTCTCTTTGTTTGAATGCCACAATGTATTCAGCCTGCTTGATGACGTCATCACCAAAATCTCTGAGCCCACTGCACGCCAAAGATCCTAGATTACGATAATTTCCTTAAAAACAGTTTTTTCCAGGGAGAAAAAAAAGGAAGTGAGCAGTGGGCACAGAGATTTTGGTGATGACGTCATCAAGCAGGCTGAATACATTGTGGCATTCAAACAAAGAGATGGGGGTGACACTCGACCCTTGAAAAATGCATCCGTCCATGTTATCGCGTGGTTGCATGTTCACACTTTCCCGCTCAAATGGGCGGTACCTCTCGAAGCCTACTTTTTTTTTTTTTTAGAAGGGGTCTATATAAACTTTAATATAGATCCACAAGGTCTGTTATTTTCGCTCGCCGTCAATTCAGTTTACCAGGTAACTTTGCTATTTGAACCGTTTTAGAATAGGAGAAAGTTCCGGAACGAGTTCCATACCGTATACATCTGTCGAGTCCTGAAGCCTTGAAAATAAGATAACATAACT